>JAJLUV010000003.1:0-600000 GCA_030564445.1 Kodamaea leandrae | reverse complement strand
CATCATTTTGATAAATCCATGATTGCGAAAGTGTCGACCTCACCATGTCAAGTTACGAGCCTTGCAGAAAAGGCGCTGCGATGCGTTCCAGCTTCCGACAACTTCCTCTAGCTGGTCAGTATGATCATCATAGTTGCTAATCAATTCCAGAGGTTGGGAGCTATTCAATTCCGGTGGTTGGGAGTATTGTTGCGGCACTTTGGCGGCGGAACATTTTGACAATACGAACGAATAATGGGAATAGAGAAGGAGAATAGTGCTGAAAAATCGGCTGACTTCAAAAGGACCCGTAAAGATGAGGGAACATTCCCGACTTCGTTGTCGTGGGCCTTCAATGGTTCTATTAAGTTGGGTATATGCACGCTGTTGTGTGCAGGATAGCATCTTAATCTGAGTTATTTTTCCCGTTAGGCCTTAGATTGCGTTTGTGACACATAGAGGATGAAGCCACTGATGGAGAAGGATCAATTATTGGATGGGCGTAGCCGGTGCAGTGAAGATCGAAGGGATAAGGCCGATCAGGAACCTTTTTGTCGTCTATATAGCAGAAATTTTTTTCCCTGAGTTTCTAATGTCGTGACACAGCTACATAACGATTAAAAATGGAATACCGAGGGCAGCGATCTACAACCGAGCACACCCTGCATATACGTCTCGATAATCGGTTACACAGCTAAACTCGTTCCGAGATAGGGTTCCGAATGCAGTGTGCAGGTGGTCACAAAGGTATAATATAGCGGTCTACCAAGTATCAAGAAGAGATGTCTATTAATAAAGTACGTTGCAAGGGATAGTTAACACCCCTTTGCCGTAATGATCGTGAGTTCATATGTACCTTACGACTGTACGAAGGAAGATCTTAATTAGATGACAAATCCGATGGAGCAGGCGGAACGCAGGATTATCATAAGTCCGTGCGGTGTCAGGTCGTCATAAGATTACGCGAGCGAAGGTGGAACGATAAGTGTGGAAGGGAAATATTAAAAGGCGGAAGCATGATAGAAGAAAGGCGCAAGAGGCGGAAAGTGTTGGGGTTGTTTGGTATTGTTGGTGTTTGAGGTAGTAATTGAGTGATTGTGAAAAGTGTTGGTGATTGGGTGATATTGATTATGATAGAACGTGAAGCAAACTGATAGTAGGGCTTAATAACAATCGTAATGTAAGTTTGATGATGGGATATTACATCAATTAAGGTCTTTGATACAACATAACCACTACATATCAAGACTTTCAAGGCTTCAGACAGTCAATTTTAGACAATTAATTTTTGATGCCAATTTTTATGACATCAATCCCCCCACATTCAACTACGAGAAGGACCCTGTCAGCGCAAATTTTGGCGATTGGTCCACTCTTAAGCCTTGTCGTCTTTTATTGCCGATATGAACTGTTTCACCTTCTGACGACCGCCCAGCAAACTGCTTCTTTTCTACCGCTTATTTCATCTCTAGCAGATCTCAGATTAGGTTGCAACACAAAGCTGGCGGATCAAAGAACCGCCAGTAGATTCCAGGGGTAACATGTTCCCACCAGCTCAAGAATGATGTTGACAACAGGACGAACGATAAGTCTTGCCAAGATCTGTGTACCTGGTGGGGGCCATGTTGCCTGGCGGCGTGTGCGTCATCTCCTGCATCGTTGAAGTATCACGTGAAAACCGTTTGGGCCGACATTGTGATCGGAGTATAGGGAGAGGGAAGCGAAGTGTAGTTAAAAGACATAAAAGAGGATGATTTACAAGATTTACTTTGATTTCACTTGAAACATTTTAACATTATTTTAAGGAACATTTACAGATTTAAAAGAACATCAATTTTCAGGACTTGACTTAGTTTGGAAAAGGTTTACTTCACTCCTTCAATTTTGACAAGATGATCTCCATTGAGAAAAGGTTAAGCTTATAAAATCAGTTGATGTCGACAAAAATAAGGAGTATTTGGGAATATCATATTCTTGGTAGTTTCCTGGATGTGGGTTCAGGTAATTAGTCAGAATTATATTACCAAGAAGTTATTAGCAAGTCAGAAATATTTTCAGTATTCTAGTATCCTAGTATTTCAGCATTCTCAGGTTCTAAAGCACACACTTCATTCAAGTCACTCATTCGAGTATTCCCTCATTCAAGTATTCTCTTCAATACTCAACTTCTCTATCCCTACTCTCATATTCTCCATTCCTCAGGTTCTCGCTTAGGATGTGCCGGAACCAGAGAAAACTTCTAGCAGAAAATAGCAGTTCTATTATTGCTAACTTGTTTCAAACCTTGCGGCACTTCAAACATTTCCAAATCCGTCGGCAACAAAATAATCATGCCAATAGATTGGCATTGCCCGTGTATTACATCCACCCCAATAAAATTCTCTAATCCCGTGTACATGGCCCGTTTTCACGTTGCTTTTGGTGGCAATCATCTAGAACTGAGCAATTAGAGTTGAAGTACAAAGCACTTCAATGCATATATGTGTACTGTACTATCGCAAGGCATTTTGTCTCACGAGGCATTTTTAGAGCCTTATTAATTTTTGACGATTCCTTCGAACAATCAGAAGGATTGTCGCCGATCTACTATGTAACTATCGTATGAGTTAACGCTATTTCCATCATTTTGCAAATCTATGCATGAACTTTTTGCCCAATTTTACTTATGACTCTTGCAACTTTTTCATATGAAACTTTTCCTAAACCCTGCTATATCATAGGCACTTTTCGTATCTCATTCTCGCTTGTCTTTCCAGCCAACCTACATAGCCCTGGGAACGAATGGCAACATGTTCGTTTTTCTATTTTGGGACTCGGCAGTGCACATTCAAATCGTCATCCCACTTGCCTTTTTCTTATCCTACACTTGCATGGAAGGTTGCAACCGATGGAAAGAACACGGGAGAACAGAAGATAAAGGGTGGCTAACTTGACAAATTATCACGGGCAAATAGACCAGCTCTGCGAACAATACCAACTACGCAAATAATACCAGCTCTGTAAATAAACCCAAACTCTGGCTATAAAAGGTAAATCACCGACTAAAAAGCAAATTACCAACTATACCCAACCTGACTACCCTTAACATAGAAGACAAAGACAAAGGACCCTGAATAATTAACCGGTCTACAAACCCTGACTACAAACCTAAAGCTCAGTACAAAGACAAAAATCGTAAACTGGCTAAGATATTTCCGTCTTTTTTTTTTTAATGCCGTCGTTTTTTTGACATTTTATGACCGAAATACTAAGCAATATCCACCGATAAACCATAAAATCAAAATACTTTTCCGCAATCAAATCTTCTCCTAATATATCCCAAATCTTCTCCCAGTACATTTCCCGAATGTATATTCCCAGACATTCTTCTAATGCATTTCCCAAATCTTTTCAAATTATTTTTCCCATACATTTTCCAAGTCTTCTAATTTCCCTAGCCTTTTCTACCGACAAAACTTCAAATACTTTTCCACCGACTATCCTCCTCCTAATACATTTCCCTACACTTTTCCTAATCCTTATCTCTTCTATTTCCTACTCTAATACCCGTCCCTCGCGCAACATCAAACGACCACTCAACATGTCGCTCACCTTGTTCAACCGGGTCCAGTGAATGGTCTTTCCCTTTCTTAACGAGATATCTGCGTCCGTGGCATACAAGTCGTTCACGTCCGAGAATGTCACCTGTGCACCCTGGATACCAATCACCACAGACGCACCGCAGTCAACAAACTTGTCGTTTTCTGTGGTGGTGTTCCGGCGTGCTTTGTTCCATCCCTCGATGTACTCCAAGGACTTCACTGCAAAACGCACGGCGTTCACTCGGTCCATCGCAGAAGGTGTAAAGCCTTGTTGCACGTGCCCTGGAATCGCCGTTCTGGTCTCGAACCGGCCCCGCGCGCTCTCCTTGACGATGTCAGCGATCAACTCCGTCAGGTACACACTCAGGGCTTGCTCGTTCCGGATCATGATCTTTCCATTGTGCTCCTCACCGCGATCCGTCGAGAACACATCCGTCAACAACTTGATGTCCTCCTGGATCGTCTTCAAGTTGATCTCCGTCTCCGGCGTGTACGTCGCGATCGACCCCGTGATCAACCCGCAGAACGACGCTACAAATCCAGAGTGTCCTCCTTGCACCTCAACAACAAACACACGTCTGCGCGAACTACTTGCCGACTGCTTCACGGCGTCACAGTAGTTTACCAACTGGTTGAGACATGTGTTCGATCCGAGCGACAACTCCGTTCCCGGGACATTATTCGAAACTGTTGCCGGGACTACGATCTTGGGGATCCTAAAGATCGGGTAGTTCTCGCTGCTTTCCTCCAACTGGTGCAATGCCGTGAAGGCCTCGAATCCTCCCACAATGAGCAAACCCTGGAGGTTGTGCTTCTGAAGATCATATGCAACCTTACCGAAGTTCTCCAGGGGTAAAGACCGATTCGTGCCGATCTCACTACCACCACGGTTATGCCAGTGCTCTACGTCTAACCACTTGAGCTCATGGATCTCTCCAGTCTCAATGAGTCCAGAGAATCCATTCGTGATCGTAAACAAGCGGTGGCCCTTGGACATACAGTAGAGCGCAGCAGCACGTGTGGCTGCGTTCAAAGCACTGCTTGGTGCTCCAACGTGAACCATACCGATGTTCAAACGCTCTGACTCATCCAAAGCACGCAGTCCGTCGTCGTAGATCGACGTCGCCAAGTACTGGTGGTATGCCTCCTCGAACCCAGAATCACGCAAGCTCATGGCCTTGTCAAAGTCCTTATTCTCGATGGCAGTTGCCACGTCCTTTGTCAACTGAACTGCCTCCATCAACGGAGTACGCACAATCTTGTTCTCACTCACACCAATCACTGGCGAAGGTGTGTCGGCGTCCATTTCGAGGACAGCCTGCACGGCGTCCACACCTTGTAAAGTTGCAAGACAACGATCGTATGCAACAGCAGAACCACCACGCTGAACGTGACCCAATGTTGTCACACGTGTGTCCAATCCCATCTCCACAAGAGCATCCTTGACCATGGCCAGGGTAATTGGGTTGAGTTCATCGTCGATCGCACCCTCCGACACAATCACCATGGTGCGTCTCTTTCCCTTCTCTCTGTGTCTTTCACAGACCTTCTTCAACTCCTCGGCCCAGTGTCCGGCCTTTGGTGGGCGCTCTGGGATGAAGATGTAGTCAGCTCCGGTGGAAAGTCCTGACATGAGACCTAACCATCCACAGTGTCTACCCATGACTTCCACCACGAATGCACGCGAGTGTGAGGTGGCGGTTGCGTCGATGTAGTCCACCATCTCGGTGATACGCTCCAAGGAAGAGTATGCACCAATAGTTGCGTCGGTCAAGGCCATGTCATTATCGATGGAACCCACCAAACCCACGATTTTGAGCTCGTCGTATGGAGCAGCCTGTTCTTTGGTCAACTTGCCGGTTTCCACGAGCTCTGCGACGAGCGATGGCCATTCGGAACGGAACAAGTCGGCACCAGTAAGAGAACCATCACCTCCACACACAATCAAAGCATCGATACCGTTACTAATCAAGTTGTATGCACCGGCGAGTCTTCCTGGACGCTCACGGAACTCTGCACATCTCGCAGTACCGATGGAAGTACCTCCTAAGAACAAGTACAGACGAACATCAGCCCACGACATTGGCTTCAAGAGGTCACCGCCCTTGACCAACCCATCGTAACCCTCGTACACTGCGAAAACGTCACAACCATAGTAGATACCAGCACGCACAACAGCACGCACAGCGGGGTTCATACCCGGAGCATCACCTCCCGAAGTCATCACCGCAATCTTTCTCTTTTTCTTGTCGGGAACAGCCTCAGTAGTCAAGTCCAGAGGAAGATTACTCAAGATCTCCTCAGCTCTGTAGTCGAGGAAGGACTTTGGCGAATCAAAGTGCTTCTTGGAAAGTGGGTTCTCGGAGTCGGAGAAGTAGACTGTGTTTCCAATAGGGTCGATGGTCTTAATCACGGAGTAATCACCATTAGGTTGATCATAGTGAAGATTGTTCTCCTTCAAAATCTCTGCAACGCGCTTGACGTCAGTCAGGAAGAAATTCAATTCCTGTTTCAGGATCTCTTTAGAGTAGCTAGACACGTTGGCGAGACGCAATTTGAGCATCACTGGGTTACACATCTTGGTTGAGTTGTCGCCAAAGTACACAGGGAGCTCCTGCCATGGGATGATGTTACCATTCTTGTCCAAGTTCTGCAATGGGAATGCCTCCATCCACAACTCACGCAAGGAGTCGTTGGAAACTCCCAAGTGAAGTTTAGGGTTGTTCAGTGCCAGGGCGGCTCCATTGTTGCTCACCTTGGAGAAGTTCTTCGAGAGACGGAAGCCCAATTGCTTGTAGAATTGAGCAAGTTTTCCAAATAGCGCCGAGTCACTGGTCACGAGCGACACGAACGAGATTCCATGGATGTCCACTGTCATTGTTGGGGCAGTGATACTGGATCGACGCAGATATATAGCTTCTTTTTTGGCATCAGGAGGTGCGGAGTTTTTTGTTCCGAAAAATTGCGGGACACGACCGTGACGTGATGGGTGGAATGGATCGAATGTAGAGACGAAAGTGAGAGCGACGGAAGGCTAGAGGATGGAAGTATGTTGATTGAGTAAGGTAGTGACTAAAAGGAAAAGTAGAGATTTAAAACTAACTATTATGAGAGATGGACAATTGATAAGAAGACCGTGATAGTTGATAAGAGTTCATGTTGGGATCTATTTAGCGAATTTGGAAAGCTCTTTCATCCAGCTCTCATTTGGGTTCTTTTAACCGTTTTCTTCAAAGTTTCCTCAACTTCGTGTTCACGACATTCTTATTCACAGCTTCACCTTCTCTCCCTCTTCATCCAAATGTATATCCCCTTCTCTTCTATATCACCTCCAATCATCAGCCTGTCATTTCTAACTCCATATCATCAGCTTGTCATTTCTACCTCCATATCATTATTACCTTCTCTTTGCTATCATTTCAATCCTCACCGTTTTCTTTCTCTTTTCTTTTGCAGCCATTACAACATACACGCCAAAACAGCCCACAATCCCACGACGAGAGTATTTCCCCCACTCGTCTCGTTAAACTGCCGCCACGTGTACTTAGTGCTGGTGGATAGAGTCGCGTTTGTGTAGTTCTGAAACCTGGGCTCGTCATTTCCGCTTGCTGGTGCCTTCTCATACGTATACTCACTTCCTGAACTGTAGTCCGTCACTGTTAACCTCCTCACCCACATCGTCGCAGGCAATTGCCCAAAATCCGTCGGCCCACCAGCCCAGTCGATTGTTCCCTGGTCGTTCTCCGGGTCACCCCCTGCCCATAGGCTCAATTTCACGGCCATGGGGGAAGTTGGGTACCCGTGAGGATTATTTTTGCGAGCCACTGTTCGAACCTGTACACCATCTATGCTCCAAGTAATTGCCTCTTCACTCCAATCAATCACATATGTGAAGAAATGTTCTAATGGTGACCCTGGTGTTGGATGATATGCCCCTCGCTCGTAATTCAGAATGTTACCTTTCACAAAGTAATTGGATTGGAATTCAAAAGGGTCCGCGCCAAACATTTCGATGTCGATTTCATCCAAATCGTCCGACTGCAAATACAACAGGCTGACGATTCCACGTCCCGCGGCGCCCTTTAGTTCTGCCTCCACTCTCCCGTACAAAATGTAAAAGTCTGATGAAAGACAAGGGTTGTCGAATCTATCGGTCATAACAAGCAGCAAATGGTTCGCGCTGTAGTTCAACCCGTGGGCGCCATTTGTGGCGATATACTTCAGGGGGGTGGAGAGGAACTCCTCGGTGTATGACGTTCCAAGGGCCTTGTTGCGGACCACGCACGATGAATTGGTGAGGTAGTTACAAGCGAGGGCGTTTGCAAAGAGTGCGACCACAAAATAAAGCATGGTTGCAAATTTCGAAGATTTTTTACAAAAAAGGAAAAAGTGCTAGAGGTGTTCTAGAAAGAGACCAGGTAACATTCCATAAACACCTTGAAAAACCAGTATTTGTAAACTTTCATAATTTTAGTTGTTGTTAGTCTTATTTATAGACTTTAAGAGACAGACATTTTATTGTGTCATTTCTAGAGATTAGTCTTATTTGTATTTATATCTATCATTTCATTATTTTCGATCTACATTTTTATCAGTATGGACTACACAGAAACTCACCGCACACTCCTCACACTCATACGATCGAACAAGTACATCTCGCATCCAAACCTCGTGCTGCGTTTCCAGACCATTGTGGATCGACTCCAACCAGGACACGACCAAAACTACGAGAACCTCCTAAATGCACACGTCTCCGCCATCAACTACCGCATAGCTCAGCACGGGTTCAAGGTCGACAAGAAGACCAACGAGGCGTCAGGCGAGCTCACATACATCTTTGTCAATACACTCAGCGACGAGGTCATCAAACAAAACACCGAGTTCTCTGCCAAAGAGTTGGAGGTCATCAAGCACTTGGTGGACGGCATCATGGAGAGCGAAGACTTGTGTATGGGCAGAGTCAATGCGCAACAGACAATTGCACAGGAGACTGGGCGAACTCTCGGCGAGGCTGCGCGGTTTGTAGATCTGCTCGTGGACGGTGGCTGGTTCAACGTGACGAGTGAAGAGAAGGTGGTGTTGTCACCAAGGGCAGTGGCAGAGCTCAAACAGTACTTGATTGATAGGTACGGCATCACTTCCGAGGGAGGAAAGGTATTTATTTGTAAGCAGTGCAATGAGATTGTGACGGTGGGGGTGTTTCTGAAAGAGTTGCAGAGAGCGTTTCATTGGAAGTGTTACTCGATATATGTTCCTGGAGGTGAAGCTGATTTGGTGATTGGAGTGGGAAGGGAGACGTTAGACTGAAGAAGTGATTCTCGCGACAAAGACGCAAATAGCGAGGATATAAATGCAATAGTGAGTTTTCAATGACAATATCACTGATATAAATGCAATAGTGAGTTTTCAATGACAATATCACTGATATAGATGGCAATGACAACATCGCTGATAAAAAGGCAACGACCGATAGAAATAGCAATGACTGATAGAGACCATTTAAAAAGGTTCAAAGAGTTCATACAAGGTCATACAATAGCAATAGCAAAGAATTAGCTGATAAAACTACCTTCTGAATATTATAGATTATAAAACTTTTTCTCCTATCTATACAATCACTTTCTATCTAACAATTCCTTCTTCAATTTTCACCCTCTATCATCTTTCACTGCTGCTTCTCCAAACCATCGAGATACTCCGCCTCTACCTCATCAATCAAGTCCCAGTACCACTCCAGCACCACCTGTTCATCGTAAATCTCACTCAAGGCGCGTGCGTTAGGCACTGGATACTGAAAGTGAGGTCCTGGGTTCAACCTCACCACTCCTCCACCAAAAACCAGCATCATTGGATAGTATCCCAAGCTGCCATCGTCCGTTCCTCGGTAATTTGGGTTCTGCAGCTGTACCATTCCACCCTCCAAAAACGAGAACAAGCCCTCGATGGTGTGTCCAGTAGCCTCACCGTTCTTGTAGATGGTCACCTTTGACCCTGGTATGCGAGGAATCAAGTCGTCCACAACGTCAGACTCCTCCAAAACTGCCTTTTCACCGAAAATCGCAACGGGATTGAGCAAATGGTCCATCACCTTGTGCGTGGTATAATCATACTGCTCATAGTAAAGGGCGTTCTTATACTTGATCGGCACCTGGTCGCGCATGACATTGTCATGACACCGAAACTGCTCGTCAGGTACCGATGCAGCATCCACCTTTTTCAGTCTACTCTTTTTCACTGGACTCGCCAGTGAGCCGTTCTTTTTCCATTGACTCACAGACTGTTGGTGTTGATGTAACTGCGGAAGTTCCACCAATAAGCCGATGACATCACCGCTACTGAACCCTCCTGGAATGTACTCTCCCTGTGGTCTGCTCAAAGTCATATGTTCACCACGGACATCACGAAGACCATAACCATAGCCATCGAAGCCTATGGGAGCTTCTAAACTCGCTTCTCTTCTACCTATTCCAACACGAACATGACAATTGCTACCCAGTTCGTTTGCCTTGAGGATTTGGAATTCAAAGAACCACGAACCTTCGCGAATTGCAGCGTTGGCGCGTACGGATCGCCAGCCTTGTGGGGTTGTCACGGTCTGGACGTCGGAGTCAAACAGAATTCCTGCCAGGCGGTCGAAATACAGCGCACGAACTGCATATGGTGGGTACTCGGTTGTAGAGTAGAGGGTTGCGGTTAGATTATGGTCACCTTGACACGGTTTATACTTGAATCCGCGTTTGTTGAGTGGTAGGTCTTCCCACTGGTAGAACTGTGTGCCATCGATTTGGACCACAGGCCGCAAATCAGGCTTCCCTGACGACTCATCGAGCTGGAAGTCCTTGAATGGGAGAGGTCGCATACGTGGATGGACCACGCGCGAGGGTTTCTCGACTTTGGAGCGTGTGGAGTATGAGTGTTCCATAATGAAAAAATACAATTTCAAATGGGAATAACATAGAAATGGTAACAGAAAAAATAAGCGAGTGTTGAAAGAGACTGAAGAGGTGATTTGAGATAGTTTTGAGTGGATGTATGGAAAAACAAGTTCTGTGATAGATTTGAGTGATTTTTGGAACTGACGATATGCTAAGCAAATTCTAATCATACAATTGCTGATAATTTTGCAGCCTCCAAATTGCAACTATAATTATACTTAATGTCTCCGATTTAAATTACCACCTTGACGTGTTTCTCCACTTACTTATTAAAACCTCACTTTTAATATATGCCGCGTTCAAATATCCTCACGCTTTCGCTACAAATTACTCCCACTACGCTTATCTCTAAGGGTTAGTACCTTTTCATAATCTTCCACTTATACATACTTACAAAGGATAAATGTTTGGAAGCGGGCCAACAGGCGTAATTCCCAACGGGTTGATTTGCTTGTGGGTCTTGGTGTAGTGCTTCTTGATATGGTCAAAATGGGTAGTGTCCTTGAAAGCTGGATTGGTCCAATAGAGGGTACGGAGCCACTTGTGGATATGTGGATAGTCGCTTCTAATGGACCTAATGTTACACTTGAAGTGCTGGGAGTACACCGGGTCGAAGCGCACAATAGTGGTGTACAAACGAACATCTGCCTCCGTGAGCGTGTTTCCTGTAAGGAACTCTTTGTTCTCGGAATGGTTCTTTGCCAAGACGCCTTCCAATTTGTCCAAGTACTCGAAAAGGTTCAAGACATGCTTGGTATAGTCCTCTTCTGTCTCTGAGAAACCGGCTTTGTACACACCACTGTTGATGTAGTTCAAAATCCAATCGTTCAACTCGTCAATCTGAGGTCTCAATTCCTCAGGGTACAAGTCTGTCTGCTTATACTTATCCGGGATAAACTCATCAAAGGCCGAGTTGAAGATTCTGATGATTTCACTAGACTCGTTGTTGACGATCAACTTTTGATCTTTATCCCAAAGAATCGGAATAGTAATCCTGCCGTCGTAGTCGGGGTCGGAGGCCAAGTAAAGTTGCTTAACACGTTTGAAGCCATTAACATGGTCAATAGTACCCAGCTCATCTCCTTTGACCTTTCCATCAATCGCAGGATCGTAGAAACGCCATCCGCCTTCGTCATTTTGCCAGTGCACAACGGATACAGAGATCACCAGCTGCAATCCCTTCAACTCACGGAGAATCAAACATCTACTTGCCCATGGGCACGCGTACAGCACATATAAGTGGTAGCGGTTAGCAGCAGGAGCAAATTTACTTCCTGGTTTGATGAAGTTGCGGAATTGGGAGGCTTGTTTGAGTGACATTATTGTTGAGTTTAATTCGGCAGGGTCCTCGTTTTTATAATTTGTGGGGTGGTTATGAGTTTTAAGTTGATAATTTCTGACTAAAGTCAAGACACGCCTCTTTGATGATGCGATTAGTAATGAGGTTGATCATGAAATGCGGCAACGTGGGGTATTTCTCTTTGAATAGATCAGCAGCTGAGTAATGGGACTGCTTACATGTATATTGATGAACAATTTGAATTTCCTATGGTAGCCAATATATGAAAATTCAAAATGTGAGAAAAATAACCAAACATTAAGAAGTGACATTACGCAAGAATAGTGGCATAAAATACCTACTAGCTGTGAACAGGAAAGACTACGTTTTATGACATACGATTTTGTTGGATTAAATTGAGTATGGTGTACCACTTGAATCTTGAATGACTGCGAAGTCTAAAAACCCGTATATGGACAGTGACTCAAGAACAACTAGACGAAGAAGTAATAGGGACAAGGGAAGGGTACTTTTGCCGATGAATGTCAACAGCTGCGAATGGAAGCAATGATAAAATTGCACTATATGAAAGGGGTTTTAAGCGAATGTGATAGATTGTTCCATATAATTTTACCGACATCGGCAAGAAGGAATAACGGTGAAAATTTAGCATTAGAGAACATTTCAGCGAAGGAGTGAAGTGTCCCAATGAAAATCTTTGCGATGGCAAAAAATTTTGGTAGAAAGATAAGAAAACTAAGCGGGAGAAGAATAGTGGAGATACTGGTTGAACAGAAAACGTAGTGATAGAACAGAAAAATTAGAGGAAGTTCTGAAAAGCTAGAGGAAGTTCTGAAAAACTAGAGGATGTTCTGAAAAACTAGAGGATGTTCTGAAAAACCAGAGGATGTTCTGAAAAACTAGAGGATGTTCTGAAAAACTAGAGGAAGTTCTGAAAAACTAGAGGAAGTTCTGAAATACTAATGAACAAAAAAGTGCTAGCAAGTGGCTGATGGAAAAAATGAAGAATACTGTGGTAGAAAATTAATCTTCGCAGTAGAAAAACATATTTTAGCGACAAGAATGAACGAGAGGAGAGAAAAATTTACTGACGGAGACGGTAATTTTGAAAAGCTTACCAAGAAATGGCGAATTTTAGCGAAGAAAATGGCAACCTGGAATATTTTAGCGAGAAATGTAATTACGAAAAACGAAGAGTTGAATGACAGACAACGGACGAAACCATCTATGGAAAAATAGAACAAATCGAATCATTTGCAAACGAAACACTTTCAAATCATTAGCTTTGATTCAAAATTTACCTTAAGATACTTTCTACAAAAAGTTCCTCCGTACCAAAGATTCTCCGTACCAAAGATCTTCCGTACCAAAGTTTCTCTGTACCAAAGATCCTTTCCACCTAACATCCTTTGGTTATTCAACTTTGGCAACATAAACGAGGATCAGAAAAAGTGTAAAAATATAGGGAAAGACCCTAGTTATCGAAGATTAACGGAGTTATGTCTTGTGACCATCGGAGAACGGCGGAGATTACCAGAGTAAAAGAATACGAAAAACTTCGGAATTGACCACAATAAACGTTATGAGTAATGTCAGAGCGAATTTCTATTTTGAAATATGAAAGGGTACGTAATCTATTTATCACTACTGAACGTAACTGTACGCCGTTCTTTATCGTTTCTACTTTCCACTTTTTCAACCCTATTGTGAATGGTAAACTCTTTTACAGCGCTTTTCTCAACGCTCTACTCAAACCTTCAGTCTCGTTTCTCAACGATTCATTTGCATCCCATTTAACAAATCACCTTGCTTTTCTTCCCTTCTCCATCGCAGCCCCTCACTACTCCTCTTCATCGTTTCATCCATATTTTCTTATACACTGCACTTCGCCAATACCATATGCAGGGAATTCTCAATATTATACCATGGGCAGAATTCTTCTAGTTCGTTAGAGCTCCACGCATATACGTAACGAAAGACCCACTTAGTTTTGTGGTTCAGGGTACCGGAAGTATTGGATGGCTTCCATCGGAAAATTTCATCCCTGATTGCACCACCAGTGTTCGTTAGCATATTTTTCAAAGCTGAGATCAATGGAATTTCACATCCAGTATTTTTTTACACCAGCCCTGCACTCTACCGTGCGTTATAGTGGACCCATGTCACGGACTAATGGTATTGTGTCGGAGTATATTGCTCCACCTAATTTACACGGTACTCTTTTCCGAGCATTCCTCTGGGCATAGTTCCGAAGATCAGGATCTTTGAATGACACAGAGTTCCACCGATTACTTCAAGTACGTCGAAGGCGTAACGTGAAGTGCTTCAAGTGCGTCGAAAGCGTCATCTTTTGTCCTCACCGTTTGGTTGCGTAGCCCAAGGGAACGCGAATTTCATCGAAGCCCGGAAATGTACTAGTCAAAAAATCGAACCTTAATGCCGCGGTAAAATTGTCAAGGAAAATCAGCTCATAGCACAAGAGCCGTACAGATTAGTCGAGGACTATAACAAAATTGCGTGCCCAAAGTGCTTGAATAGGCGCTATACCCCGTTCTTTAAGTGAGAAGGCTTGCATAATTCTTCTCCAGTAATTCTTAAACACATCTACCAGAATAGCTATTAGAAAGGCTACATCAAATAGACTTCAATAATTACAACTAGACGTAATTATATCTCAATTAATAGCTAGGTGTGATTACGAGTAGATTTCAATTTACCCAGCTGATACCCAGACTCGCTCCATAGACTCTCAGTATTTCAGAAATCACTAATCTATACATTTATCCAGACTCGAATAATATTCCAAACCTCAATAGAATCCTTCAATACAAAACCCTACTAATGTACAATAGTCCGTCGGGTGCTTATTGTCCACAACCCCTATTCAACTTTACAGATAACCACAAAACTGTAGACGGTGAGAGTACAAAGATGTGCACATTGAGTTGTGGTAGATGTTGCAAGTGTAAAATGTGGGAATCTAGATGAGGTAAATTCTCTGTGGATACCCACGAGTGGACAAGTGGCACTCATTGTGACGTTCACAAAATGAAGCGAGTATCCACAAAATGATCGCCATAGTCATCACAAAATTGTTAAGCACAAAACGACTCGATTGACGTCACTTGTCACCGGATATTAACGGCCTGAAGTTGAATCCTTGCGTCGACATCTGCATCGTTATGGTTTCAAATATGCTCCATCGCGGATAAAGGTGGGGACATTAAGTCGGTATGATGAGGTGTGTGATGTGCTTTTTCCCATTCCATAAACGGCCGTTTCAATTTCAGTGCTCTAGTCCATTTCACCCTTCTATTTCCTTCTATTCCCATACTAAGTGTTGTTCAGCCGTGCCCACAACTGCATGCTCATCCTACACAGCCTAAATGCGGTAGTTCAAATAAGCCACCTGGAGTTCGAATCTTTCGTGTATATGTAGACCAATGAACAATAACGTGATCTGCACTCTATGTTCTTACACTGGTACAATTTCGCACAGCCACAAAATGCATTGAAAACAGTTGAAACTTAAAAAGACAACTAAAAATATATGGAAGGCTTCAGGGCGATCCTAACCTGCACAAATGATCGGCAAAAAAGCTAGGGACCAACCCACCAATAATTTTCTGATAAGTGGTATCTGATATCAAGTAGTACTGTAGCCTTCCTTAAATTTTATTGTTAGTTTCACATATTCTGCTCTTGTCAGGTTTTAACTTCGATTGTTAGCTTCTTTATTGTTAATTTTTCCTTATTTGTTAATTCCGCTCGAAGATTGTTAACGTCTTTCCTTGTTCAATTCCTCGCTCATAGCTCAGTTTCTGGCTCGTGTCCTGAACGTAATTCCTTCCAAACAACCTCAATAATATAATTAGTCGAGCTGTAATTGTGTCATAGCAAATTACTGATTGTGTCATTGGCAAATATTGTGTGAGTTTTATACCATATCGGTTTGATCATGTAACACTTCCGCATTCCAGCATTGCCTTGTAGTCGCAGTTATTTTCTCCATCTGGTGTCATTCAACGGTTAACTGCTGAAGTATAACTGCGTCATGTTGTTTGCATCTACACAAATTCTTTGTATCATGTAGACACGTTGACCTCGTGCGCTGCGAATGTTCAATTTTTTAAGGTGATTAGCGAGTGCAGAGTGGAGTAGAGGAAAGCAGTGCCAGTGAGAAATGGAATATAGTCAAATCTTCCAAAATCCAAAATCATTGTCAAATCAGTATCAAAAATCATTGTCAAATCAATATCAAAAATCAATGTCGATCAAAAGCAACAACTTTGAGTGTACATAAGTGATCCTTCAACTTGCTTCAGATAACGTATCTGCACATGCTATCAGATGTTTCAATGTACTCTGCTTGTTAGTCGCATCGCGCCGTCAACTTGACGTTGTGCCTTGGTGTCCTATTTTTGGTTCCGAAGATCTCATCGAAAAAGCGCCGTTGAAAATATTTTTTATCTAGCCCTCGACATTCAAAGCATCGACTTCCGAGGGTAATCCGGCGGACAGACACCAGAAATCTCCCAGTTCCGACCGACGCACCTCCACTTCAATCGCCGTTGGATTGCTTCACAATCTGGTTGCAACGCACAAAGTCAACAGGAAGAAGATGAAGGAGGCCGATGCTAAGTGAGGAGAGATGACGGTAAAAGTGTATTCTGATGACATTAATATTACAGCATTAACGGTTCCGAGTGCATTAACTCTGAAACTCATCACTGAGCATAGAACAGTTGGCAAATATGCCTCAGGTGATAAAAATGTAACCACTTTGGAGAATGTTAAAAATTCGCCGTGATGCTTTTGTAACAAGGTTCCAAGAAATCGAGGGGGAAATGATGTAATGAAAGGTCTTTAAATAGAACAGGGCCTTTCAAGAGGTGGATAGTGACCCGAGGAACAGGGACTTTTGAGAGGATGATTTTTGAGGACTTTTAATAAAGGATATGGGAAAGTAGCTTGGGGTGAAGAGCTAGAAAGGAAACGTTTGTGGTGATAAAGGGTGCTGTTTGTGGTATAATAAGTCGGAGTTTGTGGTAAAGAGGATGTCGTTTATGGTAAACGAGGATGTCGTTTGTGGTTATCGACGATGACGTTTGTGATAACGATGGTTTGTGGTAAATAGGTTACCTTTTGTGTGGATGTGATATGATTCGGTATGACGGTAATAATGAATGATGACTTTTGTGTTGATGATATCAAGATATTCGGTATGACGGTAATAGTGAATAATGACATTTGTGTTGAAGATATTCGGTATGACGGCAATAGTGAAGGATTTTGAGCTTTTTCAGTAAAATTGATTGTTTGGCGCAAATTATCAGGAAGGTTTGTGAATCTAACAGAAAAAAGCGCATTTGGGTGCAATTCATATTTAGTGGTACAAACCATGGTAAGAAAGACTGATTAGTACAAACCCCCAGTAAAATGGTTCAATTGATTAGTAAAATGGCTCAATTCATCAGTAAAAATGGTTCAATTGATAAGTAAAATGGTTCAATTCATCAGTAAGCAATGACTCAATTCACCAGTAGGAGTGTTTAAAATTCATTGGTAAAAAATGGTTTACTGTCGTCTCTTGCTAGGCCACAAATGATTTCCCAGTGCCTCATTTTAGTAAACCTTTAACTTTCAGGGCACTTTATCAGTAAATGTTGACTACGCGGCGACATTTTTCAGAAAACTTGGTTTATTTCCGTCAATCTGCCTCTTCATGCATTTTTCAGTAATTCAGACAATACTCATTTTTCAATTTTTGTAACGCCATTACATCATCTAATCATATCTCACCTAATATACTTTGTAGCTTTATGTTACCTATTCCCTATGCTTATTCTATTTACCTCAATACTGATCGCTTATTACCTCCATACTTTACCTCAAGACTCGTTCCTCATTATCTCCATACTCGTTGCTCTCCATTCATTTAATGCTACCTCCACTATACTACCTGCACCTACCCCTCCACGGTATCCACTTCCACGATTGTTGAGCATCGTCAATTGAACCAATAATGGGGTACGATTGCTCTTTATCTTGTGAGAGTTTTTCAAGGGTGTCGGTGTAACGTAAAATCTGTCCCATGGCTTAAATCAGTTCACGCAGTTTTTACGCGGGACGTAAGAGAGAGGAGAGAGATAATAGAGGTGGGAGAGGATAGATAGATAGATAGAGGCAGAGCTCAAGGAAGTGGAATTGTCAGTTAAGAATTTATTTAGGAAAATCATTACTATAACCAAACCAAATTCATGCGTAGTCAAATTGCTGTAGAAGTATTGAAAACTTGACTGAACAATATTGATTTAGTATATTAAAGAACACTTACTAAATTAATGTACACTTAATATCAATTAATGAACACTCTATATCAATTACTGAACACTTTATATCAATTAACGAACTTATTATTCAATTAATTCTTATTATACTCAAGTCAATCAGAAATCCGCTCCACACTACACTCAGAAATCACTCCACACTACCATCAGAAATCACTCCAACATCCTAATTATATACCCTAACCATTGTAGTCCTAACTATCCACAAAATAACTACACCTCGATATGACGTTCGATCTTTAATCCGTAGAATGGGCTAATTGATATTTTGCAGCCTAGGGTGCGGTTTCAGAAAATCACGAACAATGCGCATTGATAGTTCAGTTTATTATAATATGGAAGGTTGCGAGTGAGAATACGGTTTTAGCAGTCATTTGCTATTGTTTAGTTGAATCGGTCATTACCAGTTTTGTCACCCTTTACCAGCTTGTTTAAACATACCAACTCACCAGCAATTCAACTAACCAGCTTCCATTAAATCGCCGTACATCCACATCACGGCTAAACTTGCAAGGTTATGTACATTTCCCAGTTTACACACGTACTAGTTGGGACATTCGTGTTGTCAATGCGCACACCTATACGAAGGTTGCTAATTCTCAGTTGCGACATTCACAACCAGATCTCGGGATAATACAAGGACCCTGGATGTCAGGTACCGGAAACAATCGGCCCGCAGCAAGTAACTGCACGATGGAGCCAGCACATTGCGAGCGTGGGACGCAACGAGTCGACGGTGGCGTCTATTACGGCTTCGTCACGTTTGAACAAAGTCACTCGCTTAAAAATACTACCTAGCGAAAATATAGCGATACCCCTACGATAGGTGAGGCCCGGCAGATGCGGGATTCTTCGAAATAGAACAAGCCCTTTTTTGCAAATAAACACGCACGCACTAAACACCACGCTCGCCGTGTATCTACACGGTGACATCGTCTGCACGCGTGGCTATTCGCACCCGTCGTGGCGTTTTGAAGCTTTTTTGCAGACGGTTGAACCTTTGTAGAAGTAATTTTTTGCAGACGGTTAGAAAAATACTTTTACGGAAGCCACTTTGACGAGGAACGATAAGGCGAAACAAGAGGGGAGCAGAGGTGAGAAGATGGAAGATAAGAGGTGGTAAGAGGTGATAAGAGGTGGTAAGAGGTGATATGAGGTGATAGAGAAGGTGATAAAAGGTGATAAAAAGGTGATAACGAGATATGATAATTGCAGATGAGAATAAGAGTAAAAGGTTGATGGAGACATTACTAGTAAGGGTCTGGTTGAATTGGTTAGATAAGAAGTAGTTTAGAGGAATTGAATTGAGCTGAGGAATATTAATGGAGGAATTGATTAATCGAGGAAAATTAATTGAGCAACTGATGTGAATTTAGCAATTGATTGAGGATTTGAGGATTTGAATTAAGGAATTGTTGAGTTGATTAATTGATTGAAATAAGCAATTGTTGAGTTGATGAGTTGATTAATCGATTCATTGAGTTGTAGAGGAGTTGAGGTGGGAGCGCTGAGAGGTGTTGAGTTGTGTGGTTAGGAGAAGGATACGAATGATTTTTGATTCGGAATTATAATAGGAAATAAGGTATGAAAATAAGATGTAAGAGTTGAGGATTGAAAAACGAAAAGGGAAGGTGGATGAAGAACGAGAGGTAGGCCTAGAGAATAATCTGAAAGGAGAACCATTAGAGTAATGTGGAATATAGAAACAGGCAATTGCACTAGAATAATAGAAGAATTCTTGAATAATTATCAAGTAGATTGTAGAATCATCACCAATGCAGACTTCCACATCATCACAGAACCATCTGATATCACAGAACCAATTGCCATTTAAACTCAGAACCCTTTGATATAACCGATTTTTATCACAGAACACTTTGATATAACCGATTTTCATCACAGAACCATCAAATCACAAAATCAATTCCCACAAAATTAATTCCATCAGACAATGAACCATCACAACCATCACAACCATAACCGTCATAGCCTCCAACCATCATAGCCTCCACAACTTATCCATCATAGCCTTCACGGCATAACCGTCACTGACTCAGCATTAAGTTATTGTGAAGTTACGCATATTTTATCTATGTGTGATATTTCGGGTTTTGATATTCTAGAAAATTATAGGAATTAAGTGGAGTTGAACTAGGATTGGTGGATTTAAAAGGATTTGAGGGATATAAATGGAATATTTCGGTTTTATTACTTCGCGGAATAAGATTGTCAAAAGGGTTTAAGTGGATTAAAGAGAACCGGTTTTAAGTTTCCGTGGGTATAAGTGATAGGGATGCACTAAAAGCCATCAAGCGTTTGATGGTGAGCAAATTTCTCCTCAAAAAAATTGCTAGTGTGAAGAATTAGGTGAAGACTTGTACTTTTGTAAAGAAGTAGTTTTGTAATTCAGAATTAGGTCTAAGACATCAAAGTTTGTCAAACTTCTCAAGGCGTCATTAGATTCAGACTTCTTCAATTGTGTGAGGCTCTAGAAACTTCTTCGAATTCTAATTTCGTTATATTAGCTCTAGATTAGAAACCTCGTTACATTAGCTTAAGAAACTTCATATTAGCTTGAAGATTAAAAACTTCATATTAGCTCAAGAACCTCATTATATTATTTCAAGTAGAGACTCATATTAGCTCAAGACCTAATATAAGCTCTTGGTTAAGAACTCTTCTAATTGCGAAACAACTTCTACAAACTCTCTGATAATTGAAGTAGTTTAACTTAAGACCCTGAAATAAGATTAAAGGCAGTTAATAATTAGCAAAACAATGACTAAAAAGGACGCAGATGAACAACTTTACCTCTGGTGCTGAGGCAAATATAGTAATGATGAAAAAATATCACCCACAATTAGAATGAAAGATTATTATACACTGAGAATGTGGATTCCTCGATTGTGGATCACTGGAATGTCGATTTCTGGAATGTTTTCTCAATGTGGATTTCTGGAATGTCTTCCTCGAATGTGGATTTCTCGAATCTCAGAATGTCGTTTTCCACAGTATCGAACTTATGTCATAAAGATCTCATTATCTCGATCATCTCGATCAACTTCAACGTTCAACATCATTACCTTTTCATCTCTATTATGTCTTTATTATCTTTATCGATCATCTTGATATCATTGCTATCTTAAGTAAATACTATGATAACTCCGGGATCATTTGCTTCAGTAACCATAATCAGTTACCATAATCAGTAATCATGATTAGGTGTCAGTAATACTAATCCCTTACTTCGGTAATTCTCAGTAAACCTCACGTCATCCTTGGTAAACCCCTTGAACCTTTTCCCTCACCTAAACCAACCTCCCTTTTTCTCTTTGTTCGCATTGCTTGCGCGACCAGTGTCCCTTATAATCGCACTGCTTTTCACCAACACACGTCCCTTCTTATCCTCAATCACGCTCTCCAACACCTGGACACGATCGGAGTTCTTTTCACTGTCCACGGGTTTCGTCTTCACGATGAGGAATTGGTTGGCAAACGTAGGGCGTTTGTAGTTGATAGTGAGATTCTCAACCATGAAGTCGTCCTTCAAACTTGATGCTGTATTCGTGTTCAACAGTGCACTTCTCTTGAAAGTCTCGTTGAGAAGCGTTGCAATCATCCCGCCGTGCACGAGAAACGGGTACCCGCAGAGTCTGTATCCCACGTGCACGAAAGTCACACCTTCGTTGGAGACAATATTATGGAAGATCACCGGCTTGATGAGAATACCACCTGGTTTATTCAAAGTATGAGTAGTCAATGACTTCTTACGATAGTCTTCCTCCTTCTTCACCCTTGGTGACTGGTGTTCCACCACATTGTGGTCCAAGTTTTCCCACGACTGGAGCTTGTACCAGGTCAGGCTGTTCTTAGGGTGTGCCAACTCTTCATATAATGGCAAGTGCTTCAATTTGTATTCCAATTGCATAGGCAAGAGGTCCTTGTTATGCTTGTCGTTCTCATCGATCAGTGTCACCGACTCGTAGATGTCAAATAATGTCTGGCTATACGCCACTGCGCAACCCGCCGCAAAGAAGAAGGCGGTCTTTTTCCAACTGAACCACGGTTTACGGCGTTTTGGAAGATGGTCAAGTGGAGAATCAAACTCCGACCGCACGGCAAGGCGCCGATTGAACGTGCGCATCACCGCAACGCGCGGGAGTTGCTGGGGGCGAACAAGTCTGGCTAGCATTGGATTTTTAGTGACCAAAAATGGAGAAAAGATAAAATGGTAGGCAATGATCTAGGATACAACTATAGACATAAACAGAGAGGAAACACGTCTTGTTTATGAGAGTTCATGTCTTGTTAATGAAAAACAACACCTTTCTGAACCTTTCACAGAAGAGCAACGCTTACTTGGGCCGCTTCTCATCACTCCCTGGCAAATATATCCTTTTTCATCTCTTCTACTATAATCACGTTTTCCATCCCCTCCTGTATAACGGGCGTGTGGCGTAGTTGGTAGCGCGTCTCCCTTGCAAGGAGAAGGTCATTGGTTCGATTCCTATCTCGTCCATTTTTTTCCTCCCATAAATCTTAGAGTCGCTTCACCTTTCTTTTTATTTATCACTAGCTGGCTAACAAGCTTTCTATCACCAGTCACTCTTCGCAAGTCTTATCAATGATTCCATTTATCCCGATCTTGAGTCTCATTTTTTGTTCGATAAGCCTCGCAAAGAAGATACTAAACATAGCCGAGATGACCGATCTTGGCACCCGTCATTTCAGTACCATCTGCTTGGCGTTGTTATCTCAAAAAGCCTTATCATTGTGAAACGTGCTATTGTTCATCCCACATTCTTCCTGAGTACCACACGTTGTTGGTTCCAATCGCAACCACTTGATCACTCCTAATAATATCAATTAAACTTACACTTTCGCCCTATCGTGGCGTTGAGTGTAGATATCGCCATATTGCGCTTATTTTGCGCAGTCTTATTTTACCAACTTGACTAATTTTGTGACTCCGTGCCCCTCCGTGCCCCACATTTGAGCCTGACCCGGGTCACCAGGTTCAGTACATCAACCTTCTGCTGTCATATCCCTTCTCCTCTATTACCCTACATTTATCCTCCATTGCCCAACATTTGCTACTCCTCCTTGGTCAGACACTGCGGACCCTGTTCTGCACAACGTCTTCAAAGTCGAGTTAAAATCACCTAATATCGAAAACGCCCTAAATTATAAAAATCACAACCCAATGGAAGAATCAGAAACGGTCATTCAAATACCCGCTTTTGCTTATACGTCTCCTATCCCAAATCACCTCTCGTAACTCATAATCGAAGTTTCCCCAGTCCCGATGCAATCAGATCTTCTTCAAATTTTGCCTATCTCCAAAATCACGGATCTTCAAAATCACCCATCTTCCATAAATCACTCAAATCAAAAAAACCTCATCCTCGCTCAAAATCACTGACATCACCCAACGTCACTTCTCATCGCCCCCATCTCCACTCCAAACCCTCCTAATCCAACATCTTCTACATCTACACTTGTCCAATCCCATTCTCATTATCATTACTTTTTTAAACCCAACTTCTGCCAGACCGACTTCTTCTTCTCGGGCTCACGCGTGCTCTTCTGCAGAAGCAGTTTGCCCAGCAGTGTGCTCAGGTTGCGTTTCTTCTTATGCTGCATCCTCAACTTATCATTATTGCTCTCCAAATTTTCGCTGTAGCTGACTAGCGACCTCACTTTGTAAACCGAGTTGCCTGATTCACTGCTTGTTCTACGGCTAAGCGAGTTGCCCCGCGATCCACTGCCGCCAACAAGCATGGAGCTCGTCGTAGTAGTTCCGCCGGCAGTCTGCAGACGGTAGATCGAGTGGATCTTCGAGTCGATCTTGAGCGCATCATCCTTCGATTGCACGGCGATCAAGTAGTTCTTCAGATCGCCAAGCGATTTGTCCGAGATCAAGTTCACCATATCGGCAAACCGCAGCTCAGAACTCGAGGCCCAGCACTCGTCAAAGCTCTTCTGGAACTGTGTCTCATCGGGAACTATCGCTTGCACAGCATACAGTTCCACAGAATCAATCAGCGCAGATGACGAGTTGCTCAGGACATGCGTGAGACTGGTCGAGCTCAAGTTGCTCACCTTCATGCTGGGAGAGTCGGAGTCGCTTCTCTGTGCCTCCTGCTTGGGTGACGCGGTCTTCGTTGACCCTTCTTGAGAGTGCGCCTCTCTACGAGGCGACTGTGATGCCGAGTTGCTGAATGTGATGGCAGATGGTCTATGAGGCTGCTCAAACGCAAACGTCAATCCTGGACCGCTACGTGCATCGATGCCTGTACGATTGTGGAACTTGGTGGAGTTACCAACCAAGATCACAGGAACAGTCAGGTACTTGATCATGTACAGTGACATCTTGATCAAGAATTCGTCGCGCTCGTTCTGGCGACGGATCTTGATTGGGTACTTAAAGTTCAAGTTGCTCAGCTTATTGCCCATCACCACCAAGTTCGGCTGGTATTGCTTGAACAAGTGCTGGAGCATGTACTTGTTTCCGGTCTGGCCACCCTGATCGGTATCGGTCACAAACTCTACTGTGATTTTGAGCTTGAGATCGCGGTTCTGGGTACAGAGTGGTCCGGTGATGAGGTAATTGAGCAAGTGTTCACACTTCTTGTAGAGATGCTCGTTGATGCTGACACGCTTGTGTTTCTTGGTGTACTCGCGGATGTATTTCATGGGTATCATTGCTGCAAATACAAGGCAATCGCCATTCTGGAGAAATGTGTTGCTGAAGTGATCTTCGTCTTGGTTAATCTGGAACAACCAGTCCACAGAGTTCCAAGTGTGACGGCGGCCCGATATCACACTGAGCAAGGTACGTGTCTGGTGGCTCAGGTTATCGAAGTCCTTATGCTTAACCGTGAGGCTGATAGACCTGTAGTTGTTCTCGTTCGACGACGGGTACTCCAACTTCTGAGTTGCGGCAGCTGCTGCCGATGCTGCCGCCGACAGCAGTGCGCGGCGTGAAGGGAGGTAGTAAGTCTTTTGAGAATCAAACTTGAACTGGTTCATATCCGAGGTCTTTGGTTTTTGAAATTGCGGGTCGAGAGCCATCAATTCGTCGAAAGTCATATCCGAGTACGACTTTCTACGTGGTCCGGCGGCAGCGGCCTTTGCAGCGGCCTCCTTTGCTCTTTCCTTCTCATCCTCAACCTCTTCAAGGTCTTCGTGGTAGTCTATTGTTTCGTCTGCTATGTACTGTTGGGAGACTTTATTCTTAAGGATTGAGCGCGAAGGCGGGTCCGGAAGTTTGAGTTTCTTCTTTATGGGGACCAGGGAAAATGCCTTGGATACATCATTGAACAATGCTGAGCCGTAACCCAAGTCCATGGGCACCGACTTCTTGGAGTCATCATAGGGATTTTTTGAGTTGAGGGAGTAATTCGGCTTGAAAAAGGCGCCAGCGCCAGATCCCAGGCCTCCCCCGCAATACTCGCTATCGAGTACCTGCAAGGGCTCCACGCTCTCCGGGTCCAAGTTGTTGAAGGACACACGTCGAGTAAACTGCGTGGGATACGAGGTAGTTATCATCATAGTTTCAGGTCATTCAGTGGTGGGGATTTCACAGCATTTATACTCGTAGACAAACAAGCAATCTGCAAGAGAGGGGTGGCCAGATGGCTTCTGTGCAGGTGATTGTGTTTTTTCTTGTATCCGGTTATGGCGGTGCAAAGTGGCGATAGCGTCACTGCCGCACGTGCAAGTTTTTTCAGATAAGAATACCCAAAGAGGTTTATTGGCAAGATGAACAGGGTATGAGATACGAGCTCCAGGCGCTGGTTCCACCGACAACGCGTGTCGTCTAGCGTAGAAAAGGGCATTGCGTGGGCATCGTTTGTGTGCAGGCCCACAGATGCTTTTCCCCAGCAAGACAATACGGGATGAAGTTTAAACCTGCACAAATGACTTACGATGTTTAAGCCTGCACTCAAGACGAAGTTTAAACCTGCACACGTGAGGTGGGCGCAGACTCACTGGGTCGTAAATTAGGCTTTTTGCGTAGTGGGTTCACGTGGGTCATGATAGACGACTACCCCTTACGTCAGATATCAACCTTGTGCGATACGAGCGGACATTGCAAAGCCTTAACGGCGACGTGGAATGTAGCCCAGTCTCTGGAGAAGCCTGCCTAATTGGAGGCTTTGCGTAGTCTTTGTGGTGTTTTCGCTGGCTTCTAGACGAGTCAGGCGAAAAAAGAGGGGCCATAGAAGGAAGAATGAGCAGGTTGGAGAGATGTGATGGAGATGTGGAAGTGTGGAGGTGTGGAGAGGCAAGAGAGATGTAGAGGTGTGGTGAATATGTGGAGTCGTTTGAGATTTGTGGAAGTTTGAAAGCCAGACTCATGACTATTAAATGTGGAGAGGCTGAATGTGGGAGGAGAAGAAGCTAAAACTTTTTGTGGGGCAGTTTCACAGTTGTGAGTCGACGACCTAATTGGTATAATTCGGTTGAGGAGATGCGTGAGCTTGTGTCAAGAGGTCATTGTCATGTGTATAGTCCATGCGTCCAAGCTTTGTTGTGGAGCTGAAGATCTTCTTTGCATGGTGACCCCGCAGGAATTAGAACATATTTCCGTTTTGGGATGGACGATGGATGGTCGTGGGCTAAGCGATGTTTGAGGATAAATGTGTGAGACAGGATAAATGTGGTAATTGGCGACGGGATAAATGTGGCAAGGGGAAAACGGAACGTGGGATACGCGTTGTAGATAAAATGTGGCTTTGTGGTTTTGCGATAAGATAAGGAAATGTGACAAGATTCTGGAAAGGAATCGAAGAGTGCACAAAAGAACAATAGAGACAAAATAGGCTGGAAGTGTGAAGGAAATGGAAGAGCAACCAGGTACAAAGATGGAACAAAGGGAGACAAAGAAGAAAGAGTGGGGGTAGGAGGGAGTGTAAGAGGGAGACAAGATGTAAGAAAGAATGGGGGTAGGAGAGAGGGAAGGGACTGTAAGAGAATTGAGTGAGAATCTTGAGAAAAATTTAAAGCAAGACAAAAAGTGAAATAAATTACAATAGGTTAAATAGACAAAAAGTGAAATAAATTAGTAGACAAATTAATGGCAAATTAGACAAAAGTGAACAGACTAGACAAAACGTCTAGACAAAAACGTCTAGACAATACATTTAATGACAAAAAGAGTGACAAATGACACAAGTAGACAAAATTAGGCAGTCAAATTTAACACAATTCAAACAATTGACAAAATGGATGACAAAATTCAAACAAAGGTAACAATGTGTTGGTAAAGATAAACATCCACACTGACGCGTCAAGAAAACACTGCTGGTGCTTAGATATCTGGAATTTACAGATGGAATACTTTATACCAGATGGTTGGAAATTGTAGATTTGTTGAATATTCGCTTTTTCAATAACCGTTAATATCTCAGCCTTTTACCAAGTCCTCAATCGTGTATTCTATCCATAATCTGGTCATTGTAGAATACCTTAGATTTGTTGAAAAATCGAGACTTTTCAATAACCGTCAATACCACAGCCTTTATCATCATGTGACCAAGTCCATATTCTATCCATATTCTTCCTTCTCTTTCCTCTCATCCCTTCCTCTATAAATAACCCTCTATAAATATCCCCACCTCTCTTATACATCTTGGACCCTTGATTCGCTAAGCCTTCCTATTTATATCCATCTCATTTCATCGCCTTTCCGTCTCAGCCTCGTGATGACTATTTCAATTCCATTTACTGGCTATAACGTGGTTATGTGCCTTGGCTGAAAAAAGTCTCGAGGCAGTGGGGAAGACTTCAGGGAAGTAAACAAGGCTGTACATTGTACACGACCAGCCAAATTCAGCCTGTGAAAAGGACCCTTCACAGGTGGAGGTATCAACAGCCCTATCAAATATCTGTGAAATGTATGCAGTAGTATATAGCAAGTGACTTATAAAGATGTATCTAGTAGTCTTGCCTTCGGTTCTTTCATCTTCTTTTTCTAGTGCTGCTACTATTCTTCTTTATAAGTGACATTTTCCTATAATAGCAAACAAAAATTCCAAACACAAACCATGACTTGGTCACCGCAATTCCCCATCAACTCGTACCGCGAGATCAACAAGACCGCCAATTCGCCGCCACCAGAGTCGCTCCCGTCCGTTGACCCTGTTGGAGGGTTCAAAATTCGGTGTGGACCCATTCTTCGTTTGGCTGGTATGATGGAGAACGGCTCAAACAACTACCGCGCATCTATTTTGATTGCCACCGAGGGAAGCGAAGCACCAAAAGTCTCGTACCAGTTGGGAGGTTCTACTGATGCTGCAGCTTCGAAGTCAGGTGAATTCCCTTCGAAAACCTTCTACAACCAGGACAATGTCTATTTCCATAGATACACTATCGAGTTCACATTGGTTCCAACAGAGCAAGTGGTGGTGTACCAAATCAGCAATGCTCCTACATTGTACCAATTTTTCTTGCCATCTTCAGAGAAGTCAGCCAATGTCGCCCACTTCTCGTGCAATGGCTTCTCCCTCGGTACTGACACCAAGGAATACACCTCGCTGCTTTGGCTTGATGTGTTGGAGAAGCACGCTGAGCAACATTACCATGTGATGTTAGGTAACGGAGACCAAATCTACTCGGATGCTGTGAAGTTACATAGTGAGGAATTGAAGAAGTGGATGTCCAATGACTCCTTGCGTAGCAAGCGTCATACATCCGCAACCAAAGAGCTCGTCACCGAATTGGAGGCATTTTACTTGAAAAACTACCTCGCATGGTTTGGTCAAGGTTTCTGGAAGGGTAGCGTGAGTACCACCTTGCAGCTGTTGTTCCCTGCTGCTATGACTACCATTCCATCCGTCAACATTTACGATGACCATGACATCATCGATGGTTTTGGTTCGTACGACGATGCTACCATGCAGGGAGAAGTCTTCAAGACTGTGGGAAACATTGCTTACAAGTACTACATGATTTTCCAACACCACATGTCTCCAGAAAACGACCCTGCGCACACTGAGGACCCACTGTGGATCCTCGGAGACCACGCCGGTGCTTATATCAAGCAGCGCAACCACTCGTTGTTCACCAGTCTCGGTAAGGAGGTTTCTCTCGTGGCATTTGACTGTCGTACCGAGCGTAAGTTGAAGCAAATTGTGGATGAGTCTACGTACAAGAAGATCTTTTCAAGACTTGAGAGTGAGATACACGCTCGTCCTTCAACCAAGCACTTGATTGTGATGCTTGGTGTTCCAATCTTGTACCCACGTCTCGTGTGGCTCGAGTTGATTCTCAACTCGCCAGTCCTCAAGCCTCTTCGTGCATTGGCCGCCAAGGGAGTCATCGCCAAGGGATTGGTCAATGAGTTTGATGGAAATATCGAAGTTTTGGATGACTTGAACGATCACTGGTGTCTGAAGCACCACAAGCGCGAGAGAAACAAGTTGGTGAAGAACTTGATGGACTTCGGAGCCCGTCATGGTGTTCGTATCACCATTCTCTCCGGAGATGTCCACCTTGCGTGTGTTTCTCGTGTTCAGTCGCGTCGTACTCACCACGTCCGTAGTGATGACCCTGCTCGTTTCTTACCTGAGAACGACCCACGTTTGATGTTCAACGTCATCAGTTCTGCGGTGGTCAATGCTCCACCACCCGACGCCATGGCCACGCTCTTGGGCAAGAGATCCAAAATCCACCACTTTGACCACCACACTGATGAAGATGCCGTTCCAATCTTTGCAACTGAAGTCGACGGCTCCAAGCGTGTCAACTCACAGTTCTTGAACAAGCGTAACTGGAGTGACTTGGTGCTCGCTTCGCAGTCCGTCACTTACGCTACCAAGGCGAAGGAGCTGGACCCGGAGCGCAGATTCCCTGGTGTTCCTGGATCAGAGGAGAACAAGCCCGAGGACGCTACCCACGTGAGATACCCGTTGTATCCTGACACGCTTGTCACGCGCGTGTATGTGGAGAAGAACCCTTCGGGCACTGGCGCAGAGACACAGACCTATGAGGTTTGGATTCCGCGTTTGTCTGAGAAGCAGAACTTGCCAAAGACCGAGATCAAGCATTTGACGGAGAAGGATTATGAGTAGGAGAATAGGAATGGGATGGGTTGAGTCGACATGAATTGTAATTGAAAAGTACTTGCTGATGAAGGATATCCATATTGGTCGATCGCCAAATTTGAGCTGATTTAAGATAATATATGAAAGTAAGATTGGAGTAGGAGAACAAGTGTGTTAGCACTTGTTTAGAAGTAAAAACGCACTCGTCTAGGAGTGCTAACAACGTACTTGGCTAGAAGTGCTTTTTAGTCATTGTATATAGTAGAAGTTGTAGAAGTTGTAGAAGTTGTAGGATTTGTAGTCAAATCTTAGACCCTTCATTTTTTCTCGCTATGTCTTGCTGATCCCATCCTGCAGATCAGGCAATTGCGAGCGAGATCGTTTAAGATGTTGACGAGACGTTCCACCAGACACAACGGATACCATAAGGTATAAATACAAACCATTAGGACACTTTTGAGTTGGAAATCCTTTTGAAGAAATTCATTTGAGTTGGAATTCCAAATTTTAAGATGTTCAAATTCAATTTTAAGATGGTTACCTTTGAAATTTATTATGAAATACTACCTTAAATTTTGGACTAAACAGCCCATCAACAATGGAACTATTTCTAAATTTTCAAAAAACACCCACCAAAATATACCTTACCTATTCAATCCTTCCCTAACCCTTTGTAATGAATTGCACTTTCTCTCTCGCTCTTCCATCAGTTCATTCTCATCTCATTTCACTCATTTTCCTTTTTTCTTATCTTTTTTCTTATCAATGCCCCAGCGCAAGAGGAAGATCAAGGATGAGGCCGACGAGGTCCCTCCGCCGATGTTGGACGCGTCCAAGGACATCTCTGGGGTCACCCGGTCCATTTCCGCTTGTCAGCGGTGTCGAATCAAGAAGATTAAGTGTGATCAGCGATTCCCCAAGTGCTCCAAGTGTGAGAAGAGTGGTGTTGACTGTGTGGGCTTAGACCCTTTAACAGGTCGGGAAATCCCCCGTTCGTATGTGGTGCATCTCGAGGAACGTGTGAAACACCTCGAGGAAGAACTCCGTGCATTCAAGCGACCTGCTACTCCAGAACAACCAGCTCCAAACCCTACTCCGCATAATGACCAGCCTCGTGAATTCACCTTCTCGCGATTGATGACCACCGCTGTGAAAGTCAACCAAAAAGACGCTCGGGACGTGCCTCCAGAGCCATCGAGTACAGACGATACTGCTCCAGCGATCCTTCCTCCCAAAATGACTGCGTTGTATTTCATGCAAATCTACTTCGCACAATCAAACAGTCAAATTCCAGTGCTTCATCGTGAAGAGTTCATTGCAAAGTACTTTGTGCCTGTGTACGGTGTGTTTGACTATGACGACGTCACGCTCGCGTCGAACTTGACGCCTATAAACAAGCAATTCATCGAGGAAATGGCCCCACCGGCCGATGAGGTTCCTTGGTTCGACCAGTATAAGGAACGTCTTCAAAAAGAACTTCAAAGTGGAGCCCACGGTGGTGATATAGGCAAAATCTCCCAACATATAGCGCCTCCTCCTCGCTACCACCGCTGCCTCTACTTCCTCAATATGGTGTTTGCAATCGCTAGTAGTGTTCATCACCTTCAGTACCCAATCACAATTTCGCACTCGTTCCGCATGGTAGCGCTCAGGTATCTGGAGGATAGTCTGTGGGCGCTTGACGACCAACTAGAGGCGCTTCAGGGAGTGCTTCTCCATGCCACCTACGCTACCATGCGGCCTACGACTCCCGCAGTGTGGTATATTCTTGGGACTGCTTTGCGAATGTGTGTGGAATGGGATCTCCACAATGAGAAGAATACTACTGGCACGCGCAACCTTGATTTCTACACAATTGACAAGCGGCGGAGACTATTCTGGTGTGCGTACTCGATCGATCGCCAGATCTGTTTCTACTTGGACCGTCCTGTGGGAATTCCAGATGAAAGTATCCACACACCATTTCCCAGCTCACTTGATGACGCTGCCATCACAAGAAACGGCAACACAGCAGCAGCCACGGGTCCGTCATATAAGAACATTGCCATTGCAATGTTTAAGATTCGCAAAATCCAGAGTGAGATTCAACGTGTACTCTACACCGCATATGAAGTGCCTCGGGCGTACTCGTCGGTAGAGTCGTGGAAGCTGAGCAAGTTTGCAAGACTCAAGAGCTGGTTGGAGCAAATCCCAACCACTCCAGAAACCATGAACTGTGACTTTAACTTATTGTTCTTCCACATTAATTACCACCATACAAATCTCATGCTCCATAACCTCGCGCCAAAGAACTGGCGCTTGACCGCCGCAGACTTCGTACAAGTTCACCTCTCAGCACGTGGTCTCATTCGGTGCTACACTGCGCTACTTTCGCTGAAGCTGATCAACTACACGTGGGCCGCTGCTCATAATGCGTTCAGTGCGGGAACTTCATACCTCTACGCAATCTACAACAGCGATGAAGTATTTGCAGCCACTCCACTCGTCGAGGTGAAGCAGGTGACACTGGCGTGTCTCCGGCTCTTGGAGTCGCTCTTCGACAGGTTTGAAGCTGCTGGTCACTACTACGAGGTGTTTCAGAGTCTCACGATGGCCGTGGTGAAGATTCGGTACAATGAGACCATGAAGGGATACCTGCACTTTAAGGTGACGGTGGAGAGTTTGAGCAAAGTGAGCGATACAAACCTCAACTCGAACCTTTCGCGACTCGTGCACAACTTGAACGAGACAGATGGTCGCAAGTCCGACTTGTTGAACCCGCTAGTCAAGTCGAGTGGTACTGAACTTGGGTTGGTGTTGAAGTCAGAGCAACGTGATGAGCGTCCTCAGGAAGGTTTTGAATGGTTATCACCGTGGGGTAGCCGCTACGGTAGCGAGACTGCACCAAAGGAGGGAGCGATTGAGGAGTATGACTTGGATACATTTTTCAAGGAGTTGCAGAACTTGTCGCCGACGTCGACACACAGCGTGGGCAGTAAGCGTGATTGGAATGGCGATAGTCCGTCTGGGCCTCCTCCCATGTCGACCGAGGGAAGAAAGACGTTTGAGTTGATGCACCAGATGCCCAACGAGGTTGTATGGGACCAGTTTTTCACGAGCAGTTCGAAGGGAGGGAGTTTTGATATGGGGAAGAGGGAAGATGAGTAAAATAGATTGTATTATATAAGGAAAGAGTTGAGGATATGAGGAAGGGTAATAGTAGATTTACAAGTAGTACGAATGAACTTGATGAAGTTGTTAATTTTGAAGATTCTTTAGGATTATTCATGAACATTTGTTCCTTTCTTCATTGATGATCTTTGAAGTTCTTTTTTATTCATGTTCATTGGTTTTCAAGTTCATTCATTTTTAGTCATTTTCATTATGTTCATACAAGTTCATTCATATCCGTTCATTTCCGTTAAAGTTCCTTCATGTTCATTCATCTTCATTCATTTCCATTAATTCTTCATTCATTCATATCCAACCCTTTGCATCTCCAACAATACCTTAATCTGTCCCTCGTCCATACCATTCATCCTCGTGCACAGCACCGCTTCCACGTCTTTTCCATTGTAGAAGCCCTCGATGTCAACGAGAGACCCGCGGTCCACCGATCCCGGCTTCAACACCAACTCTCCGACCCGAACTGCAACAGTGGCATCCAGTGCCCTGGCAATCGGAGGAGCACCAACGGCCAAAACTCCGTCCGAATACTCCTTCACTTGTACTATCATGCGAACTCGAATTGGATTTAAGGCGGAATTGGAAGATAGTAGCAAACCAGGATCCACAATGACTCTTGTCATATTAGATAAACTTGATTATATCAACTATCCTAATCAGCTTCAATTATCAACTTTCAATCCAACAACCAATGTTTAAAGCCAACCCAATCTTTTATTCAACAATCTTTTCTTCAACCGAATCTCTTCCTCAACCGAATCTCTTCCTCAACCCAATCTTCAATCTAATCTTTTAAATTAATTTTCATCTTTTTTTGCAGCTCATCAAAAAACCATGAAGATCCTCAAGGAACGCGACAGCTTCTTGTCCAACTACGAGGTGAGCGAGCACCTCAAGGGCTTGAAGAAGCGCTATAACTGGACGTTCACGCCAGAAGACGACGAAAAAAACAAGAAACACAAACGCAGATTCACAGAGTGCGGCCTCAACCTAGAAGTGGTAACACGAGACACCCTCCAATACTTGAGCAATACCCTGACTGCTTCCATCGATACCAAGGACCACTTCGTGGAATTGGTCAAGTTCCTCAACCAGTTCGAGCTCATGAAGGTTGAAAAGCTCCAGATCGCAAACTCCTTGCCAAGGTCCATGGTCATCTTGTACTCGTTGGTCGAAGAGTGCGACCAGCGTTTCAATGAGGAGCAGTGCGAATCCATGTTGGCAAAGATCGCAGAGTTGTTTCCAGAGGAGGAGGAGGAAGAGGAGGAAGAGGCTGAGGGAGAGGAAGAGGAGGTCGAAGAGAGCGCATAATAGCATAAGGTTTGTATAATAGGTAATATAGAAAGTATGAGGAGGTGTAGAGGAATGGAAAGTAAGGTGTGGTAGAAGTTTACAACAGTTTACCTAGTAACAGTTTACTTAGCACATTCTGATAGAGTATGTTCATGCAGTGAATGGTACATGTCCATACCAAATTCATACTAAATGTTCATCTAAATGTTCATCTAAATGTTCATCTAAATGTCCATACTAAACGTTCACTTGTAAAAGTCAACTACACCCTCACTTCTCAACACCTCCCTATCCTACATCTCTTCATATCTACCTCATATCAAATCTATAAAAACCCTCCCATCACATTACCATTGACATTCTTCTCGTAGCTGAGATTAGACTCGCTCGGCTCTATGGCTTCTAACGTTTCCTCGGAGCTCGCGTTCTTCCGCTTCTTGAGGATCTCCGAGTAGTTGCTCACCGCTGTTGCAACCCCGTACTTGAAGCACTGGTCCTTGAAATTTCCAACCATCTCGCTCACGTCCCCCAACAACCCCGTCACTCCCACTGCAAAAAACGACTCCGGGTCCACATTTCCTTGCTTGATCCACTCAGCCAAGTTCGCTTCCTCGTGCACAGGGTCTTCTTCTCCCTGTTCCTTGTCGATCGCGTTGTTTTGCTTTGCAATCAAATCACGCGAGATGATCTTGCTCAAATCAACCTTCGCATCGAGCGAATCTGTAGACGTCGTTTGGCCCAAATTAGTCGGCCTTTCAGTTTCCTTCACATCCTCATCTTCTATAGCAGGAAAATGGTTGGACACCACGTGATCTATAATTGGCCATCCATAGGCATTAGCAAACCTCCTTCTCACAATGATATTGTTGTGTGCATCAGGCTTCAACTTGACAATCACCTTTCTCCAGCTCATGTTCTTGTGGTACTCCATAGCAATCGCCTCTTCCAAATGGTCCACATCGTGGTCGATCGTCTCCAAGAGCCTCTTTCGAATGCCCAAGCTCGTGTACGACTCGTGCGACGAGCTCCCCTTCTTTTCTAACGTACCCTTTTCCACGCCTTCCTGGATCGTCGGTATTTCCTGGATAGGGACCTTGGGTAAATTCTTCTCGGTGTACACCTTGTCGTGCAATATCACGTTGTCCCGCGAATCGGGGTCCGTGATGTACTTGAGTGACGGGAGCGGGGGCAAGATCAAAGACGCTGCTGTCTCCAAAACTGAAGACTTTGGCAAAAGCTTATACTTGTCATCCTTTCCGCTCTTTTCGTTCTGTTGCGTAGGATCATCTTGCCCGTCTTCTTCGTTGGCTGCCTGGCTTTGCTTTTGGGGCAAAAAGTATGACAACAAGGCCAGAACTGGCAGGAACCCGTACTTACCATCTTTACCAGCGCCCAACAAGCTCTCGAGAGACAAGTTCTTCAATTTGGACTCGCTCTCTCCAGGTGGAGGTGGGGTGTCATCACTTGCGTACACAACCTGCGACAAATCCTCGTAGTCGAAGAAAAGTAACGACGACGTTCTGAGAGGAACAACTCCATCGTTCACGGCATTCGCATAAACTGTGCGGCGGATAAAACGCTTGAGAACTTGGTGAGTAGGACCTGTTGGCAAAAGGAGAAGAAGTGGCTTGTCGCCATTTTCCAAGAACTTGAGACCGAGATCCTGACCCGTGAGGCCCACCACACCCGCCATCAACGCGATCTTCACATAGAGCGGGTTCTCGTTAACGACTCCCAAAAGAGGCGAAGCAATTGCCACAAAGTTGATTGGTTGGATGTTCTGGAAGAACCACGGGAAGTTCAAGTGGATATACGCAATAGCAAACGTCTGGATCAACCCTCCCAACGAGTGGCCAATAAAGGAGATTTTAGTCACTCTTCCATTATTGAAAAGCTCGTTCTTCGTCACCAAGTCAACCACGTACTCGGCTACACGACTCCCCAAATACTTGATACCTCTCTCTGTTTTGCCCTTATTACCGAAAAACCCTTTCACCACGATATTGTCCTTCGAGTCCGACTTGTCAATCATCTCCTTGAGATAAAGCATGTCGGCGGTGACATTTGAGTGTAATCCGTGCGTCAATATCACTAGATGTATTGGCTTTTCAGGGTCTGGCACAGGCAAGTTCCACAAATCGAGTGTATCTTGCACATCAACATGCAAAATGCTGTTGGGGACGAAAAGTCCCGACTGGTTTGCGTTCTCCACAGTCTTCTCTGGGAACGAAGTGTCCTGTAAAATGGCCTTGGAGGTTCCAATCATAATCTCAAACTCAACTGCAATGGTGTTGTTGAACAAGATCTGCGAAACAACGTCCAAAGTCCATTTGTAGGAATCTTGCAACGTATGACATGATAACTCCACATAAAATGATTGGCCAGGGAGAAGTTGTGGCTCGAAAACAGGCTGGTCAGCAGTAACAAAGCACTTTTTATTCTGGTCGTAGTCGTCTGGCTTGCAATCCACGTACAAAACGTATGGGCCTGCCAAATACGCAGCTCTGAGAGCAATCAGTTGGTTGTTTCTCACTTTAACCCACAAATTCGAGGGTATTTGCAACGGCGCATCGGAGCCATCGGCCGAAGCTCCGCGCAGTGGCGAGTACTCGATCTTGAATCGCTCGATCTCGCCACACTTGACGGATAGCACCTCGCGGTACAAGATCCTATCCTTGCCTTCTACCAGTGTCATTATCGTGTAGTTCAAATAGCAGCCAAAAAAATGATGGCATGTGAGTTTGCTCAACAAGCGCGCTTTTGTGCGTTTTTGAGTATCGCTACGGTCACGTGATGCTAAATTCGGATAAGAGTTGTAGGGTCCGAAAAGAAGAAGAGGGATTGGAAGATCGATTGGAAGATCAGAGATTGGAAGATCAAAGATTGGAAGATCAGAGATTGGAAGGGTTAGAGATTGAACAAGGGTGTTTATTGGAGATTTTGAAGAAAAGTACGAATAGTTTTCAATCAGAGAACTATTTGACACACTAAACACATACTAAACACATATTAGTCTCACAGATCACACATTAATCACATACCAAACACACCATACACTATCACTACACAATATCACTACACACCATACACTTTCACTACACACCATACACCATACACTAAACACACACCTATGTCTGAAATACATCCGGTGGAACTCGCAGCACACACACTCTTGAGTGCACCGTTGAACTCCCTCAACGATAACTTTGAGCTGCTCAGCCAGTCGCAGCTCATCCTCCTCACACGGCTCCAGATCATAGAGGAGCGGCTCAAGGCGTTCAAGACGGTGGTGGTGGAGAACCGCAACATCGTGGACGACAAGGACGTGACGGCGGATTTGCAGCGGATCAGGCTGTTGCGAAAGCGTTTGCTAGCGATGCAGAAGGTGTTGGCGAAGGTGAATGGGAGATTGGACAAGCAAGAAATAGAAGGGAGTGAATAGAGGAGGATGTGGAAATAGAATGGAGTGGAGAATAGAGCAGGATGTGGAGAATATGGAGAACAGAAAGAATTGAATATGGAATTAATATGAGGATTGAGTATTTTTATATGGAGATCATGAAAAATTGCAAAAGAAGAATAGGAAGAAACATGGAATATATGGATCAATAGTATTTGGAAATATAATGACGCCTTATGGGCCGTTTTTGAAGTCACTTTTAAAAATAGTACTATTTCAAGTCATTAAAGCGTTTACACTTCCTGGTTCGAGTTTTCAATATATCTTCACTCTGGTTCGAGGTTTGCATTAAACAATTTCTCGTACAATTTCATCGTACAATACATTCACAAAATATTTCTAGTCTATCTACTCACTCTTTATCTATTTTCTATCTACTCTCTCATGTATTCTCTTTACTCTCACTTTATGTGTTCTTCTGTATTCTTATCTACTCTCTCTTTATGTGTTCTCTTTATGTGTTCTTCTGTATTCTCATCTATTCTCTCTAAAACAACTGCACCAAGTGGTATGGATATCCGGTTCCCTTGTGGCCAAATACCGAGAGCAACGCGCTGTAGGCGAGCAAAATCATCACACCAACGATGACCACCGCAATCAAGTGCACCGATGGCGACTTGAGCGTTGGAACCTTCTTGTACAACACAATCACGAGCAAACTCAACAATCCGTAGATGAAGGACATGATCTGGGTCTCGACCGCGAGCTGCAGCTGTTGGCCCGGTGCAATGTACTCGATGTGGCCGTTGGCCTGCTCTCTCACGTAAGGAACGCCTCTGATCTGGTTGAACATGTAGCCGGTGGTGAGCAACAACACGGCGACAAGCGAAATTCCAGTCCACAACGGGCGCGAGGTGACGATTGCAACAACCTGCTTGTTGAACTTCTTCAAGACGAGCACAAACGAAAATGCAGAGAATGCATTGATCGCAATTCTAGTGTAGTCTGGTGGAATGTGCTCGGTGATTGGGTGTCCGGTAATCTGTTCGATCCAGTCCATCAACAAAGCCTTGTGGCTTCCCTGGAAAAATTGGTAGTCGACCTTCTCCGTCACGAAGTTGTTGGCAGTCTTGACCTCCGATGGTGGGAAGTAGAACACCTTGGGGATGTTGTCCAACTTGAAGATCTGGAAGAACTTCTTCGATTGCATGAAGTCGGAGCTCATGAAGTAAACGTTCTTAGGAGGGATTTCCTTGTCCTCAACAGCAGCCAATTCCGCACGAGACAATCCGTTGGGGTGGTCGTGGTTCCAGCTGAATGCCACAGTCTCAAAGTCAGGCTTGAACTCACGACACAATGCACAGTTGATCTGTGGCGAGTCCGTGGCCAAGTACAACACGATATGGTAGTCTCTTTCACCGTTCAACAATTCCGCGTAGTTCTCGTCGTTCAAAGTGATGATTTTGTTCCTGGAACTCTTCACCATCGAGTTCAATTCCGCATTGGAGAGCCCGGCCACTGCGGTTGTCACCACAGCAGCAAGCGCCGCGAATACTCTGGCAAACTTCATGTTGTTGGTGTATTTTTCAAGCAACACGTCAATAAAAAGAAGCTTAGGTAAGCGAAAAGAAACATACTAAATTTTTGTGATAACATGGACTATAGGACATCAGGATAAGAAACACTTTATACAAGACCTAAAGTACATTTTACAAGACCTACAGGACATTTTACAAGACCTAAAGCACTTTATACAAGACCAAAAGTACAATACAAGAACTAAAGCACTTTATACAAGACCTAACGCACATTCAAGCACTATAGCACATTGTTAAATTACCAGCACTTTGCACACTAGTATTTAAACCTATGTCTTCTTCCTTTACCTAACGTCTATCTTAACATTACTCCCCACATCCACTGTGCACGTTCCCTCGCCAGCCTCAAAACGCTCCACCAACAACACGTACTCTCCTGGGTCCTCCAAGGTCACATCCACATACGTTCCAAATAAGCTGTCGTTCCATTTATCGTTGACCTGGACCGGTTTCCCAGGCGCCTTGAACACCGACCCTCTTACGGCCGGTCTGTAGTCGCTGCTGGACTCGAACTTGCGCTCGTTATAGCAGTTGTAGTGCTTTATCACGAAGGTCGCCTTGACATTGTGGTTGGTCACAGTGAAAAACACCTTGAACCGGTTCGACCCGCCCCACTCAAACTGGTGCGACTGCGTGAACAACCCTAACGTGTTTGGAATCGCGCTGATTTCGAGGTTATCCCCAGTGGTCGGACTATCAACGAGCAAGGTATAGTCTGTTGGAGTATGCACTTGTTCGTAGGTCGATACAATCAACTTGTAGAGCCCTTTTCGAAGTGTAGGGACATTTGCAAAGGTACACCCTTCGTTGTAGTTCTCACAAAAGAGTAGCTTGGACTTGTCAAAGTTGCGGAGCCTTACTCTGCGCTCGCCCTCCTCACAATGGAAAAGGTGAAAGCTCACCAATTCCTTCGACAGCGAATAAAGTGCCATCAAGCTTCGATCTATGGGCTCACTCTTCACTTCAAGAAGGTACTGAGGGCTATCGGTGAACGTCGATAGCGTCCAATTACCCCCACCACTGTTCCAAGTCCCCGATATTTCCACGGGTTTTGGCGAAAAGAGGTACTTGGCCTTGGTGAGCTCCATACCAGCAATGTTACAGTGTGCAGTGAGCGTGAAGTTGCTCTGGTGAGTGCAAAGAGCAACCGCAGTGTACGATTTCCCAGGCTCAGCTACAATCTTGGCCAACGAGAACTTACTTGTGGAGTACTCGCTGTTTGGGTTGATGCAACGGTATTGCGTAGGCGAGAGTACGCGATCCCCGTTGGTCTCGAACACCAACAACTGGGCCATTTGCTCGACATTGAACGGAAGGTGAGTCTCAAGCAAAAGCCACACTTCCTGGCGCGTGGAATTGTTAAAGAAGCAGTATTGGGGGTATTGGTAGTAGTGTTTGCTCTTCTTCGTGAAGAGAAAACTCGCACTTGTCTTACACGAGAATAAACCTGACGGGTTCCAATTCACGTACAAATGCCTGAAGTAGTTGACGTTTTCCATTGTGAGAAACCTCTTGCACGTCTGGTTGTCCTCTATCCACGGATTTTTCAACGTGATCTCCCCCGTTGTCTCATCGAACGAGTGTACAGAATAGTCGTGCTCGGAGATCAATTTGAGTTCTGTTGAAAGCTGCTTTGTCAAGTTCGTAGTACCAAGACCAAGGAGTACCTCTCCCTTCTTGTATTGTTGCCATAGGCTCGCGAAATTGTCGGGAAGCTTATAGTTGTTGATGGTGATAGTTTCCGGAATCCAGCCGGTGAGAACGAAAGTGTCTATAGCCATATTCGAGCCAATGAACCTATATCCATGGCCCGTGATCTTCAAAAATGCCTTCTCAATCAACGCGGGCCACAATAAGTTCTGGTTGAGGCTCGATCGTATGATGAGATTGCGCTCGGGGTTGTTGCGAATATGCGGGAGGTAGTTGTCGATGGTCACCAAACGCTCAGTTCCGTTGAAACGCAACTTGACGCGATACTTGGTGCTACGAGCATGTGGAGCAATCAATGTCAACGGATAACTATCAAGAGTACCCACCATTGAGAGAAACAGCGACACGAACGAGCAGTTTTCAAGAATGTCCTGGTACAAGTGAGACAACTGGTCCTTATCCAGCGACCAATCCTCTGCACTCACGCGATCAAACTGCGAGTCCACATTATCGGGGAGTTGTCTGCACTCTTCGTCATTGTCAGTGAAGGTCGAATTGTTCACGAAAATGGCATTCGCCGAGTCCAAAGTCGGTGAAAAGTGGACCACAGGGTAGTAGAACTGGGATCCGACCTTCGAGTTGAGCCACACCACCTTTTCCGAGAATGATAGGCCAGGTCCGGACAACTTCTCGTGGAGTTCGAGCGAAAACCGCGAGAGGTCACTCAAACATGGGACCGGAGCCGATTTGGCCAACTGGTTGAGGATCTTGACGCTCTCAATGCACTCTTTTTTGGCTCGCACGTCGCCCATACTGGCGTAGAGGAACGCATTATGGATGTGGTTGAGGTAAGCGTCGAGCATAAAAGATGTGGTAGATTTGGACGGTTGAACTGTGAACAATTTTTACCTTTCCACTGTTGATCTGTCCACTTCTGTCACTCTTGATCTGTCACTCTTGATCTTTCACTCTTGATTTTCACTCTTGAACTGTCCTTTTTAACCTGTCCACCGTTCACTCTTGATATTGCAAGCAATTGTGATTGTTAAATAAAAGCTATCTTGGCAATGGCGGCAAATTTCAATTGGCAGCAAAACCAATGTCACTGTATGGAAATTACCAGTATTAATATCACAGGTAGTAGTAAAGCAGTATGGCCACAATAGTAAACTAGTATGTTCACCAGTATAAAACCCGTTTATCTAGTATCACTAGGTCTAAATCAATTCTTGCAGTTAATCTTTTTCTTTTCAACAATGCGACAATTACCCCGAACCAAACTCATTCTCGCCATCTTCGCCTTTAGGCTTCTCAATGCGCTCACCACGATCACGTTCTTCCAGCCCGATGAGTTCTTTCAAGCCTTGGAACCCGCCCACAACTACGTTTTCGGCTACGGGTACATCACATGGGAGTGGAAGGAGCACCTCAGACTGGCCATACACCCGCTAATCTACGCCGCAGGCTACAAGGCTGCGCAGATCCTAGCGCGTGGAAACCCCGAGACTGAGTTCCGGCTCGTTTTGATTGCTCCAAAAATCATTGGCGCCGTCATTGCAACCACCATTGAATACTCCACATATGTGTTTGCAAGGACTTATAGTGGGAACGAGCAGGTGGCACGAATCACACTCGGGCTTTCGCTTCTTAATCCGTTCAACTGGTATGTGATTACGCGGTCGTTTTCAAACACTTTTGAAACCATGTTGGTGGTGCTCGGACTTCGCTATTGGTGGGGGCTGCTGACCTACACACGATGGCGTGCTGGCGTGGTGTTTGGTGTACTCAGTTGTATTGTCCGCCCTACAAACGCAATGCTTTGGACCTATTTGGGCTTGGAAAAGGTGGTTCGATCCCGTGACATAACCCACAAGGTTGCATTGGTACTTTTGGCGGTGGGAGTATGTGGCACCTTGTTGGCCCTCACCGCATTGCTTGACTATAAATTCTACGGATCCGCGACATTTCCAATCTATAACTTCCTTGAGTTTAATGTGGTACGTAACTTGTCTGTGTTCTACGGCACCGCTCCGTGGCACTTCTACTTGTTTCAGCTGGTTCCGCTCATGATGATGACGTATTTGCCATTTTTGGTTCGCGGACTTTACATGATGCGCACCAATTCGCTTGTGCACGCGGCGTTGGCGGTGATAGCTGGCTTCTCCGCCATCAACCACAAGGAGTTTCGCTTCATCTATCCCTTACAGCCGGTGATGTTGTTGGTGTGCGGGTTTGCAGTAGTGGAAGCAATGGAGGGGAGGGGTTTAGGAAGATGGTTGAATGGAAAGCGGGAGGAGAATTACGAAGAGGAGGACCAAAAGGGTAATAAAGGCAAGGATGAAAATGGTAATAAAGACAAGGATCAAAAGGAGAATCAAAAACAGAAGGATCAAATTAAAGCTTTTAAAGGCGAATCTTCATCGACCTCCGCATCTCTCGTCAAGAACCCCGTCGCTCTAACAAAACGGTCCCCAAAGTCCGGAGTTGCAGCCAAAAATACGTCACGAGGAAAAGAAACCTCATCGACCTCCAGCAATTTGGTCCCATTGATCTATTTGATCGCCCTCTTAAACACCGCAATCGCATTCCTCTTCACTCGCGTCAACGAACGCGGGGTCGTCGATATCATAGCATCCTTCCGTAATGACAATATTACAGACGTCGGCTTCCTCACTCCCTGCCACTCTACACCATGGCAGAGCCATATCCACGATCCTGCAATCACCTCGTGGTTTCTCACGTGCGAGCCTCCCTTACATTTAGAGCTGGGCAACGCTCAAAACGTGCGGGAATACAGGGACGAGTCCGATCGGTTTTACGACGACCCGCGCGGATTTTGGAACGCTCTTTCGTCTCGGCCATCACGACTTGTGGTCTTTGAGCCCATGGCTGGGTTTGCGGAGTCGCTCGAGGGGTATTCGGAGTGTGATCGCTACTTCAATAGTTTATTCCATTGGGATGACAGGAGAAGAGGCGACTTGGTGGTCTTTTGCAAACAAGACACAGAGTGACAAATACACAGCTTGAAAACATATAGTAGACAAAGACATAGAACAAACTAACCAATAATAGATCAAACCGAACAAGTATCTGCATTCATTGCCAGGTATTTCCATCGTTTTCCGTGCATGGCCCAGTCCGAAATAAATGTGGGGGCTCCAATCTACTGCGCTTCCTGCACGTGGAATGCTGTTTTAGTGAAAAATTTAGGCCTTTAGCAACAATAGCTTTTGTGCATATGTCGCCTAGCTTTACAAGGAGGGGACTTGGTAGAGGGGAAGCGTGTTGGGAACTCAAACAGGGGGTTTATTCTACGGAGATACAATCGTGACAGAGAAGCCCGAAGTCCGTCCATGGGGTGAAAACTTTTCGAGATCATTCGACATGATAGCTTCTCGATGCAACAATCAGGTCATGAATCAGCCGTGCTCGGAGTCCACTCCAATCTACGGGCACCTGCTGTCCGTAAACCGTTCAGATGTTTCGTCATGTGGTTAACTTTCCTTGGTACATGCATCAGATGTTGGGAGTCTGCTGACGTCCAAAGTCCGTGGATGTTCTTAACTCCCTCTCCGTTATGCGGGTACCAAGTCCAGCGTCACACCAATCCTAGTTGGTATGTTTCAACAAGCTGCCCCTCCTCGACTTGCACAGGCACTACCTACCGTGGGGTTACGATCGCGGCGAAGTAGCGTCTTAACTCCAGCGGCTCGCAGATAACAACACTTATTGTGTAAGTTAGCACATTGTGCAGGAGTTAAATCACCTGTTGCAAAAGTTATAAAGTGGAGGTCCAAGGAAAAGAAACTGCTAAGAAAAAAGTATATAATCCTACCAAGCGGTCGGAATTTTCAGTCCTCATCATTCAGAAACCAAATCAGAAAAATGTCTATTCCAACTACTCAAAAAGCCGTCGTCTTTGAAACTAACGGCGGTCCTCTTCTTTACAAGGACATCCCAGTCCCAACCCCAAAGGCCAACGAACTTTTGATCAACGTTAAGTACTCCGGTGTCTGCCACACTGACTTGCACGCCTGGAAGGGTGACTGGCCATTGGGCACCAAGTTGCCATTGGTCGGTGGCCACGAGGGTGCCGGTGTCGTTGTCGCCATGGGTGAGAACGTCAAGGGCTGGAAGGTCGGAGACTTGGCCGGTATCAAGTGGTTGAACGGTTCTTGTCTCTCCTGTGAGTTCTGCCGCAAGTCGGCCGAGTCCAACTGTCCAGAGGCTGACTTGTCTGGTTACACTCACGACGGATCTTTCCAGCAGTACGCCACTGCCGATGCCGTACAGGCTGCCCGCATTCCAGCCGGTACCGACTTGGCCCAGGTGGCCCCAATTTTGTGTGCTGGTATCACCGTTTACAAGGCATTGAAGACCGCCAACCTTTCTCCAGGTCAGTGGGTCTGTATCTCCGGTGCTGGTGGTGGATTGGGTTCCCTTGCTGTCCAGTACGCCAAGGCCATGGGTTACCGTGTCGTTGGTATTGACGGTGGTGATGCCAAGGGCGAACTCGTGAAGTCCTTGGGTGGTGAGGCCTTTGTTGACTTCACCAAGACCAAGGACGTTGTCGCTGCCGTTAGAGAGGCCACCGACGGTGGTCCAATGGGTGCTATTAACGTGTCTGTTTCTGAGGCTGCCATTGCTCAGTCTTGTGAGTACGTCAGATCCACCGGTACCGTTGTCTTGGTCGGTTTGCCAGCCGGTGCCAAGGTTGTGACTCCAGTTTTCGATGCCGTTGTCAAGTCCATCAGTGTCAGAGGTTCCTATGTCGGTAACAGACAGGACACTGCTGAGGCCATTGACTTCTTCAGCCGTGGCTTGGTCAAGTGTCCAATTGAGATCAAGGGTTTGAGCCAGTTGGAGAGCATTTACGATGACATGGTTGCCGGTAAGATTGTCGGTAGAGTTGTCGTTGACACCTCCAAGTAAGCTACTGGATAGCACGTATATGATGAATGAAAAGTTGATAAGAGAATTGTAGACGGTAGAGCAGTAAAGGGTATTTTTAGAGAATTGAAATTTGAAATGTCTAGTTGTGCAATTTGGGTGATGCAGGTGAGCTTCAGGGAAAATGCATGTTGCGAGCACAAAGTTGTGTGGAAGGAAATTACGAGATTATGTTGATTGGTAAAATATGATTAGAGTACGTTTGTAGAAACAATAATAAAGGTGTCGAAGGGTGTCTAATGTTGATTTCTGAAGTTGTAGGCTAATTTACTTTGCTGAATTTGAAATCCGCCAAATTTTGGAATTTTTATTGATTTTTGTGGAAAAGTCAAAAAATGCGGAAAAGCATTTTTCCGCAAGGCACGTGATATACATTAACATCGGTTTTAAGTAGTATCATTACTTGTTCTTGGTTTCATGTGACGATAATTGGAATGGGTTTGTGAGGATTCAACCATTCTTAAAGGTAATCGAATGAGGTGCTCGATGAGTCCCAGTGTAATCAACAGTCCATGGAAGGTTATAATTGAAGTCCAGGTTGATTGTTGATCACTTCTGGATATCATCTGATTGTATAACATCCATTACCACTATTATCACTTTTATGATCAATTCTGACTGTGGCCTTCAGTCCATTTCAATTCTTTGTCTGCTCATATGAATTCATTCTATGGCTCAGTCCATATAGATTCTATGGCTCTGTCATATCAATTCTGAATATGGCTTCAGCCATATAAATTCCCTCTATAGTCTTCAGCCATAAAACTCCCTTTATGGTCTTCAGCTATATATCTCCTCTATGGTCTTCAGTCCACAATTCCTCTATGGTCTTCAGCCATATAAATTCTCTCTATGATCTTCAGTCCACAATTCCCTCTATGCTCTTCCATCTTTCTTTTCTACCTCTCATTCATCCTATTCATCTCATCAGCATCTTTCTTCATCTTTTCCATCCACCGCTTCACCAAGCTCTCGTTTTCCTCCTCAACCTTGCGCACCCTCTCCCCGAGCACGTTCAACTGGATCTGGCTCATCAACACTTCGTCGTTTGCAATCTCTATTGCCTTATTCTTCTCCTTCAACTCTAGGTTGAGGTTGCGGATGCGCGAATTGAGCTTGTCGTTGTTTCGTTCTAGTGCTGCGATGGTCTTATCGCGATCTCGTATCTCGTTTTGTAGGGATTGTGTCTTGAGTGTAGATTGATTGAGCTGCGTGACCAAGCTCTCGATCTCCACCGCAAGCTTTGCAGGGTTGGCATTGCCACCAACATCCCCCCCTCGCCTCAGTAATTGCCGGAAGGCCTCGAAATATTTAGCATCCTCCAGTTCCACTTGGTCCCGCACGTCCAACTTGTCTAGAATCAGGTTCCAGTCAGCCATGATTTTTTTTGTTTATCACAAAGTGTGTGGCAAATACCATGAGCCGATTTTCCTGGCGACGGACCTCAGGTCTCGATAACGAGGTCACTGAGACTGTGCCAGTGAAGGAGGTCGACTTGAACTCGTCCGCAATCGTGGACGATGACGTTCAAGTGCGACCTGATACAGAGTTACTACCAAATCACACGCCACTGATAAGAGAGCAAACGACCGGTGTGATTGCAACCAAAGAAACCGCACCACAAGACGTGAAAGAAAGCGCCAAAACAGCCAATAGCATACAAGATGGCCTGGATAACACCAACGAGGGTGCTGGCGAAAACATCCAAGGTGCTCAAGAACCTCAACGTGGATGGTGGTGGCAGGAATCCACATCAACCACGTGGTTTACATGGAACCAAGCACAGCCAGCGGAGCCAATGGAGTCCGTGGAGCCAGCGGAGCCAGTGCAACCTGTACCTGAAGTCCCAGCAGAGCCTTGGGTCGATTGGTCGCTTCAGTATAGGAGAATGAGTAGTTTGGTGTACTGGAGAGGAGAAGTGAATGGAGAAGAGGTGAATGGAGAAGATGTGAATAAAGGAGAAGATGTGAATAAAGGAGAAGAGGTGAACAAAATAGAAGGGGTAAGTGGAAATGAGATCAATTCTACAGGTTCTTCCAATGAGATCAATGATATTTCGATAGAGGAGGCTAAAAAGGAGGCTAAAAAGAATTCTTCAATTGAAAGGGGACCGACTTTAGATACATCCAACGGTGTTTCTACGATGTCTAGCTTTAAGGTCAATAAGCCCAATGATAAGTCTAATGACAAGGTCCATAACTCTAATGACAAAGCCCATGATGATAAGTCTATTGACAAGACCCATGATAACGTTGCTGTGTCTGCACTCCCACCTCCAGAAATCATTGTTAATTGTAAAGGCTCAGAAACAATTGAAGGTAACGTCTCGGATGCAACTGAAAATGGCAAGGATTTAATTGAAAATGGCAAGAATGCAATTGCAAAAGACACAACCATTGCTGACGGTAAAAACCCTCGCATCATTGGTAATGTCTCACACACCATTGGTAAAGACTCAACCATTGCTGACGAAAACGTCTCTCATAAAGACCCAACCATTGCTGACGAAAACGTCTCTCATAAAGACCCAACCATTGCTGACGAAAACGTCTCTCATAAAGACCCAACCATTACTGACGAAAACGTCTCTCATAAAGACCCAACCATTACGGACGAAAAAGTCTCTCATAAAGACTCAACCATTGCCAACAGTAAAGACTACACCAGTTTTGGTCTTTTTCGTAAAGACTCTGGTGCTCATAGTGAATCTCTGGCCAAAGAGTTGAGGCGTAACCTTGGAGGCGAGCCAGCGACCGGAAGAAGAATTTTGGGGTTCAGTTTAGAGAAAGCGTCACCACTGCCAGCGCCATCAAAAACAGACGATGAAGCGAAGGAAGCCTCAATGAAAGAGAAGGAAGCTGACAATAAGGGTGTGATTGAAGAACCAAATGGATCGACGAAGGATGTAGTTTCTGGCAAACCGTCCCAACAGATCCCAACTAATCCTGACCCTCAAAAGGTTTTATCTACTTCCAAAGTTGCGTCCAATGCAGTGGTGTCAGATCCTGGTCTCTCTAACGTACCTGACTTAAAACCAGCGGACCCTGCGATCGTTTCTGGTTCGTCACCGCCATCGACGTGGCTCTCCTGGTTTACACTCTCGCGTGCGACTGAAACTGACGAAGAGGAGACCGACGTTAGTGGAGACGAAGGCGCCATGGAGCTCTACAAATCGGCAAAGTCGTCGCTTGAGGCACCTCGTGACGCCTCACAATATGCATTTAAATCAGTGATTGAAAGAAGCGAAAGGAAGGCCGACACGACTCCCGAGCTGCCCACCAAAGCGCGCAAGCTCCAGAATGGCCATGCAAACACTCCTTTCGCACGCCATTCACGTACCAGTGAACTTGCTGTGAGTGATACCCTCACAGAATCGCATCCTGTGCGGTTCCACCTGCGCAAACGGCCGCTTACTCCACATGAGGCACTGGAGCTTGCGATTGCACCCACGGCTCAACCTGTTGTTTGCAAGGGCAGATTGTATCCACGATTCTCACGCAATATTCGGCACATCACGGTAAAGACCAAGCTCAGACTTCGGTCCGAGGAACTTTTGTGGCCGCAGAAGACATCGGAGGTGCACTTGTACCGGTCGGCCACACTGCGCATTTTGCAGAAGAAGAAGTCGATCACAAAGGTGGTGGTTATTGGCGTACATGGGTTTCTTCCCATCAAATTAGTGCGCACTCTCATCGGACAGCCAACGGGAAGCTCGATTTCGTTTGTCCACAGCGCGGTTCGTGCATTGGAGCGGTGGTTGGATGCAGACACTCCATACACCATACAGACAATTGCTCTTGAAGGCGAGGGCAAAATCAGCGACAGAGTCAAAAAGTTGGTCACTCTCCTCGAAAACTGGAAGGAGTTGGTTGCAGAAAGTGACTTTGTATACATGGCAGCACATTCGCTGGGAGTCCCGGTGGCAATGCATGTTTTTGCAGAGATTTTGACCAAGTGGAAAGCCGAAGGTATGGACGTTGGGCTGAAGAAATTAGGATTTCTCAGTATGGGTGGACTTGTGAGCGGACCACACGCCGGACTTGATTCCAAGATTGTTATCAGAGCGTATACTCCGCACGAAAAGACTCTCATCAACGAGCTATTTGAGCTCCAACGACCAAACCTGCCCACTTCGATTCAATTGGACCGCGCGATGCATCGGCTTGTGGAGCAGCATAACGTGAAGGTGACCTTTGTTGCATCTGCAGATGATCAGTTTGTGCCAGTCACGTCAGCGCTCGCACTCAAGTACCTGCATCCAAACATCTTCCGCACGGTGTACGCCCGTGAAGGGTGCGAAGTTCCGGATTTTGTGTTGCGGTTTGTGGGGGCGTTGATTGCCATGGCCAATGTTGGAGTGACTACGGACCTCTCGTTGCTCACGCTGATGAATGAGGCGTTTTTGGGAGCGGGAGGCGGTCACTGCCGCATCCACGACAACGAGGAGGTGTACATGACGGGAGTGATGCATGCCGTGGAAACTACCAGCTTGGTGGGCAAGCACCGGTTGCACGTGCAAGAGGGGCGATACTCGTACACGCAGGTGACAGGGAATGTGTATGATATTCCGTGGAAGGTGCGTAGCGCAATGGAGCGGTTGATTCATATCAAGAACATCGGGAACTTGAGCATTTTGGAGGAGTTGATGGCGTCGTATCACGATTGGGAACCGCAGGCACGGGTGTGGAAGGACGTGAAGATGTGGTTCAGCGGGTTAGAGGAGTTTGATATTGAGGAGTTGTTGAGGTGAGAGGAGAGGAGAGAGTAGAGTTGAATTATTGATTAGAAGTTGAGTTGTCGTGTGGGTCATAGCATAATAGGAATGGTCATAGAGAAGATTTTGTAGGGAATAAAGGAGTTGAGAAATATAAAGGGGTGATGGAAAAATCAAGTAAAAAAAAAGATGCAAGTTTGTCCTAGAAGTAAATACGTTTGTACTAGGGGTATAAGAGACCCAGCAGTAGGGCCGATTGTTTTGCCGAAATCATTCAGAGTCAAGTAATAAACCGAAATTAAGTTGTAAATAAGGTATCGTAGGTAAGTTTAAGCTGGATTTGAGAATGACTCTAGGTGAGGATATTTTAAGATTAACGTGTAATTAATGACTTGAGAATCTGATATTCGGTTATAGGAGAGAAATGAATGGGTTTATAGAAAGATTGAATCGCTTATAAGTGGGTTTACATGGACTGGTATAAGTAGGTATACATGAATCGCTTAAAAGTAGTCTACATGATACCATTTTTGTGGGTTGAAATGCTATTTTGTAGGTTTACTTCCGCATATACGTGAGAGATTTATCTGAGTGCACTCTTCTTGGTTGCACCAACTACGGCTGTTCAGCATCCTGCCTGCTTCATTATATCTAACCTATCTCCGTTTCGTTTTCCGTATCATCATTTCTCATCCTTCCTCCCCTCCTTCGTATACAGGCAAGACGACTTATTTAAAGTCCCGGGGCTTTTGATACTTCCGCAACCAACTCCGCAACAATTGTTGCTGTGAGCGGAGAAGATATGTTGAGCCTTTCAACGCTCAAAATACAGGGCTGGGCTGTCGGTCCAAGAGCAGGAGATGGTGGCTAGGCCGTGTGGACCACATTTACCACCGATATCAGCCGCTTCTGTACCAGTTCCAGCTGCAAACCTCATTCAGACATGTTCATAGGCGAGGACGGAGTCCCGAGCGCTCGTAACCTCGAGCATGCAGAAAAAATCGTTTCCCAGTTGGATTACATCAGTTCTTTTGCATTGGAATCAGAAGGTTAAGGCAAGGTGCCGTGGCTAAAAACGAGCGAGTTGTTTAGAATGGTAGAATAGGGTATGAGGAGGTATAGGAAAATAAGATATAAAAATAGTATAAAACGTATAAACAGTGTGAACGTAAACTGTATACGCTGTATAAACGTAACTGTATAAATTGTAAATTGTGACTGTATAATGTATAAAGAGACCGTATACCGTATAAACAGTAACTTTTTAAAGAGAAACCGATAAACTGAACAGTGTATGTACAAACAGTTCGTATGTGTTTAAAAAATTATAACAATATGCTTGTATCAAACAGGTTGTGGTCTTGTTTGGTATTTTTTCTCGGTGCTTTACCTCTGACACAGCCCCAAGCGACCTGACGTTACACACTGCTGTATAGTTGGGGACCCTTGATATGTCATGGAGCTCTGGCCGTTAGGAGCCAATAACATTCGTCCCCTTATAGGGCTTCGTATATTTTCTTTTAGAGTGTTGAGGCAGAATAGACTTTATTTTCTGCAGCGAGAGAGAAGGCGGCCCGACAAACAAGGTAGTTTCACAGTCCGGGAGCGGCAAACAATACTTAACCTTTTGGGGTACGCCGAACAAGGAATCTAGAGTTATGGACAAAGCCCACATACGAAGGGGAAGCTGTTGACAAGCCCACCGAAGGTCAGTTCATGCAGTGCATCAAAAAAGAATTGTTTCCAGAAGCTTGATCTGCAGTAGCAATGACTACCATCCCAGGAAGTTTGAGGGTAAAAGGAGAGCATACAAGATTTGGAGAGGTCCAAGAAATGTTATGCACTTGTTGTTGTGTTGAGATGGAGACTGTGAAGCCCCAGATGTCAAGTTGCACAATACATTCTTGTAAGTGGTTGGGAACATCAAAGTGACATGAATAATATCTCATGGACAAACAGCCCCAGGGTTTCCGTTTTTGGCATGTCACGAGTTGAAACAAAAGCGGCCTTTTAGGAACGGCAAAAGGATCTCAATGTCAACGAGTTGTTCGCCCTGACCATCTGCCCTGATTTTGTGATCTTCGGGACGGTCGGTTTCAGGCTGTTGCAACGGTATAGGCTAGACCGAGATGATGAGAAGGACATCCAAAGTGTATTGAAGGTTGAGTAGCGATTGCCGATCCGAACAAACTTTTGTTCCGAGCACCCCTTCCGAAAAGTACCTAGATTTCAAGCCTCGCGGCAGCTGTGCGAGATTTTGTTATTCTGGGGTAGTCGGCAAAAGGCATCGGCACAAACTGGAATGGAGGGATTTTTTTTGCTACGGAGTCTGGGCTTGAAAGCCGGCCACAAATACCGAAGGGATCGGCTGCCTACTGTCTTTCCTTCTGTGCTCATCGCTTGTAAAATTAAGCGAACTTCATGAGGGTGAGATCGGCTGAACGTTCCATGATTTGCAGGGGTGGGAGGTGTAGAGAAGCTGCCAAGAGGGAGTGGGGGATATGGGGTAAGTTTGGAGGAGTAGCAAGAGAAGAGGAGATGGAGAGAATAGATTACAAGAGGTAAGTAAGAAAGTGCTCTGCTTCGAGTTTTAGTTCAGACATTTGGCAACTATGAATCATTATCACGACTAAAAAGGCGGAGAAATGTACAAAGTGGACACATCTACGTAATCAACATAGCACCACGTACTCAAGGGTCCGTAAAGCTTACCCGCAAAAAGAGGCCGTTTTGCATTTTTTACTTCCTTGTTCAAAATACAGGGTCCTAAGTAAAATACGCGACAAGGCGGGGGAAAACAAAGGTCCGTTTATTTCTCTTCCATTATTGTATTTCTTTTGTAGATATTTTTGGTATAGAGCGGAAGTAGATGTTGCTTTCGTCTGTGGAGGAATAGAGTGGAAGAGAATGGGGAGCAGAGAGAAGAGCAAGGATGATAACCAAGAGGGAAAAAAATAAGTCGATTTTAGAAGCGACTTTAGAATCATATTGACAGAATAAGTCTGTGTATGAATGCTGATTCCGTTCTCTTGCATTCTGATTTCATTCTTGCGGATTTGATATTATTTCAGTTGACATCACTAGCAGATTTCATATCCTGTTCTTTTCTTCAAAATTCACTGACCTCATCGTGTGCACTCATCTCACCTTCACCTTCACCTCATCTCACCTCTACCTCCACCTCGCCTTTACCTCATCTCATCTCTTTCCAAGTTCATCCCTCTTTTTGTAGCGACGGCGTTTCTAGCTGGATGGGGTGCAAGATTGTGTCGTCACCTCGAATGACAGTCCGATGGCTATCGCCCAATTAAGAAGACGTTGTATCCCTGCAAAGGTGGCTTTGTGTCACAACTTCGCCGAGTAGTTTGTGCTCTCATGCATTTCGGCAAACTACACGTGACATGCATACCGAGAATAACCACAAAAGACGCATTCTTTGAGGAAACCAGAGGGAGGAGATAGAATGGCGGAGGGGTTGCAAGAGGGGTAGTAGAGGTCGTAAGAGGGTTAACGGAAGGGGATACAAGAAGAGCTACAAGAAGAGCTACAAGAAGAGCTACAAGAAGAGCTACAAGAAGAGCTACAAGAAGAGCTACAAGAAGAGCTACAATGGAGCTATAAGAAGAGCTACAAGCTACAATACAAGAAGTGCTTGAGATGATATAAAAAGAGAGTATAAGATGCTATTAAAAGATGCTCAAGAAGGCGTATTTTGAGTTAAGAGAACTAGAACCGATAAATCCAACTCAAACCAGCCCACTTACTATTTACTTTTGCAGTTTTGATTGGGGGCTAGTGCTATCAAGACGTTTGAGTAACATGCATGTTGGACACGGTGAGCGATTCATAACCAATCAAAAGGTTGAAGAAATCAACCCGAACCCATTGGTGGCCGCACGGCACGCGTAAACGGACCAGATGCTTTTATCACCCGTGGGATGTCGATGCCCACAAAAGCACATAGTGGACAAAACCACACGCACCAAGATCAAGCACAATGGGTAAAACCGTCAACCAAAAACGCTCACAAAACCATATAAAGGCACATGGTACCCAAAAGGGCACGGTGTTGGCGATCAGCGCGCTGACAGGAGACGACCAATGTGACTTTGCCTGAGCAAACCACAAGAAACGTCGTTGTCAGCGATGCCTATCGACATTTCCGGCAGCATTTCAAATGCATGTCACATGAATGTCAGAGAAGCAGCAAGTAGAACAATCAAGCAACAGCAAGTGGAACAATCAAGAAGCAGCAAGTAAGGAGAGTTGATAGGACTTTGGTTTGTGTGAGTTACAAAGACTTGCATAGGATCTAGCAAACTCGCTACAACAAAATTTATAAGGTGATTTGTGAGAAGGTGCCTAAACCATAATCCTTTAGAATTGCCATCCATAATACTATTCCTTCATTTTATACCCGATCTTGCTGTACCGGTACTTTCTTCCAATTATACCGCTACTTTTTGTACCTTTCCACTGCCTTCTCTCCACTTTCCTCCTTTTATCTCCCATTTACTCCTGCCTGATTCTGTTTTAACCTTTTCTGCACCGTATCTTCATCGATTGGCCATTTCCTTCCGTTCTCTCCCTGCCTCGTATCAATCCCTGCACCTCGGTACAAACACCGTCGGCAGTGCAGACGTTGGATCGCTCTGCATCCCCATCCACTCCTTCATTCTTTAGACCGTGTCCTGTACACAGCCCAGATCGAAGCCCGGGACAACACGTGAATTTGCAGAAGCGAAACCGGCATACACGACCGATGCGCCAAACTGCGAACGTGTAGATGTCACCAGTAAAGCACAGGTGAACTACAACGACTGGTACCTCGCGGTGTTTGGAGAATATGTCCGCGGACACCTGGTGTGACATCACCCTCATTTGTGAAAATACTCTCGTCCCAAAGTGGGAGACTGCTCTGTGCTGCTCTGCGCTCCTGTTCGCACAAGTTACGTACCCTTGTCTCTCAAAATAGAGTTTTGGTACGCTGAGTCCTTTCTTTTGGCCTTTGCTCCCAACCAGAATTATTTTCGGGGGTCTTTTTTTTTTTTTTTTGAGCGGGTGCATTATTTTTTGGAGGAAATCCACATCTGCTGCCTGTTACTGATCAAGGTATGGTCCTGTACGCAAAAACGACGAAGAGTATATATATCGGATCTGCCGCAGGCAACGCGCCGTAGAGTCACTATCATAGGATTAAGAGCGGAGAAGTCTATAGACTAATAAAGATACCTAAGGAGAACGACTACCGATAAGGAGGCCATACAACGCACCATCTAGAAGGAAAAAAAGAGAAAAAGACAAGAAGAAGTACTTTTACCGACTGCCGACTCCCGACAACGATTATCAACACGAATACTACACATATACTATGACTGAGGAAGCGTCATCCAAGCGCACCAGAGCCTCTGGTGAGGTGTTGGACTTTCTTCTCATGGAGTTTGAACGTAATGCCAACCCGCTGCCGGAACTGCGCAAGGAGATCAGCGAGCGCACAGGGATGAACGAAAAGGCGGTGCGGATCTGGTTTCAGAACAGAAGAGCCAAGTTACGGAAGTTTGAGCGTATGTCCAAGCTGCTGAACTCGTCTGTTTCTAGTAAAGAGCACCGTCGTAGCGGGCTGGGGATGCCCGAGGTCAAAGGGGGCTCCAGTATAGGAATGGGCAACTCGGGGGCTGTGGCAATGACAACTCCTACACTTTCCCTTGATATTCAAATCCCTGTTGCCATTAATGACAAGTACTGTTTCCTCGACTGCTCGTCGCTCCTGGTGGGCCTGTGGCAACGTATTAAACTGGGTTACCACGACGAGTTTGCATTGAAGAACAGTCTTGTGAACCTTCTGCCGTTTACTTTGAATAACACCATGTCCAACGTGGATCTCATGGTGATCTTGCTGAAGCGCAACCAAGAAATCAACTACTTTTTCCTGGCCATTTCCAACTACCTGAAGATTCTCTTCCGTATCTTTTACCCCGTCCTGTCGATCCTCACGTGCTCGACAGTTGACAACAACATCAAGAAGGAGCACAACGAGTTGCGCTTGTCGCTTCTGCATCGCCCCAAGTTCCTGGTGTACTTCTTCAACGGATCCAATCTGTCGGCGAACCAGTGGTCCATTTGTGACGACTTTAGCGAGGGACAGCAAGTCTCCCACGCATGCTTTAGCGAAGGCGGTAGCCAGACACCGCACGTGCTTGTGGGTACCAGGAACTCTCTCCAGTACTTGAACAGCTACATCCACGAGAGTAACCTGAGGAAGGAGACTTCTGAGAACACATACAAGGAAGAGCACAACCATCACAACCAAGCCCAGGTTTACTCCGTGGGTGTTCACCCAACTCCACCGGACTCCGCAACCTCCACATCTTCGCTGCTACCAGCAAAGTACCACGCACAGCCTCACATCCAGTTCGACGACCCAAGCAACCATGGAAACTTGCAGTTTGTCACCGACGAAATGAACTTTTGGGACGATGTGCGTCCAGAGACTCCAGCTACAACGGTGTCGGTGCTGAACCCACCAGTGGTACCACTGCCGAACTCGGATCACTTTCACCGTGTGAAGACTGCTAGTCTCACAGGTACCCCACACAGTGCGACGCTGTCGCATCAACAACACACTCCCGCACACGAGTACGGGGTTTACAACGAGGATGCCGATTTCTTTTCGTCTTTCGATGCACAGTTCGCGGAGAACAACAATAACAACGGCTCAGTGCCTTACCAGGCACAGCCATCGACAGGCCACTCCAGCGTGTCGGACCACAACAGCCCTTCGGTGGCCTTGGGCAAGCCTACGCAAAACGTGCACTCTTACACCCACACCGCGCTTCACAACAACCAGTATACGTTGGACGTGGGTGGCAACCAAATGCACCCTAGCAACACATTCGACTTGCTCGAGGACACTCTCCACGGCAATGAGTTTGACTTTTCGCTTGCGGAGGTGGAGAACGCCAGCAACGCCAGCAATGCGAACAATGGCACCACCGACCACAACACGCCTATCGACAACTCTGGTGCGCCCAACTCGTCCGCGTGCTCGGGCTCCAGTAACGTCGACCATTTTATTGACTTTGGCAACCACCCATAATCATGCTTGCATTCCCGGTATTCAGTTCATCTTTCTTTATTTAATTGAGGTTGTAAGATATTGTAGAAGCGTAGAGGAGGGAGGGAAGTGAAGATGGAGGAGTGAAGGAAGGGACAACTGAAGGAAGGAACAACTGTCCATGAAGTCGACTACCTGGAATTGACACATCGATGACTACCAACTTTTTAGACTTACATCACCTGCGTTACCATCATGTTACATTTCGTGGCTGCACAATGGCTTGTGGCTTGGAACAGCCGCTGGGCGGAGGCATTAGCGGAAGCAGATGGAAGAAGAAACCAATGCCAACCAGCAAAGTGGCGCTGTGCCGCAATCGTGCCGCAAAGTGGAGTGGTTTTCCTGTAAGGTACTTGTAGATTAAAATGGTTTGCGTAGTTACTAAGGGTTTGTGGAGGATCAAAGATTGAAGGAAATGAGGATTGTTTGAGGATTGAGAATTATTTGAGGATTGAGGATTATTTGAGGATTAAGGAATTGAGGATTAAGGATTTGAAGGAGTTGAGGATTAAGGAAGGATTGAGAATCGAGGATAAATAAATTGACTGCAGTAGAGTAAACGTTAAGAACGTTTAGTTGACGAATCAAGGTTCTTTTTAAAACGCCCACTTTCACAGGATTATCTCGACACTTCCTTAAGAGGTCTCGGTTTTTAGCGACTGCGATGAGCATAAGAACCCAATTGGAGCACGACCATTGGCATGCAAGTAGTTGACACAATGCAAACGTCGTGACGACTATTATCGATCTGTTGTCACTCGCGTATGTTCTAGAACGACTAAACTTGCATGGCAATGTGAAGATAAGATTTGTCATCCCCATTTGCTCCCAAGGATTCTCAAGTATGTCCTCCCCCTTTGGCCAGTCCGCGGGGTGCTTTGTTCTCAAGAGTCCACGGGGTGCGAAATTCCGCCCCTGTACACCTCCGGACGGACGACTGTTATTCCCGACAATAATTGCTTGGAGGGATCTTCTATTATTGCGAGATTGCGCGAGATCTTGTGAGCCCGTCGTGTAGACGTTCCTCTGTCGACAAGTGCTTGGTGAGGAGGTCCCCTCCCAGAGTTTCCGTGGCTATCCCCTATTCAGCCGTCCCTGGTCCAGTTCCTGCATAACTCTATTCTAGGGAGTATTTTTTGTGCTTCCATGACAGCCTCAAGCCTTGAAAGAAGCACGATAGACTGCACACAACCAGAAAAAGTACGAGCGCGGGGAGCTCTGGTTGCTCCCAACGTCACTGAGCAGCTTGATAGAAAAGAGCATACCCAAGGGGCCAAGAGTTCAAGTGCAAAGCAACCATCAACCACAGCACCCGGAGTTTTGCGACCCAGAAGGTCTGGTTCGAAACCACTCCTGTTGCAATTGCAACGACAATAAAAGTCTGCTGTTGTCCCATCTCACGTGCGGAACCGGGCGTCCTCCAAGCTCTTCTCCTTCCGGTGCGCACCAAGGGCCTCCGAAAGAGGCTTTTCCTCGAGTTCATGCATATCGCCTAATGGGAGTTCTTGAAACCAACTCACAATACTCACAAAACGAAGCTCCTAACTGCGGAATCCTGTGCGCAAAGTGACTCGGAGGTGTCCATAAAGGTGTGCACACACAATAAAGGTCGAGGGTCTTGTGATTATCATTTGACGACAGGTAAAAAGTATGCGCAATTGACTATGTCTGAAAGCCGCAAAGTGCCGTAGTAAACCATAAAGCGAAAGTGTAACTTGCACACGTATGTGAAGAAAGCAAAAACGTAGCGAAGTACGGGAAGAAACGAAATGCTGACAAAATAACAAAATAACAAAAATTAAGTTGCGTATAGTGACAAAATAAGTTCCTCTGCGCAAAATAAATCCACCAAAATAAGCTCAGTTCCTTACTCTCGTTAAACAAATACGGGAAAGGGCTTCTCATGGAAGAAAGGATAAAGAAAGGCTATATTTTATGATAAGGTTGCCAGTATTCCCAACTCGGTTAAACCGTGGATAACGCATCCTTGTCTCGTTCTAAGGTTAGTAATTGTACATGGCTGGCATTCTTATGCTGGAGCTCAAAAAAATTTGGTAGATCCGCAAAACACATGCATTTCCTTCCCTAGCTGATCTGTTAGTCAAGGCACGCATTTTCCACCGTGGTGCCCGTAAGTTGTTTCACGAACAATCGGCGATTACAGCACATTCCCAACGGAGATATTCATTGTACATAGTCACCCGTAACACCTCAATTGCTGGGTGGAGAACTGAAATCCAACAAGACCGTTACCGAAATAGGGTGGCCCCTAGGCTGAAAAGAGGTGGCCCCAACATGGGTTCCAAGACTACTGGCACGGAGGACAATATTAGCCGAAACCCTAGGGGATAAGTTGCCAACTCCACACTCTTCTGCACCTTCTGGGTGCGGTAACGTGCCATGGTGCCTTTGTATGATAAAGTTATGTGCTTACGTAAGCGAGCTAAAGATCAGTTGAGATGAATGAAAATCAGCTGTCAAGAAACGGGCGTTTAGGAGAAGGCGCAGTGCCTTCAACACGCATGAGCACGTTACCTCCCGTTTGGCAAATCCCCCCCTCGTAAATCATGAATGGCCACAAGATCGCAGCAGATCTTTACGTCTCATAAAATAGTCCATTACTAAAAACCCCGGAGCTATTACGTAAGTTCGGTTCGTAACCGGCGCTTAGATCCTCGATCAATCGCTTACGTAACAAGGTTAGATCGAGGAAATCATAAATCCCCGCCTTAGTCAAAGATTAAGTAAGGAGCACGTGTACTTAGTCAGGTGTGTACCATTCCGTCACGAGATTAGTTTTTCACGTCCTCACGTGTTTTCTTTCCTCACGTGCCATACTCATCCAACATGTTGCGAGCTGTGAGGTATGCGCTGACGCTGCCGCTGTTGGTGTCGCTTCTTCCTAAGAAGCTGGTGCTCAACAAGATACTCTTCGACAACAACAGCCGCCTTTCGTACTCGAAAGCCATGCCTGTTCTCGAGGCCATCTACACCAACATCGATTCTCCAGACTCCATTCGACTTCCCAAGTACGTGCAAAGTGACGACCTTATGGTGTTTAAGAGCGTGCTATCGACCATCAGAAACACCACGAACCTGATCAATAAGAACTTGGTTGCTTTGGAAAACGAGTTGGTGGAACAGGCTGCGGAGCTTGGAAATAACGATGCCATTACTGTGTTGGCCTTCGAGACCGTGGGTAAGAAGCTCCAGAATCTGCCTGGTATTCTGCAAGACGACTACAAGTACGCCAACAAGTTGATCAACGAACTCACAGAACTTAGACATCCGCTTGTGTTCAAGTTGGCTGGTGATTTGGCTTTTAAACAGGGCCACCACTTACAGGCCGCAGACTACTGGAAACAATTTGTTGAATTGGAACCTGATACCATCTTGGCGTCACAAGTGTACTCCAATCTCGGGATCTACTACTTCCAGTTTCAGGCGAAACCCGACCTTTCTACGGCGAAGAAGTACTTTGAAAAGAGCATTGCGTTGGGTGAGTTGGATAACTTCACCATCCAGGCCCATTATTACTTGGGTCAGTTGCATGTGGACACAAGCCCGCTCACTGCGAAGTACCACTTTGAGATCAGCGCAAGTCGTGGGCTCAAGGAGAGCTTTCCTTCGTTAGGCTTTTTGGAGCTTAATGTGTTCTGTAATTATAAGAAGAGTATCGAGTGGTTCCAGTTGGGAATCGAGGCGAACCAGGATTTGAGCTGTATGATTGGACAGTTCGACTGTTATATGAAGTTGAAGGATTACGGGTCGGCATTTGATGTTTCCACCAAGATCTCGTCGATCAAGGAAAAGATAGAGGCTGTGAGGAGGAAGAAGGTGGCTATTCCTCAGGAAATGCAGCAGATCATGAAGGTGAACGAGGGATTGTTGTCCGTGTTTTACCAGACAAGAAGTGGGGATTTGAAGGTATTACCAACGATGTTGTAGCTTGTACATATTGCATAGAATAGATTGTCATTTAGTCCAAGTAGATTTAGCAGTTGATTTTAACCAAGATGAGTTCGACATCTCCATCACTATTCATCCTCCTTTATATTTCTCTTACATTAATCTTTACTCTATAACATGGACGACCTCTCTGAATTCAAATCAGAGGTGAAGCGGTCACGGATTGTCACCAATTGTGTGTTTGACCGCAAACATTGTCTTTGGCTCGGGCCCTGGCTCAGAAAACTCGACTGGATAGTCGACGATTCCGCCTCCAAGCCCGGCATCGAGGTAGATGTATCCATGAACCCATCGTCAAACCAGTGATGCGCCAATGTCTGCTCCACATCGAACCTTTCCTGTGGGCTCTTGATGAGCAAATTCGAGATCAAATCGAGCGCAGAGTCGTGGATATCGTCCCAGTATGGCGAGTAAAATGCATATTTGGCCTGCAAAATCTGTTCCTTCATATTCGGTGGGGCCAATTCGTCACTGAATGGAGGAAATCCACACAAGCACACGTAGAGCAACACTCCCGTCAGCCACATATCCACTTTCGTCAGGTAATGCGTGTTATTTGAGAGGATCTCTGGAGCGACGTATGCAGGTGTTCCACATAAAGTGTTTGTGAACTTGAGCTCACCAATAAACTTTGCGAGGCCAAAGTCGGCGATCTTCACAGTGACATCGTACTCGTCCTCGTCCCAAGGTCCGGTCTGGTCACGTCTCGCCAGGCTTTTGGGTGTGATATCTAGGAGGATATTCTCCGGTTTAATGTCTCTGTGAATGATATTGTTCTTGTGTAGGTACCCCAATCCTGCCAAAAGCTGTTTGAATAATGCCCGAGTCTCGTCCTGTCGTAACTTGGTCTTATTGATGATGCGCTGGAATAGTTCTCCACTGTTCATTTTCTCAAGAACGAGATATGTTGTGCTGGTGTTTTGCTTTATAGGCTCAACATAATGTGAAATGAACCGCACAATATTGGGATGATCTATGGAAAGAAGAAGGTTCATCTCTTGCTGCAACTTCTTATCTTCCTCTGTTTGCAGATGCAGCGACGACCTGTTAGGGTGGAAGATCTTTACCGCAACAATGTCTCCGGTACAACGATCGCGTGCTTCTCGAACAACGGCATAGTGTCCCAGTCCGAGCTGAGCGCCTAGTATATAGTCATCAAAAAACGTCTTCTTGTGGGTCTTGCTAGACTCGTCGTACGCGTATCTGAATATGTATTCGCCTCCAGTTTTGGCAAATCCGATCTTATCTCCACTTCTCAAAATGGTACTCGTGCCTTTCCCAAGTTTCTCGTCATTGACATACAGCCCGTTTGACGAGAGATCGGTAATGTGAAGAAGCTCGCGGTTCTGGTTCACAGAGACCGTCAATTGGCAATGCTTGGACGAGACGTCCGATCCGCCGATCTTCAAATCGCACGTACTACTGCGTCCAACCAATATCGCGCCTGGTTTGCATGGGATCTGGATATGGGGCTGGTCCTGTCGCGTGCTGTAAAGTCGAGCTAAAATGTCGTAACGCGCATCTTGGCGCTTGGCTGGGGTCTCGTCGAGTTGGAGTTGCTGGTTGTTAGTAATGGAAGGATATGGCGGTGGGAGTACTTACTCTCTTTCGTGATAACGACATGAGGCTGAAGTTGATTTTCGCGTCGCGATATGAAAATATTGAAATATGGAAGGAAATAAGGTAAGTAAAAATTAGTGGGATAAATTAGTGAAGACCCAGTTGAGAAAGAAGCTAGCTGAAATATTATTAGTTTCATAGAAATTATAGTAAACTATGAAGACTACGTTTAACCTTCTCATCTCATATCTATTCTTTAAGCTACTCTCGCTAGTAAATCGGAAATCGTGTTTACTCCCAAGTAGCGCGAGTCAAACTTGAGAGTCTTCTTGAATGCACCAGGATCTAACTTCCATGCCTTGGCCTCCTTCGCATCCACGCACTCAAAGACTAAAATGCACTGTAACAACTTCTGGTAATCTTGGTTGTCGATATTGGCCCCACTGAAGAAAAGTTGCAGGTCGAGCAGTTTAGTGACAAACTGGACATCTGCACGGAGCTGCTCAACTCCTCTTCTTGTAAACTGGTTGTTGGTAACAATGTACTCAATGATCACCAACGAGTATAGGGAAACAACCTTATCGGTGAGCAAATGGTAGTCACCAAGAGACATGGCTCTCTTGAGGCTATGCAAGTAATCAGGCATCTGGCTGACAAACGTCGAGAGTAACGACGATGGTTCTAATGGATCCAGGGACTCTGGGATCTGCCACTGTGACGAGTTGGCGTATTCCTTGAGCAACGACTTGATTTCCTTGCGGAAAAGCAGCTCTAGGGTGCTGATCGTTTTGGTTATTAAAGTCTGGTACTGCTTGATGGAATTGTCAAAGATACTCAGGTACCCGGACTCTTCCATATTTTGAAGTTTTCTGTAGAACTTCCAGAGCTGTACGAATACCAAATCCAAGGACCACTGTTCAACTGAATTACTAGCAAACTTTGCCAGGCAGTATACTTCAGTAAACGCAGTAATCTGGTCCTTGAAGTCAACTTCACCAGGTTTGGTGGTTTTATCACCAGAGAGTCCTCCCGGTATAGCCTTCAAAACACGACTTTGGTTGAATGCATCGAATTTTCTCTTGTAAAGCGACTGCAAATGATCGCAGTAGGCGTCAATCAAGTGTAAGTGTATGGTAGAGACGTACTTAAGTTGGTACTTGACGACTCCCAAGGTCTGGAAATGGTTGGTCAAATTGTCTATCAATTTAACCAAGTTGAGCGCTGAGTATGTTGGCTTCAATGCATCACCCAGGTAATCGTAATCAACGACAAAAGCATTTTTAGCGTCCAAGATCTCACTCTGGAACCGCTTGAGTGCAAGCTCACGCTCAAACCCGAGCCAGTTGTTAACAGTGGCATGTTCATCTGCTCCATGAACGAGAACATCAGCACTGATCCCGGTCCAATTCTTAGCAGGTGTTTGTAAATCCTCAATGAATGGATTGTATTGATATGCGGACTTTATGCGCTGGTCGAATGCAGAGAGCTCGAAGATGAGATGCGAGAGCAAACGACCGTACTTTTCATCAGTGTTTTCATCACTAGCAATCTTCTTGTTGATGATAGCTACCATATGAACCACCTTCTTACGCATGGGCACAAGCAACGCAGTGATGACTTCATACTCTCCAATGATGTTGATGTTGCGGAACGTCGATCCCACTATCAACATCACCAACGAAAGATTCTCCTTGAGAAACGTCTCGATAAAGGAAAACGCCCATTCTGGTTTGGAAAGCTTGTTGGTATCTTTGTTTGGTGTGGTGAAATGGTAATTGAAACGAGAAAGTACAGGCTGAAGTAACACATCGAGTGCCCACCATGATTCAGGGTATGCTGGTCTTCCTGAAATTGCCTGCAATTGCACTAATTCTCCAAATTTCGACGAAAGTCCCTTAAGCGTAGTTGGATCAGTCTGTGAAATGTCGTACTTTGGACCAAGCCATGCACTTTTGGTGATGATCTGCTCTAATTCCGATGTCAAAACACCCTTCTTTGTTGCAATGTGCGATTCGATGGTGCTGTTTAGTATCTTTTGTGCACTCACTGGCAATTCTCGTACGCTGGTGGCAATTTGGGCAAGATCGGTAGTTGATGGTTCAGTCTGTAGCCGTTCCTCCAAAGCAACAGCACCTTCAAGCTTCTTGACATCTTTCGCAAGTGCGATCCTCTCCTCCAATTTGGCCTCGAGGTCAACCAAAGCCCTGATTTGCCCGAATTCCTGGATCAATGCCCTCACGTTCTCCACCGCAACTTCAGGGCCTTCCTCTTCAGCAAAGCTCACGACTGATATAATCTTCAGAACAGCCTTGTCCAATTCATCCTGCTTCACCTCTGGGAGAATCGAGATGCCCTGTTGCGCCTGCATTGCCCTCTGGACCTGTTTTCTTGAATTTTCAAGCTCTGCGAGCCGGGCTTGCACGTCCATGGATGTTGTGAAGTGTTCTTGGGAAACTGTAAAAAGGGCCCAGATTCACGAGCGGCAGACGTAGTGGAGTATTTTTGCAGGTTAGCTGTTCAGAAAAATTCTTCCAAATATTCTGATTCTTCTAAAAAGTTCTGTAACCAACTAATACAATGCAAGCCCCAGTTGTGTACATGAACACGTCGACGCAACGGCAGTCGGGCCGCCAGGCACAGGTGTCCAACATCACCGCGGCCAAGGCAGTTGCCGACATCATCAGAACCTGTTTGGGACCAAAAGCAATGTTGAAAATGTTGTTGGACCCTATGGGCGGTATCGTGTTGACGAACGATGGACACGCGATTTTGAGAGAGATTGACGTGTCACACCCTGCTGCAAAGTCCATGATTGAATTGAGTAGGACTCAGGATGAAGAAGTTGGAGATGGAACTACCACTGTGATCATCTTGGCTGGTGAGATTTTGGCCCAGACCTTCCCATACATTGAAAAGAACATCCACCCGGTTGTGATCATCCAGGCTTTGAAGAGAGCTTTGGCCGACGCCTTGGAAATCATCCACCTGGTGAGTGTGCCTGTGGATATCGACAACGAGGAAGCTATGCTCCAGTTGATCGGTGCATCCATCGGAACCAAGTACGTTCACAAGTGGTCGCAGAAGATGTGCGAGTTGAGTTTGAAGGCGGTGAAGACCGTTTTCGTCAAGCAGGGCGACTACAAGGAGATTGACGTCAAGAGATATGTGAGAATCGAGAAGATTCCAGGTGGAGAAGTGACGGACTCCGAAGTGTTGGACGGTATCTTGTTGAACAAAGATGTCACACACCCAAAGATGAAGAGATTCATCGAGAACCCACGTATCATTCTTTTGGACTGCCCATTGGAGTACAAGAAGGGTGAGTCGCAGACTAACATAGAAATCACCAAGGAGGAAGACTGGAACAGAATATTGCAGATCGAGGAAGAGCAAGTCAAGCAGATGTGTGAGCAGTTGTTGGAGTTCAAACCAGACCTTGTGTTGACTGAGAAGGGTGTGAGTGACCTCGCCCAGCACTACTTGTTGAAGGGAGGTGTTTCTGCGTTGAGAAGAGTCAAGAAGTCCGACAACAACCGTATTGCCAGAGCCGTCGGTGCAACCATCGTCAACAGAATCGAAGACTTGAAGGAGAGCGATATCGGTACCAGATGTGGTGAATTCAAGGTGGAGTTGATTGGAGATGAATACTTCTCATACCTCGTCAAGTGTAAGGAGCCACAGGCATGTACCGTGTTGTTGAGGGGCCCATCGAAGGACATTTTGAACGAAATAGAGAGGAATTTACACGATGCCATGGCTGTCACCAGAAACGTCATGTTCGAGCCAAGCTTGGCGCCAGGCGGTGGTGCCACCGAGATGGCCGTGAGTGTCAAGTTATCCGAGAAGGCCAAGAGTATCGAGGGTGTCGCACAGTGGCCATACCAGGCCGTTGCCGATGCGTTTGAGGTCATCCCAAGAACGTTGATTCAGAACTGTGGAGGAAACCCAATCAAGGTGTTGTCGCTCTTGAGAGCAAAGCACGCCAACGGCGAACACACTTGGGGTGTGGACGGCGACCTGGGAAAGATCGTGGACATGCACAAGTACGGGATCTGGGAGCCAGAGGTGATCAAGCAGCAGTCCATCAAGACGGGTATTGAGAGTGCTTGTTTGTTGTTGAGAGTCGACGACATTGTCAGCGGTGTCAGACAGGTGTAACTTGGTTATATATAGAGTGAGTGCAATATTGAGAGAGGGTTGTAGAAAAAAGAGGGAAATGAGAAGGTAGAAGAATAAGAAGATGAGAAGTAAAGGTGAAGAAGAATAAGAAGATGAGAAGTAAAGGTGAAGAAGAATAAGAAGATGAGAAGTAAAGGTGAAGAATGAGATATAAAGGTGAAGAAGAAATAAAGGTGAAAACGAATGAGTAAACAAAGTTGAAGAAGAGTAAAACCAAGTTAAAGGGGCATCAAACAGCACCAGAGTGTTAAGCGTTAGAGGATCTGTAAGTACAGCAAGTAGTATGAGAATACATAAATAAGTTCGAATGCAGCATCTAGGCTCATGACCGTCTAAACGGACTTATTAAGCTGTCAGTCAAGCTTTCTTGCCTTCAGTCAAACTGTCTTAACATCAAACTGCTCTACTATAAAAATGTTGAACTAGCCTAGAGAAATCATGCCATTCGACATCTTCTATTTTTCATGCACAACTATGTCATAGGATTCTCTTAATCTACATTTCATTTAAATCCGTCATTCATTTCATTGCAGATCTCAACACAATGGAGTTAGCTGATGGATAATAGCAATGTATTACTGAAGAAAAGCAAGGACGAATAAACCAAGATGTGTATTGGTAACAGGGTATTAGGATGTCTACTGTAGGATATTTTGAAAGATCATGTTATCTTGGTATTTTATTCGATTCTATAATATTCAAGTAGGCTCTACTTCTAGAAACGTTATGCTGCCAGATGAAAACAAGCCCACTTCTTTTTATAGCCGCATCATCTCATCCTACCTGGCTAAAGTCCAAACCTTATTTGAAACCAGCGAAGGTGAAACACAAAATAAACGCGCCAAAACGCCGCCAAAGCACAGGAGTAGTGGGCGTGACGCAATAGAAGAGCGCCCAGTATCAATTGCTCTCGTCGCAAGGGATGTATGGGTCTTTTCCAAGCACAGCTTTGCCCTGCTGATTTTGTACTTTTTTCGCAGCTTGGGATTCCTGGTTGCAATATTTACCTTTATCCTAATGCGGTAAATTGCGGTTGGAATTTTTGATCTCCTCTGTTTATTGTTCTGATGAAAGCGGGAGAGTAACGAGGGTCAAGGAGACCATTCCTTGTAGGGCCTTTGTGATCCTGCATTGCGTCAGTTTTTTGACTGGTGTTTTGCTTTCGCCCGTTTGTACGGTCTTTTTAGTGACATTTCTGTTTCTCTATTTCTACTCCAACAGGGCTGGTTATACAAACAAAATAAAAATACGGCTCCCATTGCTTAAAAAAACTCACTACATCTCTTTCTAGATCGACTTCTTGTGTCGACGGTATTATAGAAACGGGCACTAGTAACAGGGCCTCCATCACCACCAACCTTTCCAGTGTCCATTGAAGCATCTCCTCCACACTATTCAGCATGCTTCAGCCGCCATTTAAAGTCCAAACCAAGGTTTCTTGGGCGGGTGAAGAAGAAGGTGACTTAGGTTTCCTCGAAAACGAGATTATTGACGTGTTCGACATCGTCGATGAAGCATGGTGGAGCGGCAAATTGCGCAGAAACAAGGCCGAGGGTATCTTCCCCATGGACTATGTTGAAGTGCTTGACCAACCTATGTCGCACTCAGGTTCCAATCTCCTGTTGAACAACCAAATGTCCAGCCTGCAGTCTCTGCCATTGAAGGCACTGGGCTCCACTCCACTGAAGGCAGAGTACTTCAAAGCTGCGAGTCGTGCTGGTCCCCCGACTAACACAAGCTTCAGCAGAGTCCAACTGCCCAAAGCTGCTTATGACTACGCTGACGACGTGGAAAACTATAGCTTTGATACAAGCTACGATGACTACAAGAAGCTGGCCGGTAGAAAGAGCAGATCCAAGTTGGTTTCGTCGACAAACCACCCCAAGTATAAGCATGCGTTGCAACAGCAGCAGCAAGAGGAACGCGACAGAGAAATAGAAAACTTTAGACAGTTGAAGATGCAGCATGACTACCATATCAAAAAGGCAAAGCAGGATAAACAGGACAAATTCGACGTTTACAAGAACGACCAATATAGAAACTCGGTGGGCAAACTCACCAAGTCGAAGCTGCAGCCATTTGAAGAAAAGGCTCGCTCGTATAACGACATCCCACGCTATGACTCAAAACCGTTTCAGAACCACACAGTGGAAAGCTTCTCGCCCGAGCAGTCGCCAAACGCGAGATCAAAACAGAAAAAGAGAACCGACAGACTCGATCCGCTTGACGACTACAACGAAATTGCACTCAAACGCGCACAACTCGAATTGGAGTTGGAGCACTTGAAGCAATTGGAGAAACTGACCCTAGTGACGAAAAAGAAGAAGGAGCCTTCGGTCGACAGCTCGTATGTCAGCGAGGATATCTTGTCGTCAAAGAGAGGTCGTAACTCAAGAGACGACTTGGGCAAGAAATTGTCCCACGAGCGTGACTACGACGTTGAGCTGGACGAAGATGACGATTATGGGTCGCCTCCACCTCCTCCACCTCCAAAGCACACTAGTCCTGCCAAGGTCTATGAAAACGAGCGTTCGTTTGACCTCGGTGCTCTGAGAAATGGCTATGACCGCAACGGGGCCAACGGGTACGAGCGCAATGGGGCTCCGTTTGATGCGGATGACTTCAAGTTCTCGGGAAATAGTGCGCGTTTGCTCACCGAGGAGGATATCTACCGGTTGTCGCAAATGCAGCAAGAGGAGTTGAAGAACTCGTTGAGGTCATTGCAGAGCGATGTGCTCAACTTGTCCGAGTTGAGTGCGACATCTGCGGGATCGTTCATGAGACACAAGTACGAGCGCGAATTGAGACAGCAACAAGAGCTTCGTATGGCACAGATGACCATCCAAGACGAGGACGAAGGACTCATAAAGTCTGAGTCCAACAAACAGTTGATTGACTCAGTGTTCCAGGACAAGAAGCGCAACAGCATTTTCAAGAAAATCTTGGGCAAGAAGGCTGACGACAATCCGATAGAGAAGAAGTTACAACAACAAGAAGAGACAGACTGGGCCACATTCAAGATGGAAGTGAACCGTTTGAACTCGTTGACTTCACTGGATAAGCAGAGTCGTACTAGACGTGTTGTTCGTGAAGAAGGCAACTTGATTGTGAAACCTCTTGACTACATTTCAGACATCAACACCAATGAAGTGTTGGGCGAGATTCCAGACGGGACAGAGGAAGAGCAGCTCGACAACGAAATGTTCACACTTGACGAGTCGTTGTTGAAGAAAATCGATTTGTTCATGCAGCACTATGATATTTCGTCCGACCTCAACGAATTGATTTCCGATGTGAGCGTGAAGTTCAACACTTCGAAGGTTGCTCAATTGCGTTGTATTTTGGTACACTTGTGTAAGTTTTCCATTATCGAAGAGCCAAGCAGGATTCTGCAGACCAAGCCCAAGTTGAGCGAGGTTTCCATCAAGGGTGAAGCGACCATATACCAGATCAACTATTTGTTCAGCAAGATCTTGGACGCATTGAGAATCCCTTCGGAGGTGGTTCTTGGATTCTGGAAAAAGCCTAATGAATTTTACCACAACGAGCAGTTTGTCATCAACCACTGTTGGCTTTCGGTGTTGATCAACAAGTGTTTCTTCATCATGGACACATACTGTTTCAAGAACGGGTCCGTGTGCAACATCCGCAAGAATGCACGCGGTTACAATGAGCACTACTTCTTGACACGGCCATTGAAGGTGGTCTCTACCCACGTTCCATCTGTTATCGACTTGCAGCATGTCTTACCACCTATTGACCAGAACGTTGCGTTCTACCTCCCTCGTGCATACTCTGGATTCTACAGCAGCGGTCTAAAGATCAGAAACTTCAACAACGCATTGACCCGTTTGAAAGACCTTGAGTTCTTTGAGATGGAGTTGGAAGTGCCTGTGGATATCGAGCTTTTCTCATTGGTGAAGACGTCCAAGGTGACCACTAACGAGCTCAGTTTGTGCCAGATTTACTGGAGCAACAACAAGAGAATTGCGAGAATCAAGGCTGTTTTGCCTGAGGGCAAGTCCATTGGAGTGCTTCAGATCTTTGCCGGGCCAAAGGGTATGCAGAAGCACTTTGAGAACATTCATGAGTTGGCGATCTCAATTCCATTGTACCACACGGGCTCGTACAAGCCCATCAAGTTTGTGCCACGGTTCCCAACGATCCAGAGCCAGAACAACGACTTGTACGTGAAGTCGCCACAGACGTCCAAGATCATAGCCAAGAACGCATACAATTTCGAGGTTGTGCAGCATCCGTCCATGGGCTTGAACAGTGGCCTGGGACTCATGAACCAGGACTTTAAGGTTGTCATTGAGTCACCATCAGGCAAGTACTTCAAGTTGACCAACACCGACCCTTCCAAGCCGTTTGGTTCGTACGAGTCGCACTTTAAGTGCCAGGAAGTTGGATTGTACAGGGGATTGGTCATTGGAGACAGCGGAAACAGCTGGTACGTGTTTACGCAGTGGGAGTGTGTTGCTGGCACTGCGGTGAGTTAGACAGAGAGGATGATAGGCAGGAAGAGGACCTATATGAGATTTTCATAGATCTTATGAGATCTTGATATCTTAGATGAGAAGATAAAAGTGATGAATGGAGACATTATTCATATCACGCAGACGTACTGCGAAGCAGTCTTTGCGATTAATAGCATTATGCATTTCCATCTGCATTTAATACAAAACATAGAAGCAAGTAGAGTAGGCGTGAAGTTGGTTGGAGAAGTTGATTGAAGTTTTATTAGAAGAATTTTCATGATCATTGTTTCATAATTAGCAGCTGCTAGAAAACTTGATTAGCATAGCAGAAGTGGGATCGATTAGTTTCATTATAGTAATTGATTTTCAAGAGGCAATCCTACTAAAATCTACATTAATTTTCCATTTGATTTCTCACGTGACAAAACAACCATGTCAACTGAAACGGAGCCTGTGCGGTACTCGAAGAACCGCAAGGTCGGTGAGGGTACCTTCGCCGTGGTGTATCTTGGTCAGCAGATGAGCACCAAGAGAAAGATTGCCATTAAGGAGATCAAGACGGGATTGTTTAAGGATGGTTTGGATATGTCTGCCATTCGTGAGGTCAAGTACTTGAAGGAGCTCCATCATCCCAATGTGATTGAACTAGTGGACGTGTTTCCATCGGCCAACAACTTGAACTTGGTTCTCGAGTTCTTGCCGTGTGATTTGGAGGTCTTAATCAAGGACACTTCGGTAGTGTTCAAATCGAGTGACATCAAGGCATGGCTTTTGATGACATTGCGTGGATTGCACCATTGCCACCGTAATTTTATACTACACCGAGACTTGAAGCCCAATAACTTGTTGCTCGCACCCGACGGGCAACTCAAGATTGCGGATTTTGGTCTTGCGCGGTCGTTGGGTAACGCTGTGGAGGATTTGACGTCGAACGTGGTGACCCGTTGGTACCGTGCCCCCGAGCTTCTCTTTGGAGCAAAGCACTACACTGGGGCTGTGGACATGTGGTCGGTGGGGATCATTTTCGCGGAGTTGATGTTGAGAACGCCCTACTTACCGGGTAAAGACGACGTGGACCAGTTGGATGTGACGTTTAGAGCTTTGGGTACACCTACGGAACTGATTTGGCCAAACGTGTCGCTGTTGCCATTGTACAACTCGTTGAGGATATATGCGCCGCCTTCCAGGCAAGAATTGCGGAATCGGTTCAGTGCAGCAACGGAGAAGGCGCTTGATTTGTTGATTTCGATGACACAGTTGGATCCAAGCAGGCGGTGCGATCTGACACAAGCGCTTTCGCATGAGTACTTCACGGAATCCCCGCGCCCAAGCGAACCGCAGGACTTGCCAAAGAAGGCTGAGAAGAAGGACGAGGAAGAGAACAAGAGGAGGAAGTTGAATTAGAGAAAAGGAGAAGGAAGAGAACAAGAGGAGGAAGTTGAATTAGAGAAAAGGAGAAGGAAGTTGAATTAGAGAAAAGGAGAAGGAAGTTGAATTAAAAGGAGGTTGAATTAGAAGAGAAAAGGAGAGGGAAGTTGATTGAATTAGAATGAGTATGAAGAATTCATAAGATCGATGAGGACTTTAATTTCGATGAGGATATTGGAATAGTGTATGGATGGTGAAAATGATGATAGACAAATATAGAAGAGTATAATCTGTATTGAATGTAATGTTAATTGGAGGTATTGTTTTAATTTGGAGGTTTTGATTGTTTTAATTTGGAGGTTTGGTTGTTTTGGCACATTTTAGTTGCTTCTTTTAATACAGTTCATGCCTTATGTTTCTTGTAGTATTTTCATTATATCGCTCTATTTCATCCCCACCTCTCCACAACATGCTCCGCTATTCCCCAGGCACTCGTGATTCCAGGCAGCTCTATACCAATCAAATTGATAAACCCCTTGAACCCATCCTCCTCTCTAACAATAAAATCCGCAAACTGGTTCTTGCTCTCCTCTGCCGACAAGTACTTGGGCCGGACTCCCAGATACAGTGGCTCGAGCGCAGACGGGTCCAATTTCGGATAGTACTTCTTTATGGCCTCTATTGCCGCAGCCAAGTTGTCGCTACTGGGCGTGTAGTCCAATTCACTCGGGAGCTGGTCTGGCGAAAGCCACTCTAAATCGGGGCCAAACTTCACCTGGCCTCCCAAGTCAAACGTGAGATGCGTGCCCAAAGACGTCGCCTGCGGGTTTGGAACCGGGTAAATGAGCTTCTGGCGCAAGTCACGGTCCGAGTGGTGGTACGTGTAGTAATTTCCCTTTGCAAAGTGCGCTGTGAAATGACGGTCTTTCGGGAGCAATTTGTTCGACACTAGTGGTGCGTACAAACCTGCCGCGTTGACCACATTAGGAGCCGAAATCTCGAACTCTGTGCCCGATGGAACGTCCACGAGGCTCATGACGTAGTCCGAGCCGTTTTTCTGGATATCGTCGACTCTTGTGTTGCACGCAATGGTTCCTCCGGCGTTCTCCAAGCGTGTTTGAAAGAAAAGTAGGAGATCATGGGTGGACACAATTCCTGTCAGAGGACTGTGGAGAACGTCGTAATCTGTGTGGATCAGAGGAAGCTGCTTGTTTGCGTCCTTTCTCAGGATCCATTCGACAGGGACTCCCATCAGAGATGCCTTGGAGTGCAATTGCTGTAGGCGATCGGCATCTGAATCACTCAGAGCAACGATCCATTTGCCGCAGTTCTTGAGGCCAACCAGATCGGGGAGCTCATTGTAGATCTTGTGCTTTCCACGGAGACACAATTGAGTCTTGAGCGAGTCTGGGGGGTAGTATAAGCCTGCGTGGATCACCTCGGAATTGCGCAGGGTGGTCTCTGTGCCCAAGGTGGGATGCTGCTCCACAAGGAGAACAGAATGGTTCTTTTGCTGGAGCTCGGCCGCAACGGCGGTGCCAACCATGCCTCCGCCGATGACCACATGGGAAAAGTCCGCGGAGAGTCGCAATGATTGGTGAAGGCACCTGATTTGCCGCAACATGATAAAAAATATAAAAATATGGGGGAGGAGGTGAAGAGGAAGCAGAGGAAGGTGAAAAAGAAGATGAAATAGAAGATGAAGTATGTTAAATGAAGATGAAGAATGTTAAATGAAGATGAAATATGGCGATGTTAATTGAAGATGTTAAGTGAAGATAAAATATGGCGATGTTAATGAAGATGTTAATGAAGATGTTAATGAAGATGTTAATGAAAATGTTAATGAAAATGTTAATAAGTTGGTCAAAAGATAAAATATGATAGAATACGATTGAATTTGAAGTTTAACAGTTAAATGCGAAGATTAATATGGTGGGATTTTGAATATCTTGTTGAATTACATTGAAAACATTCTTGTCAAAACCGATCAATAGTCAAACAATCTCACATTTTTCATTGAAACGATTTCGATCTTCCATCTACTAGATTACCACATACTCTTTCATATCTCCAAATCCAATTCACTCATTCCAATTTCTCCATTCCAACTCCTTGACTTTACCTTCATACATTCCCCCCACCACCCACTCCTCCCACTCCCACTCCTCTTACCTCTCTTTCTAATCTTCCCCATTCATCTCATCTGCAACCTCTTATCCGCCTCACGGTAAAGTTGTTTCACAAAAGCCAAGATCCAGCTAAATTCAGATCCAAAGGGTTCGGCTTTATCATCGTCGTCCTGTTGACCGGCACTAGACGACAGCTAATTCCGATGGTCTTCAATGTCATATTGACAAGTATTTGAAGGTTGTCATAATGACAACCTTCCATACGATTTTTTCAGCCATGGCCTTCATATACCGCATCTACTTCATATTCCACAACTAGTTCATATATCACATCTACTTCATATCCATCATCTCATACTCCCCCTCATATCGCATCCACGTCATATCCATCATCTCATCCTCCTCCTTCATCTCATATTCCCTCCTCTCATCCTCTTCATCGTCAGTTTTCTCCATCCCGTTTTGGGAAAGAAATTGACGAAAGTAGGGTGGGTTTGTGCGTGTCCAAGAGCACAACACATCCTCAGCAGCCGCACAGTGGTAGCACAAACTACACAGTGTCGCTAGCACAGAGATGAAGCTCGCTTGGGGCCAGATGCGGCGAAACCCGAGACAAAGAAGCGCGTTCGCTCGTAACCAGCGGGAAGAAGACGAAAGCAAAACGAGGACGTGTGTTTTGTAGGGGAGCAGCCGCATACGGCGGCTGTCTTGTGCAGAGAGTGCGAATAGCTTGTATAAAGCTTAAACCGGGCGCGATTTGGCGCACCCAGTGACGTGAAAAGGCTAAAATTGTAGCCAGAAAAAAGTTTGAAAGAAAACAACAGCCGACCAACTATGAGGAGCATCAAGTCTGTCGTCGTGGGCGACGGTGGTGTGGGAAAAACATGCTTGTTGATCTCGTATACCACCAACACATTTCCAAATGACTACATTCCTACCGTGTTTGACAACTACTCTGCCTCTGTTATGATTGACGGTGAGCCCATTAAGTTGGGCTTGTGGGACACTGCGGGCCAGGCCGAATATGACAGATTGAGACCGTTGTCGTACCCACAGACAGAGATTTTCCTCTGCTGCTTCTCGGTCATAAGCCCAGACTCCTTCCTGAACATCAAGTCCAAGTGGATCCCCGAAATAATGCACCACTCCCCAAAGGACATCCTCATTGTGTTGATTGGTACCAAGACCGACTTGCGCGACGACTTGCACGTCTTGGACGAGTTGGCCGAACGCAACCAGAAGCCCATCCCGTATGAGCAGGGAACTAAGATGGCCAAGGACTTGGGTGCCGTCAAGTACCTCGAGTGCTCGGCCGCCACTCAAATCGGTGTCAAGGAGATCTTTGACTACGCCATCAGAGCGGTCTTGGACCCTCCAAACTTGAAGAGCAGCGACTACACCACTGTCCAGGAGCCAGCCGTGCTGAAGACCGCCGCGCCGGGCGCACCACAGCCTAAGCCTGTGAAGAAGAGAAAGGTGAGAAAGACGAGGTGTACTATTTTGTAAGTGGATGGAAGATAAATGATGAGTTGATGAGGTGAGTTGATGAGGTGAGTTGATGAGATGAGTGATTGTGGACGTGTTGATGAGTGATAATCGATGTGTGATAATCCATAAGTGATTGTGGACGTGTTGATGAGTGGTAATCGATGTGTGATAATCCATAAGTGATTGTTGACATGTTGATGAGTGGTAATCGATGTGTGATAATTCATAAGTTATTGTTGACATGTTGATGAGTGGTAATCGATGAGTGATAATCCATAAGTTAACTTCATCTATTTGACTCTTTCATCAACTTTCAAATCTTCCTGATAAACCGCTGAACCAGCATTCTCTGGGCTGTAATCCTAGTCACACGACTTTGGACAGTCTCTTTCTTGGTCCGTAATACCCTGGACGTGGGTCGTTGGACTCATAGACTATAATACTGTATTCCACTATCTTTATTTAATGTACAATTTGAAGGAAATAGAATAGTAGGTGAAAGTTGATCGCGTTTACTCTTATCCTATATAACACTACCCCTTATAACTTTCTTCCCCTTATAACTCTGCCACTTATAACTCTCTACTCTTTCTTATTACCTCTACTCTTTCTTATTACCTCTACTCTTTCTTATTACCTCTACTCTTTCTTATTACCTCTACTCTGTCTTATTACCTCTACTCTTTCTTATTACCTCTACTCTTTCTTATTACCTCTACTCTTTCTTATTACCTCTACTCTTTCTTATTACCTCTACTCTTTCTTATTACCTCTACCCTCTGTTTTACCTACATACCCTTTTACTTCCCTAACAAAGCAGCTCTTGCTGGGTGCATGCCTCCGCTCGAGGCCTCAGGTTTTGGTTTCTTCTCCAAAGCCTTCTTAACGCTCTCCTTTCTCTGCTCCTGCAAGCCCTCGTTCTTCTGCTTCAACTTCTGTTGTCTGTTCTCGGAGTTTCCACCACCACCCACGGTCAACTCCACGTTGATTTTCCTGTTTCTGAGCGTGCTGTGGTGCATCTTCAATGCCAACTCCATCTTTGACTGGATCTCGGGAGTGTCGTTGTCAAACTCCAAGAATGCAATGCCCTTTTCTCTCCGCACTCTGAATCTATCTGGTGCAGAGTTCTTGAAATGAGCAACCATTTCTGCTTCCTTGATGTCGTATGGTAAGTTTCCCACAAACAAGATGAACCTTGGTCCTTTGCCGTTGTTCACTCCCTTGCCCTTCTTACCTCTTCTGGTCTTTCTCTTCTTCTTTGGAGCTTCATCTGTGCCTTCATCTTGGGTCGCTTCGTCTGGCTTGGTTGTTTCTTTCTCTTCTGTCTTTTCCTCCTCGCGCTTTCTCTTCTTCTCTATCTGCTCCTGCTCCCTCTCCTCCTTGGACTTGTTTTGCTTGAACTCCAAAGCCTTTCTTTGCTTCTTGGTTAACTTCTCCATGGTGCGATGGGCAAAAAAAGAAAATGAATGTAGGGATTAGAAAAGTAGAGAAGAGAGTAGAGTCATTGCAATATATTATCACTATTCCATCAGCTATTATCGATAATTCAATCAGCTATTATCAACAATTCAATCAGATCAACTATACAATCAGCTATTATCAACTATACAATCAGCTATTCTCAACTATTCAATCAGCTATTCAATTCTTTTCAAATATTCAATTGAACATAGACTAGTTCTGTCTTTCTGATCATTTCTTAATCTTGTCCTATTCACCTCATGTCTTTCACCATCCTCCACCATCTTCCACCATCTTTTCACCTTCTCTTCATCTACTTCTCTTCTCTTTTCTTCTCTTCATCTATTTCTCTTCTCTTTTCTTCCTTCATCTATTCCCTCTACCTCTTTTTTGTACCAAATGTTCCCCTGATTTGAGTCATCTCAAAAAAAACATTGCACAACCATGATGAACGATAGTCGGGTGGGCTTCAGGGACGACCGTAGATCGGCCGGGTCGAGGCTGAGATCCAGGCTGCCGTGCAAAAGCAGCATTGGCCAGCGACGCGAACTGGCGCTTCAATCATCGCCGTTTCGTGAACGGTCAGCAGAACGTGCTCGTGACAAGATGCAAAAGTCGGAACTTTACAAGAAAGACAACACCTCGTTGCAGGACCTACCATTGACCAACACCTCGTTCAAAAACAAGCTCGCGCTGCAAGAAGATCGCCAGGATCAGGACGCACGTGGGCGCCTGCGAGAGAAGGACAGAGATGAGCTGCCTTTCGATCTGGACATGATCAGCTTGATGGGCTTTGGGGGCTTTGGAACTACCAAGGGAAAGCACGTCCAGGCATCAAAGGGAGGGTCTGCGAAGAAGGAGAAGAAATCGGACTACAGACAGTATATGAACCGTGAGAAGGGTTTCAACAGGGCATTATCCCCTGGGAGGTAATAGAAGTGGAAGAAAGATACAATAGACAGGATGAGAGGTCAGTCAAGGATGAGGGGTTATGACAAGGATGAGGGGTTATGACAAGGATTAGAAGGTCGAGAACTAGAAGGTCATGACAAGGATTAGAAGGTCGAGAACTAGAAGGTCGAGAATTAGGTCAGGACGAGAATTAAAGGTCAGGAAAGTCAAGGAAAAGGTTAAAAAGGTCAAACATCTACAGAGAATAATTCTGTCTGCAAAGTCTACAAAAGAGTTAGGTAAGTCTAGTACTTATTCTAGAACTCCAGTCACTACGGAGACTAAAATATTTGTAGATCTTGCATAATCTTCAGGCAGAACGCACAGAAACCTTAAATACATGTAATGGATAATGGACACTGATGATTCTTTGTAGTATGGGCAATGTCGTTCAATTCACATTGTCTATTTCAACAGTCGATATTGGCAACATTCTCAGTCGTTTTTCCCTTCTCTATTCCCTTCTCTATTCCTTTCTATATATTCTCTATTCCCTTCTATTCTATTCCTTCCTATTCCTTCCTATATCTTCTCTTTTCCTTTCTATCCTTCTATCCCTTCTATCCTTCTATCCTTCTATCCTTCTATCCCTTCGATCCTTCTATCCTTCTATCCCTTCTATCCCTTCTATCCCTTCGATCCTTCTATCCCTCTCTATTCTTTTATTACACTCTATCCATGCTATTTATACATCATTTACCAACTTGCTGTGCTCATTAAACAACTCCTCGTGCTTCATTCTCAACTCCTTGTACGCCTTCGAAACCTTATCCAACTTGTCCTCCAACTCCTTGACCTTGGACGAGCTATCTGCGCTCGGCACCTTCTTCACCTCGCTGTCGATCATCGACAAGTTTCTGAATGCGAGCTCCTCTTCGGTCACCTGGTCGATCCACGCCTCAAAGTCTGCCTCCTCGGCAAAGTCCTCAGGGATCTCCATGTACAACTGGTGGTCGTTGGCATCCGACAGTGCCAATTGTCTCTTCAACTGTGGGATAAGTCTGTGCTTCTTGTTGTTCTTTGCGCCTGAGCTCTGGTCGTTCAAGTCCAGCGTGGTGGCACTTGCCTGTATGAACGATATAGGCCCAGAGCACGGGTTGAAGCTCTTCAAAGTCTGTTTCGTGACCACATCAGATACAAACACACGGCCGAGCGCATCACCAGAAATGATATTCATTCCGTCGAATCCCACGGCAATGGCGGTGACTGGCGACTCTTGGTGCTGGACAAAGGTGTCTCTCAACTCCATGTCGTCCTCCAACGTGACAATTCTCTTGTTTCCTCCAACACTCTCCAAAACAGAGGTGTTCTTGTTGACCTTGTACAACGGCACCACTCTCACGGTTCCATTGGCCAACCCCGCGTACAACGATCTGCTTGCCGGGTCTCTGGCAATACACTCGATTGGGTGTGGCAAGACGAATGTGGTGAGGATGGTCTTCGTGGCCAAGTCGTACACACGAAGGGTTCCATCGCGCGATGAGGTATACAACTTGATGTCATTGATGTTGCTCAGCAGCGAGATGTCGATATCCAGGACCGCCAACGTGTTGTCTGTGATGGAAAGGTATGGTTTCACGGTGCTGGACTCCTCTGAATTGTTGTACAACGAGATCAAGTCTTGGGTTCTCCAGACCAAGACTCTGGCATCTAAACCGCCAGTCACCAAGTATGTTCCACAAGTCGAAAACTTGATACATGACACCTCCTGGTAGTGGGACTCTCTCACACACACGAGGTTTCCAGAAGCAAGCTCCCAGATGTACAACTTACCGCTTCTAGAACCGGCTGCAAGTAACCAAGGCACTCTGTAAGATGGTAACTTGTGTGCAACCTCGCCCTCAGGCTGGTGAGCTAAGGCCAAACACGACAACTGTTCTGGAACTGGGATCTTCTGGTCGGCGCTCTCCTTTCCCCATGCATAAACACTGAGTAATGCCTTGTTAGTCAGCGCTGTGAAGACTCTTTCACCAGGGCCCAAGCCAGTGACTGCGGCACCATTGCGCGGACAGTCGGCATTTCTGAACGAGGCATGCTGGTGAGATGTGCGGGCAGACGTGGCGAGGGCAAACGACTCCTGAGAATGTTTGTCCTCCTCTTTTCCTTGAGAGATGTAGAACACTGATTCTTCCATGGTGTGGTCCATCGCGAAAAATAAGAGAAAATAAATGTAGAAAAGATACAGCATTATTATTCTGATCAGACATATTCCACTAGTCAGACTAAACTGATCAGACCATCCAACTATCAGACTTAGATATTCAATCAGACTTAAATATCCTATCAGACTTAAATATACAACTATTCTGATCAATATTAACTTTCCAATTCACATTGATCAACTATATTCTTATTGATCTACATTTTATAATTTTCAACCATGCCCGTTGATATCCTCACCTCGCTATTCTTCGACGGACCCGAATCGATTCCCGGTTTTGAACTCATCAAGACGTGGGCGCCTGCGGCGCTCGCATTGGGCGCAACCAAGTACTACTTTGGTGGCACTTCCAATACTTGGGAGCGCGATATGCACGGAAAGGTGTTCATGGTCACCGGCGGTACCAGTGGCGCCGGAGCGGCGGTTGTGCGCGAGCTTGCTCTGAAAGGAGCCCAGATCATTCTCTTGGTGAGATCCACAGAAAACTTGTGGACAGTGGAGTACATCGAAGATTTACGTGAACTGACCAACAACCACCTCATCTACGCCGAACAGTGCGATTTGGCGGACTTGCACCTGGTGCGTAAGTTTGCCACCCACTGGTTGGATAACTCTCCTCCACGCAGACTCGATGGTGTCATTTGCTGTGCTAGTGAACTGTTGCCGATTCGTTCTGAGCGCCAATTCACCGTTGATGGTGTGGAAAGACAGATTGGAATCAACTACTTGGCGCATTATCACTTGCTTACTCTCCTTGGGCCAAGTTTGCGTGTGCAGCCTCCCGACAGAGATGTTCGTGTGGTCATTTGTACTTGTCTGTCGCAGGCTTTGGGAGAGGTTGATGTTGGCGACGTTCTCTGGGCCAACAAGCCGTATCCAAAGAATCTGCCGTGGAAAGTTTACGGAACTTCGAAGATGATGTTGGGGTTGTTTGCAAAGGAGTACCAGAAGCAATTGGATCAATACGAGCGTCCGGACAAGGCGCCAGTGAATGTGCGCATCAACATGGTGAACCCAGGTATCATGCGCAGTGCTTCCACGAGACGGTTTCTCTCGTTTGGCAGTATATTCGGGCTCCTTTTGTACGTTTTAATGTGGCCACTCTGGTGGCTCTTGCTCAAGAGCACGTCGCAGGGCATGCAGTCGATCATCTTTGCGTTGTACGCACCGATGTTCAAGAAGATGGAGGGTGGGCAGTTTGTGCAAGAGTGCAAGATCTTGATGACGAAGCAGCGCCCAGAGTACTCGAACGAGCCGTTACAGGAGCAGTTGTTTGCGGTGACGGAGCGGCACATTGCGGACCTCGAGAAGAAGTCTGCGATCGAGCGCAAGAAGCGGGAGACTAAGGAGGAGAAGGAGGCCAAGAAGCAGAAGAAGAAGGCCAAGATGGAGGATGTGAGCAAGAAGCCCGAGAATTTGGACGAGTTGGAGGCGAAGTTGGGTGTTTTGAGGAATACTATGGGGATTGGAGGGGTGAGTGGGTCGGAAATGCCTTTGTTTCCGTCGGAGAATGAGATGAAGGAGAGAAGGAAGAAGTAGGGAGTGGAAAAGAGAAATGACGAGAATAAGTGAAAAAGGGAAGTTAGGAGGAACAGCTATTTAAGGATAAAAATACTATTGGGATGGACTCATAGGAAGTATAATCAGAACTGGATCAAAGGGTAAATAGCAACCGTGATTCAAAGGGATACTATGAAATGATCAGATATAAGGTTATAGCAATACAACTTGACTGGATATACAATCACTAAACATCACTGTATTACTATACTGTATTGCTAAACAATTATTGTTTTACTATGTAGTACTATACCATACTGTATTACTACCGTACTGTATTACTACCATTACTGTTGTAATTATTCCATTCGAAGATCTACTAAACCTTCACTTATCTTCTTTTGCGGAGAAATTTCAGATCATCCTTATCGCTGTCAGTTTATGCGCGAGCTCATATCACGATAGGCATTTGCAACAGGTCCGGCGTAATAGGAACGAGGAAAATAGAAGGTTGCAGAAGGTTACAGTGAAAAAATTGATAAGCTTAGTAATGACCCAATGATTAATTAGCACTACTGTAATTAGTTAAACTCTTGTTTTCTCCACTTTTCTTGAACTGATTTTGAACTGTTTGATTTATGAACTATGAACTTGATTTGTTAGTTGATTTGCTGATTATAGTTGATTTACTAGCTGATTGTTGATTTACTAGCTGTTTGCTGATTATAGTTGATTTCCGAACTACCTCATCTACTTCATCTCTACCTAACCTCTTCTTCTATTGTCTCAAACCTCACGTGAATCGTATATCAGCTTCTAGAAAATTACCCCTATCCCTTTTGTCCATGTTCACTAGCAATACCCATGGCATTTTAATTTTGTACCCAACGATTTGCTCCGGTCTATGTGAGGCACTGGCGTTCCCCTCTCGCTTTCTGTTGCACAATCAACTTCGGTCATTTCCCCAGTGGAAAACTGTTAAGGAACGTTCGGATCGGGACAAGCGAGTAGTTTCTACATTGGTGTAGGCTTTGCGAGGACCGCACCCTGCTCAGGTTCGGAAATCAGCGTTGATGGTTTGTCCGATAACAGACAACCTTAATTTTCGTTTTGTGCGCCATTTGTTTTTACTATCTGTGATCTTCCGCTTTTTTCCTGCTCCAATCAAGTCGACAAAAAAAAGCACTCCACGAGTATTGCCCTAATCATGGATCCAAAGGCAGAGAATGGGTTTAATGCCAACGGCAACCACGACCATAATGGCCCCAAGGAAGCGGCAGACTCCCATGACGAAAAACCAGGAAAGCCAATCAGTTCCTTGACCAGACTCCTCAACGAATCGAACTCAGCGCTCAACACGCCAAAGTCCAACTCGGCGGTCACCTTGAGCGAGCACTTGTCCTCGGGCACCATTACGCCATCGGACGGGCAGCAGATCACGGATTTGGAGAACACCACTGCAAAGTTGAACCTCTTTGCCGACAGTCAAAAGCAAGGCAAGCCTATCTTAACCATAGACCCTGATGAAAAGCCCGCACAGGTAATCGACGGCTTCGATCCTACAGAATCCTCGGAGCTGATCAGAACAGGATCGTCGTTCACCCCAACGTCGCCCTTCACAAATAGACCCTACTCTTCGTCCATTTCCCACGGAAGAGATGTGCCTATTAGACCACCAGCCAACTCAACCGCCAGTCCACGTGTGGCGAGGAACAACTCGCTCTCGCATGCGCTGTTCCTCGCATCCGGTGGAGGCTACGGAGGTGAGAGCTTGTCGCTGCTGATCCCATACTCTGCTCCCGGTGGCAGAGGTAGCAACTTGAGCTCATCATTGGCCAACTCGTCCAATACCAGCAACGCCACACTTAACAACGTTAATCCAAGCAGCACAAACACCAGCACTGTGAGCCAACAGCCCGGCTCGGGCTCATTGAGCAACACCAGTCTGTACTTGAGCTCAGAGTCGCATGTCCCCAACTTGCCCAACGGTCAAGTGATCCTGTCGATCCACATCAGCTCGCCACAGGTGAGCTCTTCGTCCATCGAGCCACGGTTTGTGATTTCGAAGCAGCGTGTGGCCCAGGCTCAGGCTGCACAGGCTGCGCTGTTGTCGCTGTCGCAGCGGTCGGGATCGCAATCCGGGTTGTCGTACTTCTTCTCACTGAAGAAGAACCCAAAGCGTGAGTCATCATCCACCGACTTGGGCTCGTTCTATAACAACTCGTACCACGAGCAGGTAATTGCATCGTCGCCTTCGTCGATTTCATCGTCGGATTCGATGAACTCCGCTAATGCATTCCCACCAACTAGGCACAACTCCATGGCCAACTTGAAGAGATTCTTCAAAAAGGGCCAGACACCATCGTCGTCGTCCCAAGTATCGAACTTGTCGAGCTCCCTCAGAGCTAACGGCCCAACAAGCGCAGCTTCGAGCTTGAACAACTCGTCCATGATTGACGTACCAATGGGCCTCAACATCCCAGACAGCAACGCCAACACCCCGGTCACCACTACGGGATTCCAGACCGGGTCATTCAATGGATCCCTCACAGCCAGCTCGTCCAACAACTCAAACATTTTGGGCCAGTCGCCAGCCAGGGCTGGCGACAGACGCGGCTCGGTGACTCCGCTCTTGAACAACCAGCAACTCCCATTCTCCAAGAGATACAGTAAGTACGGTGAAAACTTGGGAGCCGGTGCCGGAGGTTCTGTGCGGTTGGTGACTCGCCTCACTGACAAGAAGATGTTTGCAGTGAAGGAGTTCAGAGCCAAGTATCAGAACGAGACAAAGCGTGACTACGCAAAGAAAATCACCGGAGAGTACTGCATTGGGTCTGCATTGAAGCACCCCAACATCATAGAAACCATCGAGATCTGCTACGAGAACGAGCGCATTCTCCAAGTCATGGAGTACTGTGACTTTGACTTGTTTGCGATTGTGATGTCCAACAAAATGTCACGCGAGGAGATCAACTGTTGTTTCAAGCAAATCTTGAGTGGTATCCACTTCATCCACACCATTGGTTTGGCCCATCGTGACTTGAAGTTGGACAACTGTGTGATTGACGCGCGCGGTATCGTCAAGATCATCGACTTTGGCTCTGCCGTCGTCTTCTCGTACCCCTTCTCCAAGACATTGATTGAATCGCAGGGTATTGTGGGCTCAGACCCTTACCTCGCCCCAGAGGTTTGTGTCTTCAACAAGTACGACCCCAGACCTGTGGATGTGTGGTCTGCAGCCATTATCTACTGCTGCATGATGTTGAAGAAGTTCCCATGGAAGGTGCCAAAGTTGTCTGACAACAGTTTCAAGTTGTTTGCGACCCGTGGTGAGTACTTGCCAATCAGTGAGGTTTTGAAGAGAACCCCAGAGACGGTATTGGACGATATCCAAGAGGGACGTGCATCGAGCCCCAAGCCGGTTTCTGTTCCGCCAGGAACCACGGCTTCTGCGCCACTGACCCCTATTCCTTCAACAGATGCCGATGGAAAGGCACACACATCGTCGGAGGTGGGTGCAGGACGACTCTTGCTTGCGCTTCCAGAGGACTGTCGTCCTTTGATAGGACGCATGGTGGAGTTGGCACCTGCATGCAGAATCTCCATTGACGACTGCCTCAACGACGATTGGCTCAAGCTGGTCAACATGTGCACGGTCGAGGACCGCATTGACCAGGACGGGGGACAGTCCTACGTTGTGGCCAGGTGCGACGACCACGAACATACCCAGGTGGACCAGTCAAAGGCACACATTGCTGCATTTGAAAAGGCTAAGAAGAAGTAGATATGTCAAGTTAGGAGACGAGTGTAGGGCACACTGGAAGCATTGTGTATATACAGAATATGCATTGGATGTCTTTAGGATACTCAGTGAGAGCAATAAAATTAGATAGAACTTATAGTAATAGAGTAGTATAAAGGAGTCAGAGTAGAAAGCGTAAACCTTGAATCGTTTATAATAGTTACAACTTTTGAAAGTCTATAACTCTTGAATATATATAATCCTTAAATATAACCCTTGAGCACTTACTTTATTCCTTTTTGGCAACCTATCAAGACTAACCGTTTCACGGTTGCTTGGACCATTTCTGTTAACTTAACCTCTTCTACAACTTCACAAACTTTCCTTATTTACATGAGTCTATACAGTTATGCTACCACACGCACACCTATGGCGTCTGCAGTCAGAATGACGGACCCCACGACCGACTTGAGGTCGGTGTCCTTGTGTCTTTCGTCGGTTTTCTTGATCTTTGCAATCTCGTAAATGTGCTTCAACGAAACTTCACCAACAATGTCGTGTTTAGCTTTTCCGGAGCCCTTCTCGATGCCGGCGGCCTGCATCAACAACCACGAAGTAGGTGGCGACTTCATTTCAAACGTGAACGATCTGTCTGGCTTCACGGTCAACAAGACTGGAATGGGGATACCTGGCTGGTAGTTGGCGGTTCTGGCGTTGAATTCTTTACAGAAATCGATGGCCTTGACACCCTTGGAACCCAAAGCTGGACCCACTGGTGGTGCTGGAGCAGCCTTGCCTGCTCCCACAATCAACTTGATGATAGCACCTTTGGCAGACATGGTGAGCTTTAAATTTTTTTTTCACCAGATTGGATTATGTAATGAAAAGGTTGAGAGAAATGGTGGTAAAGGTGGTAACGAGATGTTTAGGGAGTTTCAGGTGAATTCAGTGGGATTAGATCACGTTTGGTTGATGTAATATGGGAGTACAGTATGGAAATGAAGGTAATATTCGAATAATAGAGAAATACCTTGAGTAGTAGTAAGTTATGGGGATTTCAAATAGTAAAGGGACCTCAAAGTAATCGTGATTAATGGGTATTTCGAAGCAGTAGTAAGTGATGGATATTTCCGTAGAAATTTTTCATTCTATTTGAGAGTCCATTATATACCCTCTCAAAATCTTTAAAGTAAACGATTTCCCATTCAACCTCTTTTTGCAGCTCCATTTGACTTTTTAAAAACCTTTTTTCACCATGAAGACCTTCCCTCTTAACTCCAAGGCGAAGACCACGGCGCTCAAGCAGCCGAAGGAGCTTTACACGTATGCTCGCGACATCGACGGCGAGTGGATCTACGACCGAGCCGAAGTTCAAAAGCAAATCCTGTATTACTACTTCCCTGATCTGTTGCTCACCAAGCCCATCGATCTCACCGGCGGGTACGACAAGTTCAAGAAGATCCCCGAGGAGCAGAATGTATCTGACTTTGGGTCGTTGCTCAAGTCAGTCATCCAATATGAGAAGGACCACGGGAAAATTGCCGTTGATCTCATTACTTTCCGAGGATTACTCACCAAGTTACTTGTTTTACCCTACAACATGACCGACCCCATTGATTATAACATCGTTGTGTTCGACGGGCAGTTGCTCATGGCGACTGATGCCAAGATTGAATTGAGCAGACGTGAACAGCAAAAGAGCACACAGACTGGCGATCCTGATTACATCGCGAAATGTGAGTACAGTGGGTACAAGTTTGAGACATTGGCAACTTTACCTCGTCCATGGGGTGATTGTCTGAGACAGCTCATTGAGAAACGTAATAAGAAGCTTGTGAATAACTACGAGCAGTACATCAGTGTTGTGAGATCGGGTATCGGTCCAGTGAAGATGTTGATTGCAGGTGAGGTCGATTGTGTATGGGATTACATTCCTGAGCAGAGCTCGAAGGGAGTATTACTGCATTATGCCGAGTTGAAGACTCTGAGAGTAATTGAGAACAATAACCAGGTGTTCACTTTCGAAAAGAAGTTGTTCAAGACTTGGGCCCAATGTTTCCTCTTGGGAATCGGAAAAATCGCTTATGGGTTCAGAGATCAGAAGTTGATGTTGAAGACCGTGGAAGTTTTCGACACTGAGGAGGTTCCCTTGTTGATAAAGGGCAATCCATTAGCACAGCTGAGTAACATCAAAAACGCTCCAAACTGTATGCTGGCGCTCAAGTGGTATGGTGCGGTAATGGAGTGGATCTCAACAGAAATTCCAAAAGATGATGAGTCCAAGTCCTGGAGGTTAAGCTTCGATCCCGGATCGCGCACGTTCTCGTTGAACGAGGTCGTCGGTGAGGAGCACGCAAGATGGAGAAACGGAGAGATCCTCACACAAGAGTTCAAGGAATGGAGAGGTAAGAAGTGAGTGTATATTAAGGGAAAATGGGTTAAAGCATTGTAGGGGGTAAATTGAGAGAAATCAGGTTATGTTATTTGATTCTGATTTGGCTCAAAGATGTAGTTCTCATCATTCATCATCTAATCATCTCTCATGATCCTCATAATCCCATAATCCTCATAATCCCATAATCCTCATAATCCCATAATCCTCATAATCCCATAATCCTTAAAATCATCTCTTTTCATCTCCCTTCTCTTCTCTTCCCCCTGTCATCGTGTATTCTAAACGGTTGCAACTCGGAGTTCTGGGCACCGCTTATAACCGCACGGTTTTAGGAAACCTTTTTGATGAGGGGAGAACCTTATTTCGGATCCTTTCAGATCCGCGCTACCTCTTTTACAAATGACTACGGTACTTTGGCGGGAGTGTGCCGGTGTATCTCCCAAGCCAAGATCTTCTTACGTTGTGGTTGGCACATTTTTCACGATTCTTCTCACGTTGTAGTTGGGTTTTTCACTTGTATGGTAAATTTTCAGGGTTGTTATACGCGTTCCGATCACAGGCCCTTGAAATATGCAGGTCCACATGTGTTATCTTTATAACAGCTTGTCATAATTCATCAAGTCCGCTAGAGTTATCGAAACTTCATCAACGAGATACCTTTCCACATGTGGCAAGTGTTTCCACTAGATGCCACAAATACAAAATTCGGAGTGTTCCGTGGTAGAAGAAAATGGGCCGACAGACCGCTCGGTAGAAGACTTCAACACAGTCCCCCCTCGAGTAATCCCAGATTATGGGCAGATGCACTGGTAGTTAAAACAACCCGTGTTCGCACTTATCGGCAAAGAAAATACTCAAAAAGTCGCAAACACGGGCTCTAATCTGCCCCATCGCAAGCGTGGCCACAGTTTTCACTTTCCCCATGAATTTCCATTTTCGGCAGTTCCAGTCAAAATTCACATGGTAACAAGGGACGATCCACGCAATCTAGAACGATTGTGCTTAGAAAGCAGGTTTAAAGAATCGTCTCATTGGTCGGTCTTGCCGACCATCATCTGAGGTCACTAATAACAACCACCAGCAATCTACTTCAATCACACACTTCAACAAGATACTCCTATGTAGACGACCTGCATACAAGACCACGGTTATCAGAAGTTGCTTCCGAGGATGTGCACCTTTTTTCGGCCAATGAATACGGCTCGCTTTGTAATATTGACTCCCTTCTGTCCACATTAGAACAATCAGCACAATTCAACCCCACTAAATTTTTTCCCACTGCGTTTTCCCCTCCTTCAGCTTAAACGTATATAAGCGCGTCGGTACCCTCCCAAATTTTAAGAAGACAAACTTGTAATTAACAATGGCCCCAAAATTCACTACCTCTAACGGCTGCCCTGTGCCAGACCCATACACCTCCGAGAGAATTGGTGAAGACGGTCCTCTCTTGTTGCAGGACTTCAACTTGATTGACACCATTGCCCACTTCGACAGAGAGAGAATTCCAGAGAGAGTTGTCCACGCTAAGGGTTCCGGTGCTTACGGTTACTTCGAGGTCACTGATGACATCACTGACATCTGTGGTTCTGCTTTCCTTGACACCGTTGGTAAGAAGACCAAGGCTTTCACCAGATTCTCCACCGTCGGTGGTGAGTTGGGTTCTGCTGACACTGCCAGAGACCCAAGAGGTTTCGCCACCAAGCTTTACACCGAGGAGGGTAACTTGGACTTGGTTTACAACAACACCCCAATCTTCTTCATCAGAAACCCAATCAAGTTCCCACACTTCATCCACACTCAGAAGAGAAACCCAGAGACCCACTTGAAGGACCCAAACATGTTCTGGGACTTCTTGACTGCTAACCCAGAGACTGCTCACCAGGTCATGCACTTGTTCTCTGACAGAGGTACCCCAGCCTCTTACAGAGAGATGAACGGTTACTCCGGTCACACCTACAAGTGGTCCAACAAGAAGGGTGACTGGCACTACGTCCAGGTTCACTTCATCTGTGACCAGGGTACCAAGACCTTGGACAACGAGACTGCTGGCCGTCTTGCTGGTGAGAACCCAGACCACGCCCAGGAGGACTTGTTCAAGAACATTGCTGCTGGCAACAACCCATCCTGGACTGCCTACGTCCAGACCATGACTCAGGAGCAGGCCAAGAAGGCTGACTTCTCTGTCTTTGACTTGACCAAGGTCTGGCCACACAAGGACTACCCAATGAGAAGATTCGGTAAGCTCGTCCTTAACGAGAACCCAAAGAACTACTTCGCTGAGGTTGAGCAGGCTGCTTTCTCCCCATCCCACACCGTTCCATACATGAACGCTTCTGCTGACCCTGTCTTGCAGTCCAGATTGTTCTCTTACCCAGACACTCACAGACACAGATTGGGTACCAACTACCAGCAGATCCCAGTGAATTGCCCACTTGCCCCAGTCTTCAACCCAGCCCAGAGAGATGGTGCTATGGTTGTTAACGGTAACTTGGGTAACCACCCAAGCTACCTCGCTGTCGACAAGCCAGTTGAGTTCCAGCAGTTCGGTCTCCACCAGGACCAGGAGGTCTGGACCGGTGCTGCTTGCCCATTCCACTGGCAGGTCACCGAGAAGGACTTCGTCCAGCCAAGAGCCTTGTGGCACGTCTTGGCCAGGTACCCTAACCAACAGGAGCACTTGGTCCACAACGTCGCTGGCCACGCTTCCGGTGCTAGACCAGACATCCAGGACCGTGTGTTCGAGTACTTCAGCAAGGTCCACCCAGACTTGGGAAGCAAGATCAAGCAGGCTGTCTTGGAGAAGTCCCCAAGAAAGTAATGGTGAGTATTTATGTTTATGATAGTATGATACAAGAAGCCTAAGGTTATTTTATTGTAGAAGATGAATAATGAATAGTGAAAAATGTAATCGATTTGAAATATCAGATTGCAATTAGTGATGAATTGCTGAAAAAATGAAAGTTTTGAGTGACAACCTCTGTTGCTGATAGTGAGTACTTCTCTCTTGTATCTACACGTTCATCATTTCGTCATGTATTCTAGTTTTCATCCTTTAATCTATTACCCATCCTTACAACTTGATCTTGTCAGCAGAGCAGCCGCAAGCAGTTCCGCATCTGCAGTTGGCACCGCAACAGGTCTTGGTGGAAGTAGCAGCAGCCGTGGTGGTGGTAGCTGGAGTGGAGGAAGAGCAGCAGTTGGAGGCCTTGGAGCACATTTTTGATGGTGATCCCAAAATCGTGCGATTTCATTCAGTTATATAGAAGAAGATCGATAAGAGTTACGGTTGCACTTTCCAAATCAGGTAATGGAGTCCGCTCCGCGCTCTTGTTTTTAGAATGCGCATCCGGATACTCGAAATGAACGATCCGCTTGGTCACCTGATCAGAAAGTGCGGAGGTCTAGAAAGTATATAAAGACCATTGTGGTCACGTTTTATGAAGCACGACCTGAAACATAGGTCACCTGACCCAGATTAACTTTTTTTAGACGACAAATATAGACATGACCTCTTGGACGGGAATCAGCCTCCTGCAAGACAAAGCGAGGCCAAGTCAAGTGTGTTAGCTCACAAACCAGCATCGTCCTAAGCCAACTCCATTGCTGCAATGTTCTCTAGGTTTTTTTTGGCACAACCGCAGCTGAAAAGCGTGACTGTCTAAGCCCTGCGTTGACAAGCGTGAAAAATAGACGCAGCCACAAAACTACCCCATTGAGAGCAGCAAGATATAAATATTCGGGACTTCGGTTTTAATTTTCACCTCCAACTTGTTTAAGAGTAATCAATTAATTCCATATGTCTGACATTATCAATGCTTTGGGTGGAGCCGCTTCCGCCGTTCAGGGAATCTTCAGTACCGTTACCCACGGTGCCGTGTCCATTGGTGACCAGGTTACCTCGGGTGCCGTTGTTGCTTTCCAGACCGTGACCTCCGGAGCTGACGGTGCTTTGCACACTATTACGTCGCAGGCTGTTGTTGTTGGTGGAAGAATCACTTCCGGAGCTGTTGGTGCTTTTGACACCGTGACTTCCGGCGCTGAGGGTGCCTTCAACACTGTCACGTCTGGCGCTGCATCGCGTGTGAGCGCAGCCACTGCTTCTGCCTCTGGTGTTTCTGCTGCTACTGGTACTGTCAGCACCGACGGTAACGGACAGTCGATCGCCTCTTTGAACTCCAACACCAGATCAAATGTCATTGACGTTTCGTCCGTTATGTCTTCGGCTGCTTCTGCCAACTCTGGCTCTGCTGTTTCCTCGAGATCGGGCTCTGCCTCTGCTTCTGGCTCTGGCTCCGCTTCCCACTCTGGTTCTGGTTCTGCTTCTCACTCCAGTTCCAAGTCCTCGTCATCTTCCTCCTCTGGTGCTTCTCCAATGCAGTACGAGGCTGGTTCCTGGAAGAAGGCTGCTGCTGTCGTTGGCATTGTTGGTGTTTCCTTCATTGTCAACTTGGTTTAATCGGCTCACACTACATGGCCACGCTAGACGGTGCCTTCAAAACTACATATTTACGTTCAAAAATTGAATGATTAGGCTTAAGCTATTGTAAAGTTCCACTTTGAAACTCTTCACGTAAACACCAAAAATGCGGGGGTCAAACGCGAACTGTTCAACAATTCGAATATTTCTACTTTCAGTCAAGGCACGGTCACACGTGTATTGCCGCAAATTGTAAACTTGAGAAGTGGCCCCATTCGATCAAGGCAACATCGTGACCCCGGACTTTGGGTTGCAATGCTACTTGGACGCTTGGCATTGTGCCACTTCTTGCAGAGTTGCTGCCTTAATGCTGAGCTTAGAGATCCAAGAAAAATATGCCGAAAAGTGACATATTGCTACCATTAAAGCATTTTTGTTCATCTGAAGTATTTGTTTATCTCAGATATTGTTCTCTGTTCTGTTCTCTGTCTTTTGCACTCACACTATATTCTGTTCGTCATGATCAAAATGGTGCCTGTTGCAAAATCGGGTCCAAAAAAGGCATCTCAAAAATAAATGAAGGATTTAATGGATAAACCTGCTAGGGTTCAGGTCGACCCAGATACGATCCTCGATGACGATAAGCCTCCTCAGACCGGAGATACCTTCAATATTTGGTATCTCAAGTGGTCAGGGGGTGATGGATCGAATTCCCACACGAAGCTGAAATATAAAGTCGATATCAAGAAGGATTCTGGATATACCAAGGCCAAAGGAAACAACCCTCTATGCATCTTCTTTGCAAGGGGCTGTTGCTATTTAGGCAAAGAGTGCAAGTTCTACCATCGCCTTCCGTCAGATGGAGATATGATCCCTCCCACACAGGATTGTTTTGGAAGAGACAAAACGGCGGAGTATCGTGATGACATGGATGGCGTTGGGTCCTTCAACAAACACAACAGAACATTATACATTGGAGGATTGCATTCCAAGACATCTGAAACCATTCTCACCAAGTACTTCCAAGAGTTTGGACCTATAGAATATGTCAAGGTTCTCCGTGGCAAGAACTGTGCTTTCGTTACGTTCAAGCTCGAATCGCAAGCGCAATTCGTCAAGGAAGCCATGCAAAACCAGCTGCTTGAAAACAATGAAATCCTTAACCTTCGCTGGGCAAATGAGGACCCCGACCCTGAAGCCCAGAGGAAGGAAAAGAGAAGGTTGGAGGAGATTGCATACGAAACCATCCAAAACATATTGAAGGACTCAGAGGAACTGGATTTCCCAAATAAGAGAACAAGAATAGAACCAGAGGTTATTGAGCCACATTCAGATGATGAAACAACAACGGCACCAGAACAAAAAGCTATAGAAGCAAAGTCGGCTTCAACGTTGACATTTAGCAAAGACACATTGCGCAAGATTGCAACCTCAAAGTTACCACAGCCAAAGACAAAACAGACTTTGGCCAACTTGGTTGGAAGCTACTCAAGTGATGAAGATGATGATTAAATGCATTACTATGACCTATCTATTAATCCCTCAAATATGTTGTGTGAGTTTGCTGGGAGAGCGATTCAGGAACCTTCTTTCTTCCCTTCACCAAGAACTTCTTCATCTCGCCAAATAATTCAGCATTGGAGTCATCGAGGAACGTGTAACTGGTACCCTTTTTACCTGCTCTTCCTGTTCTTCCGATTCTATGGATGTACTCTTCAAACTTGTTCAGCATTTGGAAGTTGAGCACTAGCGTGACATTGGGTACATCCAAACCTCTTGCTGCAACATCAGTTGCGATTAAAATACGGGGTTCGTGCGATTTGAATTGACTTATTGCACGTTCACGAGCCTCTTGGGTTTTCGAACCATGAATAACAACATTCTTGTGACCCTTTCTGGAGAGTTCATCTGATAAAGTATCGCACACTCGCTTGAAGTTTGCGAATATTATAATGGAAAAGTTGCGGACCTCTGCCGAGTGTCCATTGATAATTGCCAATGCTTTAGAGAACCTCGCGGAGTCGAAGTCGTCATTTGTATTGAGTGGCCCCAAGTATTCCAATCTCTGTTCAATATTATCCATGGCTTCCCCTGAGCCTCCTATTGACAAATGTGCTGGTGAGTTCAAATACTTCTTCGTCAACAATTCCACCGTTGGTGACATGGTTGCGGTAAACATGAGGGTCATTTTCTTCTCGATATTGAAAATCTTCAGATCAATGGTCAGCGTGAGCTGTTGATCAGAGGGCAAATTGTCCAAAATCGTTTGCAATGGTTTCTCAAATCCCATATCGATCATTCTATCTACTTCATCGAGAATGAAGTAGTAACATTTAGATAGTGATACAATTTTCCGCTCAATAGAATCGACAAGTCTTCCCGGAGTAGCAACAACGACATGAACTCCGTTTCTAACAGAGTGAACAGTCTCCTCATACTGATGTCCTCCAATTATCGTAACAACATTAAACCCCAAAATCTTTCCAAACTTCTGTGCCTCTTCACTGATTTGTAATGCCAATTCTCTAGTTGGTGCCAATATGAGCCCAAGAGCCTTATTGTAGTTCGAGTCTTGTCGGTGTTCAAATTCCATGTAATTATTGTCAATTTGGAATAAGTACGACAAAAGTGGGATCAAATATGCGAGAGTCTTACCAGAACCAGTCTCAGCAATACCAAGTACATCCTTCGACGATAAGGCAACTGGAATAGCCGCTCTCTGAATTGGCGTTGGGCTCTTATACTTTAATGTCTTGATAAGCACGTCCTGTATTTCCTTTGGAATGCTGGACTCATTCCAATGCCTAAGTGGATTTGCAATTTCCCCACCTTTGGCAGAAATGCTATAATCTTCCTTGAATATTCTCCAATCCCGAAGCGTCATCTCTTTCAAAGACTTCTCTGTCCAATGCTTTTCTCTATGCTGCATGATGGGTTGTATAGTTGTCTCTTCCTCAAGCATGGGCTCAATGAGATCTTCCGGTTCTATCTCATCCCCCCAATCAAATCTAAACTTATTCTTCTTAAAACTTGGTTTCTCTGTTCGCAGTAAACGCTCCACTTTGGTTACTGGTTCCTCTGAGTCGTTGTCGTCATGATGAACTATTATCTTCCTCTTCACACCTTGTTGCCTCTTTCGTTCCGTTTCTGTTTTTTTGATGGCTCCAAGCCGTTCTCTGTCCAGCTTCGAAAGGAACCGTGGTTTGTCTAGTGTCAGAGCTCCAAGAGTGTTCTTCTTTATCAAGTCATTCGCTGAGATGGGTCTTCTGCTGCTCATAATGAAAGTGATGAAGTTTCAATCACGTGCGGATATTATGAGATTTTAGATTTTTTCGATTTTTCCTCAAATTTCTACCAAAATGAATCATTATCTCTACCAAAAACCATCACTTCTACCAAAATGAACCATAATTTATACCAAAATCAACCATTTCTACGACTTGAAACAAAATATCTCTGCTTTAGGGTCATAATATAAAAAAAGGTCTGTATAAAATTCCTCGCGTAAACGAACCCATAATAGCCCGTATGGGTGTGCGCAATAGTCTATCAATAACGGCAACTGTAATGTTTTCATGAAAACACCCATATCTTCTATAAAAATGTTAAGTCAAAGAATTGAATCTTTGCTGTTTGTATCGTTGTAAATCGTCATTTTCCTCAATTCGTCGTGGTTTCGTCTCCAATTCTAATGGCATTTCTATAAGGTCGGTGATTTTTCTATTGCCAGTCATTTGTTAAACAGCATCTCCAAATGGATTAAAGCTTGGTGTGATTTTTGAGCGATCCCCTTGAGCACCAGTGGTGGCACCTTTCGAGGAACCAGCATTGCCACTTTGCAACTGTCCAGAGTTGTTTCCACCTCTTGCTACCTTTGACTTCGCACGCTGACCACTGGTGTTTTCTGTAGTCTTTCCAGACGTTTCACCCTTTCCAGTCTGCGCACCACCTGTCCCAGTAGAGTTGAAACCATAAAAGTAGCCATTGATCTCAGTGGACAAATATTTGATCAAGTTCAACAAATTTATCTGATGGAAATAATTTGGTTGGGCCAAGTTCTCGAACTCATTAATTGAAAAACTCAATATTTGTTCGTTTGACAACTCGTACTCATTAGGGATCAGTGCTGGTGTAACAGAAGGTTTCGCTGCTTTCTCGGTGGCAGGGTTGAGGTACATCTCTGGTCTATCATGTGGTAAAACTGCGCACAACCAGATTCTAGTTTTGTAAATTTTAAAGAGCTCCTTAATCAAACCTCTGAAGTCGATTCTCTTGAAGTTTGCAAAGTAATAGAAAATCAACTTTTTAAAGTCTGATTGATACTCCACATTGATTAAAGTCAAGTCCTTTTCCAAGTTCAATTCCTTGATCTTATTGTAGCAAGTAATGAAAGCCTTCTTCTCCTCCAAAAACTTTCCACTAATCTTATGGATTTCCTTTGGAGTCGCGAAACGTAACACCTGTTTCGTTGGCAAAGTGACAATGAACTCATTATCTTCATTTTGGTGGGAGTTGATAATTGAAGATGCATTCAATGAGGTCGGGTGGGTACCACTGGCTTTTTGGTGGTGGTTATTATGATGTGTGTTGCTGTCTTGGATGGTCAAACTCTTCAAGTGCTCCAACTTTTTCAAAAAGTTGAACAAGATGGCAAAGTTCAAGTTTACTAACGGTTCAACAATCATTACCAAGTCTTTTCCACGGTCACCATCCACAACAACCAAATCATCCTTCTGAAGGCATATGTTCGAGTTGTTAGGATATGACAACAAGTCAAACTTACCATTTTTGTTGATCACAAGGCACAAAATTTTGTGGTTGAATGTAAGGTTGTTCAAGTTCTTGATGAACGTGATCAACTTAATAATGGTTTGATTTTGGAGTAAAGAGTGCAACTTGGCCAAAATATCGGTGGTGGTTTCAGTGTTTTGGAAGTACTTGACAGTCTTAAGATAGAGCTCCTTCAACTCTGGCGATGCCACAATGTACTGGTCTTTTAAAACCAAACCGTTTTCCAAATTGATGGCCTGCGCATAGTGAGCCAGTGCCAGGTTTTGACCTGAATTGCTGACTGGTGCCTTTGCTTGTGAAACAGGCAGTTTCAGGGAACCTTGAGGCTTCTGCGACAGCTGTCCCTGCTGCTTGGGCTGAGCTGGGGCGCCTTGACCCGACTGCAACAGTGGCAGCAGTTGCTTCCTTTGCTGATGACCTGCCTGGGGTTGACCATGTGGGCTCTGGAAGTTGATATTTTGGGACTGATGCTGTGGCAGGGCCTGGGTTTGCTGTTGGGGAGTAGGCTGTTGTTGCAAACCCTGTGGAAGGTAAGGATTGAAACCTCCTGGGACCATGTAATTTTGGGACTGGTTTTGGAACTGGTTCAGCTGCTGGAAGGGACCAAGATTAATTGGTTGTTGGGAACCTGGTGGACCAAACGCAGAAAAATTGGACGGCGATTGAAAATCCGCCAACTGACTAGGCCTTCTTGCTTGAAAGTCGACGTAGTTGGAGTTCAAAGACAAACCATTACCGAAAGAGTCTGATAATTGGTCAAAATTAATGTTTTTGTTAAAGTTGTTCATGACTGCAAAACTGGACAAGGTTTTTGACGCGTTAGAACCGGACCTACTTTGGCTAGCAGATCTGTTGTTTCCACCGCCCACCGTGGCGGAATTTCCGTTTCCTGACGAGGGCGGACCCGAAGCAGAAGACACAGATGATCTGTTGCTGCCTAGATTGTTTGAAGCTGGATTGCCGAAAAACGGAGACGAGGTCAAATTCGAATTCGCATGGAATGGCGCTGCCTGAGCATTAAAATTCCCGGAGTTCAATTGAAGAGACGGGAAACCAGATCTAGTGAATGATTCCGCAGCGTAACTTGGTCTTCTAGACGAAATTGTGCCGACACCGCCCTGGAGCTCCACAGGTAAATTGAACGAGTCTTTATAAAACGGTCCGGAGTTTGCATTCATCAAATTTGGCTCATCCTCCGATATCTTTTCGAGAAACATGCCATTCATACCCTCGTCAACTAAAGCAGGTAATTTAATTGGCATTGGCTCACCCTGTGGGCCCAGGTGCGGCCCCAGATGTGGGGACTGGAGCGATTGTATGCGATTCAATTGGGAGCCTGAGTTTGCCGAGGCTCTAGCCTCGGTCCTTGGAGATGTATTAGACTGACTGATGTCCTCTAAAGGTTCGGTGTCCTTGTTCTCGCCACTTTCGTTGTCATTCGAGGATGCTTGCGACGAGGTCGTGATTGCGTTCACTTGTTCGTTCTCGGAAGTTCCTCGAGGTTTTAGGTCTACTGGCACGTCCGACAGTAGGAATTGCGGATAATTAAAACTCATGATGTTTCTATGAGCTGGTCGTTGTTGTGAGTCCAGTTATTTCTATTTTTTTTTTCAACTGTGCTCCAAGGAACTTGGAACAAACAAAACAGCAATCAGTGTTTAGGCGTGTGTCACTGCCCTCGATTTGGACGTTGGAGGTGCGCGGGGTAAGCTGACTACTAAGCGAAACGTCGATGAGTGGAGGGGATGACACCAGTTGACGAAGGAGAGATGATATTACCCCTTGTAGGAATGTGGGCAATCTTGGGACTTTTGCACTGACTGGCTACATGTTCGAGTATACAGGTCACTCAAAGCTCACTACCCTTGCCCGCATTTTATTTTTACCCACCACACGTTTTTTGTTCTGTTAAGGGACTTAGTGAGAGCTACTGTATGTGAATGACCAAGTAATTTTCAACCGTTTTTCTTTATACAGGCCAACCCCAAACTTTTCTTTTCTTTTCAATTCAAACCTATACACATACAAACTTTGGCGAGTGAGATTCGCCAGGGTGAGACCCTATGAAGACCTCTTGTCAGCCTTGTAAGCTCTTGAAGACTGTAAAGCGGTAGACGAAGTAAATTCGCTTAACTAGAAACACTGGACTTTCTAGCAAATCCGGTACCAGCCCTTGGAGGGAACTCGTCCCCGATTTCATGCTGTTCCTCAGCATCAACGGGTTCACAGGTGCACCAATTCTGCTTTGGAGATGTACTCATAACCAGTTCAACGTGCTTACCGCATCCGGTCCATGATCTGTGGTCTGTTTGTTAGTATTGGTAGGAAGATAAGAAGGTGAATCATGTGAGAATCAATGGTTGAGGAATCAATCTTCGTTGATTGAAGTAAATCAATTCGTGCTGATCAATCTGAGGTGTACATACGACAAATTCCGCAAATTTCTGCTTTACACATGTTTGTAATAGATATATAGTATCTGAATGCTAGGGATTTGTTGTATTTTATATACTCCCTTATCTATAAGAAACCCACACGAGTTGTTCCGAAGTTCCAATCACACCAGCAAATTCCCAAAGGGGTACAAAGATGGAATAAATCCTTTCCCCCGCGCAAAAAAAAGGCCCTACGTAATCGATTGTCGGCAAAGTCATGCCAATCAAGCAACAAAAAAGAAAAAATAGCGCAAATAGAGGAGGCTTCTGGTGGGAAGCTTGTGAAGAATAAAGATCAGTCAAGTCAAAAGGGCGCTGTACCTTTTTTCCCCAAGTAACTGAGTTTTTCCTTGTTACCATTGTTCCAGCGGATACCATATTCTCCTCAGTATCCACACAGGATATTTTGGATTGACTCCTCAGTTACATTTTGTGCTTAGGGGGTACTACCTAAGAGCAAACTAGTCCTGCAAATAACTCGGAATTTCCGACTTGGAATCATCTCGGGATTTGAGTTCCATGATGTTAGCTCGGGATTTTAGTTCCATGAAATTAGAGCTCGGTTCTTCAGTTTGCTGACGCTTTTAGGGTGGTAACTGCTGACGCCCAACCTTATCTTTCCGAATAAATGGCGTATGATTTCTGTAAATGGCACGATTCGGCCTACGGATATAGTGGCACAATTAATATCTGATTGCCTTCGATCTATGTACACGCTAAATGAATCATGTGCGGTTGCAAATCGCGTAAATATGTCTCGCACCTTTTGCTCTTGTGTGCCTTCTTAGGCGCTTTTGTTCCTGACGCTTGCTACTCATCGGCAATGTTACACTGATCATGAAGGCGTCAATTCTTGATTTATAGTACACAATTATGTAAGGCTTTGCTGATGCTGGTGTCTACACCTCAGTTGGAGCCACCAGTCTGTTCACGGTGTGCTTCGATGGTGTCACCATCTTCCAACTCCATCTCATCAGGGGTCGAATCTGGAGAAATTCTCGTACCATCCATCAAGAATCTCAAACTGTTGATATCTTTACCTTGTCTCTTGCAAAACGCCTCCATCAATCTTCTCATTGGAGTCGATCTTTTGATTTTGAAGTAGATCTCAGAAGATCCATCCGACACCTTCAAGTTAATGTGGGTCTCTTGCTTCTCTTCCTTGGGCTGTTCGCTGTCCGACATTATGTGTAATGTTTTGTTAGATACCTTTGGATCACTTGTTGATTTTTTTTACCAAAGTTGCCACTTTTTGGTATGTACACGATTTTCCTTGTCAACTGCCTTCAGTAATACTGGCTACTGTCCATGTTTAGTATGCCCGACTCCCGGTGGCAAAACCAGAGATATCTACGCTAGAGTGGTCATCGCTGTTTCTGTAGGTCATCCTTTTTTGTTTGGGGTTACATTTTTCATGGTATCCCACCAACTTCGTGCACCCATTTATCCCCGATGGGGTTCGAAGAAGACTTTCTAAAACACCTTGTAAAGGAATCGTGGGAACTAGGAAACCAAAACTAGAAAATAGAAGCTATGTATCTTGGAAACTAGGAGATTTTCTTACAACGCTGCTTGAGGTATGTTTCTGTAGATGATTCGTTTCAAAATTGTCTCAAGATATAAAACGTATATAGCAAACATTGGCCATTGAACTTCTTGATGTAATTATGAGTGTGCGCCACCAATACTTGACGTTTCTAGAAAGAGTATCTCAAGTCTACTTGAACAAATTCTCTATTGTTCTAGCACTCGCAGCCGTCAAGCTCTTTCTATTCAAAAAGTCGCTTACGTCAGCGGTGCAAATTGCAGCCAGTGAGATTTCGTGCGACGAGGCAGCGATCAACGAGTTCCCAAAGTCACTTTCGCGGTTGGTCAACGATATGATCGTGCAGTCTTTGAATCTGTTGAAATTCAACTACTTGGTCTTGATACAGTTGTCCATCACCATGGTCAAAAACTTGCTCATATTTTACGTTGAAATATTCCTTGGAACATACACTTGCCTCTTGAACGCAGCGATAGCAGGTACAACAGATTTCGCGCTAGACTCGACAGAGACAGTCATCAAACTTGTGAACACTACTGTGGTGGGAATATCTGATGAAATTCAAGATGGTCTTGATGGTCTTTCTACTGTGTTAAACACTTTGGTACTGGCTGCAAAAGGAATCAAAGATCTATTTTCAGGTGGAAAATCGAACCCAGAGGGCGAAGCATATCGAGATAAGATCTCATTATCTATCAAAGCACTCCAAAACTTGTCGATTCCTCTGACTGTCTTGACTAAGATTGATACCTTCAGAAACAATGATTTACCAGATTTTGATGACTTACAGAATGCAACCCAAAATTTGATTGCACTACCATTTGATCTAGCATCACGACAGTTACTGAAGTCAGCGTTTAACCAAACCTCGAGGAATATTTTGGTTTTGAACCAGACATCTCTTCCAACAATCAGACTGGTTGGAAATGTGTGCCCAACTTCCGACGATTTGACTACTCTTTCCAAGGGAATAGAGAAACAAGTCGACCGCCTTTTCTTCTTCATCATGCTTGGGGTATCAATTGGATGGATCTTGTTAATCGTAGCCTTGATTATTAACGAATAGTTCAAGTGGAGATCGGAATATAAACTTGTCGATGAACTTGGTAGTCAGAGCCCAGTTTCTACAGTTGCAATAATGAATACGCTCAATAAGTTTCAAAACAGAGTCTTATTTTACATGGATAAGTTTGGAGCAGCAAGGAGCCCATACGTGAACTGGATCATAAGTTACGTGACATCTCCGTATGCTGGTTTAGTGTTTTTGGTTGGAATTGCCGGCCTATTAACTTGCCTCTTGCAATACCTCTTCCTTAGAGAGGTAGGCAAGTTGGTGAAAACGTTGTCTCCTTCAAGCATTGAACAGGCGAGAGTAGTAAACCTCTTGAAAGAGGTTGCAAGCGACTACATTGACGATACAAACAGTTTTCTACAGGGACAACAGACGGCTTTAAACCAAGAGCTCTTTGGAAATATCAAGAATGTTTCATCATCTTTGATTGGGACTATCGATACGTTCATGACCAACGTCAATAACAGCATCAACGCAGTCTTTGGGAACACTCCATTTTCAAAGCCAATAAACACAGTTGTGTATTGCACTCTTGGGAGAAAACTCGAGTCTTTAGAAACTGGTCTAAACTGGATAAATCGGAATTTAGAAGTCAAGGTACCAACGCTAGATGGTTCTATTAAGGATAATTTGGTTAACGCAACTGCCATTAGCGAAAGTCTGGAAAAAGCCGTTAACTCTGGCTCGCAAACCCTTCTAGATACATATAGAAAGTCTGTTGATCTTGAGTTTGTGATTTCCTTATCAATACTTGGACTCTGGCTCCTTCAAGTCTTAGTTGCGATATCCATAGTCCTCGCTAGAGTTCGGCTTAACAGGAATGCGGGTGCAAAGAATCCGTTGATTTTTCTACACAACGAACTGGATTTTACAAAGCCCATAAGCTATCCTCGACAATTATCCAATGAGGAAAAGGAGCAATATCTCTATCCGCACACAAATCCATACCAGAACTCAGAGGTTGAAGATCGATATTTCAGAGAAAGGAAGGGGGCTACCGAACGAACTCTGGGTAAAGACATCCTCCCATTTCTGTCAAGCTCAGTGTACACACAAGACCTCCCAACACGATCTACAAGTATGAGACAAAATCGTAAATAATTAACTAGTATACAAATCGGAATATAAAGAAATGAATGCATGGATGGAAGAACTTACTTCTTGATAGGGGCAGGCTTCTTCCAGTAGTACTGCTTGTGAGTTCTTCTACAAGATCTCAATCCGCCATGGCCCTTGATACTAGCAACCAAGTTTGTTCTGTTGCCATCAGAGTCATTCTCTGGCATGTAGTAATACTCCTCTTCCAAAGGCTTACCTGCGGCGTCTTTACCTTGTCTGTAAATAACTCCAATACAACTTATGTTGTCTAAGATTGTTCTGATGAGTTTCAAAGAAAGGTTCGACGTCAACACACTGATAGTCTTCAAGAAAGACGCCGGAGTAGAAGAGAGTCTAGAAAATGCCAAGTGGTTGATGAGAATATTGTTGATCTCCTCCAAGTTCTCCAAACCTTCAATAGAATCGCATTCTTCCAGCTTGGCCACCTTTTGCTTCTTGTTGAACGAGCTCTTCTTTGGAGGTTCCTCCGACATTGCCTTTCTCTTTGGTCCAGGGGTAACATTCATGGTATTCGTCTTATCAGTCAATGGAGTCAATTGTCTTTTGATTTGCACCTTCTCCTTTGGCTGCGAAATATTTTTTTTGTCCTCGAAAATCGAGAATTTCTTTTGAGGTACTGGTTGGAGCAAGTTAATAGGAAGCTCCTTTGGCTTTTCTCCAACTGGTGCCTTCGAAGGTGTCACATCGTTGGCCCCACTAGACTTGGTGATGACGTTCTTCAATGGAGTCTGTGGCATAGAAACAGGTTGGGCAATAGCAGGGGTGACAAGGGTCTCCACCTTTTCCACAGATTTCATTGGAGTGTCCAAAAGCAGTCTTTGAGGAGAACTAACCTGACTCTCAATCAATTCTGGCATTTCATCATCGGTGAGATCCTCAAGTACGTCAAATGGATTCAACAACATAACGTGATTGTTGATTTCCAAAATAACGTTGTGGAATCTGGGCAATGTTATAGTTTCCTGCTTTCTCAAAGTAAACTCTGTGTGACCAGCATCCAACTTAATAGTCAAATGGGTTTTCTTAGGCTCTAAAGAATCAACAGATAATGGAATGTTGGTTTTGTTCTCCAAAATGACAAAATTGTTCTTGGAGTTTGTTTCGATAACATGACAAGCCTTTGGGATTCTAACGGCCAAACCATTGCGTCCCATGCATGTCAAGACGATTTGCTCTGAGTTGTAGCTGATTGATACATGGCATCTGGAAACATTTCTGTCCTTGGAACCGAGGAAAAAATCACACGCCTTCGAGGACCTTCCAATAGTCACTTGGTTTTGGGTGGAGATCAAAGGAACCCTCAACACGTCCTTGTCAGGATTCAAAATGTTGAAGTCCTTGTTAATGGAAACAGCATCTCCACTAGTAGCAGCACCTTCGTGAGTACTCTCGCTTTCCAAAACTGGAGAGGAAGATCTGAAAAGGGATGACGATGGGTTTGGCGTAGGGTATTCGGTTCTGCCTCGCGTAACCTCTTGTCCCTTCGTCATCTTTGATGATGGCACGGGATAGTCGTTAGCATCACCAAGCAATGGCGATGAGGGAGGAAATTGGTACTTTGAGCTGGACATCTGTAATTGAGCTCCTCGCAACTTATGAAAACAATCTGGTCTCGTTAAAAGAAAATTAAGGTTGAGGAACCATTCCAAATCGCGGTCTGGGTCACGTTAAAGTATACCGAGTTTTGTGTTCCATTTTTGGCGTTGTTTTGATTCCAGAAAGCGCGATCAGACGCGTCACACTTTCAAAGTCACGGGGTCTGCGGTTTGGTCTTTTCAGGGCTTCAGCCCTTGGTCATGTGATATGTGATTTTCCTGCACACTTTCAATCTATTTTGTGTGTGCGAAAATTTTCTTCGCATCACCCAGTCGCAGCGCCAGTGCGAACCTTCCAGGAAATTTTAAAAGTATTTTTCATTTCTGCTTCTAAAGGAAGAACATCAATAATAGTCAGTCATGGGTAGTACGTGAGGATACACAACAGCTTAGAGCAATGCCACGTCTCAACGATTCATCTGAATTGTTTCTATCGTCATTGAAGATGTATTCGTGGAGACGTTACAGTGTTCTGTGAAATACTGATAGTGGGTGAATGAGTGAATAGAATCGACAACCAAATAGCGTTAGTGCTAATACTCGACAACAATGAACAACAACATCTTATATGATTCATCAGAAGTCACCACTATCAGTAGCAAATTCAACCAGGAAACATATACTAACTTTATACAGAGGGTACTCCATCTTTAGGTAAGCGTCACAACAAGTCCCACACTTTGTGTAACAGATGTGGTCGTCGTTCTTTCCACGTCCAGAAGAAGACCTGTTCTTCTTGTGGCTACCCAGCCGCTAAGTTGAGATCTCACAACTGGGCTCTCAAGGCTAAGAGAAGAAGAACTACCGGTACCGGTAGAATGGCTTACTTGAAGCACGTCACCAGAAGATTCAAGAACGGTTTCCAGACTGGTACCGCCAAGCCAAAGTCTGAATAAATTTATCTACCTGGTTAGATAGAGCTTTGTTGGTTGCTTAATGTTTTAATTTGGTCAACATACATAGTTTTTCACAATAAAAACGACAATAAATTGTACCATAATAGATTCGTAAAGACGGTTTACGTAAAGGTGTCGTCATGAAAGGCAGTTAACGTGAAGTTGTCATGGAAGAAAGTTCTTGAAAATGATCTAGCTCATCTAGACTAATTCTATAAGATTTTTCATGCAATATATATGCTATTTTTACTCGACCATCGCCATTTCATCGTCATGGTCATCTTCCTTTTCATCCTGGCAATTCATGTTGAAGTACATGTTGTCGGCTTCGTCGTGATTGACGAATAGATTCAAAATTTCTCTTGACAACTCAATTGTGCTTTCTTCGTAAGGAAACTCTAAACCATTGGGGAAGTCTATCTGAGCAGCTGCAATTAAAGATCCGTCAAAACTTATTGTGAGATGGTTCAACTCTCTTGCCTTTGACTCTGTCCAATGGTTAAGAACGTACTGATTCAAGAAACCACTGACTCTCGTTTTCGTCAATAACTTTGATGCTTCGAGTGAAAGTGAATTGGATCCAAAGGCCATTCGCAGCATGACAACGAAGAGCTCAAACATCGTCTCAGGATACATCAAGCTGCTTAATTGGCCATTATCTTGAGTCATGAAAAATATAATACGTACCACAATGGCGATAATTTGCAACCGAAGAGTTACAAATTTCGATCTTGGGAAACGCATTATAGAGTTCTGCTCAAATCCAATGATCCTGATCAATAATTTGAACGACTCCTTTTGAGCGAGAAAGTCAACACTTTCATTTGTAATGATGTAGGTTTCAAGTAGGTTACCCATTTTGACTTTCAAATTCAACAGATGAAATTCATGGTTGTGCTGGGCTTCGAAACCCTCTTGAGTGTTTGGCTTCCGGGTACCTTCATGGGCAATGGGCTGTGGTGACGATATCAAATAGTTGTTAAGCGGATCTTTCTCCACAGGGATCAAAGAATCGACCTTTGCAAAATCTTTGTTGTTTCCAATGAGCCTGTTTAATCCATAGAACATGAAATTATCTTTGATGGTTATGTCAATGAAGAAAAACTTGAGCAAGGAGTTCAAAAATGTATGGGTCGATTCCGTATCGTGGATGCCGAAAGTCTCATCGGTAATCGAGGATATCAACATTTCAATATAGTTGTAAACAAGATTAATCTGAGTAGAGCTTTTTATACGCTCGCTATTTTCAGGTAAGCACTTTTGGAACATTTCTACCTTTAAAATCTCATCCAGCCACACCAGTCGTATGAACTCTGGTTCGTACATCGAGGCAATGGTAACGAGCTTTTCGATGATGTCATAGCAGCATACAAAAGAATAGTTTTCAAGAATCACTTCTTGATAAGTTTTGTCGTGCTCAATAGTAAGAAACTTTTCTTCGTCGCTAGGTTGTTGCAAAAGGATGTCAGCATCGTCTGTGAAGCTGCTTTGGGTTTCGGAGTATTCTAAAACAAACGAGAGATCAGATGTCAAACCCTGTATCTCCTTTGTCAAATGCAAAATGAGGTCTTTCTTCACCGCAGATGGTCTGAAGGTGATTGAGCGGTGAATTAAAGATAAAAGGAACGGAACTGGTAAAATAGTGCGTTTCTGTACCAAGACAAGAACTAGTTCGACAAAAGTAGTGCAAATCATACTAATCAACTCGTCCAATCTCAAGCTTTTATTCAAGATGAGAAACTCCACTATTGAAGAGAAAAGGGATGTCTTCTTCAGGATCTTAATATTTGCCAATTGGAGGTCAAAGTCAATGCATACTTTACTGAGATAAGAGAATGACGTCCTTTGACTTCCAATTATGCAATGCTTCCATAAATGGTTTATCAAAACGGAAGAATCATCATTCATTTTAATGATCTTTTGGATAGGAGCCGGAGTATCTTGCTCCACTTCAATCTCCGACAGTACACTTGACTTGCTAGTAGTTGGCGGTGGTATCGGACGAGCCTGCTCAGTCACTTTCCGCCTCTTGAAATGAGCAGATGTAGTCTTCAACTCATTGTTAAGAAACTTCTTCTCGTCTTCCAATTTCTGCACAGCTGATTTCAACAACAGGATCTCTTGTTCTGCATTAGTTTGTATATGGTCCTTACTCCTTTGTAAATTTTGGATCTCGACTCTCCTCTCGTTTTGAAGCTGCTGTAATTGAGCGCGCAATATCGCCACTTCCCCTTCAGCCTGGTAGACACGCTCTTGTTCATTTGTCGAAGGTATCTGGGTAGAGACCAGTAATGATTTATCTGGTACAGGTGCTTGTGTGGGCACCACATCACCATTGGCAACGCTGGCCTCTCCACGCATCACTGCTAATAACAAATCGTCGTCATCGTCGTCAAATTCACTCCCTGAAGACGACATTAGGTCCCTTGGATCATATCAAGACGCGCTGATTGTGTTGGTGTAGAAGGATTGCACGTGACACTTTTTTTTCGCACTTTTCTTTCACTCATCGAGAAGTAGTAAGCATTTGATTAACATCGATCTATTAACCGACAACATATATATTTATATATATATGATCTACTTATAGAGCTTTACAATATTGGAGAACAGTTTCCAAGAACTATGGTAGAGAATTCATCAGGCCCTAAGGCCCCTAAAGAAGGCGCATCCGCACCTCCAGCTTCGTTGGTCCCCACTCAACCGAAGCCACTTACTTCCCGTGACAAGACCACCAAGAGATTGATTGTTGTGTTATCTCAAGCTTGTTTGGAGACTCACAAGATGAACACTGGTGGCCCAGGTGGTGACAAGTACGCACTCTTGAACTGTGACGATCACCAGGGATTATTAAGAAAGATGGGCAGAGACATCGCTGAAGCTAGACCAGATATCACACACCAATGTCTTTTGACATTGTTAGACTCGCCAATCAACAAGGCAGGTAAGTTGCAGGTCTACATCCACACTGTGAGAGGCGTTTTGATAGAAGTTAATCCTAGTGTCAGAATCCCAAGAACCTTTAAGAGATTCTCTGGTTTGATGGTCCAGTTATTGCACAAGTTGAGCATTCGTTCCGTTAACTCGGAAGAGAAGCTCTTGAAGGTGATCAAGAACCCTATAACTGAGCACTTGCCTACAAAGTGTCGTAAGGTCACTTTGTCCTTTGATGCAGAAGTCAAGAGAGTTCAAGACTACGTTGGAACTTTGGACGACGACGAGAGCATTTGTGTGTTCGTCGGTGCCATGGCCAGAGGTAAGGATTCCTTCGCTGACGAGTACGTGGACGAGAAAATAGGTCTTTCTGACTATCCTTTGTCTGCATCCATTGCCTGCTCCAAATTCTGTCACGGTTGTGAGGATGTTTGGGGAATATTCTAATTCTTAATGGAAATCGTCAAGTGACGAGGTCTTAGACATACATAAAAATAGGTTATAGCGAGTAGACTGAATAAAAGTTGAACTATAGATGTCAATAATTAGATGACTAATAATTGCAGAAAACGTTATTCGTGCATTGTGTCTAGATTTTCATGTATAATCGCACTTTTTGGACCAAATCTTGCAAAAATTGAGATTTACCTTTTCAATATCTACTTTACAAATTTCCGTTCAAATAATTGTACATTATATATCATTGATCTGCATTAAATGTTCTCTAGTTGTCCAAAACACCTTCCTTGCGCAACACCTTTTCAATTTCTTTGAACAACGTATCGGTGGTTACCTTTGAACCCTTCACTCTAGCACAAACAATCTGCGACTTCTGGTTCGATTCACGAGGGTTGATCTTGATTCTGAACTTGCAACTCTTCAAGTCGAAAGCGTTATGAGAAGAAATACCACCCGTGATGTTATACGATACCTGGTCATTTCTCAAGTTCTTCAAACCGAAGTTTGACCATGAGTTCAATAAAGCAAACAACGCAGTGCTCATCTCTTGCTTTGGCAAGATGGTGTTGAAACGCTTGATTTCAGAGTCCAAAGTCTCAGGTGAGTGCGAAGACGAGGAGAACCATCTAAGGAATCCACTCTTTTGCTTTTCCTGAGGACGAGGTTCAACATTCTTAGTACTAGCTCCTCCTGCAAAAGCAGTCAGCGCTGTTGCACTTGGAACCAGACTTGCAGTGGTTTGCTCGTCAATCGTCTTCTTAGTACCCCACGAAAGTTTTCTGAAGATAGACCTATTAGTCTTTCCAGAATCCTTGTTGGTTGTGTCCTCCAATGGCTGCTTTTGGGCTGGAGGAGCTGGAGCACTTTCAGCTGTCTTATCCTTGCGCACCTTAGGGTAAGTCTTTGAAGGATCCTTCTTCTGCTCAAAGTTAGGAATCAACATGGATTCGGCACTAGGCAACATCGACTTGTGGTTGTTACGGTGTTGAGGAGGCTTTGGAGCATCGTTCTTTCTAGAGCTGGAGCCCTCAGAAATCGCATCAATGGAAGACTTGCTTGACTTTCCATCCGGTAACTTGATGTTATCGAACACATTGGCACCACTTACATCACTTTCATCCAAAGTGGTTCCACCAGACTTCGAAGCATGGTGATTACCACGTCTGCTGTAATCACTCTTTCTGCGCACCTTATCGTTCTTCGTAACAAAGGTCTCGTCAACATCATCCTCGTACGAACGCGGCTTGAAGTTGTCTTCCATGATTGAACCTTGATCCAAAGGCTCTTCGTCGTCCTTGTCCGAAACCTCGGGTGTGCTATACTCCAATCTATCAGCAAGACTTGTCCTCAAACCTGGTTTTTCCTTAGTAGGTACTAAAGCGGCGGACGAGCCGTACTTGACAGCTGTAGCGGTACCGGTTGGATGCTCATCACCACTGTTCAAGATCGAGTTCAAGTCACGGTAAGACTCCTTTGTAGAATACATCGACAAGACAGATAACCTCTTGTTTGAGTTACTGAAATGCCTAGACTTTCTTGTCACAGTTGGAATCTTGACGTTGCTGATGAGCGTCTGTGGTACTGGCGAAGCTTCTGGGTCCTCGGCAATGACATTATGGACGTTCATCTGGGAGTTCAATAATCTCGACTTTCTAATTTCCGACATGTACTCCTCGCTCAAGTCAGAATCCTCAAGATCTGGTTCTGGGATTCTAAACTTAGCGTTCTTGTCATAATAGCTATCGCGTGACATACGTCTGGTATCATAAGAGGCAGAATCTGCGTGAGAATACCGGTTATTTGGGTAGTCGTCGATGATTCTCGAGTCCCTGTACTGAGAAACTCTCTTATACTGGTTAGCACGAGCTTTTCTCAGTTCCTCCTTGTAGTCAGTGTTTGTATAGTCCCTTTGTGAAACCGAAGAGTATCTGGCCTCTCTGTGAACCATCGACTCCCTGTTAGACTTGCGTTGCGACCTCTGTTTTCTGCGGGTATCGCGCAACTCGGCATCCAAAGCGTCCTTTGCACGAGTCAACTGCTCGTTTTCATAAGCAGTCCAAAGTGGGTCCAAACGCGAGACTGGTCTTCTGGTCACAATCGGGTTCTGTCTTGCACGAGGCTCAGTAACCGATCTCTTCTGAACAGTATCCACTTCCTCGGTAATCTTGTCGGCAGGTGCCTCCGAAATTGACCTGAACCCAAACTTGGACTTCCTCTTTGGTTGGTTGATACCCTTGTTGTCTTCAGCGAGTAAATCGAGCTCACTGTTGTTGCCGGTGTCGTCCTTAATTAAAACACTCAACTTCTTCGAACTCAACAACGATCTGCGCTTCTGCCTCTTACGTCTCTTCTCCAATTCTCTTCTGGCGATAAGCTCGGCTTCGTGCTTCTTTCTCTCAATCTCCATCAACCTCTCATACTCTTTTGCCTGCTTCTCCTCTTCATCTACCAAGTTCTCTTCGTCCTCATCGTACTCCTCCTGGTTGAAGATCTTGTCACAAAGCAATGCAAAGGTAGCAGAGGTTCTCTTCGTCAGCTTGTCCATATACTCCCAGTCTGTTTCACCAGATAACTTGGCGTAAGTGGACAACAACTTCATAGTGATGGAGTTCCTCTTGAGACCGGTGGTCATAGAAGCACGCAATGACTTTCTCTTCGACAATCTGTTCTTGGAGTTGCTAGTCTTCATCATTGACTGTCTCTTGGAAGGTGACTTTGAGGAGCTCTTTTCCGTTGGCATTGCAGAAGCCATTAAATCGTTGTTGCTGACTTCATCCACAATTGGATTGGACTTGCCAACCTCAGGCGAAGCCTGAAGCTGTTGCACTTCTCCATGTGGTGGTGGAGGTGGAGGAGGAGCATCACGGTCTACCTGTTGCAGCTTATTCTTAGACTTTGTAGCAGGCTGAAGGTTTGGCTGAGGTTGGAGGTGTAACTGGTTTGGTGGTGCATTAAGGTTGTCGAATTGATAGTTGTAGTTGTGCACGTTAGCATGAGCCAAGAGGTAGCTATCCTTAGAAGGCAAAGTTGGAGGCATGGATTGCAACGAGCCATTCTTCTGAGCACTGACAATCTCATTATAAATATTTCTGGGAATAGCTGGTGGAGGAGAGTCCCTTTCATAGCGCGGTCTACCAGGCGATCTACGCGGCGACTTCACAGGTGATCTGCGTGGAGAGTGGGAATACCTTCCAGGAGACTGGGAGTATTTGCCAGGTGATTTCCTTGGAGAGTTTTGAACACTTGAAGGGTTGGAGATTCTGCCACTACCGAAGTTGTTGCCAATTAGCGAAGCTCTGTTGTTACTTCCAGAAGAATTGTTCTTATACTGGAAAGAGCTTGGCCTCGAGGCTACTATCTGACTGTTTCTCTTCTTCTTCGGGGTGTTCTTTGTGCTTGTAGACGAGCTGCGAGTCATGCCTCTCTTGGTGTTGAAGGATGCTGATTTCTTAGGAGAGTTGAAATTCGAGCCAGATTCCTGGTTGTGTCTGTATCTCATCAATAACGCATAGAATGTCTTTTCTGGGTTGGGGCCGTTTCTTAAGAGTGCACGGACAATGTCTTCTTCAGGTCTGTCATGCCACAAGATGGACAAGTTTGACAAAATCTGTCTATCTATGTTCTTTTCAGATCCCAATGATTTGTATGCAGTTTCTGGGTGAGGTAAAGACTTGACACTGATCAAATCTTCATTTGGAATTGGGTATTTTAAGAGAAGAGGATGGCTCAAAATCTTGTCGGTTTGAATTCTCTCCATTGGATCGACGGTCAACATCAAGGCTATCAAATTCTGAGCCTCTAAACTTATATCCTGAGGCATTTCGAAGTTTCCAGCCTGTACCTTCAAAAGCAAATTCCTTATGTTCTCGTCATCGAATGGTAATCTACCCGTTAATAACGCGTAGAGAATGACACCACACGACCAGATATCGGAAGCAGCACCATGATATTTCAAACCACTCACGATTTCAGGAGCGGCGTAGTGGGGCGATCCACAAGAAGTCTCCAAGAGCTTGTCTCCGCTCTCCAAAGCAGCCATACCAAAATCGGCTAATTTGACATTCAAAGCTGCATCGAGCAACAAGTTCTCTGGTTTCAAGTCACGATGACATATACCGAGCGCATGACAGTAGGCAGTACCTAATATGATCTGTCTAAAATACTTGATAGCCTCAGCTTCTTGGAGCGGACCTCTTTCGACCAACAAGTCGAACAACTCTCCGCCTTCCACGTACTCAAGCACGAGGTAAAGAGCTTTTGAAGTCTCCCAGACGTCGTAAAGTCTGAGGACGTTGGGATGCGTAAGTAATTTCATGATGATAATTTCGCGCTCTATACCGTAGGGCAAGCCTGTTTCATCCGAAGTCTTGTGCGCTCCGTCATCATCATGCAATTCCGATTTTGATACGACCTTGACAGCAGCCTTCTGGCCAGTTCTGTGGTGCGTTGCTAAGAGCACTCTTCCTGTAGCGCCTCTTCCGAGCGTTTTTCCGAGCTTCCAGGGCCCGATCTTCTGGGGGTGGTTATGGCGCGACGAGGAGGTTATCGACGACGATATCGATACTTGTCTGGAGTGAGACATGGTTGGAATCCAGTGGGAAATGTAACGAAGGAATTCACTGGGTTATGTAGGGTAGCTTATGACTTCACTGTAATCAGATTATAGTATGTGAGTGTCTAAAATTTATTTGAAATTGTACCTTGGATTTAACTGTTTGAAATTAAAAAAATTTGCCTTGTCGAGCCTTCTTTGTAAACAAAATACACGCGTAAACGCGTCTTGTATCAGAAACAGCTCCTTCCAAAACCTAAAGGGGTAAAATAAATGTCAATTGATTTATAAGCTTCTTAGCGATGATTAGGTAAAAGCCGCGCAACGTGCACATGATGGCCGTTCCATTTAGGAAGCGTAATAGGGGGCGCCTAGATCCATATTGTGAACAATGCCATCACTCGAACCGGGGTTTGTTCCTTGACGGTACCTTATATTAACGAAAAAAAAGATGGCACTACAATAGTTGTAATATTTGAATGAAACGTCTATTAATAATTCCCTGTTGTACATACCACACTCAAAACCTAGAGCCCCATACCTGTAAGTAGCTCTAGCTGTTCAGTCAACTCATTGTTAACTTTTTTGTCGTTATCACGTTTTTCATCATCGAGCTTCATATCCTGTTTGAGACTTTGCACGTCCAAAGCATTCTTTGACTTTGGTGCTTGTTTGCTAACCAAAAGCTCTCTCACTTCATCAAACACACCAGTGTTTGCGTTCATCTTATCTAACTGAGCCTTAGCTTGTTTCGATCCTGCCTTGGTAGGTTTGTTGCCAGCTTTTGTTTTAGGCGTAGCTTTTGCGATTTTTCCAGACGCAGCAGCCTTGCTTGCTGCTCTAGCCGCAGAGCTCCCTACTCCCTTTGTAGCCTTACCAGCCCTGGTGGCCTTTGTAGCTTGCTTTGCCATTGGTGTGAGGAAAGTTTTGGAGGTGTTTTTCCACTCATCGCGAAAGTCGAGCTGTGCACGTGACAAGGTGATGATAGAAAATTTGCGATGCATCTTGAATTGAACTGCAACACAATATGGTCTCATCGCACAACAAAGACAAGCCCTGGGATACACCTGATATAGACAAGTGGGCCATCGAGGAGTTTACTCCAGAGGACAACGCCTCTGGGCAGAATTTTGCCGAGGAGTCGTCTTTCATGACCCTTTTCCCCAAATACAGAGAGCAGTATTTGCGAACTATATGGGCAGATGTGACGAAGGCACTCGAGAAGCACTTCATCAAAAGTGAGTTGAACTTGGTCGAGGGTTCCATGACGGTGAAGACCACTCCCAAGACGTTTGACCCTGCTATTATCATCAAGGCCAGAGATTTAATCAAGTTGTTGGCACGTTCTGTTCCATTCCCACAAGCAGTGAAGATCTTGCAGGACGACGTTGCGTGTGACGTTATCAAGATTGGAAACTTTGTCAACAACAAGGAGAGATTCATCAAGAGAAGACAGAGATTGGTTGGTCCCAATGGTAACACTTTGAAGGCCTTGGAGTTGTTGACCAAGTGCTACATTTTGGTGCAAGGTAACACCGTGAGTGCTATGGGATCTTTCAAGGGATTGAAGGAGTTGAGAAGAGTTGTTGAAGACTGCATGAGGAACGTTCATCCTATCTATTACATCAAAGAGTTGATGATCAAGCAGGAGTTGGCCAAGAACCCCGAGTTGGCCAATGAGGACTGGTCGAGATTCTTGCCATCGTTCAAGAAGAGAAACGTTGCCAGAAAGAACGCCAAGGTCACCACCAAGGAGAAGAAGGTGTACACTCCATTCCCACCAGCACAGCAGCCTCGTAAGATCGATTTGCAGATCGAGTCTGGTGAGTACTTCTTGGGTAAGAGGGAGAAGGAAAAGAGAGCATTGCAGGAGAAGAGAGACAAGCAGAAGGAGGTCAGTGACAAGAGACAAGAGGAGAGAGCTAAGGACTTTGTGGCACCGGAAGAGACCGAGTATGAAAACAAGTTAAGCAAGAGAAAGGCCAAGGACGACGACAAGAAGAAGAAGAAGAAGAGAAAGGTGGAACAAGATGAGGAATAAATAGAAGCTGGCACGGGATGTTCATAACTGAATGCAAATTATAATGAAAAGTAAAATTGACGTAAAATATAAAGAGCACAGATGAAATTGAATACAGAGATAAATGTATGCAGATAAAATTAATTCAATCAAAGATTAATGAAAATTGCATCAATGAAAAATACCCAGAGATCATTCAGTGAATACGAGAAAAATATCTTACCGTGGGGTGTGAGGATAACGACCATGTAGGAAGAGTAATTATCGAGCGAAAAAGGGAAGTAGTCTCACGGACAGTAACGGTGCAATTATTGGACTGTTCAACGATTGTGCCACATAATCGCGGTACTACAGTACACTGCGCGCACAAAAAAAATTAGTGCGGATCAGTGATTCCATATAGTGAAGCACAACTGACACTATCGAAGTGGGAGCATTATAGACAGCAAAGCCTGTCAGACATAGGATGCTTGACATGAAAAATTTTGTTCACTTGCATTTATATCAGCCATCACTCCGTTCAGGGTTATTGATTTTCCGGATTGAGCCCAGAGGAAAATTTGGCCAAGTTAGTTCCACAATAAGAGCACTCTCAGTGTGTAAAAACTATGACACAAAATAAAGTTTGTAAACATCTCAAAAGAGAAGGCAAGAAGAGCTCGAAGACAATAAAACTTGGGTAATTTCCAGATCGTTGATAACGAACAGGCTACGGAAGAAACGACTCAGTTCAACACTCGTGGATTTCTCAACGTTTTGGAGTGATTTATGAGGTACTACTGGAGCTGAGCACGTTTATTGCATACCATCACCCTGAACCAATTTTGCCATTGTTAAATTACTACCATACCACTACCGAGGCAAGTACATGGCAAGATGACTTCACGCCTTGATCTGATACTATCGTTCGTGGACGAGATAGACTCGAGGTCCGAGAGGATCTTGCAATCAGTCGACCAATCTTATAGAATCATAGACAATATCGCGGCGTTGAACGATGAGATCATGCAAGCAGACGAAGTGATAGACGATGTGCGCACCCTCATGGACGAAAATCGTGCGAGTATGAACGAGTTCAGCAGCTTGTACGAGAAAAGCTTCTACTTGGAGTCCAATATGCATGTCAATGACAATGTGACTAACCAAATGTCTTTTGAGACTTTGACTAACGAGTTCCGATTATTGGTCAAGAGACTAGGAAAGAATGACAGGTATTCGGATCAAAACAAGTTGAAGCACTACAACAACATTTGCCCAAATGAAGTCACCACTACCGCAGAAGTACACACACCAACCACTCCTCGGTCCACAGTTAATGAACTGCCGTGTGGCGTTAAAAATCCGTTTGTGGATTATACTCCAACAATGCTTGAAGAGGCGCAAATAGAGGACTTGCCGTCCAACAAACCTGCAAGTTCACTCTCCAAGTACATTTCGTTGTCGAATCTCAAGCTCAAACCCATCAAGTGCACCAACAGCAGAAAGATTTACAAGAAGAAGTCGCGATATAGACTTTCAGGCATCTACAACATTAACCCTATTGCATACAATGAAGAAGACGAAGACGATTTTGAAGGAGATTCGTTCATTTCTATGAAGACCCCAGCGACTGATGGTGCGGTCAGTTTCAAACCAATTCTCAGCGAGGAAAAGACTGAGCAGCTTATATCAGCTAGTACGAATTACCGCAGAGGCTTGGACGATACATTTTCACAGAACACCTCATTTACATCAAACTTAATGGGCGAAGATAAGGAAAATGACAACAGAATCGACGTGAATACAGTTTCAACATCACCTCCGGAATTCAGAATGAGGTCAAACTCATTACCGGAGGTTCAGTCGTTGGTACTTCCGAGCTTATCGCAAGGTAAGTTTGAGGCTCTTGAGAAACTCTCTGAGGGCTTAGAACAACTTCGAAGCAGGCGATTGGACCACTTCATTTCATGTTCCAACATTAAGCATTACGAGAAGAAATTAGCCAAGAATGAGGCCGAGAAAGATCATGCCGTCAACTTGGACGACCATGAAGATTTTGACAACATGTCTTTTGTATCTGATTTTTCGTACTATTCTCCGGCAAAGAACGAACTTCAGGATCACGTTGAGCTGGACCAACGTGAATTCGTTTTAACCGAGGATACCCAAGAGAAAGAAGATATGGACAATTATGACGCTTTCTTGAGGTCTTCTAGGCTCAATTTGAATAACGATTTATCTCAAATGTTGAAACGGTCTTCTTCACATGATAGCATCTTTAACAATTCCACCATAATTCAGACAACGAGCTATAAGTTCCACAACCCAGCAGCTAATATCCATTCCACAACCACCGCTGCCAACCCAACTATCGAGCAAATACACTTCTCCAGCTCTCCAACAAAGGAAGCCAAAACCACAGTTTCACAATATGCCACTCCGACGTTCGCATCTGCTAAGCTTTTGACAGAGGTGATACAGCGCAACAGCCTGCTAAGTAAACCTGCTGAAGAATTGAAATCTCCTTTTTCTCTCTTTACAATGACATCTCCACGGAGGTCTACTGCCACTGCTACTGGATCCATAGCGCTGCCCGAGAGAAGAGGAAGTATCGACAACATCAGTAAATCTTTAACAGATACCTTTTTGGGATTAATGTCATCAAAGCAACCTGCAGCACCTCAAGTCACAGAGCCAACGGAACCTAAACCAATCCAAGTGAGCTCAGAGATCCAGCAGAAGAGGATGCCGGTCAGGATTCCTCGTAACGACGGATATCATTCCAATCTCACAATTGGTCCTAATAGCACCAGGATTATCAAACACGGTGAATCTTCGGTTTTCCGCAAACCTCTCATCACTCGTGTAAGTCATAACTCCCTCAAGGACGCGATGGCCAATACCATCAATTAGCACATTGACATTTTAATAGAAAGTATAGAGGTCGATAAGACACAGTTTAACGGTTATATGCATCAATTCACATTTTCAAACTAATCCTAAAAGTACATATATTTTAACTTATACCTTATTATGCATTCATTTACTTAAGCTTCGAAGTCTCCACTTGTAGTGAAAAGCCTCTTACTATGCTGCTTGGTGAGCGAGAGGTTTCTTTCGAGCTTCCGCTCCTTGATCGATTTCACTTGTTTCAGCTGGTTGGAGCTATTTGACAAGTATGTGATAGAGGCCTTGGAGCCTGATGCAACACGGTATTGTTTGCTGATAGTGACTCCAGAGAAGCTCTTCCCGTCCTTTATTTGGACACTCTGCAGGTCTTGGAAAGACTTGAACGACTTAATGAACGATGGCTTCTTAAAAGTAGGCATCATGTCATCCTCAGAACCTTCATCAACATCCGTGTCTTCATCATATGGACGCTTTTTCAGCTCTTCAGGAGTCTGGCTCCTCATGCTAGTTAAACGAGAAACGCACAGAGACTTGAATGCTTGGAGGTCGACATCTTCATCAGATTCAACTCCATGCTGAATATTAGAAAGTGCCTGGACTCTCATGTATTGATCCTCATCATCATACCCTGAGGTCAAGAAGGATAATTGTTTTTGGATGAATGCTTCATCAACCTTGATTTTCTTTGGCTGCGAAGGCTTCTGCTCAACAGGATCAGCCTCCTCGGAATTAACTTCTTGAGATGCTTCTTCAACCTCCTCTTCACTTTCATCCTCGTCATCTAGACGAATGACACAGCTATCTTCTTGCATGGAGCTGAAAAAAGCCTTTGTCTTGTCATCCTTGGTGAAATCATGCAGGTTCTTGCTTTGCATTAAACGCAACTGCTGCTCTGCAAATCGCTGTCGCCTATACGCAGCCAAGAGCTCATCTTCTTCATCACTCAATTCAACATCAAAACCATTACCTCCTACCTTTTTGGTCAAGCGATGGTTTTTGACATCATCGAGCAATTTCTCCAACTCCTTCTGGTCCTTGATCTGATAGTCATCCATAAACTTTCTTCTGACCTCTTCATTCTTCAAGTCGATTCTGAAGTCATTATCAATCATCTTTTCATCCTCTGAGTTCACCTGGTAATCCGAGAGGTCACCATCGTCTCCTCCTAAGCCTTTCCACTCATCTTCAGATTCCTCGGCTTCACCATCAACAACATTCTTGACACCCTTTCTTTCAAGGGCCTTTCTTTTCTGACGGGCCTTCAATTCCTTCCGGCGTATCTTTTGCTCGTACTCTTTGATTCGCCTTTGGGCTTCCTCTGGATCCATTTCTTCCTCTGATTCAGACGGTTCAGCCTCTTCGTCAGCATCTTCCTCGTTCACGTCTTCTAACACAACTGCGCGCTTCACACGAACCCTTCTGATATCATCGTCATCATCGTCATCATTTAGATCCGTCTGAGTTGCTTGTAGTATGCTAGCATCTACTTGAGTAGGTTCCTGTGTTGGCTCAACATCCTCGAATGCTGGTAACTGCCCAGTCACTTGAGTAGGTGGATTAATAGGACCACTGGTGACGGACCCAGATCTTGGTTTCAAGTTCAGGAATAATTCGTACGAAGGATCTTGAGAATCACGATTTATAACCTTCAAAAGTGGTTGAGATCTTTGCTGAGATAACGTCGTCGTCACCATATCGTCATCGTGGTCAAAGCTTTCGTCGACTGTTCCACCAAACATGTAGCTATCGTCTGTTATTTTCACAGGCTCAGGTTCTTTCAGCGGTTCCTTAGAGTCTTCATTGTTCGATTCTTCTCCTTCTTCATCGTCATCAGAAGAATACTCAGATTCTCCTACTTCAGAGTCGGGCACTTCTTCAGCTATTTCTTCAACTGCATCATCTTTATGCAATTTCTGCGAGAGCAAAGCAGCTTTTGCTTTCTCTCTGAGCTTTTCCTTCTTTCTGATATTCCTGGCTCTCTCCATTTCCCTTTCCAACAAGGAACCCATGATTTCTTCATCCTTCTCGATTTCTTCCATTAATTCGTTTTGTGGGTTGGAAAGCTTGTGAGCTTTCAATTGCTCGACATGAGCTTTTCTCAACCCAGCCAAGAAGTTATTTCCAGCTTTAGGCTTCGCAGTGGTACTGCTTTTCTTCTTGGAGAACTTTTGCTTGATCAATAACTTTTGAACTTTTGACATTTCAGGAAGCTCTTGCTTGGTCTTTGCCTCGGGAGCCTGGAACGAAGCAGGGACTTCTTCGTCTGAATCTGATTCCAAATCAATTACCTTTTCCTCCGCCGCAAGCTGCAGCTTGAGACTTTGAGTATATTTGTAGAGCGGATCTGGACGTTTTGAGTCCGACGAATCATCAACCGTCTTCATTGGCGAAGTTGCTGGAGTGGACTTGTTGGGCACTTCAGCTTCAGATTCGTCAGAATCTTCAAATGCAGCGAGAAGTTTGTCCTTAGTAAAGACAACCTCCTTTTGAAACTGTGGGCGAATATCTTTGCTTCGTTTTTGTATGTTAATGAACTGTTCGGCTTCATCCAATTCTTTCTTAGACACTATTCCTTCCTTGTAATTGATGGTAGAAACAGAAACGTCAGCTTCATTGAGATCGTTCTCTTCGTCTGTGAGCGTAACATGCGAAACATCAGCGGTCAATTCCTGCTCTTGTTCTAACCTCCTCTTTTTCTTCTCTTCGATAAGACGCGCAATTTTCTCTTCACGCGTTTCAACAGGCTCTGGGACTTGAGTGTCTGTGTCTATCTTTTGAGTGGTGGTGTTGAAAGCGGATTCTTGATCCACAGATGCAATAAATTGAGTTTCAGCAAGGTCATTGTTTACCTTCTGCGTTGTAGCGAGAACCTGAGTGTCAGCTCTCTGTGTTTCAGGGACCTTCTGAGTCGCTGCCATGTTTTGCGTTGGTTCCACGAAATCCATTTCGTCAACCTCTAATTGGGGTAATTTCTGGGTTTGAGTCGACGAGAAGTTGAAGATGGAGGGTCCGGAAAGATCATCCTCGGAGTCTTCATCTGGTTGTGTGGAAGTGAGCTCTGTTTTCAACAACCGGTTCTTGACTTTGTTGAGAACATCAGAGGCTCCACCTAACGTTTTCGAGATGGCATCAACATCGATATTGCTATCAGAACTAGAATCGCTCGAATAGTCTACTTCATTGGTTGTCGATGTGATGGGGATGATTGACTTGACGTTTGCTGAAGCATCTTCGATGCCATCGAGTAAGTCCATGGTGGTTGGTGAAGTTGTTTTTTGGAACGCGTATTTCAAAAAAAGCGCGTCAAAGTGGGTGCAAAAAAAGATGAGCACAAAGGTACGATTTCATATTGGAAGGGTTGATGAAAAACTACTTTACATCAGGACTGGTTACTTATCTTCATATTGGAAGGGTTGATAAAATACTACTTTACATTAGGACTGGTTACTTATCTTCATATATTGTTTATTCCATCATAAATTTCCGTTCTATAATTTCTATAACTCTAAGCTTTGGCAGATAACTGCTCGGTTCTTTGAATCAACTCGATAATTCCATCTCTCTTAGGGTTTGATGGCCATCCAAGAGGAAGAGAAAGCTGAGTCTTCACACCCAACTCGTCAGCAAAGTCCCACACCAAATTTGGACGTCTTAAGAATCCACTTCCGATGAGACCAACATCAAAATCTCCTTCCTCCAACAACTTGTTGAACAATTTGGAGTCCTTTGAAAGACCACCAACACAGCCAACAAGTACCTTGTCACCAAGAGCCTCCTTAAGAGCCTTTGCCAAGTGCAAATGTGGAAGGCCATGAATACCGGTGCCACTTCTTGCGTGCTGCTTATAGTAGTTACCTCCGGAAGACACATCGATGAAGTCAACGCCCTTCTTGACGACGATTTCGGACAACTTGATGGAGTCTTCGATATTCCATCCGCCCTCCTCATCAGCGTTCTCAGAAGCAGAGATTCTCAAAAACAATGGGGTAGACTCTGGAATGTTGGCTCTCACTTCGTCAACAATCTCCAGCAAGAAGCGGAGTCTGTTCTCGAAAGATCCACCGTACTCATCGGTTCTCTTGTTCGAAAGAGGAGACAAGAACTCATTGATGAGGTATCCGTGGGCACCGTGAATCTCAACAAAGTCGAAACCAGCGATCTCAACAGATCTCTTTGCAGCTTGGCCAAACTTCTTCACAATATCCTTGATCTGTTCCTTGGTCAATGCCTTTGGAACACGGTAGTTTCCATGAGGTCTGTACTGAATTGCAGAAGGCGCAACAACATCGTCTGGCCAGCCACCTTCATTCTCTGGGACAACGTCTTCCAAGTGCTCCCATAATGGGCGACCAGAAGCCTTTCTACCACCATGGCCAAGTTGAATACCAATGATCTGTTTCTGAGTGTGGGCAAAGTCGACAATCTGCTTCAATTTCTCAGCTTGTTTGTCGGTATAAATACCCACGTCATGTGGAGACAACGCACCCTCCTTGGAAACAGCAGAGGACTCAACCATTATGAAACCAGCACCTCTAGCAGCAAGACCACCGTAATGCACCAAATGAAATGGAGTAACCTCAAGGTTGTCGTCAGCAGAGTACATACACATTGGAGAGACTCCAATTCTGTTAGGAAAGGTAGTACCTCTGATTTTGAATGGTTGAAATGCCTTTGGCAAGTTTTCCTTGGTCAATGCCAGGGTCAAAGGTTGCTCAGGCTCAGGGATGTAGTAATCCACGTTCTTTGCTCTTGGAGTAGGGATTGGGGTAGTCATTGGTGAATATGTATAGGTTTGTCTTGTTGAATAGAGAAACAGTGAGGTTCAGCCACAATTTATAGTGGGTTTGCTTTGAATCGCTTACTAATTTTTCATGGTTGCAAACATTTCTTTTAGTTGACGTTTTTCTTCTGATTACAAATGCATGTATTTATCCGTCTTTGTGATGAAACTACATGTCATCATTGCCATCATAATCGCAATTATCCTATTTTGTCTTTCCTTCACAGATAATGCCACCTCCTGGCACCGATCATTCTGCTGACAAAGCATGTCGAAACTGTTACAAAGCAAGCAAATGAAACTCCGAAAAGTTGCTTACGTGAGCAGGAATGAGCTCCGGTTGCTTCCGTTATAGTAGTCGTATTTTGCAAAAGTTACGAAATTGCACAAGAGTAGGGGTTGGTACCAGGGTCCTCTTTGTCACACTGCCTTTGATGCAACATCAAAACGAATGTAGCCCTTTTTTTTGTGGACATTGCCAAGGTAACAACGGTGTTCAAATGGTTTCGAGAGAGAAATGCAATTTATGAAGTTGAAGAACGCTGAGAGAAAGCACACCCAAATCGAGGAGTTATTGGGCTCACCTCTGCAACAGAGCTCAACAAATAGAGCGAAATTCACACTTTTGACCATCGCAATAGGAGACTGGGTTTGCAGCCCCGTCACCATACATCGCCGTTTTCTGAATAACAGTGGGGTACTTCCTGAATTTCCCGGGATATTCAACTTTTTTTCTGTACTCCACCACCAAAAAAGGACGGAGGCACAAAAATTTTGTGCACTCACTCCCGCGATCTACCGGGCGTGCTGGATAGCAAAAGGCTGTAGCATCGTGAAGAAGTTTAAGAAAAGCGAAACATATATGTCCTACAACGCGATATGACTAAGAAACTCGCCCCAGAAGAGAAGATTGGACGTAAACCAACGTCTCGCGCGTGTACTTTCTGTCACCAGAAGCACCTTCAGTGTTCACACGACAGGCCATGCAAAAACTGTGTGAAGAGAAACATAGCAGACCAGTGCACTGATGTGGTCAGAAAGCGTGCAAAGTACATGAAGACCAACGAAGATACCCCTGAGGATCTTCGTCGAAACAGCATCACCAATAACACCATTAAAGTTGAGCAAGTGCTATCCCCGCAAACAGTTCAGAGCCAGGCTATCAATGTGCCGGAAGCGTTGATGGGAATGTCAGAGGCACCGGAAGTGGTTAATAATCCCGGGGTGGTTACTGACAACAAGGTACTTAACACCACGAACGACGTGTTGAATAGGCTTTTCCAACGGGAAAGCACTACTGAGACCCATCTTCCCCACAATTTCAGTTCGTCGTATCTCAATCAAGAGTATTTGATGTTGGGAGACATTCTCCTCCAGCTGAAACCATCGCTGCCGCTGCCACTGAATACGTCGAGCGATTTCACTCGCACAGTCAGTCCGCCTGTCATTCACACCAGACACAAGAACCAAACTCATCGACCCTTCATCTCATTGGGGTACGAGAAAGATGAGCATGCAGAATACGTGTCACCGCTCATTGCACACCACATCTACCAAACCGTGCAAGATATTTACTCGAACAACGTTGTTCTGTTCGACTATCCACAGCTGTATCACTCACTTTTGACGTTTCTCAAGAAGAGGTTTCTGGGTAATAATCTTCCTGACTATGAGAAACAGCAAAAGCGCCAGAACTTGTTGGTAGTACTTAAGCTCATTGCGAGTTATAGACCCACGTTCATCTCTGCTCACAAGTCTCTCCTCAAGCCGTTTGACTTGCAATTTCTCGAGATGAGCTTCCAACGGTGCTTAATCGACTATGAGCGACTCGCCCAGCTTAACTCCTCGCCCACCATTATTTGGAGGCGTACAGGTGAGATTGTGTCCATTACAGACGACTTGTTGAGCATTCTTGGGTACACCATGGGGGATATTTTGCTGAAGCGTACATTTATCGTGGAGCTCATGCATGACGATGAAAGTATCGTGAAATACTACCAATTGTTCAAGTCTGTTGCAGTCGGAAACTTACACTCGCTGATTATCACCAAGTGTAAGTTGACCAAGTTCGAAAGCGATGAATACATCAACTTCTGCTGTGTGTGGACTGTCAAGAGAGACTTGTTTGACTTGCCCATGTTGATTGTGGGCCAGTTCTTGCCCGTATTGGAGATGGGCGAAGGAGTAAGAATGTATTAGAAGAGATGTAAGGGGATATAAGGACATATAACTCGATGAGGTAATCGTAGTACAAAGAATGAAAACTAGTCAGTCCATAAATGACACATTCATAACCAAAAATCCTGATGGGAATATATGATGTGATTGCTAGTCCGAATGTCACCGACTTTATTAACACTCATGTTAGTCATGTAACTTTTTTAAAATGCTCTTCACAAGACTTTGTCATGTAACTTTGTTAAAATGCACTTCACAAGACCTTGTCATGTTACTTTGTTCATGTTACTATGTACTTTGATCATGTCATTTTCATTGTTACGGTAGCACCCGAAGTGATATTTCGGAGAAATCCGCCTATGACTCCTACGCGTTTCTATACTTCCAAGAGTGAATAACCCCACCCATCACGAAAATGTGCCAACCAGCCCTGAATTGTCCAGTAATAGGCTGAGTATTTCATTTTCTGTGGGCTGATGAAGCGATTTTTTCCGTTCACACACCACTTGAAATCCCAAATCACCTCATTAGTGACGCAAAATAAAATCACACCACGGCTGCGAAAACCAAACTTGTCAAACAACCAAGAGTATTTAAAGTGACTACGTTTCGAAATGTATTCCTCCTCATTATACATATTCAGTACATTCAATCACATTCACATCAATTACAATGGCTCTTCCAGTTACTATCACTCCAATTCGTGCCCTCGCCCTCGGTGGTATTGCTTACGGTGCAGGTGTCATCTGGATGTCACAGTGCTACTACAGCAAGTCAACAATGAAGAAGATCTACCTCAACTCCGACAAGAAGTACGGTGATTTGAAGATCATGAGCAAGAGCAACGAAGGTCGCTACTAGAGGGGTTAAGTCGCGGTAGCCCCAGATAAGGTTGTCGTCTATAATTTTAAGTTATTCAATAGTTATGCATTCACGAACTGCTCTTTGTAGAAAGATAAGTCTGAAAGAAATAGTCGATTGTTGTCGAGTGAAAAAACGATCCCCGTGGAGAAATAAACGATCGTTGCGGAGAACTGGAGACGGGAGAGCGGTTAAACGGCAGATAGGGCGGAATTGAGAAATTATGAGATGGGTGTTTGAAAATTTTAACTTGAAGTTTTTCATTTATCACTCAGTAATGTAATTGGGCTTGTCGATCCAGATAAGGTAAAGTCTAGATAACCTTATTGAAAGTTAACTCTAATTCAAAAATTTGAGATTTTCGTTATCACAAATTACAACAAGTTTACAATTTTTTCATATTATTGTCAACTTATTATTTTAATCTTCACTAGTGTACATTCTGGATATCTGAAAATTATCGAACGTTGTAACACAGTAATTATGTTCCTATGTACAGATCAACAGAAAATGTTGTAGACCTTGTACCAAATTGGCTTTTGTTTGAGAGCCTCTCTCTCGTCAGCAATCTCTTGCTTCAATTGCTCAATGTCAATCTCTCTTCTACCGGTGTCCAAGTCGATGTCAGTCAACTTGACCATGAACTGCTTCCAGGAGCCGAAGAAAGTCTTGTGCACAACGACCATGACAACCAACAATGGCAAAGACAAACAGTTCTGCCAGAAAGTGACAACATCGGCAGGCGAGCCAATTGGCCAGATAGAAACCCAAATTTCACCACCAACAACGAATGTCAAAATGGCAATACCAGAAAGGGAGCCGAAGATACCAAGAGGGGATGGGAAGATGATTTCGTCGACAGATCTGCCCTGAGCGTGCAAGGCCCATCTCCATCTCAAGTGGGTGAAACAAATCATACCCCAGGTGAAGAAAGAGGAAAGCGAACAAATGGAGAAGAACCAAGTGAACACGGTACCTTCATTCTCAGAGACGACAAGGAAACCCAAGAGACCAAACAAGTTGGTGAAAAGAATGGCAACCATTGGTCTACCAGCTCTGTCAATGTATCCGAAGATGCTTGGAATCAAGCCCTGGACGGCCAAGGAAGCCAAAGTACGCGAGCAACCGTAGACGGACGAGTTACCAACGGAGACGACGGCAACCAAAATGACAGCGTTCATGATGTGTGGAACAACTCTAATACCACCGTTCTGGATAGCGATGACGAATGGAGAAGCGGTAATATCTTCGGAAGAGCTACCGTTCAACAACTGTTCGTTGTCGTAAGGAACCAAGCAACCAATGATGATAGCAGTCAAAACGTAGAAAATAGTAACTCTCCAGAAGACCTGCTTGGTAGCCTTTGGCAAAGACTTACGTGGGTTCTGGGTTTCAGCTGCGGCCAAGGCGACCAATTCAATACCACCGAAGGAGAAAGCTGCTGAGATGAAAACAGAACAAACACCCTTGAAGCCGTGGTTGAAAGAACCTGGGTGGTGCCAGAACTTACCACCAATGTAGCCTTCGTCACCGACACCACAGATGATACACACACCGAGGATGAGGAAACCAATAACAGCGATGACCTTGATGAAGGAAAGGACGAATTCGGCCTCACCATAACCCTTAACACCAAACATGTTAATGGAGAAGATCACGACGTAGAAAATGGCCACCCATACTGCAGGATTAATCAGCGAGTTCCAGTATTGCACAGTCATCGCACAAGCAATCAACTCAGATGGGAAAGACACCAACCAGGAGACAGCGTACAAAGTACCCAAGGTGAAACCGATGGAAGGACACACGAAACGGGTGAAGAAGGCGTTGAAAGAACCAGAAACAGGGAACTGGACAGACAACTCACCAAGAGCATTCACCACACACAACATGGAGTAACCAACAAGGAGGTAACCGATCAAGACGGCAGCTGGACCACCAGAGGCCAAAGCGTAACCAGAACCCACAAACAAACCAGTACCAATGGAACCACCAATGGCAATCATCTGCAAGTGTCTCAGCTTCAAACGACGAGCCAAAGGATGTCTAGCAGAGGCAAGAATCGACTTTTCAGCCGGGGTCATGCCGGAAGTATCGATACCCTCATCTTCCAAGTTGACAGGCTTGAAGGAATCGATAAAACGAGAAAATGCAGTGCCCTCTTTCACCGTCTCGTATGTGTAGACAGATTCTTCCGAGTAGCGGGAATGGAGGTCGCTGTCTGGGTGGTGCAGCGAAGGCGACAGGCCATTTCTGTAGCTGTAGGCATCAGACTCTACCGAGTTACCCTGTTGACTCTTAGGGTCGCTGTATTTCTCTGACATGACTCTGATTGTAGGATTCGAGTGAGCCGCCTTTTTCACTAACTCGGGAGTTGCATTCCATTAAATATGCCAACGGCCCGATTCTTTTGTTATTGTGCGGCGAAAACGACAATCTGCCGTTTACAGCAGCCCCTCGAACAGACAAAAAAAAAAAGCAAAAAAAAGATGAAAAAAATATTGAGTTAAAGTACAATCAAAACGCCCATGTTTGGAGATTGGCAACTAGGTGCCTCGTGCATACCGGCCACCACACAGATTTGTAATGGAAGAACACATAAAAGAAGCATGTCTTCAATTACGAGGGTGGGATCGGTCAGATAAGTCCAGTTTATTGCATCTCGGCAGCCCTTTACGTATCCAGTAGTGATGAGGTGCATGCAGATTTCATCGTAACCAATGTCAGCTACACAGAACGGACCGATCAGTGGTCCATTTTTGCTATTTGTGTACGATGAGGAAATGATATTTTTTTGTGGACAATGCCACAGTCCGTTTAGTGTAAAAGATTTGGTCCTATGAACAGGATTTTGGCAAATTGGGAATGCGAATTGTTACACCAATTATCCCCATTACGGCCACTTCGGAGTAACGTCATTTTAGGGTTACCGTTTTGTGGACGGTAACTATGTGGGATTGATTTTCCAAGCTTTGGTTCGGTTCCCCGGCCCCTGAGACTTTCGCTTACACTTGACCATCTCCACTGACATACCTATAAGGAAGTATTATTGGATACTTTGGTTATCGGCAATAGCACGCCCAACGTCTTTGGTTGGAAAAAAAAAAGGAAAGGGTACTTTTCAAACACCCCTAAAACGTTCGGGTGTGGTCCGGGCTGTTGACAGCTTATCCAGAGGAGTAAATTAAGCTTTAAACAGGACAGAACTCTAACTGACTTGGTGAATTAGCACCGTTGGGGTCTGGAACGCTGCTTTGTGTATTAGATGGAAACACTTTGGAGAATGAAAAATATCGTTTGGATACTGTCGCAAGGGTCTGCCTCAGAGAATTAGTGTCTGCACGCCCTACCCACCAAATAAGTATTCTAGCGTCGGTTGGGTCTGTGGGGGAGGATAATTTACTGAATCCATTTGATCGTCAAAAGAGAATTACCACGTTGAATTCCAACGCACATGCCTTTTGAACACATTACAATTCCTTGGCTTAATGAACCAACGAGCAAGAGTTGACGTCGGGATACAGGCTACGCCCCGTACGATGCGATCTAGTAAGCACATTTACATCTCCGTCCACAGATGACGATACCGAGGCACGCTATTTCTGCAGATCTTAAAGTAATTTTTTGCCTTGGAAAATCGTCATATCCAACACCTTCACTCACGCAATCATGTGGGTGATTCGCCTCGAGGACTCCATAAGTGGCCTTTTACCCTTCTTCGCATGACCTCTTATCTCGTAGAACAAATTCAACATACGATCATGTATTTTGCAAGCACGTCTGTCCTGGACTAAAGCCAGGAAACTGATGGGTCTTCATTCACCTTTTGCAGAACCCTATGCGCGAGCCCACCTTCAGATTTAAACTGATGTGAAACGTAGAATTAAGGTTTGGACACTCGCGCACCCTAGCAACAGGACAAATACGCAACTCAAACATCCAGGGGTCCCGGCTCGTAGATAAGTGGTCGCCCCAAGCACACAGAAACAGGTCTGATTATCGGTCTTGGCCGGGCACTATCTGGCGCAGCGCCTGAGGACGATGAGGGCGGATTGCTGCAAATTGCGCGCATATCCGATCTTTTTTACTATCTGATTTTCTTTAGTTTACGAAAACAAATCATGTTCTCTGTTCCACAACAAAAGCGGAATGTATATGTCGTGTTCCGGACTGGTTACGAACTGGCGGTCAAGTTTCATTCGCTGGAGGCGGTCGACCTCTATGTGGTGACCAATCCCAGTGCGTTTGCGGGCTACATTTCACACATCTTCCAACAGCCAAGTCATGATATCACGGTGGTTCCCATTTTCAAATCTTTCGAGGAGTTACTAGTGCAGTTGCGCTTTATTTCCCGCTTCAGCGCCCGGAGAGAAGAATACCAACAGCTGTATATCGAGACATACAAGAATGTCTTGAGTGAAATACAGGGGCATCTGATCCAGCTGTCAGTTTCACTCACGCGGGGCCAGAACGATATCCCGCTCGCGTGCAAACTCATTTTGGCATTGGATACGAATGCACTCGATGACGACTACCTCACTACAAAGAGTGTGAAGATTCAACAGTATTTGCGCTTGCTTGCATTCAAGCTAGGGGGGCAGGTCTTTGCTATCAACAGCGAGGACTTTCTTGCCGACCCTCTTGCAAACTTACCCACACAATCTCCAATGCCTGTGTTCAGCCACGACAGCGTGGTGAAATTGAACATACCGACTGCATGGGACTCATGGACCAAGATTGTCCTCGTGGCAAAACTGGCCATGAAGTTGGGCGACCCAGAAATTTTAGACACAGAGGAGAAGGTGGAGGTGATCGATAGCGAGATTTCTGAATACTTCAAATCAGGAGCAACTCCAACTGGATTTGGATTTGAGGTGGAGGTTGAAAAACTTGAAAAACCTCTACTCCTGTTCAATGATATTGTCAAGGAGTTGGTGGCATGAACACAATAGCTTTACTATACTACAACAATAGGGAACCGTTACATCACTAGAACAATCGTGAAACTTTATTCCTATTTTGAAGAAAGATGAATGTGATTCTTCCCTGAACAAAGACAATGGTTATGCTCATGCTTATTCTTTCCTTCCAGAGAAAGCTCATGCTTCGCCTCCAAACGATGCGAACGTTCCCCTTAAAGAATGCCAATGCTCCCCTTCTAAAATCCCTTGTTACTTTAGCATTTACACACCTGCATATAATTCCATCAAAAACGAGCGAAAAACCGATGTATAGTAGACAATTGGGCGCAATACATCATGACTGCTAGTGAGCTCTCCAAGAGCACCTCGCGGTTGCTGATCAGCGCTGTTGATCCGGAAGACGACCCACGATCACAAATGACCAAGTTACTTAAATCAAGAGCCAAGGGTCCAGAAGAAGCCGTGGACGACAATGACTTGGAACATGAGCTTCCTTCACATCTCAAGAGACGTAGATCCTCTGCGCTCTCGGTGAGTTCCAGCACTGCACCAAAGTCAGTAAAACCTCACAAGAAGAAGATGCAGAGACAGTCTGCCTCACCCACAGTTGAACTTGATCCTAAGAGCACCAGTCGCATTGGATTTAAAACCTTGAGAGATGTGATCTTGTCAATCAATGGAGCGCAGAATTGGACTCTGAGTCGTGCCAACAGTTGGATAGACCCAACAAAGCTCAAAGGAGTGCAAAATACGACTTTTGTATATGTGCCAGGATTTCAGTTGCCCATTGAGCGTAGTGAAGAGGAGGACTTGACCATGGTTCCCATTGACAAAGTAAATACTGGGACTGTCCCATTCCTCCAGAACTTCGAATATGCCATCTTTTCACAGACTCCTGGATCGAAAGATCAGTACTACTCGGCCGTTCAAGCCCTCACATACATTCCGCTCAGCAAGAAAGAGAAGAAAGAGATCCTAGCAAAGCTGGCAGAGAAGCCAATCACCATCTTGGACTTGTTAATGAGCCCTACACAAAGGCATATAAATGGCTATCCATCAACTTTAAACGAGGGATGGGTCGAGACAACCGAGTTTGAACACGAAGGTTCACACACATTTGCAATCGATTGTGAATTCTGCCAAGCTAAGTCTGGTAAAGTGTTGACACGCGTTTCTATGGTGAATTTTCAAGGAGAGGTGGTGATCGACGAGTTTGTGAAGCCCGAGGAAGAAATCATCGATTACGTGACGAAATACTCCGGTATCACCGCGGAGAAACTAGAGGGAGTGACAACGACTTTGAAAGATGTCCAGAAGCAGATATGCACCGTGGTTCTGGCCTCCGATATTTTGATAGGGCACTCTCTTGAGCTGGATCTTAACGTTTTGCAGATTTTACACGAGAAAGTGGTTGATACTTCTGTAATCTACGACCATGTGAGGGGTCCTCCTCTGAAACCATCCCTCAGGTGGTTGGCCCAAAAATTCTTGGAACGCACAATTCAAAATGGCGAAAACACTGGCGAGGGGCACTCTTCGGTAGAAGATGCCCAAGCATGTCTTGACTTGGTGAAAGCAAAGATTAGCAATGGTCTGTGTTTCGGTCTTAACGTCGGAGAAGTTTCGACGTTTCACCGTTTAGCGAACTCAAACAAGGATTTCCGCTCACTTTTTGTGGGATACGCACAATACCCACAAGAGCTGTATGCTGACGATGAAGTTAATAGAAAATACGTCAACAATGACGATGAGGTCGTGGACGGTGTTACTGCGGAAAGTGCCAGTCGCTTCAGTGTTGTGTGCCTCAGGGAGATCGAATACAATTTAAGATGGCTGACTGCACCTGCACATTACAACGGTAAATTATACCAACCAGCGGATCAACCGCAAAGTGGGGATTTTCAATTATCAGAAGAACAAAAGCAAGACCTCTACTCAAGAACAAACGCCCGGATCACCAAGATCTACGACTCCTTACCAGAGAATTCGCTCTTGGTCCTTTTTTCTACAACGGGCGAACCGTTCGAGCTACACAGGATGCAGGACGCGAAGCGCAAGTTCCAGAACTTGGACAAAGAAGGCAAGGATTTGACGAAGTTGCCACGTGAAGAGCAATGGGACATAGATAAACAACAACAGCTTTATGATGCTTGCACCGTTGCCAAGTCCGCGCTAACCTTTATGAAAGTCAAGCCAAAGCTACAGATGTAACATTACGTACATAGATAAATTATTGCCGAATATTAGTTCACAGATGGGACTGCGTAGATTTAAACTTCTTCCGAGAATGAACATTTGTTCTGCAGATTGTAATTAGTATACCCGCAATTCCACTCTTAGCCAATCCTGTTTCTACATTCTGGCACGCAAATATGCTTTGAAATTCATGACTCGTAAATACTTCCGCCTCAGAAGGAGGCGATGTCCTAGTTATACATCAGTAGTATCTCCACTTGGCGAGATCGATGACATCGTTAGGCTCAAGCTTCACACCACTCTTGTGGTTAACATTCGTCTTTACCCATCCTTTAAGACTGGCGTTGTCGAATGAGTACCAGTCGTTGACCCAAGTTACGTTCTCTCCAAGCTGCTCGTGGAAGGGCATAGGGGTAACCAGTCGAGGAGTCTGATCATTCTGCAAAGGTTGTGGGGTCGAATCAACCTGAGTATTTGGGACTGGGGTTGTGCTGAACATTGGTGGCGAAGAAGAAAACAGGGAGGGATTTAAAATTTAGGGTATACATTGCAAAAATTCATCCTGGACACAATCATTTATTGCTTTGCTCCGTCAGCACAATCAGTGGCTTTCTCCGCTTGTATCGAAGAAAAAAGTGGGTGCAATGTGACTTTATGGGTGCGATCAACGTGACCAGTCACGTGTCAGTCACATTTCCATTTCGCCATCAGCTCGCTACGTTCACGTGACAATATGTTTCCTCTATACAGTCTTGCTATGTAACTAATGGGTATGTCCATGCATGCAACTAGGACCGTGGGTATGCTCTTCGTGGTCGTGGTGCGGATCATCCGAATCGTACTCATGGTCATGATCGTGGTCGTGGTCGTGGTCGTGATTGTGGTCGTGATCGTAATCGTGATCATGTTCACTATGACTATGGTGGCCAAGCGCCTCCATTTGCCTCTGCCGTAATTCACGTTGCTTCTTCATAGCACGCAGCTTTGCGCTTGCGAGTTTATTCTTGATCTCCTCTCTGCGCATAGTATCTCTGTGCATTTTGTTGTCGTACCATTTTATCATTTGACGTGGTTTTTGTCCAAAGATCGCTTCGTACTCGCAGAAAAGACAGCAGTTGCCACTTCCTAAGGTGATGTGGCGGTCGATAGGCGCACTTTCGCTCCTCTTTTTTGTCTTTTTCTTCGTTTTCTTCTTCTTGTCCACATCTACAAGGGATGCCAGACTAGACTCTTCTTGCAAGCTCATCATTCGTAACTTTTCTTCCACGTTGTTGTATACGGGCACTAGTTTACCGGAACTGTCATACTCGAATGTGAACTCACACAGTGGTCCGTTATCTAGTGTCGAATCTCTTGGACAATCACATCCAAAGCCATGTACTTCACACTCAGTTGTACCATTTAACTCAACTTCGAAGTGCCGCGTACTGTGGGACTCATCTCCAGTTATTTCTTCTATGTCATAGTCGTCTTGATCGGCATCATCATAATACATATCCGTGTTGCCCTCATGTAAGCCTTCTTCGTCGCAAGTGTCATATAAGGAGAAACCGTTGGTTGGTGGCGGTTGGTATTTCGAACCTCCATTGATGCTGAACTCATTTTGGTTGATCATCTGTGTGATTTTGTCCCTCAAGAAGTTTATCTCGCTTTGCTTGAGGAGCGGGAAGCTGTTTTCGCTCCCCTGTTTGGAAGGAATGGCTCTTTTCTTGATTTGATCTTGTATCTCGTTAAACATGGCGTCGTCATCCAATTTATTAATCTTATTGGAAAAGTCATCAGAGGCTTTTTCAAGAGCCTCAAGAAGTGACCCGTTGAATCCTTCATTGTCTCCATTCTCTTCTTCACCGGCTGGGAATGGCAGAAAGTTCTCCTCTTCTTGAAACTGTCTACTCATAGCATGCAGCCAGGTTTCATAGTTCTTGCTGACAAGTTCAAATAACTTCTTTGGGTCCATCTGGGACTTGTCTTTATGAATATCAACTTCAACTGGCGGCAGTGTCACACTGCTTTTGCTTTTCGTACCCATAGTTGCATCAAAATTCTTAGTGCTGGTAAAATTGGCTAGGATTTTTTGTAAGAAAAAAAATGGAACCCATCTTGTCTCGATGTGGTTCACAGAGAGATAGTCAATATGGGAACTCAAAATATATAAAGAATGGATCTGACGACTCCAATAGTTTGTGTCTTACGAAAATATCAAATTTATCATTACAATGCTTGCCACATCTATAAACCTTTAATCCTTTTTCAAAGTTCTTTGCTTTTCAGCATTCTGCACCACCTTTTCATCAACGAATAAACCCTTTCTTCTTCTGATATTGTTCATGTAACGTCTTGCAACGTTCTCTCTTTCAGCAAATTCTCCTAATTCTTCAAGCTCCAACTCCGTGTTTGGAACCCAGAATGGATCAATGTCCAACATCTTGAACCCCGAAAACACCAATTGTGGCAGCGCAGCACCAGAAGTCTTCTTACGGATATCCTCAGAGAAACCAAATGCTTCAATCACCGGAATCTCAGCCTCAATGGTAAAGAAAGGCGTGCCTTCCTTCATTTCTTCACTCACAATGGAACCTCCACGCTTTTGCACAACTGCATAAACCTTTCCTAAAACTTCCACAGAGGCTTGAATATCACAGGTGTACATAGCAAGGAATAAACGTGGAGCTTTGGCAACGAATGCGTTGTGAATGAGTTGTCTGGTGTACGTTATGACTCTACCTCCAAGATTCACCACGCGATCTTCTTCTTCAAGCTCCACCTTCTTGGAAGCCTTGAGAGTCACAAGCACACCCTGAAGAGGCTCATGAGCCAAAGGTCCTTCGTTCATTGCCAATTGGAAACCACTCATAACATTAACTTCGTGTTCAAATCTCTTTTCTGAGACGGCACTAGAATCAAAGGCCCGTCTAATTTGGTTACCATTACTTGGAATTTCAGCAAAGATGTTAGGTCCCATTCTTTTTGGACCAAACAGAACGATACTTTCAACCAATTCTTTGGACGAGCTGAAACCACCAGTGAAACTCACGTCCTCGAAGACCTTCAAAAGGCGGTTCTGGAGTAACTGGTCGCTTGCCAAAATGGCCTCTTCGTTTTCAATCAAGAAGTTGACAACTTCAGCTGGTAATGGCAAAACGTCAAATGCTAATTCAATTCCAGATGGTCCAACGACTTCATCGGGAGTCACGTTTGAGTAAACCTTAGTATCAGCTAAACCTTCTCTGAAAGGAATAACAGGCTCCTTGACAGTCACAGTACATCCCTTGGCGAATCTATCTTCCAAATCCTTTAAGCATCTTTCCAAGTGGAGCTCACCAGCAACGCACATGATCAACTCACCAGAATCATCGTCAATGTACCATTCCAAAACTGGATCAGCAGAGGAGAGTAAATCAAACCCTCTCTCTAATTTTGCTAGCTTCAATGGGTTGGTAGGTTCAACAGCAATTTTCATGATAGGCTTGTTATGAATCAAAGATGTTGATGCAAGATTTGGGTAAGGTTCTGAACTACAGATTGTAGCGTTTTTGAGAACTGCACCTTCCAAACCAACGACACCACAAATATTACCGGCTGGTACAGAATCCATCTTGACGAACTCTCTACCCATAATCAAGTATAAATCTGTGACTTCAACCTCGTGGGTTAATTGAGACTCATCCTTTTGGTCATACTTTGGTCCAACAATAGTCACCTTTTGTCCCTTCTCTAAGGTTCCAGAAAAGACTCTAACTACTGCAATCAATGTTTCGTTCACCTCTTCTTCTTCCTCTTCCTCTTCCACCTCAAAGTCATCCTCTTCAAACTCCCACTCAAATGGGTCTTTCTTTGGGGCGACGACTTCTTGCTCTCTCTGCTCTCTTTCTTCTGATGCCTTCTTGGCGAGCTCTCTCGCAATCCTGCCTCTCTCCCTCAACTCGTCGACGGAAAGTTGTTCTTGAGGACCGTTCTTTGGAAGCTGATCAGCAGGTACCGAAATCATTTTCGATACGTAAGCAAGCGTATATGGGTTTGTAGAGTCGCAAGATTTGAACGACTTTTCGAGGTCTTCGTCTTGTAACCCACTCTCCCCAATTAACTTCTTACAACGTGTCTCTTGACCTTCAGAAGGATTTGGGAGGTAGTCAATCACAGCACCTAACAAGGCATGACTCAAAGGAATCCACTGGGACATCACTAAATTAACAACTTGTTTATGATCTTTCGACCTCAAGTCACGAGGACTCAACTTGGCGCCTATAGTGGTCACAATTTTCTCCAACTTCTCTCTATTGTTCAAACATGCATCGTAGACGGCCCAAATTTGATCCAAGATGAGCGCAACGAAAAGAGGTTTCCCGCCACCTGGGACGATGCGCTTGTTCTTCAAACAAAAGTCTCCCCAAAGTCCCTTACCTAATTCTTGTGGCAGGAGCCCGAGCTTACCCAGGTAAATTCTAGCAAACAGGTTGACTGAGAAGGCCCAGCCATCAATAGCCAGCGCAAATACGACATTGTTCTTCTCTGGTGAGAAATAAAGGTTTTCGTCATCTCTTTCAACGAACTCTGTGTTGGCACCACTTTCATGCCAGTCTAAGTCATCTTGCATTCTCTCACCTGCAAAGAAAGATCCAAGCACGGAATTGACTTGCTCAATAAGATTTTTTAAATGCTGGTATGCTTCCACTGGAGTGAGTTGCCACTCTGATATCAACCTGTCAATCTTATTCAAGACGAGCAATGGCTTCAAGTTATCCACCCAGCATTGTCTCAAGACATTGACTGTTTGAGAGCAGACTCCTTCCACCACGTCCACAAGGACAACTGCTCCATCGCAAAGTCTACTTGAAGTAGAGACCTCCAGCGAGAAGTCAATGTGGCCAGGAGAGTCGATCAAATTGATCAAATGCTCTTTAATTTGGACATCTCCTGTATCCTTTTGCTTCTTCATCACTTTGAAGTATAAAGATATAGCGGAAGCTTCCATAGTGATTCCTCGTAATTGCTCATCTTCTCTGGAATCCAAGTACCGGACTTTACCTGCCATGCGTTGCGAAATGATACCATTTGTAGCGAGAAGCGAGTCACTCAATGAAGTTTTACCATGATCGACGTGTGCGAGAATGCAAATATTTCGGATGTTGGAAGTATCCTGTTGAAGCTTGGAAACGGTTTCTTGCGACAACTTCATGGTGATGTGAAGATCAAATTCAGATGGCAAAAAAAAATTAATGGTGCAACAGTAAATGCAAACTGGAGTAAGGATGAACTGCCCATTGTGCTTCACTCCCCTTCGTCAGCATTTACTCCAACCTAACCTTCTGATAATCTCATGCCCTCTGGAGCAGTGTGTTTTCCCTTTCAATTTACTGGTTAGCGAGTTGCATGAGAGGAACCTCATCCAAGAAGTTACTACAACAGATGTGATGAGTGCAATGAAGGAGAAAATGGTCAATGATGCTGGTGTAAATCCCAAGATCGCCGAGTTCCTCTCGAAGGAAGATCATGATATACTATGAGGTACTGGATTGAAGGTATCGGATACCAACGGTGACATCATGGGTTGCGTACAAAGTCCAAGATTTCACATGAATGTTGCAAAGAAGAACACCTTGAGGATCGGAATTCAGGCACACTTAATAATACATGTTTAAAACCTTAACGAGGTGTTCGCATGGGGAGTTTGAAACACACCTACACCGACATTGGAGAGTTTATAGACAATTGTGTAGAATACAGCATTAGGTAGAATGAGGCTAAGAAATTTCCGGGTAATTTCAGGAAAGGTCGTGTAAAGGATTTCCACCAAAAGGAAAATTTTTTAATTGTTCAACACATTCATTATAACCTTTTCCTTACCACATATTTTCTATAATAGCTTTGAGTACGAAATAGCTTGATCAAACACCAAATATTAAACAAGTCAATTGGTATATTTAGCTCGACGCATTTATTGAAGAATTTGAAAGAGAGAAAAAGGAAGCAAATATGTCTGATTGGAAAGAACTGTTAAATCTTCCTGCAAAGGATACCCGACCACAAACCGAAGATGTTTTAAAGACAAAGGGTCATTCTTTTGAGGACTTTAACTTGAAGAGAGAGTTGTTGATGGGTATATTCGAGGCAGGTTTCGAGAAGCCTTCCCCTATCCAAGAAGAGTCTATTCCAATGGCGTTGGCGGGCAGAGATATATTAGCAAGAGCAAAGAACGGAACTGGTAAGACAGCTTCGTTCGTCATTCCACTGTTACAACAAGTCAAGCCAAAATTGAATAAGATTCAGGCGTTAATTTTAGTGCCGACCAGAGAATTGGCTTTGCAAACGTCGCAAGTCGTCAGAACTTTGGGAAAACACTTGGGAATTAATTGTATGGTTACCACTGGTGGTACGTTATTAAGAGATGATATTGTGAGATTGAACGACCCAGTGCATGTCTTGGTTGGTACACCAGGTAGAGTGTTGGATTTGGCACTGAGAAGCGTTGCTGACTTCTCGGAATGTCCACTTTTTGTTATGGACGAGGCTGATAAGATGTTGTCCAGAGAGTTCAAGGGTATTATTGAACAAATCTTAGAGTTTTTCCCAAAGCAAAGACAATCGTTACTTTTCTCTGCTACATTCCCATTAACCGTCAAGTCCTTCATGGAGCAACACTTGACCAAGCCATATGAGATTAACTTGATGGACGAGTTAACTTTACGTGGTATTTCTCAATATTACGCATTTGTTGAGGAGAAGCAAAAGTTGCACTGTTTGAACACATTGTTCAGCAAGTTGCAGATTAACCAATCGATTATCTTCTGTAACTCTACCAACAGAGTTGAATTGTTGGCCAAAAAGATTATGGAATTGGGCTACTCTTGTTACTACTCCCACGCAAAGATGCCACAGCACGCCAGAAACAAGGTTTTCCACGAGTTCAGACAGGGTAAGGTTCGTAACTTGGTTTGTTCGGATTTGCTTACCAGAGGTATTGATATCCAAGCTGTCAATGTCGTCATCAACTTTGATTTCCCAAAGACCGCAGAGACTTATTTGCACAGAATTGGTCGTTCGGGAAGATTTGGACACTTGGGTTTGGCTATCAACTTGATGTCTTGGGATGACCGCTACTCTTTGTACAGAATTGAGCAGGAATTGGGAACGGAAATCAAACCTATTCCAGCCACCATTGACAAGCTGTTGTACGTTGCTGAAAACAACGACGCAGTCCCAAGACCATTCAAGATTGAGGAATTGCCAAAGGCAAAGGAGACCGTCAACAAGAGAACTGGCTACGAGTACAAGGGTCAGCCACAGCAGCAACAACAGGCTGCTCAACAGGCTGTTCAAGCTTCTCAGGCTCCTCAGCCTACTAATGGTGCCCCAACGCAAGCACCGGCTGCACCGGCACCTGGTCAGCAAGGTCAAGCACCACAGGCAGGATCAGCACCACAGGGTTTTCCACAGGGCTACCCACAGGGCTACCCACAATACCCTGGCTACCAAGGATATCCACCTCAAGGATACCCTCCTCAAAACGGATATGGCTACCAACAGTTCCAGCAACCATACCAGCAATACCAACAGAAGCCTAACCAGTCACAGAACTAAGAGAACTTGAGCAGTATGTTTGTATTTTTAGCCCCTAGCGGTATTTTTTGTTGTGCTTGTTTCTTTCAGTCCTGTTCGGCTTGTTTCGGAGTTTTTATTACTTCCATATTCATGTTTGTTTTTTAAAACCGTTTATCGGTTACTGTTACGTTTGATGCGACGATGTTGAAGATGGTGAAAATTTAGCTGATCTAATCAGCTAATGCAGATGCTATAGGAAAGAGGTTTTATGGGTTTTGGTTTTAGTCTTTGGACTACTTTTTCATTTTTGCATTTTCCTCTTGGTTTTTTTTTTCTTCACTGTATAGAGTAAGCTTTATAGAAATGAAGATTGAAACAGAACGGTGAACTTTGATGTAAGTGAAGGTTACTTGCGACGATACTAGAAGCACAAACGTTGTTAGGGGTCTAAATTTGTATGTGACTAAATGTTAGTGACTGTAGTCTAAAGACGCAATATACTTCACCCCGCCTCAGCTTGAGTCATGTTGCATCGGTGAAATTATGACTTGATAGGTAGAAGATTGAACAGATTATCCGAAGAATTCTCCAGAAGGAAGCCAACGCCGGCTAAGGTTGGCGTAGAGATAACACAAGTACTTTACAACGAGGCCCAAGACGGCTCCAATTGCAATTGAGTGATTAATTGACTCGGAATGAATTACTTTTTTTTGTGCAAGTGGTACAAAAATTTTCGCTCCCCCATCTCCATTAAAAAGTGAGGAGGCGAAAAAGAATACTTTTCAAGATGCTAGGGTAAAAGCGTTAAACAGTAGTTTCCTACTGAAATTATATTGATAAGAACAATGTGTGGTATCTTAGGTGTTGTTTTAGCCGACCAGACCAGAAATGTCGCTCCTGAGCTCTTTGAAGGAGCTATGTTCCTTCAGCACAGAGGACAGGATGCCGCGGGAATAGTCACTTGCGGATCCAAAGGTCGCTTCTACCAGTGCAAGGGTAACGGAATGGCCCGTGATGTTTTCACTCAGCAGAGAATGCAGGCACTCATCGGTAACTTTGGTATCACCCACTTGCGTTACCCAACTGCTGGGTCTCTGGCTGGAAGTGAGGCCCAACCATTTTACGTGAACTCTCCATATGGTATCTCGATGTCGCACAACGGTAACTTGGTTAACTCTGTGCAGTTGAGAAAGATGTTGGATGAAGTTGAACACAGACACATTAACACCGACCTGGACTCGGAGTTGTTGTTGAACATCTTTGCGCTGGAGTTGGACAGATTCAACAAGCTGAGAGTCAACAGTCAGGATATCTTCACTGCCATTGGAAAGACCATGAGCATTGTTAGAGGTTCGTACGCTGTTTGTGCTGTCTTGGCAGGATTTGGTATCATTGGATTCAGAGACCCTAATGGTATTAGACCATTGCTCTTTGGTGAGCGTTTCGATGCAAAGACCCAGAAGTACGATTACATGTTGGCAAGTGAGTCTGTTGTTTTGCTGGCCCATGGTTTCAACACTTTCCGTGACGTCAACCCTGGTGAAGCAATTATCATTCCAAAGGACACCACTCAGAAGCCAGAGTTCCGTCAGGTCATTGAGCCTCTGGTGTTTGCCCCAGACATTTTCGAGTTTGTGTACTTTGCCAGACCAGACTCTGTCCAGGACGGTGTGTCCATTTACAGACTGAGAATTGAAATGGGTAACAAGTTGGCAGCCAAGATCCAGCGTGAGATCACCGATGATGTCATTGATGTCGTTATCCCAGTTCCAGACACCGCAAGAACCTCTGCTTTGCAATGTGCTGTTGAGTTGGGAGTTCCTTACAGAGAAGGTTTTGTCAAGAACAGATACATTGGAAGAACTTTCATCATGCCAGACCAGCAGGAAAGAAGACTGAGTGTGCGTAGAAAGTTGAACGCCATGGCCTCGGAATTCAAGGACAGAAACGTGTTGCTTGTTGACGACTCCATCGTCAGAGGTACCACTTCCAAGGAGATCGTGCAAATGGCTAAAGAGGCGGGTGCGAAGAAGGTCTTTTTCGCGTCCTGTGCGCCTCCAATCAGGCACAACCACATTTACGGTATCGACTTGGCTGACACAAAAGCACTTGTGGCTTTCAACAGGAACACCGATGAAATCGCAGAGGTCATTGGGGCTGACAGAGTCATCTTCCAGGACTTGAAGGACTTGGTCGACTGCTGCAAGCGTGATGGAATGGAGAAGTTCGAAGTTGGTGTCTTCACTGGTGAGTACATCACTGGTGTCGAAGACCTGTACTTGCTGGAATTGGAAAGAATCCGTGCCCAGAACCAACGTTTGAAGGAAAAGATAGAACAAGGTTTCAGCGTCGATGCGTGCATTGACGTTTCTGACATGGTCGATGTCAAGGCCGAAGAGGACATTTCCATCTACAACAGAGGCGACCACCCATGAGGAAATCGGTGTGTGTCTGCTAAACATTTCATTGTATACGAATCTTAGACACGTTTAACGTTAATCATAAATTTATTGAAAAGAAAACAATCGCGCATATTCCATCCCATTAGGGGTCAAAAATATAACCAAATAGTCTTTTACGGTGGGACACGTGATGATTGGTGCCTGCTTATCTGTAGTACTGCATGGACGCGTGTTTTTTTTTTTTTTTTCGTGCTCTGCTGCGAACAAGTGTTTAAATTTTTTTCTCCCATGGGTTTACTTTTAGTATATCTAGTTACCCAAGCAGCCTATTTACTTCAGAGGAAGATATCACCGAAAAAAATGGACGCTATTGCCAACTCTGCTCCGATCTCGATCTTCTCGTACTGTGCCTCATCAATCTTGATGACGGTCACTAACAAGTACGTGCTTTCTGGTTTCAGCTTCAACTTGAACTTTTTCTTGTTAGCTGTCCAGTCCCTCGTGTGTCTCGCTGTCATTGGGACATTGAAGGCTTTCGGTGTGATCACCTACAGACAGTTCAACAAGGACGAGGCCAAGAAGTGGTCTCCAATTGCTTTCCTCCTTGTTGGAATGATCTACACCTCCTCCAAGGCTTTGCAATACTTGTCCATTCCTGTGTACACCATTTTCAAGAACTTGACCATTATTTTGATTGCCTACGGTGAGGTCTTGTGGTTCGGTGGTGCTGTTACCCTGATGGCTCTTTCCTCCTTCTTGTTGATGGTGTTGTCCTCGGTCATTGCTTGCTACGGTGACTCCTCTAATGCTAAGACTGCCGAGGATGCTTTCTCGCTTTACTTGGGATACTTCTGGATGTTCACCAACTGTTTTGCTTCCGCTGCTTTCGTTCTCATCATGAGAAAGAGAATTAAGTTGACCAACTTCAAGGACTTTGACACCATGTACTACAACAACTTGTTGTCTCTTCCAATCTTGTTGATCCTGTCCTTGATCTTCGAGGACTGGTCCGCTGCTAACGTTGCTGTTAACTTCCCAGAAGCTAACAGAGCCTCCACCATTACTGCCATGGTCTTGTCTGGTGCCTCTTCCGTCGGTATTTCTTACTGTTCTGCATGGTGTGTTAGAGTCACTTCCTCTACCACTTACTCGATGGTCGGTGCCTTGAACAAGTTGCCAATTGCTCTCTCCGGTTTGGTTTTCTTTGACGCTGCCGTGAACTTCTGGTCTGTCTCTTCCATTATGGTTGGATTCGCTGCTGGTTTGGTTTACGCCGTTGCTAAGCAAAAGCAGCAGAAGGAGCAGGCTTCAGCTTTGCCAACCACTAATAAGCAGTAAGTGCTATTAGATAGAAGTTGTACATTACAGTCGATAAGTTCCCTCTTATCCAGATATATATTTCATGAACTGTGTATTAGTTTAGATAAATCAAAGTCGTGAGTTTCACAAATTTAGTTTTTTTCAAAGAGGCAACAGCAAAAAAAAGTATACAACTGCATCGACCAGCACTATGGCTGAAAATTCGTTAGAGTCCATCCCTGAGTACTTGAAGCTGTCGCTTGATCCACGCCATGCAAAGCAGGCAGAGGTCTACTTGAAGCTGATTGAGTTACAGCAAGGGTTTGCCATCAATTTGCTCCATGTAATTTCCCTGACAAACTTGGACGCGTCGGTTCGTCTTGCTGGTGCTCTCTTCTTCAAGAACTTGGTGAGGCGTAAGTGGATGAACGAAGATGGAGTTCACCTTTTACCAGCTGACGATGTCAACAAGATCAAACTGGAAATTTTAGATGTCATGGTTCAGTTGAGCCCACAATTACAAGTACAAATTGGTGAACTGATTGCCCTTATAGCAGAAAGCGACTTCCCTCAGCAATGGCCAACATTGATTGATAGCTTGGTAAGCAAACTCTCTCTCGAGGATTGCTTCCGTAATAGAGCGATCTTGAGTGTGTGCCATTCAATCTTCAAAAAATGGAGACCACTTTTCAGATCGGACGAATTGTTCTTGGAGATCAAAATGGTGTTAGACAAGTTCGTTCAACCATTTTTGCAGATGTTTGTGGAATTAGATAAACTCATCGATGCAAACTTACAAAATGCTTCGTTGTTGAGTATTTATTTGGAGAACATGCTCTTACTAGTTCAAATCTACTACGACTTCAATTGTCAAGACATCCCAGAGTTTTTCGAAGACAACATGACCACGTTGATGAACATAGTTCACAAGTATTTGAACTTCACCCTGCCTCTTATTACCAAGGCAGATGATGATGATGAGATCGATGTCCTTATCAAGGTCAAAACTTCAACAATCGAATTGATCATGTTGTATATTTCGAGATATTCCGATGTTTTCCAACCATTGATTCAAACTTTCATAACCAGCGTGTGGTCTGTCATCAACGAATATGCCACCAAGCAAGCCAAATATGACTTGCTTGTCGTGAAATGCTTACAATTTTACTGCTCAGTCATCAAACTTGCTGAGTTCCAGAAGATTTTTGACAGTGAAGGCTCGTTGAACGAAATTATAGAAAAGATCATCTTACCAAACATCTATTTCAGAGAGGTTGACGAAGAACAATTCGAAGATGAACCAATCAGTTATATTCGTGCTGATCTCGAAGGATCGGACTTTGACTCTAGAAGAAAGTCTGCAACTGACTTTCTTAAGGAGTTGAAAGAAATTAACCCTGAACTACTCACAAACGTTGTTATGAAATACGTCAACCAGTTCTTGAGCGAACAACAGAATTGGAGGAATAAGGATATTGCTATTTATTTGTTTAGCAGTTTGGCTACTAAAGGATCGGTCACTAATATTGGTGTCACTCTGACCAATGTTCACGTTGATGTGGTCAAGTTCTTTTCTGACTACATCGCTAATGATTTGATCAACTCAGGAAATTCAGCTCATCCAATTTTGATTGTCGACTCGATCAAATATATCTTGGTTTTCAGAAATCAGCTTACGAAGGATCAATTATTAACGACCATTCCATTATTAATCACACACTTGAAGAGCTCCAATCCTGCGATCTACACATATGCTGCTATCACTATCGATAAGCTCTTGGAGATGACCAACTTTAACTCCACTTATGAGCCTGTGTTTAACAAGTTGGACATCGCACCTTACACAATCGAGCTTTTAAGCAGTTTGTTCCAGCATATTTTAGAAAACAGTTCCAGCCCTGAGAAGTTAGCAGAAAATGAGTTCTTGATGAAGTGTGTCATGAGGGTTTTGAACACTAGTGGCGACTCGTTCAAGGAAAGAATGCCAATTATCGAACAATTGCTCAAGATCTTACAGATTACATCAAGAAACCCTTCCAACCCCAAATTTTCACATTACACTTTCGAGTCTATTAGTTTGCTCGTGAAATTCGATGTCAGCAACATCGATAAATACATTGAGCTCGTCATCCCAGCCCTTTTGAACATTTTGGGTGAAGATGTGCAAGAGTTTGTTCCATATACTTTCCAGATTTTAGCATTTTTGCTTGAGTCGTATCCAAAGCTGCAAGGATTGCCAGAAACCTACAAGACCTTGATCAAACCAATATTATCACCGTCAGTGTGGGAGTTTAGAGGTAATATCCCTGGTATCACCAGGTTATTGGGCGCCATTATTCTGCATGATGCAACCGTGTTCTCAGGACTGGCTGCTACCATTACTCCACTTTTGGGTGTTTTCCAGAAGTTGATCTCTTCCAGAGTGAACGACATTTATGGATTTGATCTTTTGACTTCAATTTTCTTATACATGAACTTGGAATCCTTACAGCCATACTTGAGCCAAATCGGGATTTTGTTGTTGACGAGATTGAAGAACTCTAGAACCACAAGATTTGTCAGGAGATTTGTTTTGTTGTTACTGACGTTATTGGTGCTGCCGCAAATCAACGTCGATGCCGGATTTGTTAATGCGTGGTTCGACGGTGTTCAAGCTGGTGTTTTCCAGCAGATCTACTCTAGTTTCATTTTGCCAACACTGGAAACTATTGTTAACCTTCAGGAGAAAAAGATTGTTACTATTGCGTTAGTGCTGTTTGCATCTTTGCCTGCAGTGGCATCACCTACGATTGAGCAGTTGATCAAAAACTTGCAATCTTATTCAAGTATTATTACTTCTAGCAATTCCGCAGTTCCAGGCGGAGCTGTTGCGCCACCGCCAGTGGACGATTTTGAAACATCGGCTGCTTTTGGGTCGCAATACTCAAAGCTCGCGTCCATTCAAACCCTGCCATATGACCCATTGCCTGAAGTTAAGAGCAGTGACTTCCAAGGTATAAAATACTTGGTAGTTGGAGAGTTGAAGAAACTCCCTATTATTTCACAGCTTCCTCCAGCTTTACAACAGCAATTAAGTCAGCTCTAGGTTATTTAGAACGCAAATCAATACATTTCCTATCATAATACATTAAGAATACACATTTTAAGGTCATTGTCCCACCATATTGAATAACTCTTCCTTCGACTGGTCCTCCGTAGTTTGTAAATCACCTGAGACCTCCTCACTCTGCTCCTGCTTTATCTTGTCCAATCTTTCCTTCTCAGCAATCTCTGCTGCCGTTAAAAATCGTCCTCCTTGACCTCTTGGTCTACGCATGGCATGCTTGTGACGGGACTCGTGCAAGTATGGCTTTCGCGTTCTTGCAATCTTCAAGTTTTCCTCTAACTTTGCTCTCGCTATTCTGCGCTTCAAAATGCGGTGGTACTGTTTGGCGTTGACATAGAATGGCTGTTCATCTTCACCAGCAGCTGAAGCAGGAACGCTAGTTGGCGCACTTTCTTCAGCAGCCTGGTAGAATTGGTTGACTTGTTGGGCCTCATAGTATGGAGTCGACAGGTTCAGGGACGTCGGCGACTCACCAGCTTGATGTTGTTGCTGGACTTGCTGAGGGATAGCAGCCAGTTGCTGGAGTTGTTGCGCGAGATGAACTTGCTGGTGAGGACGCTGGATGTGCAGTTGATTTTCTGGATGTTGTTGGGTCATGTTTAATTGTTGGTGATGCTGGTGGTGGATTTGCAGCTGGTTCGGTGGTTGATGCTGTGATTGAGGGAGTACCAGCAGTTGGTCGTGGTGGTCTTGAAGCCTGTTCAGTTGATCATGTTGATTTTGCTGGTGTTGTTGTTGATGCAGAAGCTCTTGTGGCTTCTGCTGCTGTTGGGACTGTGATCCATCTGGTTGAGTATGCGATGTGAAGTAGGAGTCCTGGTAGTACGAGTCTCCAACAGGTTGTAACGATGTCATTATAAAAGAGGGTTGAAATTCAGACCGTAGTGGAATCTGATATTAGGGAAAACTTTTTTTTTTGTAAGGCTGGACCGTAGTTTTTGTGCAAATTCACGTTGGGAAACCGAGAACGGGATACATATCACGTGTACACATAAAATTAGGTGGGTCATAACATTAAGTATGGAGGAGGCTACTTTGCGCCTCCCAAATGGCTATAAAACAAAGGGAAGAATATAATACTGCGTTCTTTATGTGACCTGAGTTCAAGGTTTGACGCCTGGTTTCGTTGTGTACGAATTTTGGAGTGATTCTGGTAAAACATCATCGAAAAGGAACCTCACGTAATCGGAATCAGACTTGCTGAGTGACTCCGTGACACCCTGTAGTTGGATACTTCGCAACGGTTCTTTTGTTGCTTGCAAGGATATCACACTCTCGGTGGAGTTTAGACTTGTATCGATGTCTTCTTGCATTGCTATCCTTTTCAAGAAGTTACTCCTTTTACTCTGACTTGGAGGTGAAAACGCAGTTGGCTGAGCCTGTCGTATCACTGAATCGTGGTTATCTTGGTCGGTGTAGAGATTTAGAGCTTCCGGCTTCTCCTTCACATATTTTGCCTCTTGTTCCTTGCTATAAAGCTCATGCTTGAGCCGTGGCCACTCGCAAGCTAGGTTTTTCAGGTGGCAGTTTTGACACACTGGGTACAGTTGCTCGTCGCACTTCTTCTTGCGCTTGCGACAAGTCCAGCATCCTGTTCGTGAGCGACTTGTCTTACCCATGCTGTTTACTATTGGTACATTCCCAATTGGGTAACAATTTTTTAAATCTAAGCGCGCTTAGGTATATAAGGTGGAAAAAAATTTTGACTCAACTTTCACGATATCGAAATAGGAAAAAATATGACTTCAACTACTCATCGCCGTAAGCATGTTGCAGGGACATTAAAGTTTTGCGAGTACAACAATACAGGTTAGTAAGCTACTGTGTAACAAAATAAACTTAGCCAAGCAAAAGTGTCTCCACGCTACACTGTGGCTGTACCTTCTAAACCACTCTCAAATATCTGTGTCGCAAGTGCGTGCACACTACAAACTGAAAAGTCGTGCGGTCTGTTGTGCACTTTGAAAAATGTCGTAGACTTTCTAAAGGCTACTTGTACGAAAAGACAGATCCACCGGGAGCTATGTCATCAGGATTGGCGAGTAAATTGGCGCTGTCGCCACTCACGACTGTGGATGACATATTTGCCCACTTGTCGATCCCTGAGATCCAACAATTACGAAAGGAATATGGAGATATCATTGCGACACTGAAGTCAGACTTGTTTTCGTTGGTTGGCAACAAATACCGTGATTTAATCAAAATAGCAGAGGATATTGAGGAGTTATATGGTATCACGGAGGAGGTAGATTCGCAATTGGCTGATTTGTCATATAAACCTGTTAAGTTCACTTCGTTTACAAACGACTCATCATTGATCAAACTAAACTCGTCGTTAAGGAAAAACAAGGCGCGGGATGCCAAAGAACGGTCTCAGAGCACATTGTTAAGAGACCTCATTAATAACAGACTCATCAAGCTTGATTTGAAGATTGAAAAATGCAAGAAGGATAAGAAGCTGCCTTTGAACCACACCTCCAATTTCATTTTTTATGCAAAGTTGTACTATACCATGGAACTTGCCTTTAAAGACAACTTGGAAAATGACAAGGCCTTGAAATATCAGTTCAGCTCCTTGAAACAGAACTTCTTGGAGTTCATTGAAATGGAATTGACAAGCTTTAACTTGTTTGACAACGCATATAGAATCGTTGACAAGTTTAAGTCGAATCAGCGTTACTCACCACTTTCAGCATACACAGAAGGCGAAGGAGACGACGATTTTTACAACGAAGACAATGAAGAAGATGCCTCGGAGTATTACGAGTCTGAGGACTTGAGCATCCGTGAACTGTACACGCATAATTCCCTGCCTATGTGCAACTATCTTTTGACATACGTCATATTAAATGCCCCTACTGGTGATATACCAACAATCGCAGCAAAATTTGTTGATTTACGATTAAATTTCCTCAAAGAAGCTATTCTTCCTGTGGGACCACCTCTCTATGGTGTGTTCAAGTATATTGAAACAACTGCACAATATGTTGAGCTCTACTTCCTGAAACCAGGCAACGAACTATTCCGTGGAATCAGAAGCTATCTCAAACCATGGAGAGCATCAAGCATATTGGGATTCACTAACTGGTTCTCCTCCACGATTTCATTCCAATTTACGACCGACACTTTTGAGGATAAAGACTTGCTTGAAAAGTTCGTATCGGAAGTGTTTTCATTCGCTGGAGAGTCCATCACTAGCACAATTGGTCTTTCCGGCAAGCTTTCTGAATACTGCGATGTGATTAGCGCTTTAAGGAACCTTGAGTCTGCTGTGGATGACAATCACGTTATTACCTACATAACTGACAACAACCAATGCGCACAACTCCTCAAGATATTACTGCAACAAGTTACGTCTGTCTACGATTCGCACTTCCAGCAGCTTGTCACACTTTCGGAGAACGTTGCGGATTTCTCGCTGGAAGCTAAAGCCCACGACAAATTGTCGTTGCGATCCGTGTGCGAATTAATGGAGAAAAGCGTTGACGATTACATGACTGAGATATCATCGAACATATCCAAAGATAGCTTTGTCTCCAAACTCACACATTGGTTCCAGGTACTTGATGATTACAATCAAATGATTCAGATGAAGGAATCGACACCTTTGGCAGCAATCAGCACAATCCATGTGGATTGGTTGTCGAGCAATGAAATCAACGAGACTTTCAAGACCTTGAATGAAGATCTCGAGAAGACATTGGAATCGAAGAGAGATGCGTTTGTGTCTAAGTTAAGGAAAGAGATACAGGCCTCGTCCTCGTTAAAGTCCTACTACCATTTCCTAGAAGTTCTTCTTTTCCTTGGTACAAAGTTCAGTTCTGAAGACATCGAGAAGTTGAAGAAGGAAGTGTACTTGTACATAATAACAGAGGTTGGCCAAAACTACTCGAGCCAAATCAAGGAATTATTCGAACAACAGCCTGAAGTTGATGACGGAGAAACAGTGAACAGACCAAGTCTTAGATTAAGCTCTTTGATGTTCCAATTTGCAAAAGAATTGTGTGGGACTTCCTACTCGGGATGTTTTTACGATGCAGCTTTTGCTGAAGTCAAAAACCAATGGCTCAAGGACCACATTTTACCAGATGCAGACAGCGAGAATCAGCAATCAAAGGCGAATAGCCTTTATTTGAGTCTTTTCTGTGGTATAGATGGAGAAAAGGAGAGCACTCTCATAAAGGACATCAAGCTGTTCTATGACGCCAACAGTAAAATATATACTCCATTGAGTATACAATAGAGGTTAATTAGTTTAATATACAAAATTGAGTATGAGGTTAACATATGAGGTTTATCCTATTGTCAATTTATTAAGCTCCAAGCATGTAGTTTTTATCTACATCTTTCTCTATCCCATTCTATATTTAATACAAGTAAATCTTAGTTCCCGAAGCAGTAAGCTCTTTCAAAACGTCGGTGGTTTCCTTCAAGTCCCACACGTTTTGCATCTTTTTGTCCAAGTGAGTGCTGTCCATGATGACAATCTTCAATTCGCTTGCTTGCAAAGGAGCGTCTTCTGTGTGCAAAACCTTCAAAAGTCTACCTGGTGTACAACACAACACACGAGAAGTAGTGGTACCGAGAAGCTTCAAATCGACTTCAATCTTATTTTTGTTGATGATCTTTAATGATCCTCCTGCCAAGTCTTTGGTTGAACGGTGGACATCACACGCTCTTATAGCAGACATCGACATGATGGCAATGAATTTTCTCTCCTCAGATGAATCGTCCTTCTTCTTGTCATTCTTCTTGTCATTCTTCTTGGCCTTCTTTGAAGGTAACATGTTCTTGAACCTGTTGTTGATCAACACTGCGAAGTTATCCAAGGTACGGTCCTCGGTAAAGTCTGCGGTAGATCTGATGTCTGTCTTTGAGAAATACTTCTCACTAAGTTCCAAAGCCGAGAGGTCTGGGTTATTGCGGCGTATTTGTTCGTTGAGATAGTCGACAATTGCATCAGCTGATGGCTCTTTTGCTAATTGTTTCTTCTTTTCTATATCCATTTCCATCTTCATTCTCTTCTTCTCTTGGAGCTTATTGCTTGTCTTCTTACGCTTCTTTCCTTGTTGACCCAGTTCTTGCACATTTGGCACTTCCTTAGCGACAGCCTGCTCTTCACCATCGGAAAAGTCCACCGAGTAGTCTAAACCGTCGTCTAATTCGTCTCCTTCAATCTTGTTGTCTTTGGTCATTGTGCGATGAGATGCAGACTTGGATTTTTTTCGAGATCTGATACCGAAATTTTTAACCTACCAATGTTAAGGTGCAGACAGTTGGGATTTCGCCGCTCCATCTCTTTAACAGCAGACTTGGCTCTGAAACTCCTGGTTCTGGAGTATCATCCAGTCGTTGTTGTGGGAGGTGGACATGCAGGGTGTGAAGCTGCTACTGGATCAGCACGTTCTGGAGCTCCAACTACTTTAATCACTCCTGCAATAGATAAGATTGGAACCGCCCTGTGTAATCCGCTGATGGGAGGAGTGGGAAAGGGTACGTTGCTACGCGAGCTCGATGCACTTGACGGTGTCTCTGCAAGAATCACAGATTTGGCCGGTATCCATTTCAAAATTCTCAATGCCTCTAAAGGTGCTGCAGTACATGGACCACGAGCACAAATCGACCGTAAGATCTACTTGAGAGAAATGCAGAAAGAGATCTTGAACTATCAGAACTTGAGCGTTATGGAAGCTCAAGTAGAAGATGTTATTCTTGAAAATACCTATGAACTTAATGGAAGAGTTCGTGCATTAGTCAAAGGTGTTATACTCAAAGACGGTACAGTGTTAAAAACAGACAAAGTTGTGATAACTACAGGAACATTCTTAGGAGGAGAGATTCATATTGGCTTGAAGCTGTTCCCATCTGGTCGTATGGGAGAAGATGCAACGTTTGGATTGTCTCGTACTCTTAAGGATGCTGGATTTCGCTTAGGGAGATTAAAGACAGGAACTCCTGCTCGTCTTTCTGCAAAGACCATTGATTATCTGGGGATGGCAGTTCAACCTTCGGATTTTCCACCACAACCAATGTCTTATATGAACGATAAAGTCGCGCTTGAAGACCAACTCGTACAGTGCCACATGACGAGAACCACTCCAGAATTTCATCAACTAGTTGCTGATAACTTGGACAAGTCAATCCATATACGTGAAACAGTGAAGGGACCTCGTTATTGCCCATCAATTGAGAGTAAGGTCATCAAGTTCCCAAACAAGCAGTTCCACAACGTGTGGCTTGAGCCAGAGGGATTAGACACCGATTTGGTGTACCCGAATGGAATCTCGTGCACTATGCCGGAAGATATCCAACAGAAGTTGGTTCGCATGATGCCTGGATGTGAAAATGTTGAAATGGTACAACCAGGCTATGGTGTCGAATATGATTATATTGACCCACGTGAGTTGAAGTCAACCTTAGAGACAAAATTGGTAGATGGCTTGTTCCTCGCTGGTCAAATCAATGGTACCACAGGGTATGAAGAGGCAGCCTCTCAGGGTTGTCTAGCAGGAATTAATGCGGGCTTGTCTCAACTTGGACGCGATCCCTTGATCTTATCTAGAGCAGACGGATACTTGGGTGTTCTTGTTGACGACTTGATCACAAAGGGTGTGGAAGAACCATACAGAATGTTTACTCTGAGATCTGAGTTCAGAGTTTCTATTCGCTCAGACAACGCCGATACCCGTTTGACGGCTAAGGGTAGAGCTGCAGGAGTAGTGGGAGACCGCAGGTGGGATCATTTTACAACTGAGTCCCAACAGTTCGAGCAGATTAAGGAACATCTTTGCTCGGTATCACTTCTGGGAGCTAAATGGGCACCAGCTCTCACAGGATTGGTTCTGGATGTTAGCGACAAAACGGTTGTTGATGGCTGGAAGTTGTTATCTTACCAAGGAATGCTCATTCAAGGGCTTATCCCCCATTTTCCAAATCTTATGGAAGAGGTCCCTGACTTTTATGCAAACGTCTCAGCCAGATTGGCTAACAAAATCAACGTGGAGTCCACATATGATCCTTGGATGAAGAAGGAAGAGATGCATTTGAAGGCCTACCATGCTGACGAGGACCTTCTTTTGCCTGAAAACTACACTTATACTAACGAAGGTTCGGTCAAACTTTCCTATGAAGTGTGTCATTTATTGAACACCATTCAACCCAAGACTATTGGTCAAGCTCGCAGAATTCAGGGAGTTACGCCAGCTGGTATATTTGAGTTGTACAAATTGGTGAAGCATAAGAAAGAGCTTCACCAAGCCATGTAAATAGAACCTCAAAAGGTTACCCATTGTATATTTATGACTATAAATGCATGTTTGAAAGTGCTTGAAGCCATTCTTTAAAGTCATGCTCCCTGCTTTCAGTTGATCTAGTGTTTCAACTCATTGTCCAATGCAATCAACTGCTCTAGAGGCAAAAATGATTGTGCTAATTTAGAAATTGTATCCACATCGTTGAACTTGACCCTGTTTAAATAGAGCAACACATCCAGCATATCCACTTGGTTGCTGCCTCGATGATCTGCATAAGCACCCAAGTCGGACATCAACCCCTGCAAGAACTCATTGGATTTAGTTTGAATATCTTGCAAAAGGGTCAGGTTAGGTGCCCGCTTCTTGATATTTTCGTGGTGCCGGACGGCGTTCACTAAATTCTTGATAGATTTGAGTGGAAGTGTTGCAGGTGCCGATTGGCCAGGTTTAAAAGTTGCGTGAGGAACCCTGACATCTACCGGTACCATCGCTGTATCAGATACTAAGGTATCAGGTGGTGCCTCCTCCTCATCAGACTCGTCTGACGATTCAAATATCTGATGTTGGCCATCGTTGTCTATGGTGAATTCCTCCTGGATAATACTGATATCCCTTAAGTCTTCGGCTGCCGAAGAATTCCGCTCTTCTAACGTTACTTCAGGTAAAATATCATCATTATCTCCGAGATCAAAGTTAACAGCCTCTTCTTCATATTGTCCGTTTTCTATAGGCAAGTCATACTGGACCAGCAGCTGACTTGGTGACATTTCCGATTGCGGTGCATCGCCCGTGGTATCCCTCTCTTCATGAAGCACAGACGTATCTGCTTGGTCGGTAAGACTTGTAGAACCAACATTTTCAGTATCTGTAATTATCTTACCCATCCCTGTGTCCACCTCCGACACTCCTGTGTCCAGCTCAATTCGCAACTCAGCCTCTTCTGGTCCACTTTCAGTTCTCTGCAAGTCATCCTCTAAAGACGGTGCCAAAAAGTCTTCCAAAGGATTCTGTGGTGTAAAGAAGTCTGGAATGGATGGGTTTAGTGAACCAGAAGTAGCCACTTGCTCGTAGGAAGCTTGTCCCTGGAAAGAATCATCCGAGGATATGTCTTTTGCATCGACGGTAGGACGCTCGTAGGCTTCAGAGGTATATAAGAACCCTTGATCGTAAGATTCCCTCGTACCATTTTCCTCAATAATATCTGCAAATGCCACGGTCTTCGAAGTCTCTTTGTTCGGAGGTGTACTCACATCACTTGCAACACTGCGTACACTCTGGCCACTATGAGGAACAGAGGGTTTACTTTGCGGTGGGGTGGAATGTTTTGAAGGAGAAGTTTCACTATCAGTGTTTTGAATGACAAATTGGATGTCAGGGTGTCTCTCCAGGGTCAGATTCGCTGGAAGTATGCTTTCACTTCTCCTTTTGTTAACTTGCCTCGCATGCAAAATTCGCTCTAAATATGACATTTGCTTCGACTCCTTCCTTGGTGCTTGGATAGTGTTCTGGTCAATCAGTGGTCTTTTCACTGTGATGTCCCTTGCCAGCAGATTATAGTTGAAACCTGCGTCATTCAATGCGTTATCACCGTGGTCTTCTTCAAAGCTCGCCTCGAGATGTGTCACGCTTTCCATCAGAGTTTTATTGCGGACAACAACATGTCCCAGATTAAGACTCGCATGGAAAGGAGATCTAAGAAGGTCGTCATCATGATCTGGTAGTCTCAATGATCTGTCAAATGCACGGGGCGTTGAGTCTTGTGATTCTTGAGGTGGCAGCAATAACATTGGTGGACCTAAGTCATTAGGTTTGGTATTGTCTTGTTGTGAAACCTTATCCTTCTCAGCTTCACGTTGTTTAACCAGGATCTTGCAGAAGAAGCGAAGATAGTCAATTGTGACGGGACCTTGGTACTGAGGGTCAAAAGCTATATCTCCTGATGCTGTTATGATGGAGGAGCGTCGCCTTCTAGGAAAACTTTCTCTTCGTTCTTCTTCCTGGTCAATTTGACGCGGTCGTTTTCTTCGAGGTCGGTATGATGACATCCCCAAACTAAGTCGTGCGGTTGCCTGTGGGAGCTCATAGGGAGGTAAATGTATATGCTGTAGTCGCAGTCCTGCTGATCCAGGCCTGAATGGCCTGGTGTGAAACAGATGTCGCCGTTCTGGTGTAGAAGGCTCAGTACTCATTGTAGAAGCTTGATGTAAACAAGAAACAAAATAGTTCAAAACATTGCAAAATAGTTCAAAACCACTTTTTTTCCTCACTCAAAATCACAGCAATCATCAAATGTCAGACAGTCTCTTGATTGCGTTGGTGTCCGGGTGCACTGCGAGTGGGCTCGCTGCCACCATTACGTATCCACTCGACTTTCTCAAGACTCAACAACAGTTGAATAACAACAACTATATGAACAAATGGAAGGTCCCGGGAAACTACCCACTGACTCTTGGTCAGCTTTACAAGGGAGGAAGTGCACTTGTTCTTGGAGCAGTTCTTAAGAACTCCACAAGACTCATTTCGTACAATTGGCTGACGAAATTCATGAGTACCGAGTCACAGAAGGCCAGTGCCCCGAGAATAGTGATTGCAGGTGCTATTTCAGCGTTTTTCGAAACCATGTGCCTTATTCCGTTCGAGAACATCAAGATTACTATGATCCAGAATATGACGTTACAGAACGAGTTAACCAGGACTCGTGACTTCAAGTACGATATAACAGGTCAGGGCCATCCACTGTCGCTGTCACACTCGAACATCTTCAAGAAGCAGTATGTCAGTCCATACGCTTACTTCACATCCGAAGTCATTGCACAAGCAAAGGGTCACAAGGTTTCCAGATTTACGCACCAGTCCCACCATAACCCAAAAGACGTAGACGTGCGCAAAGCTAAGTATAACCGTGCCCCATCTTTGACCTTTTTCGGAACTGTCAAAGAAATGTACGAATTAAAAGGTATCTCTGCATTCACGGCAGGTACGTGCATCACATATGTGCGCCAGATCGCTTTACTGACGGCTTGGATCTGGACGTACAATGCAACAAGACAGTTGATTAGCCCACATCCATCAGGCGAACAGAGCTGGTTTGGCCACAAGCACACGCTTTTGCAGCTGGTGGGTCTTCACTTCTTGTCACTGTTAGCAGTGGTAACTTTGACTCAGCCACTTGATGTTATCAAGACCCACTTGCAGCTGAAGAACGGTAAGGCTATCTACAGAGACTCGTTGACCACGGCCTATAAGCTCTTTATGGAGCAGGGTCCACGTGCATTATTCAAGGGAAGTTTGCCTAGAGGTATTAAGGTCTTGATCAACGGTGGATTGACAGCAGGTATCTATACCTACGTGGAAAAGTTTGTTGTAGCTGCTGGCGGGCAAACAGTCTTTGCAAGCGAATAGACAAACAAGTAGAACAAGACCAGAAAAAGTTAATTGACTCTTGTGTAGAAATACGACACTTTTTTCGAGCATTTTCCATGTTTCCACGCACCCTCGTTCACAGGGCTGAAACGTGACTGTGAACACAGGGAAAGGCTGAAACGTGACTTTGACCACAGGGACAAAGGCCAATCTCGTTCACTTAAGTAAGGCTAGCACGAAGGTGCGGGAACCCGTCACCGAGATTAGTTCGTATCTTGAACACAGAATGTACGCATGGTTATTGAACTGATTAGCACACTAATTTGGAAGTAATTTCCCCAAAATATACATAAAACCTTCCCTTATCAAAGAGTATTAGTAATTCAATGTCGAGATAGATCGGTTCTCTCTCTTTTGTATCAGCTCGTTCATGAGTAGAGGGGCGTTGATGTTCCGGAAAACTACCAGCTCGTTCCACATGTGTCACAAAATAAAATTCATAGTCTAAAAAAATCCTTATCATCGCAACAATATACTTTTTTGGAGTAGGTCCCACCTTAGTTTCTTTTTTCGGTACTACTAGAGATAACAGTGATGTTACAACGATGAAGTCTATAAAAACCGACGATTCGCTAGCTTCTGAAGAAGTTCAACAAGCGCCTCTGACCATGTTTACAAAGATATCAACTATAGTCTGGGGTCCTCGGCTGGCGAACCCAGTTGAACGCAGTTTGATCTTCAAACAAGACTGCTTCATCTTGACATATGTCTGTCTAGTCTACTGGGTCAACTACTTAGACAGATCGAACTTAGCCAACGCCTATGTTTCGGGAATGAAAGAAGACTTGGGCTTGGTTGGAAATCAGTACAACGTCTTGAACACAGTGTTTAACGTTGGATATATCGTTGCTATGATTCCCCACAATTTGATCATGTTGAAAATTCGTCCTCGCTACTGGTTGACATTTTGTGCAACAGCATGGGGTGTGTTGACGTTATCACTTTACAAAGCCTCTTCCTATCACATGGTTTTGGTTATCCGTTTCTTCATTGCGGTGTTCGAATCGGTCACGTTCTCAGGTACGCATTTGATCTTGGGGTCCTTTTACGAGGAAGAGTTGTTGCCTTTCAGAACAGCCATTTTCACGAGTTCGGGGTTGATGGGATCCATTATCTCCTCGGTCTTGCAAGCTGCAATCTACAAGAACATGGATGACTATAACGGTATAGCAGGTTGGCGTTGGTTGTTCATAATTGACTTCCTCATCACTATTCCTGTTATTATCTTCGGATTCTTCTGTTTCCCAGACATGCCTGAGGTTTCAAAGGCTTTCTATTTCACTGAAGCTGAGCACGAGCTTGCTTTGCAAAGAAGACAACGCAGGATGCCCTCAAAGACAAAGTTTGACTGGACCTTACTCAAGCGTGTGTTTGGAAGCTGGAAGTGGTGGTTATTCTCACTCTTGTGGATCTTTGGAGGTGAAAATGAATCCTTCACCACCAACTCACTCTTTGCATTGTGGTTGAAACACTTCAAGTATGATGTGGTGAATATTAACCATTTTCCCATGGGAATTTATGGTGTAGCGATCGCCACAACTTTGGGGGCTTCTCTCTACATTCAAGATACTGGAGGTAGATTCCATTACAGGATTGCCATATTTATTTCCATCATATTGATCATCTCATCGATTTTATTGTTGACTAACCCGCTTTCGAAGTCACACGTCTTTGCTGCTCACTACTTGAGTGGAGTGTCATTTTCGGGACAGACTGCTTTCTTTGCATGGGCAAATGTGGTGTGTGCTGATGATTTGCAGTTGAGAGCGATTACGTTGGCTTCAATGAATGCTTTGAACGGTGCCGTCAACGCTTGGTGGTCACTTCTCTTTTACGCGGCCACTGAAGCACCAAAGTTCAGAAAAGGTGCAATTGCGATGATCTGTACGTGTATCACTGCAGCCGCAGTTGCCGTGGTGATCAGATTCTTACAGTTACGTGAACAAAAGCAAATAGCTGGGGTTGTGGACATGGACGAAGAAAAAGAAGTCCATCTGATGAAACGCAACGACACTATTGAGATCAGCAGCACAACAAACACAGATTAACATATTCTCGTTTGTTCTGAGTGCTGGCACTGAGTAACTAGTTTCTTATTTATTAATTGATATATTAAATTGACTAAAGTACAACCCGATTACAGGTTATTTCTTCATTAGATATGTCCTTGTCCTTACTAACCGTCATATACTGGGATCAATATCTCTCCACTCTTGTGATTTACACCACAGACCTTCTTGGCCAATTCACTTCCTGCACTGCTAGGCTGACTGAATGCAAGTTGCAGAGGCTTAAATACCATTCCATACGTTGAGTGCTTGCAAACACAATTAAGAAGTCGCTCGCCAAACCCACATCGCCTCCATCTAGGCAGCACCCATATACGAGAAATTCCAACACGGGAGTGCTTGTTGATTTGATCTGGGACAACTCTCTTGGTCTTGTAAAGCATCCATGAACCTGCTTCGATAGTATCGGTGCACACCACACCAACCGCTCTTTGGTCAACCACCAACACAAACGCTTTGCTGCGTTCTTTCTCAGGGTCTGCCCATTCTTGTGAGTCGATTGGGGAGTCCAATTCCTGGTTGACAATGGCAAGCAACTGCTTGCACTTCTCCACCTGTTTACGAACATGCTTGTCAACAGTAGTGATCACCACACGAGATTGCGGATTAGACTTGATTTTTGATTTCTGCCTTGCCGGTGCCTTATCGGAGATGGTAAACTCAACAACAGGTTTCGTCAGGAGCGCATCGGGCCATTTTAACCCATTGACATATTGGTCGTGATACTTCTTGTGGAAATCGGCATCTTGCTTGATGTGAGCATGATAAGACATTCGGCAAGATGGGCATGTTGTGCGTTCCAAGGTGTTCCCTATCGCAAGAAGGGATTGCACCTTCTTTTTAGTAGACATCAGATCATCGCCTTATCCTTTGTATGCACTGTTCTATAAGAAAATCGCGAGATCTTGATAAAATTTTCTCCACAAATTGCAAACGTTTTTGTTCAACATGTCTTACTCACACCTTTTACCTGCCAATGGCAAGTGGAAAACTCAAATCACTGAATATTTGACTGAAGATGTCCCATCCTTTGACTTTGGAGGCTTTGTTGTTGGAAACAAAGCTGAGACTGCTTCTCTTTATATGAAGCAGGAAGGTTTGATTCTGGGTATTCCTTTTGCCCAGGAAGTTTTTGACCAGTGTGGATTGAAGGTTGAATGGCACTACAAGGAGGGCGATTACGTCAAGCACGACTTCCTTGCTTCTAAGGGTGGTAAGATAGTTGTTGCCACTGTTACTGGTGATGCAAATAAGATTCTCTTGTCCGAGAGAACGGCTCTTAACTTATTGGCTCGTTCTTCCGGAATTGCAACACAGTCTCGTAGGACCAAGGATTTGGCTGATGCTGCTGGTTACACTGGTATTATTGCTGGTACTAGAAAGACCACTCCGGGTTTGAGACAATTGGAGAAGTACTCTATGTTGGTTGGTGGTGTGGATACTCACAGATATGATCTCAGTTCTATGGTCATGTTGAAGGACAACCACATTACCTCGACTGGCTCGATCACCAAGGCCGTTGCTGCTGCTAAGTCCGTGTGTGGATTTGCCATCAAGGTGGAAGTTGAAGTTGCTACGGAAGAAGACGCCAGCGAAGCTATCAATGCCGGTGCTGATATTATCATGTTGGATAACTTCAAGGGCGAGGAGTTGCAAAAGGTTGCTCGCAGCTTGAAGCTGAAGCATGCCGGACAGCAGTTTTTGCTTGAATGCTCTGGAGGTTTGACTATCCACAACTTGAGCAGCTTCTTGTGTAACGATATCGACATCTACTCCACTTCTTCCATTCACCAGGGTACTGGTGTTGTCGACTTTTCTCTCAAGATCGACCCACCAAAGTAAGTATATAAACAAAATAGAATATTTACGCTTTGTACGTTTTGAAATGTAGTAATGATGCGAGCTATATGCAAATGAAGTTGAGACGTTTTGGGTGGCTTGGTCTCCTTGGAGAACATAGTTATCGGATGCTCGATACACTTCTCAACTTCAAACTCTGAAACCCATTTGAACCGAGGGTTTCGCTGACGTTTCCTAATATTTGCGACGTGTGCTTGTCGAGTTCCTCATCACTGTCGTTATAGGCAAAAGAATGGTTGTTACTATTCAAGGAGATACCACTCAACCCGCCCTTGCTATTAATCGCACTCAAATTCGAGATGCTCATGTCATTAATGTCCGTGGAACCCGCCACATTTGATGATTTCTTTCCAAAGCATCGTATGGCTCGAATATGAGAATCTTTACCATCTTGATGGTTTGCTAACACTATCAATTTCACCGTGAAGCACTTGAGTACACCATCAGCTCTCATTGCATTGAAAATCATATGTGACCATCCGATAGGTTTGTTGAAGTTTACAGTGCACACTTCAGTGAGATCCCAGCCATCGCTGCTTCCCGCCATGATTTTAATCTTAGATGGAGTGTAACTCTCATCTAACAGAAAGTTTGTGAAGATGGAAATTCTCTCAAGAGACACCTTCTTGGAGAACTGAATAGTGACTGAATGTGGGTTGTTGAGTTGATTATTCAGAATGGCATTGGAGTTATTATTGGTATTACTGTTGTTACTTGTGTTGTCGTTACTGCCGTCTGATTGCCAGTATGTGTCTGGGGAGTCGTCGCGCAACTGCTTTAGCCCAAAACCTTGTTTAGATGAGGACAACTTCCAATTCGCTAGTGGCGAAAGGTCTAGTAATTGAAGAGATTCAAGCTCCTCTAAACCTTTTGTGTAGTAGACCCTTTGTATCTGTTCCAAGTTCGGTTGCCCGTTTTCATTCACCTCATTTTTATCCTCGTCTGATTCTTCATCTCTTTGATGACTGTCTGAAACGAACTGCTGGTCGAGTTCAAAGTTGTAGCTACTTGTTTGACGGGAGTTTGAGTGGTTGATCTCACTCGCAGAAAGCGATTCCATGATCTCATCTTGAGAAATAACGCCCTGTGTTTGCAACTCATGTTCTCCTGGCCCACTCATATTTGTGCCTGAGGACGCTTCTGCTTGTTGGAACAGCAGGTTCGCTTGTCCAAAGTTGAGACTTGACTGGTCCCAATATCCAGAGGAATTCATAATGGGTGAAACAAAAGTAAGCGCGCCGTAAAAACAAAACGCCTAAAAAATACATAGACTCTTTTTCACTACTTAGAAAATATCGTTATATCGTTTATTGCTAATGACACTTACTTCGACTCCTCAACTTCCTCAACAGCTTCTCCTGCCTTTTCGGTTGCTTCTTCTTTGGCTGAGGTTGGCTCCTCCTTAGTATCCTCACTTGCAGTCTCCTTACTGGACTTTTCGATTTCAATCTCCTTGAGATCCTCTACTTCAGCTGTTTCCTCAGGTTTCTTTGCGTCCTCTTTCTTGGATTCGTCCTTCTTGGTCTCAGCCTTCTTGGTCTCGGCCTTCTTGGTCTCGGCCTTCTTGGTCTCAACCTCCTTGGTCTCAGCCTTCTTGGTCTCAACCTCCTTGGTCTCGGCCTTCTTGGTCTCCTTCTTACCCGTGACAACTGGTTCGGCAGCATCTTGCTTGTTTCCTTCCAGTGTCTTCTTGTCATCTATAAGTGTTTCCTTTGGTAACAGCACATTGGTGCTTTCCAAGTTGATCAAAACGGACTTTGAGCCGTTGGCACTTACTGTGACTGGGCTTCCGGTTCTCAATGGAGTGTTGTCACCACTAGCTGCCTTGTGCAGTTGCTTCTTAACAATGCGAGGAACAGTGAACGTGGTGTTGTAGTTTTCGGTCAAACCGTACTTCTTCAAGGCTCTCTTTTTCAAAATTTCCAAGTAACTGATTCTTCCCTTGAGAGCACCCTTACCGAACTCCTTTCCATCTCTGTCGTAGTATGATAACTCACCTTGGTCCTCGTCTTCGTCACCAATCATGTAATCGTCATTACGAGTAGCCGATAAAAATCCAGTGTCTTCGTTGAACTGGCTGGAATCAATTTCGTAGTTACCCTTGTCCAAGTCAGTGACATATTGGTAGATAAACTCCGAGAAAGTCGAGGCAATCACCAATTTAGTATCGAAGTCACGACCAAAGATGATAATCTGACCCCAAACACCATTAGGTCCTGGTGCAAGATCAAGTGCAATTTGGTTTCCGGTTTCATCCTTCAACAAAGGAATCCATCCCCTGTTGAAGTACGTGGACTGAATAGAGTTGGGTGGAATCGATCTTTGGTTTGCCATAAATCCTGTAGGGCTCGCAGCAGCCGCAGCAGCAGCCTGAGCCGAGGAAGTAGGCTGCTGTTTCTGCACTTGTTGCTGCAGAGCCAAATGACGCTGTCTGTCCAATCTGTCAGCAACCTTGCACCAGATGGCGTACTCCTCAACAATACTCTCCAAGTCTAGTAAAGCCAAACCCATAATCAATCCAGTAGGCTTTCCACCTCTAAACTGACCATCGTGTCTCTTATAAAATTGTCTGAATTCCGTTGGTAAATTGCCACTTCCTAAGTCGTTTTCAAACTCGTTCAAATCGGCTGTGGTAACTCCATCGTTCAAGTAGTCTTCTAATTCGGGGTATTCTTCATCGATCCAGTGCTCGATACGGTCCCACATCGAGTCAATCAGTGGAAGTGGTGGCTGACCTTGGGCGTTCAAGTTTTGCAACGTCAAGTCCGTAGTCGAGTTCACATTCGACAGGGAAGATCTGAATCCAGGTCTATAGCTAACATTCGCGTTGCCGCCAACCAAGGACTGACTGGAATCGTTGTTGAGGTTGGTCAAACGGTTGAGTTCGTGAAGTCTCGATCCCCCTGCTTGTCCGTTGAGCGCGTTTCTACCACTGCCACTCCCCACAATATTGCCGCTGTTATTTATACCAGCATTCTTATATGGTGAGTCGTAGGACGCGTAGTGATCCTCGGTGGTTATCGAGTGTACAAATGCCTTAATTTCATCAAGGAACCCCATACTTGCTTTCGGTGGAAGGGTCACTAGTCTCGATTGGTATTTGGCCGAGTTTTTTATGTTTTTTTTTTCGTGTACAACCCAGCTTACGTAATCGCCCTCAGTCACCAGCCTTGTTGAAACCATCTGGAAATGACAAAAAGTGGGGTGGCTTTGCTGGTAAAAATAGCCATATCTGCATTTGGCCGCATTTCAGGCTATCTTGCTTAGAAATGTTGGAGCTTACTGTCATGTTATCTCCTCTATCAACCTATGCTGGTGAGACTTTGCTGGTTCTTGTGCTATGAGCCCGGAAAGTTCCATCACAGGAACGGTATGTCAGGGAACAATATCTGGTTCTAGATGTACTTTGTGATGCAGGCAACTTTGCTTTAAATTGTCTTTTCTAAACTATGCTAGCTCTTTCTATTAAACATGACCATATAAAAGAGAAATATATAACTTCACTTCCAAAAGCTTGCATGATTCCAGCTCTTTCAGTACTTCACACAGTTCTCTAATTTTCATTTCAAATGAATAATTGTGCTCATGATGTCATCTACAAAATAAGTCACCTGAGGAGATAATCGGCAATATCCTTGCCAACCAACTCTGCTAAAAGTGTCTCGTCGTATAACTCCGATACCTTAAGAGCATCAGAAGTTAAGTGGTAGTTCAACTCCTGAGACACCTTAGAGTCTTGGTTGTATAATGGTGAAGAAAGCACCTTCTGTCTTAACCAGTGTGCGGTTGTGGGGATAGCACCACTTGCACGGCGGCTGACCAAGAGTAACTGGAACTTTATTTTGGTCAAGTATTCCATAAGTTGTTCTTGTGGACCTTCATATTTTGGAATCAAATCGGTAGCCAAAAGCTTCACAATCAAATTGATGATACCACCATGAACAGAGTCACCATTCACAATGTCGTTGGCGGAATACATAGTAACATTGGTAGTGTTGCTGATGCCATTTCCATTTTGGTGCACACCATTGGCGTGTTCAGAGACGTTTCCGTCGATGTAGTCTGACAACCACTGCAAGTTGTACTTCTCGAGGTTTGCAACCTTCCAGTTTGCAAAGCTCTTGAACCAGAACTTTTCCCCGATTGCTGCATCCACGCGGTGTGCAGTCGTCATGTTTTGCTCTATGTTTGAGATCGGAATGTAGAAGTCCGGTTTGAACTTCACGATTGCCTTTGAAAGCAAAGCAATGACGTTGGAGAAGGCAGCGTTCTCAAAGTCAGTGAGTTGAATCTCCAAAGGACGGAACTCCACTCTCCAACCTGGCTTCGAGGACAACTCAGTGCCGCTTGGGTAAAGTGCAGGTGGCTTAAATCTCAAGGTTTGCCAATTCGTCGACTGGATGTTTTCAAAGTGGTCGTTGTCTAGAGTGTCATCCGATTCCAATCTCTCGGAGAATATCACCAAGGGATCACGAATGAACAAGTGTGCAAAATGACGGGCGAGCACAGGGTCAAAGTGTCCAGACTGAATCAAACGATCGTAAATTTTATCGTTGATTGGCAGAACCAAGTCATTGTAAGACTCGTTAAAATAACTCGTTGAATACTTGTTGTCTCCCAAGTACGAGTCAATAGAATCATAACGAGACTTTGGAACGTGTTGCACATTCTTACCATCTCTTGTCTTGACCCCATCGTAGTTACCGTCCTCATTGACACTCAACGAAGACGGCACCTCAGTCACAATATCCAAGCCTCCAGTCTTCAGATATCCATGGTAAGGTACCTCCTTCTTCTCCAAGAATGTACGGTCATCGACAGCACCGCTGACAACATTCCAACGGATGTCCTGGTCCACCAAATGTCCTCTAAAGATTGGAGCAGCAGCACTGACAGCGAGAAGAACAGGTGTCAATGGAGCCAAGGTGTCATACAAGTACCTTGCCTCGTTGACATCGGCCGCTTGCATGGTTACTTGCAAGCAACTAGCTCCCATACCAAATCCCATTGAGTCCATGTAGACATGGCCAGGCTTGGCAGCACCAAGTTCCGGCTCCCTGTCCGAAGGGTACAAAGCGCGGTCTCTTGGAATCAGGTCGTCAACCAACTTCGTATTAACATCCGGGTATAATGGCAAGTTGATTGCGACCTTGCGGCCACGCCTCTTTCTAATGTTGGCGGTCAATGTAGGGAATCTAGCGTGTCTGTTGATGATCTCATCGGGAAGGAAAAGCGACTGCAGGGCTGGGCCGATAGGTTTGCACTCTGGTGTTGTGAACTCTGCACATCCGAGTCTGGGGAATGAGGTCAAGGTGATCAAGCGCAAATTTGGAGGCAACTCACTATTACCGATATCTCTTCTTGCGGCCATGTTTGTCTCAACATAGGCGTAGTCTTCCAACAGACTACCGTCATAGGGCCTCAAAGGAGTTCCTTCAATCATATATCTTCCATATTCTGGATGGAAGGAGATATTATTGTCTATAGACTTCAGCAAAGACTTCAGTTCGTCATTCAAGTCGCTGATAACATGGTCGTAATCGATAGCCAACTTGGCAGTCTTCTGAGAATCGTTGAAGTCGACAATCATGTACTCAATCTCATCGCCCCATAAGAAGTTGTCGTTTTGTCTCAGACCATGCTGCTTAAACATGTTGATAAGCTGGGAAATACCGTGCAGCCGCACATGTTCGTTGTGTTCTCTGGACTGCTCCCAGTCGAGAGGTGTACCAAGTGATAAGAGACCCATGAGTTAGCAAAGGAGAGCCTTTCAACGGTTTTTGATAGCAAATTCCTGTGAAGGCGCGATATATGCGAAAAAGTTCCCTATTTCTTTTGTGATTTCTTTTCGCCTTGGATTTGCGATGCGAGTCACAAATGCAAATGGAACGCAGTGATCACTTCAAATGACTTTGAGCACAGTCAAAATCGTTAACGGAGGTGTTGACGGAACGATTTCCGGTGAGTGGTAGTAGCCTTTCGATAGCTCACAATGGACAAAACTTCTGGTTTTATAGCAATGAGATACGGATCTATTTATTTGTGTGTTCCCGTATCTTTGCTTAGTAATTTGACGTGCATGCAGTACTCGTAGCTTATCCCTATGATTATGGCTTGCGATTAAGCTTTGCGAGATGTTGATTACAAACTGCTTCCTTCGATCTGGATATCTCCGCTATTTAAATGGCCCCTTGTTCCAAATTATATAGCAGCCCTACAGCTATGGAGTCATTGAGCCATTGAGCCATCAAAGAAATTACGATCTGTCACGTGCCGGAAGTATAATATGTTCTGAGGCAAAAGTTCCTGAAACACAAAGCAGCGAAGGTGGATCTGCAAGTTAAGCTTTGTCAATAGCTTGTCTTGGATTGGGTACCTTCCATCGTTCTTTATATTGAGTGATATTAAAGTATTCTATATTACATTCTGATGTTAGCTATTTTTCCATCAATTTTGACTTTAATTGATCGCAAATTACCGGTAAAATCATTTATTTTCTGCTATCATTGTCATCATACAGTGTGATTAGTACAAACCATCGACGTTGGCGACCACACAAGGCTCGTCATCTCCAGCTCTGTCGGTCAAGTGGCCAATGACGACAGCATCCTCGTTGTGCTTCTTCAAGTTGGCCAACACCTTCTCCACCTTGTCCTCTTCAACAATAAGTACCATACCGATACCCAAGTTAAATGTCTTCAAGATGTCCTTGTGTGGCACATTACCCTGCTTTCCGAACCACTTGAAAATAGCCGGAACCTCCCAGGTTGCTATGTCAACTTGGGCCTGCAAGTTGCCAGGTAAAGCACGGGGGATGTTCTCGACGAGACCACCTCCGGTGATGTGAGCCATACCCAAAATCAAGTCTTCGGCAACGGAGTCAAGCAACTGCTTCACGTAAATCTTTGTAGGAACCAAGACCTCCTCACCAATAGTGGTGTTTTCAGCCCAAGGAGCTGGCGAAGTGTAGTCGAAGTCACTCACCTCAATGATCTTACGGACCAAGGAGAAACCGTTAGAATGTATACCATCGGACTTGAGACCAATGAGAACGTTACCCAGCTTCATGTTGGACAACTTTGGTAAGATCTTACCCTTAGTGACAGCACCAACAGCAGTACCGTTGGTGTCATAGTGACCTGGGTCGTACATACCTGGCATCTCGGAGGTTTCACCACCAACCAATGCACATCCAGCTTGGATACAACCGTCGGCAACACCGCTAACGAACTTGGCAGCGACCTCAATGTCGAGCTTACCAGTGGCAAAGTAGTCCAAGAAAATCAATGGTTCAGCACCCTGCACAATCAAATCGTTGACGTTCATGGCAACCAAATCGATACCAACAGTGTCATGGATGTCCATGATCTGAGCAATACGCAACTTGGTACCAACACCGTCAGTACAAGCAACGAGAAGAGTGTCATCACTGGAAGTGTAACCAGCAGCCTTCAAGTCGAAGGTACCACCGAAACCACCAATGTCAGAGTCGGCACCAGCTCTACGGGTGGACTTCACCTTAGCCTTAATTTGCTCAACAAGGAGGTTACCGTTGTCGACAGAAACACCAGCATCGGCATAAGTAATGGCGTTCTTAGCAGCAGCCTTGAAAGCTCTGTGTGCAATATCAGTTCTGTTGTACTTCTTGTCGAAGCTAACAACATCGACACCACTGTAAGCTCTGTCAACACTCTCACGGACAGTGCTGCCAGTAGCAGTAGCGGCAATGACTCTTCCACCAGCAGTGACGATCTTACCGTCCTTCTCAGCAGTTCCTGCATGGAAGATGTAGGTGTTGGCAGGGATAGATCCGACAGTGATCTCGTCGCCCTTACCGTATGCCTCAGGGTAACCACCAGCAGCCATGACCACAGTAGTGGAGAAAGTGTCTGGCTTGGTAGCAATGGTGACAGAGTCCAATCTGTGCTCAGCACAAGCCAAGAAGACCTGAGCTAAGTCAGTCTTCTCAGTCAACAATGGCAAGACAGTCTGGGTCTCTGGGTCTCCGAATCTAACGTTGTACTCCAAAACCTTTGGCTCACCCAGAGGGGTCAACATGATACCAGTGAACAAAACACCACACATTGGGTATCCGTCCTTTCTCATACCATCGATAGTTGGCTTAATGATAGTAGCATCGATCTTCTTCAAGACTTCAGCAGTGGCAATTGGGGCTGGGGCGTAAGCACCCATACCACCAGTGTTCAAACCAGAGTCACCATCTCCAATTCTCTTGTGGTCCTGAGCAGCAGGCAAGTTGAAGAAGGAGTAACCGTCAGTGACGGTCAAAATGGACAACTCATCACCCTCCAAGAACTCCTCGATAACAATCTCGTCTCCAGCGCTTCCGAAGTTCTTGGCGACCATAATCTCATCCAAACCAGCCAATGCCTCCTCCTTGGTCTGTGGGATAAGAACACCCTTACCAGCTGCAATTCCGTCAGCTTTCAAGACAATCTTGTAGTCGACCTCATTCTTGATGTAGTTTCTTGCGGCCTCAACGTCAGTGAAGTTGCGGAATCTGGCGGTAGGGATGCTGTGCTTGTCCATGAAAACCTTGGAGAAAGCCTTAGAACCCTCCATCACAGCCGCGCGTGCGCTAGGGCCGAAGACTGGAATACCAACCTTGGTGAATACAGTAGCAATACCGTCAACCAAAGGCTGCTCTGGACCTGGAACAACAAGACCAATTTCCTTCTCCACGGCGAACTTGGCCAAGGCATCGAAATCCTTTGGAGATCCGGACAATTCTGGAACGTTGACAACCTTGGATCCAACGGTACTGGTTCCTCCGTTACCAGGGGCGACGTAGATCTTGGCCACAGAGTCAGACTGTGCCAATTTCCACACAATAGCATGTTCTCTGCCACCGTTTCCGATAACAAGAATATTCAATTTCGACATTGCAGTAGATTTGGGGTTGTTGGATAGAAGTTTTCTTTACCTTTATCTATATATACACCGAAATTTTTTTGCGATGCTTTGACTCTGCCAGAAATTGTAATATTGGTCACGTGTGTGTGGAGATCATTATAGAGAACCAGTACGACTATGGAAGAGGTTTACCATTCTACCCAGGAGGGGCAAACTATCAAGCCTTAAAGGAAGCATGAAGCTTCTCTTGTTTTAGGTGGTATTCATTGAAATCTCTCTAGAGGCTAATCTCAACAATGTAACTCAAAAACGGTTTGGAGTCATCCAAATCGTATCATAAGAGTTCGATCCCCAGCGAAAGAAAACCGAAGGTTTTATCCTTATGTAAGGTCTTCTTTATCCTTATGTAAGGTTTTTTATCCTTATGTAAGGTCTTCTTATGTAAGAACTTACAAGGCCGACCTTACATAAGTAAATTAAAATGATTACTTAAGAAATCCTTTCCTTGCTTACCTAAGCACGGGATGGACCGCCTTTGGACAAAATTGTCGGCTCACGTGACGATCGGCACCAATAAACAAATTCCGGAGGAGGCTTTAACTTTGAAGCAAGATTTGGCCCAATCATAAATTTCACTGATGCTTTTGATAGGATTTTTGGTTTGTAACCCAGATTTAATAAAGACTATGATAGTATTGTGAAGAAAAGTTTTCATTGACACCGTCTGTAGCATCTGCACTGGTTCTTTCACAAAGCACCAGTAAAGGGTACATTTAGTGCCAAGTATATTGTGTCAAAGTCTGAGAATACTTCCCTTTCCTGCTACGTAGCTATCTATTCCATCGTCCCACGAGTGGCTTTTTTTTTTATTGGCCGCATCGCAGTTCCAAAGGGGGCCGAACTAGTATTGGCTGCCCCGTTCCTTTTTTTTCCTGTGGCCTGAGACATATAAGGCTGCCGTTTGGGAACGAAAATTTGCTCAACGATTATCAATTTGATCAAACCCATATCTTTTTGACATGGTTTCGTTTACAAAGTTGACAGTCTTGGCAGCTGCCTTGGGTTTGTCCCAGGGTTTCGACTTGCACCGCAATGAGAATGGCTTTGCTATCCTTCCACCAACCGATGTTGTTTACCAGCACTTGGAGAGCTTGGTTAAGGACCACACCTCTACCGACTACCATGTCATCAACACTGTTGAGAATGAGTCCGGTGAGATTATCTCTGTTAACTTGAACACCCACGAGTCCAAGCGCACTGGTAAGTTCAAGAAGGACTACGACAACGGTATCTACTACACTTTCCTCAAGCCTCGTACCATCTACAGAGAGGACGGTGTTTGCTTCAACGAGCAGGATGACCTTGGAATCTCCGAGTGTACCTTCGACTTCGTCAGCTACACCTCTCCAGGTAACTGTTCTAGTGCTGGTGGTTCCAAGTACGCTTGTGTCTTGGATGTCGAGAAGTCTCAGGACTCTTCCATTTCCTTGAAGGACATGGACGACGTTGCTGCTTTGGTCAGATGTTACCACTCTTTGGACCTGGCTAACAACGCCAAGGTCTCTGGTGGTGCTTGTGCTAAGTAAGTTGCGTTGACGCTCAAGCAAAAGGAAATATCAGGAATATAATATCTAATTTCATTAACAATACCATGTAGGAGGGTACTTAAGGACAAGGTGATAGGCAGGTATTTGAGAACGGGCTTGAAAGAGTTCTGATATTGAATGTTGAAGGCATGCACGTTTTCTTCATGACTTCCTATAGTAATCATCTTTCATGCTTCTCTAGTATTCATACATACTCCAATATTCATGACGCAAGATACTTCCTTTAAAGACCCCCACTCTTCATTTTGCTCATCTCACTCCCAGCTTCAATATCAATACGACTTGGTTACACTATTATATGTCTGCTTCAGTCAATTAACCTTCTATCGTAAAATGTGTCTATGTACATACCTCTTGTTGAGGTTAAATGGCAACATCTCCCAAGCCCACCACACTCTCGAACTTGTAGCCTTCATCACTTGGCAACTTCACGGCCTCACCTTCAGAAGTAATTGGGGAGTACAAGTAGTAGCTCATCAAGGCATTCACGACAGCTCTTGTCTTTGCTTCTTGGATCAGCGAACCGATACCCTCGCCCAACTTCTCGACACCACAGAAAGCACCTGCCACATAGATTGCATGTGCAGATAATCTACCGGTCTCGGCTATCAATCTGATTTCCACAGGTTCTGTGAACTGCAACTTGTCGCAGAGTCTAACCAACTCTCTAGTTGGCTGGTTGAACTGGAACATCTCCTCTAATCTCAACTTTCTCAGTAATATGTGGTCCTGGATGAAGTCCTTGGTTGCTTCTTCTCCGACATGGGTGTACAAACCACCAATAATTGCCCTAACGGCCGATGCAAATGCTTCCGACTCATCAGAAATGAAGTTGTGGTTACGCAAGCCTCTGGTCTCCTGTTCACTCAACTCATAGATGCCTGGCTCATCAGAGGTGTTTGAAGAGCTGAATCTCAACTTACCGTATTGGAGAAATTCTGACTCTTGTGACAAGTATTGATCCAACTTCGATCTTTGATGGACTTCAAGACCCCAACTCTTACCAACATCAAAAAGAGCCTCCACTCCCATCACGGAGTCGACTGCTGCGTTGTGGATAGGCATGGGCAATCTTGGGTACTTTATCAAAAGATGCTCACTAACGTAGTACGACAATAAGTTCTTTCCCAAGACATTGAGACCAAAGTTGTTGGCAAGACCGCCGCTGGCTTCAGAAGTCAAGTTCATAGCTTGGGACAAGGTAGCAAGCAGATACTTCGAAGGAAGTTGTAATCTAGAATGCAAGGCCACTAATGGTGGGGACTGTTGTGCGGTGGACTCTGGTAATCTGTGAGTGAAGTGAGTGTGCTTGTAAGAGCCGTAGTCGGAAACATTATCGTATTTTGTTTTCAAGGTAGCTGTGATACCACGGGACAAAGAAGCCCTAGAAGAGTGGAGCTGACGGAATGCTGCTATCGTTCCCTTCGATCCGCTCTTTAAACTTCTGTTTATCATGTCGTGGTTACAGAGAAATTTTTCAAGTTTAGAGAAATTTTTTCTACTACCGCTTCTTCACTTTTAGAGGGAATGATCCAGAGTTTGCTCAAATCACGATCCCATTGCTTCTACCTTCATTATTCACCGTATTACTCACAGTATATATGTCCTTTGTAGCTTCTTAGCAACTTCTGCTCGGGCTAGGTAGAGATACTCTACCTGATCCATCTCTCACTGTGGTGGACACAAAAGTCGTGCGAGTTCCAAAAGGTCTAACCAACCAAAAGGTCAAGAAAAGCACTTACGAAAAAAACTAGAATAACTACAACAGAAATGGCTCACGCACCAAAGGTCAACGCTGCAGCTGCCATCATGATGGGCTCTGTGGCAGTTGTCTACATTGCTATCAAGTCCCCACTCAAGTACAAGTGGGTTGATGAGAACAGATTGAGCCCAAAGGCTGACTTGGCATGGAGAAACGCCGCTGCTAAGTGGTTGGAGAACCACTCATAGATTGGAAGGTTCCATAGATTACAGAATTTTGGAAGGTTCTATATGCAATAAACAGGATTACTTATTGTCGTTGTAATTCGATATCGGTCTGTACCATCTTCGAAGCATCGTTCTTTAACTTTAGGAAACACCAATTCCATCTTCTTATAATTTCAAGGATTTGAAGTGAAGTGTACCCGAACGTATTGTAGTCACCCGCGTACAATATCTCTCCTATGCTTGCAAAGTGAGCGAAATACTCGCTTCCTCTTGACACTTTGAATATCCAAACAAAGCGGAGAATAAAGTTGATGATAATGAGAACGTAGTACATCCAATGCAGCTGTCTGTTCACGATCCGGCCCTTACGGAAGGACAATCCCCAGTCCATCTTCAAGTCCCAGATGAACGAGTATGTGGAGTTAATCAAGAGGGTTGTGACCAATAAGCCGTGCAGTTCAATGTGCATCGCAGCAATGAAAAGCGGTCCGAAACTAGTAACGTATTTGAACAAGTTAAGCAAATGGGAAATGTTTCCTGTGAGACGGTATTCATACCAACACTGCTTGATTCGAATACATATAGGTATCAGGAGGGCAATCCACTCATATTTGTCGTAATCAAGACCAAATGAAAGGTACCGTGTCAAATCATTAAACACTCTGCTGAAGGACATGAACGAATCACTAACCAAAATATCATTAGATCTCATATACTGCAGAGCGATGCCTCCCACTAAAATACGCTTGAGTGTGGTGTAGATCCTTACCTGACCTTGACTTCCTGACCAGTTGTAGAATAGCTTGTATAAAGTGAAGGCAATACAAAGCACTCCCACAGCTTCTTTAGCTGCATAGGCAACGTCATAGTGTTCGAGAGCCTTGTAGGTAGAGAAGCCCAAGACGTTGAAGATAGTGGTATCTCTCAAATTCCTCAAGATTCCTTCGGCGAGCTGTGCATTCTCATTGATGTAGACCGGCCCCACTGTGTGCCATTCACCAGAGGTATGCTCATGCACATCTCGATCTGGGTCCAAGTAGCTGTGCTGGGTGTAGGAGAAGTTTATCAATTGGGCAACGTTAAGCTTGAGCCACGTGTACAGTATGTATACGAGGGCATACCATAATGCAACCGTGAAAAGCAATAGTGCCAATACCTTGAACGGAAGGGGTAGGATATCTGTCACGTTCATATTATGTGTTGACAAAAATTCACGTCGCGCACCGGTGTTAAATCCAGACATCTACACTGAAGAGAAGAGCAAAATACTCAGTAATAAGGCTTCAGACGTGCCGAAGCACGATTTTAAAGGTTTTTAATCATAAAGTATTCATGATTAGCATGGAAACATCATTAGCCAACTACCGAGAATTACAGAGAAACAGTCATCTACAACGAGAACCTAACTCAACACACTCTAGTCGCTGAAGTAGTCTTGAGACCACTCAAGAAAAACATCAGCATACAAATAGGCATTCCAGCAGCCTGTCGAAGTGTGTCAAGTCAATAAAGTAAGTACATTAAGAACTCTAAGATTGTTAGTATGATGTTACTTGTGTAAAAATCAATTACTTCAGAATTTTCAGTGTTTGGCTAATATCGAATCGGTCATGGTCCTGAAAAGGATCCTCCGTTTGGGGCGACAATCTTGTCATCATTGTAATTGCGATGTGTACTTACGGTTCGCGTTGTAAATGTAACTTTAGAAAAAATTATGGGAAACTGAAATATATTTATAGTACATGGAAATTTTCAATGAGATGGATCAAGCCACTTACCCGGATAAAAAAATGCTGGGAAGACTAGCGGGCTTCATTAATGCAAATTCACCGTCATAATTCTAAAGAAACTTCACAGGTGTGTCTAGTCCTTCTTTCTTCTAGAGTAGTTCTTTGACTTCTCCTTTCTCAAATTCTCTCTTCTCTCGGCCTTCGTCAAGTATCTGAAGTTCTTCTTCTTTTTCTTCTCTGGTTTGGCAACACCACACATAACGGCATAGTTCTTTGCACGCTTAATGGACTTATCCAAGACCTCCTCTGACTTCTCTATGTCCACGTTGTTGACCTTAGCCAATTCCTTCAAAGTAGCGAGCGCAGGGTTGTCAAGTGATTCGACAGTAACGGTAGTCTCATCATCTATAATAGCACCATTCTCCATTGATACCAGTGGATCCAGAATGTAAAGTTCCTTATGACGAAGAATTCCTCTAGGAGTTTTCTCTTTTGCAGCTGGGGCTTCTTCCAGGTCGCTTTCACTTGCAATACCGTTCCAATCTTCGTTATCTTCATCATTATCTTCATCTACCTTGTCTTCATTCTCATTGTCACTATCATAATTAGTGATCTTTTTCATAGTCTCATCAAACTGTTTCATCTGGTTCTCCAAGTCCTGCTTTCTCTCATCACGCATCTTCTTTCTTTCCTCAATACGTGTTAACCTCTCTTGTTCTTTGATGTACTGTTGAGCCTTCTTCTTTCTTTGCAACTTTCTCTTATGGAACCCAGTCAAGTATTCAACACGCAGATCCTTGTCAAACGTCACCTCTTCAACTTGGTGCTTCTTCGACTGCTTCTGGGCATATTTCTTTCCACCCGTCAAGATTTCCCTATTTCTTCTGATGCCAGTCATTGCTAAAGGTGTACTCTTAAGAAAAATTCCCCATCGCAAAAAAAAGCCTATAACTTAATCCACCATGGAAGGCACACAATCGGTGAAACAGTTCATAGCATCCCTAAATGCAGCAGTGGATCTGTTGGAAGTATCATTAGAGCCGGTTCTCAAGAAGACGCTTGATGAGCTCGTCCAAACTTCCGCTTCAACCCCAGAAGAGCAGATCAACAGGGTGAAGATTTACAACAACTACTTATACACATTAATCGCAACACTCTTCTCGTACATGAAAGCTATTGGAGTGAACACAGACTCTCATCCGATCATGAACGAGCTTGAGAGGATAAAGAGCTATATGAACCGAGCTAAGCAGCTAGGTGCACAACAAGCCAAAGCATCTAATACAGAAGAGCAGAAAAAGCAAGAGTCAAAGGCATTCTTGCAGAATGTTTTGGGAAACGTACGCGCTGGCCCTTCTGCTACTGAAGCAATGTCCAAGCCAGCGATCAGCAGCTCAAACTTCAAAGGTAAGCATACTAAGTTTGAGGACGATAAGAAAGAAAAGAAAACCATATCGCATAGCAAAAAGCCTGGTAAAGTTACGAAACCTCGCCCAAGAAAGTAACCAAGTGTACATTATAGAAAGTAACTGATATTATAGATAATACAAAGTCTTAAGATTCAAATGTATATTAGAGAATTGATATTTAGTAAAGAAACAACCAATTGAGGTCCTAAAATAAAATGTATACAGCCTTAAATAAATGTTGGAATAAAACCGGTTTAGACAGGTTTTATATGGGTACGTGATCTTGGTCACATGATCATCTTAGGGTCTAATAGTACAAACTTACAATGAATATGGCACGAGACCATTTATGATTTGTACTACCTGAAAGGCGACGCAAATATGGATATGCCGTAGCATATACCACGGCCCGATACTCAGGGCCGGGGTCGATGGAGTTTACTGGTCCGAACCTGGCTCATCGCCATGGTCAAGGCCGATTTTGTATGACAAACCGGACTACGCCCTGTACTATAAATATAGGGCGCCGGAGCCGTAGCTAGACTTAGATTAAGGATAATTTAGAGACCTACAGTGGATTCACCTATACTGAATACACTATCCGGAATACACCTAACATTTCTATCTTCTGTATAAGTTTTCATCGGTACACAGGCTCGCGCTACCGAACGGGAATTTTCTACTAGTTTAACAATAAATCTACAAGCCTTAAATAAATAACCAAATGTATATTAAAGAATTGAAATATATGTATGCACCCTTTTTTAATCTCTTTTCTTAAAGACAGTCACTGAGGTCAATAAAAGTCTTTAAATGCATCTTCATGAACCAAGTTGTCCCCGATCATAAAGTAAACCTGCATCAACAAATTGGGGAACTTGTCATTGAAGTACTTGTAAAACCCTTCTGGTAATGGGCTCATTTCATTCATCAACAGATCCGGCAAGTCATTGTAATGATGATATTTGTTTCTGATTGCTCTTAATAAATCCATGAGTTTCTCTGGGTGGTATTTCCTGTACTTACCCAAGTTATTCATGAAGTTCTCATCGAACTTGCTATGCCAGTTTCCACCGTGAACCAGGATTGCATACGTTTCCAACTTAAGCAACAAGTCGCTTGGTGGATCGCGTCTTTCAATTTCAAACCTGTCGCTAACCTTGAGCAAGAATTCTAATCTTTTCTTGATGGGCCAGAAAAATGGGTGGGTCTTGATTTTGGAGGTGCTTGGTCTAAGTGACGGATTCCCACTGATCATAGAAGCTATCAAATGAGTAGCTTCGTATTGATCGTTCGGGCAGGCGTACGCCAAGCTCGAAACATCATAATCGCCTTTGATGATATTTCCTTCACGAAGGTAGCGGTCTCCGAATGGATGACCTCCTCTTGTGAGAATGTAATAAAACACACAGCCTAGAGAGAAAATATCAATTGCTTTAGTAAGTCTCTTGCCTCCTGGTTGAGTGGGGGAGTTTTGAACGGTTCCATTGAATGAGTTTGAATTGGATCCAACAGATGATATCGTATCGGGAGAAATTTCCAACAAGTCATGATTCAAGAGCAATTCTGGAGCACGCCATCCGGAGGTTCCCAGCGCTGCATTTTGCGTAGTGGCCCTGAAACTGGATTGATCCGTCTCTAATTTCTTACATAACCCGAAATCGGAAATCAACAATCTGAAATTGTTTTCCGAATTGACATCTTCATCTGCTTTGATTTTGTCCTTTCTCTTGCTTTCTGCAACTAAGATGTTCTGTGGCTTCAAGTCCCTGTGAACAATCTTCAATGAATGCAAATAATGTAATCCACTGGCAAGTTGGTACAAAACATCATTGTAGTTTGGAGCTTGTAATTGTAACGAATCTTTCGGTTTCTCCACAATATCTTCCAATGAACACAAGCAAAGCTCCAAGGCAATGTATAAGAACTTCTCTGTCTCGCTGGATTGCGAGCAGAAGTATCTAATCACGTTCGGATGGTCGTCACTTTCCTGAAGTAAACGGACCTCGTGATTTGCAATATCGTAGAAGTCTAGGAGCATTCGCTTAACTGCGACAGGACGATTCTCAAAAGTACCCTGGTAAACTATAGTTCCGTGAGAGCCATACCCAAGTACCTTGTCAGAAATCACCAAATTGTTCTCAATCTGTAACTTCTTCACTGGGGGTTTAACTGGAGCAGTGGTCTTCACAAGGCTGGTTGTAGAGATAACAACAGGTTCTTCACTATCAGAGTCGTCCTTTCCTCCATTTGCCAGCTCTTGGTCGTCATTTCCCTCAGCCTTATTCTTGTTAACACGTCTTCCACCTCTCTTACCACCTCTTCCGCCTCTCTTTCTCTTCTTTTTAACGGCTGTTTCAGCAGAAGCGTCGTCGCCATCAAGCTTTTCCCCTGTCTCGTCATTGGAATCTTCTGAGCCTCCTTCGTGTTCAATAGCAGATGAAAAAGTGACCTTCTTAGGTTTCTGAGCTTGATCTTTGACGTCTTCTTTCAGGTCTTCCGTGGTGTCAGAAAGTTCAGCCGAAACCTCTAAGGTCTCGTCGCTCTTCTCTAAGTTTTCTTTACCCTTAGACCTCATGACCGCAGGAAGAGAGCCAACTATTTCAATATCTTGCTTCTCTTTCTTAGGTCCTGAAATAATAATGCTGAACTCATTTGCGTTGAAGTAGTAAAGCAAAAAGATGAAAAGTAAAATGACAATCAAATCTTCAACTACGCGTCGAATAATTGACGTGGTCAACTTTCCAGTAATGAAACCCAAAGTGCTCGGTGGGTCAACAGCGGGCAGTGTCGCAGGTGAGGTCGCTTTGTCGCGATCTTCACTGGGATCGATGAGAAGGACATCAGGACTTGGGATTGACGGAAGGAATGCCTCGCCAGATTTCTCTGGGAACTTTATTCCATCGATAATCGTCTGAATTTGATCCTTGTTGGTGTCTTGTGCTGTCCTTGTTGATGGTTCGCGAAGGCTGCCGTCTCCAATTTGCATTATCTCGCTCATAGGCGATCCTTCTTCCGTAAAGCGAAGTATTGGTTGATACATCGTCTTGCTAGTCAACTGGAACGTTTTGTGAATTCCATTTATGAGAGATTCCACGACCGACGAGGGACTCGTCAATAATTGGAAACTCTTAATATAGCCAATATCAACCGGGACATCGTTTTGTAACTTGTATAAGTCAAGTTGGTATTTGGAAATGGGTGCACTTTTGATTAAGGTAGGATAGTTGTTGAAACTCATTGCAAACCATTCCTTTCCATTGGAAGTTTTATTGATGAAAACTAAGTCTTCGTTCATGCCTTGGCTAGTATCCTCCCTTTGGATATCATTCAAGACTTTAAGTGGATGTGGGAGCATAACGTAGTCCTTTGACTTGGAATTGTGGAAGATGTCAAATACACTCACAGCAAGGGAAGGTAACTTGCTTATCCACATTGGAGTTCCGAGGTCTTTGTTGATCGCGAGAAGCGATTTGTCATGAAAAGGTGTAAAATAGAGTTTATCAACACTTTGTTGGTTTTGCATGATCAAATCGTTGTCGATGTTGTTAGGTCCCCATTGGGAGTAAGTGACGTTCCAAACAACGTTTGTGTTGAGCTTAGAATAGATCGAAAGTTCATAAGTTGTCTTTCCAATCATAATGTTGTCCCTACTGGTATCCAGTTGTTGGTTAGGGTTTTGGTAGTGCGTGTTTGGTACAGGGCACTTTTGGTTATTACCGAAAGACGACTTGATTTCTCCTGTGTGAATATTCACAGTGTATAAGCTAGTCTTTCTTGTTCCGGTGTAGATCTTGTCGTCGCCACTGAGGGAAAACGGAGATTCCAACACTAGGTCTTTAATGCTAGTTGGAAGTTTATTCAATCCAAACTTCGGGGTGAAATAGAAGAGTGAACCATCCTCATAAGGCTCAACAAACCAAAGAATGTTTGAATTGGAGTTTTCCATGGAGTTGTTCGACAGGATTTTCACCAATGGATCGTCGATCGGAAGGGTCCAAAGCAATGATCCGCTGTTCCGCTCCACACCATGCAAGTTTCCATCGATGTCGCTTATAAGAAGCAAGTCCGTTAACTTGCAGTCGCTAATAGAACGAAGATCTAATGGTAATAAAGGCTCTTTGTACAAGGGCCTATTGTGGACTTGCGCATGATCAGTTTGGGTAGTGTAATCGTAAGTCGGAGTTTGGTAAGAATCACTCACCAATTCTAGTCGCGGTGTAGCAAAGACCGTTGTAAGCAATAACACCCAACTTAGTAAGATCCAATGTAGTTGCCTCATTGTGAAGAGTCGTAGATCGAAAAACTTAGTGTGCAAATTTTTTCTTTAGGTTCTTTGCTTGGGAAAAAGACAAAATCGGTCTGATCCAAAAGTCTATCGACGACAGTGTTGGTTGGAGGCTAGCTTATAATGCTGTTTATATGAAAAGTTTAAACTTCCAATTGATTGTTGAAAAAGTATCCTTGCAGAGAAATTGTGCGGGCTTAATGAATGATTTTTTCCTATACTGAATGGAGGTCGTGCAAAAAAACTAAAGGAGCTTAGTGCATACATATAATTGTATGCAGGCGGTCTCCAAGACCCCTTGAAATACAAGCTTTGGGTGATGTCATGTGTATAAGGATGTGGAGATGCTCTCCTCACTAACAGGGCTTACTATTGATGATCATTATAGAACTTCTACGGAGTATAGTCGTTACTTCATTATTACTAATTAGATTAGAGGGTAAGAATAGCCAGGAGCCGGTTAAAAGTGGGCCAATAATTCAAGGTTGAACTTCATTTAGATCTGCGCATCTCGTCCGAGTTTGAATTATTCATCACATCTATCTGCATTTGCTCCAAAATTTCCAAAGTTTTCACGTTTCTTTGGTCCGCAATCATGGTTATCAATCCAAGGGCGATATCCTTCAAGTCATTATACTTATTGAGCTGTGTTATGTGACGTTTCACAATCTCTTCTGGATTCTGAGTACAATTTGCAAGTTCGCTTATTAAACTCGAGCATTGATTCTTGATGTCATCAAGGCGCGTGTCTTTAGCTATTATCTCTTCTTCATTCAAGATTTGAGGCATACAATCGCTCCGTGGAGTATTATCCACGGTGATGTCATGTGAATATAGGCGACGTTCTTCAGTACTGATCGAAAGATTTGGCACTTTAGACAGCAACTGCTCTAGTTGTTCATGGAACTGTACTGGGTTTCTTTCCGCGGGATCCAGGGGAGAAGGGATTGTTGTGGTTAGTGCCAGAGTAGACTGGAAGTTATTCACGTATGGTGGAGGCTCTGAGAGTGGTGGCGGCTCAACGTTATATAAGGTCATTATGTGTAGTTGTATTTTCAGGATGTTTCATGAAAGCCTATCGGAATTCAAGGAGTCTTAAGTGGTTGGAATATTGCAGGTAAGATATGAGATTATATATATTTGTGACAAAATACGTCACTCAATTTTTTGGTCTAAATTATTACGGGGCACATACAAACGGGGAAAAAAAGCAGATTGTTGTGGAGAGTTGCCAGTATTATACGGCACTCACTCGCCTCACGCGAAATAGTCTACTATAGATAAGAACGGCTCTTTAAGTAATTTACATTCCAGATAACCAAGATTTAATACGTGGCTTCTAGAGGCTTTGGATAAAAACTGGGTGATCAAGCACCCTGTTCACTTAGTGTTATAGTTGTTGTGAAATGTGTTCACAAAAAAACAATGCTATTTTCAAATCATAATAGCGACAAAGTTGCTACGTTTATGAATCTATTCCACACCAGATGTGCAGGAAGATTGTGTCACAGGAAAAGCTTCCAATGGTTCGAGGCTCGTTTCCAATTGTACTTCATTTAATCCTATTGTTCAGCACGGGCTGTGAAGTCGGGATAGCAACACACGGTATACCGTGGTTGTCTGGAAGTGATCAGAGCACTTTCTTTATCTTTCTTCCTGTCAATCATAGGTATCTTGATCCGTTTACTCTTCCAGGCGTAGCCGTTTCCTTTTGGGTAAAGGGATACCCAAAGGGCAACTGAAAAAATTATGACAGTTTAGGCGCGATGACGCAGCATCACAAGATACGTTGGATGTGCAAGTACACAAAATGGTCTGTAGCATTGTTTCCTAAAAAGGTCTAGTTAGACTCGATTGCCATGGTAAACGAGCAAGCTATGAAAGAGCAAGTGTCAATGTTGCCAAACAGATAACATTGGTCTGGTTGAAGCAATTGGAGGTCGGCAAAAATCGGCATAAATTTACGACCCGTGGTATGCACGGTCGGAACGGCAACGCAGTAAAGACGCGGACGCCAAATCCCAAAGTGTATCTTGTTATCCATTTTCGCGGTTGAACTCGCAATTGGTCTACAATTCGAAATAGGAGTTCGTATACCTTCTTGAAAGTGCGTTAACCAATCAAATTGGTGGGAGTAATGTAAGGCTGGCAATAGTTCTATAGGTCTGGAAACAATTCCTGGAAACAACCTTCTAGTCCCGAAACAAGGTATTATACGAGAGCAATCTCCACAATTCCCCTGCCTCGATTTGTTTGTAAAGTTAAAACTAAGCTATAAGAGGCATGGGTATTCCTTCATACGGAACGGTCCAGAGCTGAGGAAGGTTTTATTGTTAACGAAACTTAACATAACTGGATCTTCACACATGCAAAGTCTGAAAACTAGTCCAGATTCATAAGAAGCACTGGGCCCTCCAAATGCGATCACTTTATGTTTCCATATTTACTCATGGACTTAAGTATGTTTTCATCTTATGTTTCCATTTTTAATCACGGACTTACGTATCCATTTTTTATCAAAGGCTTTGAATTTGCTGAGCAAGCAAATGCTCGTATGTTGAAAATGCACCTTTTATGGTGTACCCATGAGCATTGTCTGTCACTATTTGTTCGCTGTGGAAGCTTTGGTTGATTCGGACGAACGGTAAAACATCAAACCTTAACAGAAGTGCGCTCAAACCTTAACTGTAGTCCCGCCACATCCACTCCGATGTGTTAGTCATCACTCCCTATAGATGATCATGAGCACATGTGGCCACCCCACTAGCAAAAAGAAAATGGGAACTGCTGAGAAATCAATTTGAAGGGGCTGTGGAGTGTGGTCATCTATCGATCTTATCAAAGAGGTTGTAATCTGAGCGGACATAAGGGTTACTGTTGTAAACCCAAGTCTTGAGGGCTACTTCCAACGGAGATCTCCTGATATGGTCTTGAAAAAGCCTAACTCGGTGAGTAAGCGACAGATATCTACTAAGGGCAAGGGAACGCGATCGGTCCCGAAATGTGGAATAAGGTTATCAGAGGAGCGATTTGCAAAAAATCCGTTACAGTAGATTTACTCCGTCATCTATGTCATCTACCAGATCGGCCATGTGGCAACACCTTTCATTGGCCATGTGGCAACACCATTTGTTGTGCCATGTGGTAACTCCGTTTGTTGTGCCATGTGGTAACTCCGTTTGTTATGTCATGTGGTAACACCATTTTTATTGCCAGATCTTGGTTTGCCAAGTTGTATCACCATTTGATTGAACACCAGATTTGCAATGTAATAACACCATTTGAATGGCGATGTGGAAATCTTCACCCAATTCCTCTACACCCTTTGAAATGAGATATGCTAACTGTATTAAAATGCGTTCTATATACCCCTCAACCATGACTTATTAATTGTGCTATCTAACTAGGGGATCTTCCTGGGAACAACTTGTGCTTGTTGTTGCTGAAGAATTCTTTATCGATTTTGAAGTCTGAAGGCCGTGCTCCGCGACCACTAGGCATTGAGTTCAGTCTACTGCGACTCTCTGGTTTCAAGTGATAGCTCCCCTTGAGCTGCTCTTTGCTCAACGTTTGTGTTTGTGGTTTGTCAAGTTTTATACTCTCGTAGTCGTACACTTCCTGTGCACTTAAAACACGCGGTAAAACGTCGTTCACCGGGTATTCCGGGCCATCTTGGCCACTGCTGTCTGAGGAAAACACGGACGTAGCATAGGACGCTCCGCGGTAGAGATCTTTTAACTCTTGTACGGCTGGAAGGTCATCTGCGGCTCTAATCAGTGCTGCATTGTCCAGGGCTCGTCTCAGAGCCATATTGTCCAGTGCTCTTCTCAGAGTCGCATACTCCAGGGTCCTTCTCAGAGCCGAGTTAGGGAATGTCTGGCCACGGTTCAAGGAAAGTGGACTAATTTTGGTGGTAGATATCGCAATTGGTGGAGTGGTTCCACGAATCGGAGGTGAGAGATGGCTTTGTGGTGAAAGGTGACCACGAGGGCTCAACTTCTTGATGATCTTCTTCTTCTTGGACTCCTTAGGTTCCAGTGTAAAAGCTGACGGTACAGGTAAAGACTGTATCCATTCTGTCACATAATCACTGACAACATTGGCTGTTTCGGTCTTTTTAGGAATGCGCACCTCTGGTATTATCTTTTGTGATTCTGTTTTAGACGCCAAGCTGTTGAAGTAGTTCTCAAGAAAACTGTCTGACTTCTTGTCTAAAGGCCCGTGAGCAACCAAGAACAGCAAGAAAACATCCACGCAGCCCTCAAGTTTTCTTAGGGAAGCTTCATTTCCTTGGAACATATTGGTGACAAGTGTATTGTTGAGCATTTGCAAGTTGTTGGACTTCCCGTAGAATAGCCAGAGCCGTATCACGTCGATGATCATAGACATTGTAAAAGCGACTTCATCGTTTCGTATCCAGGCCCTCTCTATCCATTGAGTTCCCAGGTAATATATCCAGTAGTTGATCAAAAAGCGGTATGACTTTGGGTTTCCTTGCACAGTAAGAGACTTCAAGGACACCGCCAATGGGATGACGTACGTGAAGAACGTACTAGCAAGACTTATGATATAAATCATTGTTGTTATTCAATAATCTGAATAAAGTTGGGGCGCCCTTCGTATTTTATATTTATCGTCATCTCTTCTAAAAAAAAGTACGGCCCTTGAGGAACATCGCCGCAATTATTCAACCGTTTGCGATCTAAGATCATTTCTAACCTGCAAAGGGAATAGACAAAATTCCTCCATACTACTTCAAAAAAAGGGACCAGAACACTTCTTACGTCATAATTACTTTTTTTTAGCGGAATACTTCAGTCACAAAGAAAAAGTACGGGAACTTGAAGCATCACAAAGCAGGGACTGACTCTTGCAAAACATCCCTTGTAGCAAGCAAGATTCCCGTTCTGAGAACCAATTGGCGAATCGCTGACCTCCAGTGCCTCGTTCTTTTGCTACAAGTTGCCTTCACCTCCTGCAACCTGGGAAGATTCCATTCGAATGACTAACCACTTGAGGGGAAGAGGCGAAAAATGTCTCGGGCAAACGCAACACACTGCAGTAGTTATACTAAGTTGCGGTTATTGGCGGTTCTATTTTATCGCTAAAGCGTTTTTCTTCATTGATCGGGTTCTCTTTCTGTCCGAACAATGTGTCACACATTTTATTCCAACGGAACTTCCGTGAGTTTGTGGTCTACTATAACACTGCCAACATTTCCTGAAACAAAATGTACCAAGGCTAGACTCTACTCACTGCAAATTTTTCACACCCTCTCTCTTTGTAAATCCGAGGTAGACTGAGTCCAGACCTCTTTTATGAGCACGGGTTTAAGGGTGGATCAGGAAAATTCTCAGACACTAAGATCAACTTGAAACCTGAGACTACTTAAAAAAAATGATCTCTGGTAAGATGACGTAATCGATCGTTCTATGAACAGGTCTACTGGAATATCGTATGGAACTTAAAACACTGATGCTGAATGGAACATCGCACTGAACCTAAAACATCGATGCTACATTACGTTATGCTGTCAAATAATATGCTATTTCATAGCTGAAGTGCCTAAATGTTTAACCGCTCATTCAATTTCTCCAACTTTAACTTGGTTACATCAATGATTTCGCGAATTTCTTGGTTGGAGTATTGATGGTAAACGTCGTCATCGCGCATGTCGGAATGTGCATATTCCGTGCTTTTCACATTAACGTTGTTTGAACTTCTCTCCCTGATCCAATTCCATAGTTCAACTTCGGTTTCCATCTTGTTCTTTTGGTTCTTAAATTTGGTGTCAATGCTTGGAATCACCAAATACTTTTCATCATTGATGCTGATGCGTGACACCTGTCCAGTGGAAAAGCCCTCAATCTTGAAGGAGTTGCCACCCAGTCCTAAAACTAGGTTAAGCAAAAATCTTGTCAATAATAACCCAATTGAAACGGTTAAAACACCAGTCACAAAATCACTCACAAAAGGAATTTGTATAGGGATTGACTTTCCAATAGAAGAAATCAATGCTGTAAATTGAGAAACAATTCCGTCATCGACAGGTGATGCGCTATTTTGTTCACTCTCCTTGTTAGAGGACAGTCTGTCCCTCTTTGAAACAGTGTTTTTCCTGCTTCTTGACTTCTTCTTCTTCCCCTTCGATTTGCTACCACTCCCGCTCGAACCATTACCCAGAGTGAGCATTTCATTGACCTTTTCAACCAAAACTTTCATGGAGTCCTTCTGTCCATCAATAGAACCCTTTTCGATAGCTCCCTTGATCCATGACTTTCCACTCCAGTCAACTGCTGTGACCACATATAACTTCGTGAAGTTATGTGGGGCCCAAGATAAAAACATCTTGGTGCGAACCTTGAAGGAGTTTCCACTGGGGACATCGGGCGTACTAGTGGTTTGTTCAACCAAAATATACTTGTCCAACAGGTATTCAACCAATTTGTCATCGATGTGACACTTGGTTTGCTTCGGTCCAATTGGAGCGCTGAGTGGCTTGATATAAGTATAATGTCTTTCCTTTTGCTTTTGGCTCAATTCCGTGATGTCTGCTTCAGAGATGTCAAAGTTCTTCTGTGCTTTCAACACTTTAATGAAGTGCGAGGTCTCATTGCCGAAAAGCAAGAGAAATACAGTGCCCAAAGGTCCCTGAAGGGTTTCCTCACAAATGAAGGTTTCACTTGATTGCTTGGAATAGTTGGTTGATGTCGGAGCATGTGTTGACGGGCCAATAAGTGGAAATCCATTGAAATTAGAGTCATCCCCTCCTTTATCTCCACCCAGGCTACTTTTCTCCTTTTTGGCAGGAGAGGGTTCTGCAGTATCACCTTCATCACAAGAACCATCCTCTGTCAAATAGCCATCATCGTCAATGTCACGTTCTTGAATGTCATTTTGAACGTTAGAACCGTTTGAAGCTGAGGAATCGTCACTCAAACCTCCATTTTTATTTGCTGAAGATTTCTTTCTTCCACCGTCAATTGACTCCCTAGTGCTAGTCGATTCCAAGTCGTCGTCCGAATAAGATTCATCGCCGCTCAAATGGGATTCGTATCTGCTCTCCGAGGCTGAAGAATTTCTGTTCTTGCGGGCCTTTCTAGATAAGCTGTCAACTTTCTGGAGAAGCTTGGAAGGTTCTACGTCAGCGCTCTTGACTAAGACCCTATGCCAAATATTTGTGATTAATGTGAATGTTGAATCACGACTAAGGAAAGTCGCAAAAACATACTTGTGATGCAAGGTTCTGATAATCATTCCATTGGGAAACAACACTGCTGTTGACTTCTTTTCAATCTGAATGACTTCCTGTAATGGAATCGTTAAATTAGTCACCCATCCCAAAATGTTGGAGTTGAAACAGATGTAATGCTCACTGATGTACATGCGACCTTGCACCAAAAAGTCCTTGGATAATGCACAGCTGCAGTCTTCAATCAACCGGTCGTTATGCGGAACACTTTTGAATGCATTGTGGAATTCTTTATTTTTCTTCTTAGGAGCAAATTTGACCTTGGAGTAGTCCACGATCTCATTTAGTTCCGGGGACTTTGCACCTGAGGTCAACGAGTCAAGATCTGAGAAGCCGCTGTCCTCGTCTGTGCCTTCATTGCTTTTCAATCTTGAGAGACTTTGGCTTCTTAACTTCAGTAGATCTGTGGAGCTCTGGTTTCCTACAGAGCGTCTACGAACCTTTTTAACGTCAGAGGTTCCTGTGACAGTTAATTGGTTCGAGGTGGGTAGAGCACGGTTGACGATATCTGGACTGAGACTCCTTTTCAAGTCATTCAAGTTATCAGTTGAATGATTTGGGGTTATCATTAATCTCCGGTTGATTGAATCTGATCTCTTACTGCGCACCGAAGGAGCTCCGTTTATCAATGTGTGTATGTTGTTGGAGTTGATTGCGGTATTTCCAGGCTTCTCCAATGCTTCCTTTCCTGCGCCAGGGGTGGTTACGCCAGCGAGTTCCATTGGCTTGATTTTGCGATTTTCAAAAGATTCCAAAGTTAAATCACCTTCACCCAACGAATTTAAAGGAGATTCTCTCACTGGTTCAAAATGAACGTTTGCGGTTGACATCATGGAGAGTGATTCCTTGTCTTCCTCCAGTGGGATGACTCGAGATGGGCGCACATGTGCACTTGCTTTCTCAGTTTGCTCCAACTCCTGTGGAGTCTTGGCAGGACTTTGCTTAGGCTTCAACAATTGCTCAAGTCTACTGGAGAAGGTATCCCTTCTTGAACGATTGGAATTCTGTGGTGGACTCAACGTATTTGAAGCTCCCTTTTCTGGTGTGCTCTCTCCTTCCACTGCCGGATTCCCGTTCTCGTCTGGTGGAGCCAACATGATAGTTGCTGCGTTATGTGCAGCATTCAATAAAGACGACAAGAAGCCATTGGAATCCGACTTTGTAGGTCCTGTAACTTCGGTGCCTTCTGTAGGAGTAGTATGGTCACCATCGCTGATTTCAAGCTCGGCGTCCTCTCTTACCGGCAGTGGATGGTCACCTTGGTGTATTGGGAATGCGGGGGGAGGGAGGTTAAGGGCTGTATGAGACGTGATAGTTTCATCTGCGTTGTCTCTACCCTCTCCCTTCAGTATTGGAGTCGAGTGTGAAGCCAAGGAGCCATTAAAAGAGCCGTTGGGGTTGACACGCGAAACGGCTCGGTGCTTCTTTGAACTTGATCGTGAGACGATTGAATCATGGACACCGTCTGAACTTAAGCTCACCCTTGGCAGTGAATGCTTGGATGATAATGCTCCGTTTTCTGTTACCGTGGCATCCCCATGACGATCGTCACCACCGTGGTTGGTCCTCAAAAGCTGCTTTGCCATGTATTCCTGTAAGCTATAGATTAGTTTTTTTTTCGTAACCGTTTAATGTTATGGAGTGCAGAAAAGGTTTGCTCGAAGATTGCCCTGTTGTTGCGGTTCTTGGCACTTTGATAGCTACCTCGTTGACTTCGTGGTAGACACTCGTGTGGCAAAATTAACCTGGCTGTGTTCTGTTCCGCCTATATATCAAAAACAAACCGCTTAACTTTTGTGTAGTTATTGTAGGTTCTCTGCTCGGGTATTAATAGGAGTAAATATTCGAGCACTTTCGACTAGAGCAGTTACTGAGCCACCCCTTTATCTGCTCGGCATAGAAATACCCTAGCTAGCCGTAGGAAGCAATTTTTTGCCGCTTCTACGACGGAGCAACCGCATGGTGTGCAGCAAAGTTTAACATACATAGCAAGAATACGTGGCGGGTACAGGGGTGAGTAGGTGTCGGCTTGACCGGCTTAACATTGTATCATTAAGTATTTCTCCATGTTCAGGATTGATCAATTGTCTATATTTGAAATTCCACGGAAGCAATGGATAACTTCAGAAGATGTGCATGCGGAAATATATATCAGGCTCCGATCAACTCCGTAGTGGTGTGCTCACTGATAATTTTTTTTTCTTTTTCCCCACAAATCTCTTTTTCGCAGCCACAAAGTGAAAAGGGCTAATTAAATTGGCTACATTTGATAAGACTCCAGATATCTCTTCAGGACTATGAAGTAAAGTTATTTTCAAAACCGAAACGTATGAATGAACGAATTGGGGTATATTCTTTTGTGTGATTGTGCAGTGTGCGTTTTTATGCTGATTGCATCGCAGGCATTTTTGGAAATTACAAGCTCTTGACCAATGGCTGCAACAACTGGTTGGTCTGGTTGGTCAAACGGAGGTTGGCATCGTAGTCAACCTGGAAAACAGACACGGAAGTCTTACACTTGGTGTGACCAACAACGTAGTCCTCAGATGGCAAAGAGCAGTCACCAGAGTTACATGCTTCCAAAGCCAGGTGAGTGGAAGGAGCCCAAACGAAGGTACCGGAGGTCTTGTTGTACAGCATGTCAGCAGTAGAACTGTACTCACCAGTCAATCTAGCCTTGACGAACTCGGGGCTAAGACAGCTCTCGTCCTGGTAACCGACCTTAGGGAAGTTGACGTTGATACCAACACCCAATGGCAAGGCCTTCTTGTTGTCACCCTGGTTCTTGAAGACGGTGTTCACGAGCTGGACAACCTTGTTAGCGTAGATAGTGGATGGCTCGTTGGTGTCGTTCAAGTTCAAGAAGTCCTTGTAGAAAGTGTTGTTACCGTTGGAACCAGAGAAAGCGATAGATGGGATGTCTCTGTAAACACCGTTGTAGGTGGCACCCATAGTACCGGAAATGGTGAAGAAACCTGGACCCATGTTGGTACCTTCGTTAGGACCAGAGACAACCAAGTCAAAAGTGTAGTTGATGTTCTTCTGGGCCTGGAAGTACTCTGGCAAGACGTACTTCAATGCAAAAGCAACACAAGATGGTGGGGTACCGTTGAAGTACCAGATGTGGTCATCAGTCTCCTCGTGACCCCATGCTGGAGCACCCTTCTTGACGTAAGCAAATTCTCCATCGGTCTCCAAAACCTTGTTAGCCTGAACGTAGAATTGACCACCCCAACCGGATCTCTGGGAAACAGGAGCGACCAAAACGACCTCGTGGCCAGCTTCCTTCAACTTGTAGTAAGTGGCTCTGATGTTGGTGGAAATCCAAGAGTCATCGTTGGTCAACAAGATGGTCTTGGAAAAGACCGAGGTAGCTAAGAGGAAGATAGTATAGAGGAGGGCTTGCAATTGCATCTTCGTAGTGTGGTCTAACAAAAAAAGAAGAAGGAAAGTAGGGATGGGATGAGCATCTTATATTATCTCGGATCTCCCGAGAGGCCAATCGCCCCTAATCATAATTAATTTCGGGCTCGGTTGCTGAGTTCCAAACGGTGTCAATCCATCAATTTTTATCAACAAAATTACTTAGCACGTTTCTAATGAATTATTTTTTATGCCTAAACGGCTTTTGTGAAGTTCCGGCGGAAGGATATAGCAGTAGACCATTACAATTAGCTGCTTAGTAGCACAGGGACTATTGTTCCGTACCTTCTCGTAAGCCGTCTTGAGCCTGTGCCACAAGAACATTAACTGCATAGTTCTCGCTATGTTTCAACAAGAAGTCATCGCTTACTGACAGCTTATTTGAACCCCCTGACAGATCGATGTATGGAAAGGGCACGTTGCTTGGCTCGCAGGATTTTTGCAGACTACTAAAAAACCCTCCACTTGGAACGACCGAAATAACTATTATTGTTACATAACCTGAAAACGTGCTCAGTGTGCCGGATTTAGAAGCAAGATGGCCATAAAGGTGCAGGGTGGTTTAAGATTTGTGTAATACGAGCCCTATTGGAGGAGTGGCAATTGAGCCGTACAATCGGAAGATAATTCTCCAGGGTGGAATTGGTGCCTTATGAATCTCTTTTGCTATCAATTTCAGATCTCTTCTATCCCTTCCAATTAGCAATATCAAGTTTCAACCCTCTGTAGCAGGTAGGCTTGTATCGAGGGTGCCCTCAGCACCATATCTAAGCACGGATTTTTCCCATATCTATTCGTTCGGCATAATACGAAAGAATTGCGCTGACGATCTTTATTGTGCATTCCAGGTTAAACGGTTGGAACCGTGCATTTATTACTCAGGAAATTACGCTTCCCTGTAAGCATAATTTTCAAGATTTCGGTGAATATTTACTAAATGTTGGAAAATCGGTATGCCGTATTTTACGGGCGATTGCTTTCGACCCGTCAATTGCTTAGTCAGTGAATTGAGGAAAGGGATTTTCTTAAGGCAAGCAACCGTCGATGGGATGACGCTAGACTTGCACATGTTTGTCCTATCTTAGGTGAAGACACCGCACTTTCAAACACATGTGATAAGAGGGGTAAGACCCGTGATCATTCACGTGATCTCCCCACAGTGTACACCTCCGCCAACAGAAAAATCTCCTCGGTCGACACCCGAGATAGAGGGAAAATTTAAGCTAGCAGATCCACAGCTACAGCCACCAACCATCATAATCTAATGGCAGTGTTTTCATCGTTGGCATCGTTTTTCAACCGCAACAAGCGTAAGATTCTAGTGGCATCAATATTGTCAGTGTCAGCGTACTATGCGGTTGATTACTTTGTCCTTCGCAAGTTCAGGGACTTTCAAGATGCATTGAGAAGAGATTACATGTCAAAGAAACAGATCGAGCAACGGTTTGTACAAACCCAGGAGGACTGCTTTTACACAGTTTTGGCATTGCTTCCTGTGCTTACTGGGCCAATCTCAGAGGAGCTTCCTGTGGAAGCAATAACACAAGCATTGAGAATGAAGAAGAGCGCGTCCAAGAATGACAATAGACCAAGCGAGTTAACGACTGATAACTTAAGCTTACTAGAGAACAATAATAACCCGGAAAACACCAATGTATACTTTAACAAGTCAAAGGCTGAGTTGTGGGACTTGTTGAAGGTGAAGACCATTACCAGAATCTTGGTTTTGTTTTACTCCGTCACTGGCTTATTCCTCATCACGAAGTTACAATTGAACATTTTGGGGAGAAGATCCTACTTGGAGTCTGCGATTTCAATGGCTGGAGTCAAACAACCACCTACTGGTGCCCAGGACTTCAACTCACACGAGAACTACGTCATCGAACAATCATATCTCTCTTTGAGCTGGTGGTTGTTGAACAAGGGTTGGAAGAATTTGCATAAAATTATCGAGCCTGCTGTGGCAGCAAAGTTTGCTAAGTTAACTCCAAAGACTGAATTGTCAATCATAGACTTCGACAATTTGTTGTTGGAGATTATCAATGAACTTTCCTTCAACAACACCAATGTCTCTGGTGGTGCAACTTCTGCTTCAAACAACATTTACTACAACTTGTTCCCTATTCAATACGATGATTTGGTCGAGACTTTGTTAAACACGAACCCAGAATTGATCCACCACTTGGACAACCCAACTTCGAACTTTTCAAAGCTCGTCAGCGAGACTAAATTGAAGATCTTGAAATCAGGCGAATTCAATCAGCTATTTACTAGTATGGTCACCTGCAACTTGGATACATTAAAGGCCAACTTGATCAGCGGATTGATTGGAATCAACCCGCTTAACTCTTCGTCGTTCCTTTTGGACCCAGATGCTCCAATTGCAGATGGTGAACCCAAGATTCAAGAAGTCGGTGAATTTGACAAGCCATTTAAGTTGGCGAACTTTTTGGCACAATTGTCAGTTCAAAACGGAGTCATTCTGGACAATGACTACTTATCGAAGCAGGCATTACCAGATGAGGATGATTTAGAAGGTCTTATGAGTAGAATGAACGGTGGCGCAAACAGTGGCTTCTCCTCCGGTAATGATTATATTAACAGACTCAACGAACTTCCTGGTTTACACGAGTTCAGTGCGAGTGTTTACTCTAGTTATGAATGATTAGGAGTGTATAGGTCTTATGAAACTTTAAAACGGAAATTCGTAAATTTTGGCCCCCCAGGTTCAAATACGCTCACAAATTCCTCCAGAAAAAAAATCGTACCTTAACACACATTTAACACATCACTCAATATGTCACCAAAAGTTATCATCATTTCATCTGACGATGAGAAGTTCCCTGTCGACTTGAAGGTTGCCGAGAAGTCTGTGTTGATCAAGAATATGGTGAATGACTTGAACCCCGACGGTTTGACAGAAGATTTCGAAGTGCCAACCCCAAACGTGAGGGCAAATGTTTTATCAAAGGTCTTGGAGTGGTGTGAGCACCACAAGAACACTGTGTTCAGCGACGATGAAGATGACGACGTGAAGAAGTCCGAGCCTGTTGACGAATGGGACAGAAGTTTTTTGAAGGTTGACCAGGAAATGCTTTATGAGATCATGTTGGCGGCAAACTACTTGAACATCAGACCATTGTTGGATTCTGGATGTAAGACCGTCGCTGAAATGATTAGAGGTAAGTCTCCAGAGGAATTGAGAAAGATCTTCAATATCGTGAACGATTTCAGCCCAGAGGAAGAGGCTGCCATTAGACGTGAGAACGAGTGGGCAGAGGACCGTTAGTTACTGTTATTATGTTTCTAGTTATATTTTGAGAGAATTCTCTGTCAGATTCTGTAACACTCACGATGGCATAGGAGTAAAGTAATACCTTAAAGTTTGGTAGAGAATGAATGTAAAACATGTCCACGTGAACGGGTTCAGGTGATGTAGGATTTGAATCTAATCGTTTTTGTGTGCTTACTGAACCACACGACAAAGAAATATTGCAAAAAAAAAAGCCTTCATTACTTTATACAGCGAAAGCACTGACTTGAACAACCCACCACGCAACATCACCTCACAAGTTGTGATATAATTAATATCCATCTCGTTTATAAGAAGTGCCGTTAACCCGGATAATATTTTGTTTTGGTAGTCAGCTCTTAAATGACAGATATGAATGGCCATAATGATGCCACTCCTATAAAGGAGGAAGATAAAGCTGTGGATTTAAAAGAAGACTTGACCATTAGCAAGGTGGAGGAGCAGCAACCGGACCCATTTGGTGCTGATATTGCAGGGCTCTCAAAAGATGAAAGACAAAAACTTGAAACAGAGATTTCAAATGAATTCTCTAGGTTAGGAAGGGAATATTTAGAGACTCGCCTTTTGCGGATCACTAAACTCTTGGAAGCCATAAACAATTCACTCAAGGTAACTCGGTCAAATGATAAAAACTGGCAGAAGATCTACGGTTTTGAGATTGAAACCATCAACAACCTTAAATATAATTTGGAAGATATGTTGATGATGGACAACGGCCAAGAAACAGTGAAAAAGGAGGTCTTAAGGACATTCAAGGAATACGAAGAGGAGTTAAAAGAGATATTCAACAACATGCAAGGTCCGTTGACTTTAGATAACAGTATCAAGGACGACCAAGAAGAAACCCGTGAAACAGAAGAAGAAGAATCGTATTCAGAAAGAATAGCACTTCCTTACATGTTCGAGAGGGTATTCTCACCTTTTAAACAATCATTGAAAACAATTGTAAATGAAAATGACTACAACACAAGACTCATATTTAAGTCTGCCAGGGGACACGCTGAGATCATTTGGCAACAATACCATAGCGATGTCGCCAGGAGAAAGCAAGAGATGATACAAAGTATCAGTGATGAGCTTCATCAGTTGAACAATGATTACATGCATTTGAACAACAACAAGATAATTGCGAATAGATGGAAACACTACTACCGCTCGGTCATACTGCCCAATGAATTCCTTCCGTCACAACAAGAAAACCGAGATACAACCTACTTAAACTTGGACAACCAATACTTGCATAACAACAGAATAGAAATAACAAATACCAAGAAGCATATCACGGAACGTTCGCATTTGTTTGATCGGGCCCAAAATGGAGAACATAGTCCAAAGAGAGTCAAATTGAGCGTGTGTGCGGGATTGAACCCGGAAGACATTGACGCGGATTTAGAAATGATGAGGCAGAATCCGAGCCAAGTATCTATCGTTGGGACACCTGAACCATTTATCACGGAGGATGTTGATGAAGCTGAAGAAGGGGAAGTGGAGTACGAGGTGGTCAACAAGTTGATCGAAAATGACGTCGATCTTGACAACTTAGACATGGTGAACGGATACGATTCGTGGAGCGAATCATCCGTCGAAAACGGAAACCAATTACATGAAAGTGATGGCTTCGACCTGTCCGATGGAGAGGAATACGAGCTGGATGGCGTTGAAGACCAGAGCGTGAAAGACAAGTACAAATTTTTACTAGGATTGAATAGGGGCAACTCTAGAGACCGGTTGCCGTCGGTTTTGCAGTCAGTGCCAAATTTTACATTCAAGTGTCCTTCTATTCCTCCCATTGAGAAGTTCCGGGAACTTAGCTGACCAAAGCAAAAGTTGTGTATTGATATATAAGTTATTGCTTTTCCAACAACAAGCTCGCATTTTTCAAGTTGGCGCTTGCAATCGTAGCATCTAAGGATTCTATAAACTTGAACGACCTGTTTGAAGTATTTGAAATGCAGAACTTCTCCTCCCCCAGTATGCCGTATTCCTCAGGGTTATTTTGCAAAACGTACTTAAGCCACTGGAAAATGGTCAAGACGGTATCATCAAGGGAAAACTTATGAACAAGTCTCTTACCATTTGGAAATCTTATTTGTATCCTTGTTACATCACCTGCACTAGGCTCTGGATGATCAGAAGGTTCAATTCTGTCAAAAGGATCGGTGGGCTCTTCGACCTCAGGCTCTACTGGAGCTTCTTCAGGTTCTTCGCTCTGGTTCATAGACTGCCTCAAGGCAAACTCCACTTGCTGCTCCTCTGTGAGAGTATCTGGATCAAACTTCACCTCGTGCTGCACCACCGGGTTATTTGAGCCTGGAAGTAAGGAAAACTTCGATAAGAAATCTTGGACATCCCCTTCCCAGGTATCCACCAGTGGAACCTCTCCATCAGTCCACTTATAGACTCTTTCTCCTGTCCATGGATCTAAAATTGCGATATGCGGGAATGCTTCAACACTGTAGAAATTCGTGTAGGACGACCCGCTTGGTGAGTCGTTTTGGTATTGCAAGAAGATGAAGTTGTCCCTCACGATTTGCTTAACCCTGCCATTTGACCAGAAATCACGATTCAATACCTGTGATTGAAATTCGGTTGTATCTTGGATATTAATAAGCACCCATTTGTTATCTTCCTTGCACTTAGCTTTGGCACCATCGAGACTTAATCTAGAGATGATATCAAACGGAGGTCTGAACAAGTTGGCAAGCCTTCTTTGAGTGGAAGTCAACTCTTCTTGCCTCGAAGCTCGTGCACGCCGTCTACGTGACATTGTTACCCTATCTGAGTCTTCGTCGTCACTATCAATGACAATTACGTCATTGTCATCTTGGTCGTCATCATTGTCGGGGTAGTCGTCGTCTTCGTCGTCATCATCATCGTCGTCATCGACTATTTCTATTCTATTTCTGTAGTACTCGTCTTCGTCGCTATCGTATCTTTGATTAAAGATACCCACACGAGCCGCACCAAACATGCCCTGTTGTAAGTTTGCCTGATTCGGCATAAAGCTGAACGGATCACCAAACGATTCCACCAAAGTCTCATGTCTGTGTACATTGGCGTCTGCATCTCTGACATTGTCGTTGCCATATGCTTCGCTTTGAAGGCGTTGTGCGAGCTCTTCATCATTATTTGAAGGCGATGCCAGCGACTGTTGCTGATGAGCGCCACCTTCCATGAACAACGTCACTGCGTAATCTAGATCACCATTGGTGAGTTCAAGATATTGCTTCGCTACTGCTGCATCCTCAATGCCTGTAACAGCTAGAAACGTAGGTATCTGGTCTTCCATGGTGTACTGTGGCGATTCCAAATGTTTGTACTGAAAAAAGGCACTATGAGTAGATTTAGAGGGGGCAAAAACCAAAGCTTCTGTTTCCAGAAAAAAAACCTAGCAATTAGAGAAAGTTGCCTGTCATGTGAGTTGCGACAGGAGCTCAGAAGCCGATCTCCACTTAATTTTTCTGTATAAAGGTTATATGCGAGCAACGGCGTGGTTGCCCCTTTCTCTTTCCTTGGACAATTGAATTCCTGCACCTACTTGTCATTGATCTTTGTGGAACCCCATCAACTTCATCGTCCCATATACACGACCTTCGTTACGGTTTGTAGTAAGGAGCACCTGGAATTTCACTTTGAGGCGAACACCAATGCGCAAGACCGATCATTATATAGCAGTAGACTGATTTACACGGAATATAGTACCGCCTCATAACTCTCTTAGTTACCCCGAACTAGGTCCAAATCTTGTGCGGGTGATATTAGTACTTCCCCAGAAGTCATTTTTTCTGGGAGCGTTATTCAACGATCTAGCTGTTTTTTTGGGGAGCGCATAGTTTTCTTTCCATCAGTACAGCAAAAGAGCGAACACCACGAACCAACACCGCATTCCCAGCAGCATATTTCGGCCCACAGAAACTACCATAGATCAGCGGCACAACGCACACTTTCTTCACGAGCCTTTTTGTTCGCTTCATTGCAAAAAAACTAGCAATCACTTTGAGGGACACCTTCGGGACCTAAACAGATTCCTCCAACAGCTGATTTAGCTATTGCGCGTTCCTTCCATTTCGAGCAGACTATCGGTGACCCAGCATACTGGACGCATGTCCACGTCATCCTCAGCATATTCATCACACACTTATCAGTCATAGAATTCCGGTCATCGGTACTGCCAGATCATTGACACCAAGACTTCGAACTTGGTAATCGCATTCAGGAAAGGATCACAATGGACGAATACGAAGTCTACGATAAAGGCGGTTTGTTAAGAGATCGATATGCTAAAGTCTCGGATATAAGCGAAGGCTCATATGGGTTGGTTTCTGTTGCCAAAGACACGAAGAACCAAGACAAATTGGTCGCGGTCAAGTTTATCTACCCTGTGGACTACAAGAAGGATAAAGAACAAGACTCCGAAGCCAAGCGCTCGTCGAGGCCTTCTTCTAGCCCCGCAAAACTCCGCACAACCAATAGCAACAAGAGAACGCAATCATCAATCTTGAGAAGCTTGTACGAGGAAGCCGAGAAAGAGATTCGCATTCAACAGATATTGGGAGCACACTCCAATATCGCGCAGTTGTACGATAATTTTGGGTCGTGTTTAGTTCTTGATTATTGTTCGCGCGGTGACTTGTATGAAGCAATCCACAACGGACACGGGCCCTCGACCTCGCAAGATATCAAGGACGTGTTTCACCAAGTTCTTTCTGCATTGGAGTACTGCCATTCTCGTGGTGTTTACCACAGAGATTTAAAACCTGAAAACATCTTGATCGCCGAAGATTGGTCCATCAAACTTTGCGACTGGGGTTTGGCCACTACTACAAGACACATCACTAATAGGGATGAATTTGATATTGGATCTGAAAGATATATGGCGCCGGAGCTTTTCGACACTACTATTGAAAGTTACGACGCGTCCAAAATCGACATTTGGTCTGTCGGTATCATTCTCCTTACTTTGGTCTTCCACAAGAACCCCTTCCAGGTAGCAAATTACTCAGACAAGAGATTTTTGCAGTTTGTCAACAATAGAGAAGCACTCTTCGATATATTCTCTTCTATGAGTGGAGACATGTTTTCCGTGTTAAGATACTCGCTTAACATAGATCCAACAAACCGAGATATTGAGAGTTTACGCAAAGAGCTCGAACTATTGAAGTATTTCACGATTGACGAGGAGTACTGGGATGAGTACGAGTATGAAGAAGAAGAGGTGGAGCAAAGAAATGAGGAGCAGGATTTCAATGGCGACTTTGAGTTTGACCACGGTGACTTTTTCTACAAGAAAGAACCTTCACCTATCAAAGCTCCTGTTCCTGCGATTATTACTACGGATAATTCCGAAGAACCTACAATTCCTAGAAAGGCGCCTCTGAGCTACGAGCGTGACAGCGAGAACATGAATCTGTTCCAAAATGGCACAAAGAATGCACAATCTTCATACTCATCGAATGGAGAATCGTTGCCGTCCACCTCCAAGGCTCACGTGTCCAAGGCGTCAAACTCTTCGGATGAGACGACCATTCCACATAACCACAGGGCAGATGCACTCCTTTCATCTAACACAGACTTGAAGCCGATCCCAATAGGTGGATCTGGGTTCAAGTTCATCAGAAATACGAGAAAGCCATTCAATGTGGCGTCATTGAGCCAAAATAATGGCAGATATGGCAACCAAAACTATAACAGTAACAAATTCGTGAGAGAGGACTTCTTCACACCCAAGTCAGTATTCAACCACTACATGGACAAGTATGCGGAGAATCGGTCAGACCAAGGGCGTGCAAACGGTAATGGCCAAAACAATGGCAAGCACAGCAACTGGAAAAAGCATGGCCGCAAACCCAGAACTTGGAAGAAGAACAATAACTATCACAACCAAAATAATGTTACTTATTCACACAAGGGAAGACCCAAGAATAGGTCGCATGGCCCCAATGGGTACCCTAAAGTAAGCAACAACCGGATGAGTCAAACGTACGAAGGGTTGTCCGACCATGGGGCTAGTAGTCACCAAGCTAGACGCAAATCACGTTCGTTTTCGGTAGGAAGATCGAAGAAGCCGTTCAATTTACCACCTGCAAACAACAACTTGGCGCACCCAGCTAATATTAATGGAGTTGGAGCATCGAGCTTAGGAGCTCTGCAAAGCGCTTCCTCAAACAACGGTGGAAAATACATACCACCATACTTGAGGTCTCCGGCGTACCAGAAGTCTCCACATCAGATGCCATTATCGGAAGAGTTTGATAATTTGACATTAAGCAATGATTATGGTGAAGTTTTCCAATTGGAAGATGATTTCGAATTGGATAACAAGATTACAACACACACTCCAATACCTATTACTGGAGACGTCTCGTTCAAAAAGCCTTTTTCTAGATCTGTGCACAACCTGTCGCCTGAGCAACCTGAGGTGAGGGCTCGGCAGCACAATAAACGTCCGATGTCTATGAACGGTTACCCTGCAGGCTATACTAATGGCAATATAGCGCTGATTGACATGTTGTGGTCTTCAGGTAGTGGGAAATATATTCCACCATTTAGAAGAGGATCACATTCGTCAGCAAGCAATGGAACCAAGAAGGACAAGACTGTTGGCAGTAAAGGTGCAATGACCGTTGGTGACGCGACCGGAGACAAAAAGAGCACGGGTACAGGTACCCAATCTTTCTACCCCATTGGTGAGATGAAGTTCGGTCCAAGCTCTGTACCTGTTGATACTGAGTGGAGATATAAGAAATCCTGGACCGACTACGATTAGCTCATATTTTTTTTTGTTTAGCATAATCTACTTACGACCCCATTATAATGTAGGCTTTTTTGCAGGACCATTGTTCAAGGCTTTGCGCTATGTTTCGTATCTTGTCAAAAAGTCCTGGAATTCTGTCAGCACTCTTGCCAACTTCATGATTGCATCGCGCTCGTCGATAGGAGGAACTGTCCTATTTGAAACCAGACTGGAGAAGTTTCTATAGTAGAAGATTTTGGCCGCCTGAGAAGGGCCATATCTTCTTGTGAGCTTTGAATAAAACAATCCACATGCGTTACAAAGAGATCTCCGACCATCTGGACCTCTTCTCCATTCTGGAGTATCTTTTGCTGAGCAGTTGGAGCAGCTAATGAAAAGGCGGTTTTTCTTCCGGTTCGTCTTCTTTTTGGTAACCTTATGTGGGGTCTTTGGAGAGGGCAGCAAAACACGTTCAACGGAATTGCGCGAGACAGAGTTGTGGGGCGGAGTCAGAACGCTGCTTGTGTCTGTATTTTGAGCACTACTCGATTCGCTTGAGTGTTCAAACGCTGCGTTGGAGGTTGGGTGTGAGAATGAGGTTGGGCGTGAGAAAGAGTTCTGATGTGAAAAAGAAGTTGGCCTCAAAGCATAAGGCTGGTAGTGCCTTATCGCACGGAGTTCCACTGAGGAGGTGCTGACGATTGGAGTCGGGAAGAGGGCTGGAACTGATGTTGAGTTTGGCAAAGACGATGCACGAGTGCGAAACTCCGAGAGTTTGTCTCTGAGTACCAAGCTCCGCTTCAAGCGTTTCAAGCGGCGAACAGTGACTGCAGTCTCTGAAAGCAAATTCCCCAAGCGATCAGTGAAATCGTACGGAACGTTTGTGATGAAACGCTCGAAGGATACCGAAGAGAATTCTGTTTGTGGAGTGTGGATGGAATGTGATGGAATTGAGGAACCTGGTGGAATTGAGGAACCTGGTGGAATTGAGGAACCTGGTGGAATTGAGGAACCTGGTGGAATTGAAGCTGGTGGGATTGAAGCTGGTGGGATTGAGGAACCTTGTGGGATTGAATATGACGACGACTGTCCATGGAAGTTTTTCTCCAATTGATTGATGCATTCCGTGATTTGTGAACTCTGGGAGAAGATGGTGTTTAAAGAAGCGTAAACTTGCGACTCTTCATGTGCAAGGTCATTTACCGACGAGGGGTTACTTGGAACAGGCGGCTGGAAGGAGTAGGACGGTTCAATGTTGTCAATGTCGTGGACCAAAGACTGAAACGGTGGTAGGATGGGCTCTCTCGAGCACAAGAGCTGTCTTGCGGGTTCGATCATTGGCGAGTGAAGTAGGAAATGCAGAGTATAAAGCTAGGAAAATGTTCTGCAATATGAGAGGAAGGTGGAAGGCAAGAGTAAGTTTTGCAATTGTGATGGCAGAGCAGAATTGATAATGACTGGCAGAGTAGAAAACTGAATAGAACGCAAAATAGACCTTGCAAAATAGAACCGGCAGAGTAGGAAAGAAGTGATCTGATAGAGTTGCACCGACAGACTCTCCCAAAACGATTTAGCCAACTATAAACCCTTGGACCTTTAGGGCTAATTGGTACGGCACTTTCTAAGTTGAACAACACTTGGGTAGGGCAAGTTTCGATAAATGCAGAGTTTAGCAACAAATGCCGTTAGATCAACCAGATTGGAACTTTTCTTGCAGCAAACGTCCTGATCTAGCAAACCCTGTGTCAAAGTGGCAGAATCTAGTGGATCTAATGGCTGCAATAATATTTTGCGGACACAATAGGAGCGGACACAAAAAGGATACGGAAAAGACAAAACAAGAATGCCAAAGAAGGTAATTTTAGCGAGTTTAGATACCGGGGCCAGCGACCTGGAATTGCTCAAAGCTGAAGGACAGCGGCTATTCCATGTAATTGCACAAGAGGGGGATCGAGTCAATCGTATAGGTACCTGAAATACACAAGGCACAGAAAATAAACGACGGAGGGCCCAGGCCAACAAAGGGAAAATGAGCTTATATAGTTAAAAAATGTGAGTGCATATAGCCGGGCCGTGACATCAGAGGTGAGTTGGGGCAACTGCGGTTCTCGAGGGCACGATCGAGGAGTGAGCGGGGACTAGATGAAGAGCGAATGTGCCATTGTTGTAGAGGGTGCTGGAGAGCGAGGGCCAAAAACAAAACACAGGCGGACAGACGACTTTGTTGTGTACCCTGTTCGATTTTGTGTCGTGTTTTACATTTCAGTTCTGAAACAAAATTGAGTATTCACACAATTCTCAAACAAAAGTATATAAATGAACAGCAAGATCGCCCCAATTGCGCAGCGGGATTGGTGAATCACATTTTTTCTTTTTACTCTGACCTCTGACAATTGTGTACTGCGCAGTGTTTCAATTGGGGTTTCACGACAGAATTTCAAAACAGGGTTGTAAAATTTCGAGCGCGAAGCACAGACCACAATCAGCAACAGAAGCTACGGGCATACCACATCCTTGAGCGGACTCCACCATATACATACCACCGTCTCGGTTTCAAGTTGGTGTTTCAAGCCTGGGCATTTTTTACAGGAACAAAAGGTTCGAGACTGAGTTCTATTCCACCAAGCCAAGTTCACAACCGTTCACAACCGTTTTGAGGCGCCAGAAAAATACGTTCCCAAGCGAAAAGCGAGCTGAAAATACGAGGCCAATACGGAAGTAAACAGGCACTACTTCTGATCTCGACCACCCGGAGCACCCACATAGACCACCAGATCGGGGGATCAACGAGAATTTCACCACATCAGTCTACTGCCGCATACCGATGTCCAAGAAAGCACAATTGCCCCTCACTATAGACACCAAAGCAAGTGAAGGTGTCAAGGAGTCCTTGAGGTTGATTGAAGACCTCAAGTTCTTCCTAGCCACTGCTCCAGCCAACTGGCAAGAGAACCAGGTCATCAGGCGATACTACTTGAACCATGACGAGGGCTTCGTGTCATGTGTATACTGGAACAACTTATACTTCATAACAGGTACCGACATAGTTCGCTGCATTGTGTACAAGTTCGAGCACTTTGGGCGCAAGATTATCGACCGCAAGAAGTTCGAGGAGGGTATCTTCTCGGACTTGCGTAACCTCAAGTGCAGCACGGACGCGATCCTTGAACCTCCTCGATCCGAGTTTCTCGAGTTTCTCTTCAAGAACTCGTGTCTCCGTACACAGAAGAAGCAGAAGGTCTTCTTCTGGTTCAATGTGCCGCATGACAAGCTCATGGCGGATGCACTCGAACGCGATTTGAAGAAGGAGAAGCTGGGCCACAACCCTACCACCATAGCGCACAAAGAGCCGGCAAAATCGTTCAAGTACGACGAATCATCGAGTTTGTACACACAGCTCACCGACCACATGGAGAACCAAAAGAGGATAAATGACGTCTCGCTGCTGAACCCATCGACTCTCGGTGTCAGTGATGCCAGCAACTCAAATACGACCACTAGTACCGTGTCCACACTCCACCACCCCGTAGGCGGCGAGGGCAAGAAGGATTACGAGTTTCTCTCGCAGGCCACGCCAGCAAAGCACAAGGCCAACCCGGATTACGAGGACGATTTCCCTCTCGATTATTTCAACCCGAATGATCCTCAGCAGCAACAGGCACAGGCATATCCACTGCACTTCCCACTGCTACCACAACAATATGCCAATCCTGTTGGCAATGAGGAGTACATCGCGTTGGACTCTAACTACCACGGTGCATATGGCGGGAACTTGGTAGAGGAGAACTACGATTCCATAGTGGATCCATCTGTGTTCATCTACCCACAGGGCCCTCAAAACCCTGTACACGCCGCAGCATCGCAGGTGGTGTATAACGACGAGTATCTCATCGAACAGACACAGCCATTGAAGACGCCGCTCCCACCCAAGTCCGCAAGGATACCGGGCGAGGACTTCTTCCCTCCACAACCGATGTCGGCTAAGTTTCAGAGTACCTTCTCACGTCAAATGCATCCTGGAGCAGTAGTGAAAACTCCATTACATGCGACCCACTTTGCACTGCAAGTGCAACCACAGGGTGCCATGTACGACAGCGGCGCATTCTACCCAATGGATGCGCAGTTTGCATTCAAACAACAGCGTGGTCTCGCGGAGCAAGAGTATTGGATCCCACAGTCCGCCAACTCGTTCTACGCAGGTGCCATGGAGCCAGTGGTTCTGGTTCCGTACAATTCGCACTACGTGGTGAACGACCCGGAGTATGGGTTCCAGAGTGGAGGCTACCAGGTGATGAACCCAGCCATGCTCAGTGTACAGACACCGACACAATTGCAAAATCCCATAAATTCAGCGCAGCCGTCGTCGCGCCAGCATCAGATCAGTGCAGCCATGATGATGAAGAAGAGACAGTTGCTCGGTAAAGGAATATCAAAACCAGGCATGAGTGATAAGCACTCCAGCATACCGGGCTCCTTGGACGACGTGATATCGTCAAAGGCTACGAGAGTTGTGCCCAAGAGAGAGGACGTCGAATTCTCTAAGGAGAGTTTGAGCAACTCGGAAAGCGCAATGCAAACGCCACCTACAACGTCCTCGAATAACTCGAAACGATAAGGTAGATTCCAAATGAAGGGTGCTACAGAGGTTACCCAAGCGACTACAGGTTACCCTACCAGTTGCTATAAGTAAGGTTATGCGTTGGATGGCCTACTAAGCGTTAGTTACGCAGCTTTTCGTTCTTGCTTTTAGTTTTATTATCAATATTTACGTTTGAAGTTGTAGTAAGCTACCAGTACCCCCGCGAGGATAAAATGAACCATGTGTTCCAAGTAAGTTTCAAAGACGTGTTCATGTTACACGGGTGGATCATCAATGTTTTATCCATGTTTTATGAACGTTTTACATTTTGACCGCGTTTTATACATGCTTCGAGATACACCCTGCCAAATGTTTCATCCTTGTTTTACGGGTGTTTGATCTATCTTTCACATTTCTGCGATTCACTCATATACTCATGTATTATTCGTGGACGGCGCTATCCAAGTTTATCTAATTTTTCTCAGTATATCCTTCTGATGCCCAAACTAAAATTAACCTTTATTTCACTTTTTACCTTTCCTATATGTTTTATGACTGGCTGTAATACTCCACGAGCTTCTTTTGTGTCGTCGTCATCCGCTTCAATACCGTGGTCATCACAGACTTTTCAAACGGTTTGTCGTGCTCCTCCATGGTATGGCAGACCTTCGACGACTTCAACATTTTTCCATAACTTTGGATTACGCACCTTCTCACCTCCACTTCCTGGTCATTGAGGAATCCCTGCAAATGGTTATCAAGCTGGATCAACAAATTATCGGTTATCGCCAACGTGATCGACGTCTGCGATAAGACTTTCGAAAGAGAGTCCAATACGAAAAGCAATGAGCTCGGCCGTGACTTACCCTGTTCATGATACTCAGTGTTTCCTAGCGAGTCAACAATGTGCTTCAAAATCTCCGTTGTTGGATACATCCCGCACAACGTCTCGTCAAACAACTCCCCAAGAGCAAACAGAAGCTCAGAGTCCAAGTCTTGTCCATTTTTGTCTTTGGAAATCGTATTGCTCAACGACACCATTGTGGCCCAGAGAACCTCCAAGTCTACTGCTGTCCGGTTGATTTGCATTTGCTTCAACACGAGCAATCCGCTTAACACCATTGTTCCTTGGCGTTGCTTTTCGAAAAACTGCCATAACGATGTCTCAAGGAGCTTGTTGCCTTGCGCCTTGAGATACTTGAAAAACGACAAGTCTTCATCCGTGGATGGTTGCAAATAGCTCAAAACGGTCATGAGCTCCTTACCCAGTACCTTAGCTTCAGCAATGTCCCCACAAATGCCCTCGAACCTTTGGATCGAATGCTCGTAGTCACCTGGAGAATCTGGATCTTGGGTACTCATGCGCTTTGCAACCTGGAAGTTGAACCAGCTTGAATCTGTGTAGTCGTACTCCCTGACTTTTTGTGGTGATCCTGCAGCATCTTCGAAGATTTTTATGGGTTTGTTTCTGCTCGATACTGATTTGAGAGGATCGACCCGATCGATGAAGGACTGGATTTGGTCGGCATTATCAAGCCCATGTCTTGAGTTCATCTCAGTGATCTTTACTTGGGCAAAGTTATCCACTAATTCAGTAGAGCGATCCATTCCATGAGACAAAGTCTCCGTACGATGATTCTTGTCAACAAAAATGCTACTTTGGTTGTATGAAGAATTATCTTCAATGTTGACCTTTCCCTCAGAATTCGAGTTTCTTGAATCGTGTCCTTCTTGGGAGTTCTTGTCCTCTGCCATCATAGATTCGTCTTGAGAAGTGACTTCTCTCGAAAAGCTCCTAGATTCCATTTCTAAGTCTTGGTCGTTGTCCTGTGGTATTTCTTGAGTGCTCGCAAGTTCAGCCGTGCCATTTTCAATTTCCATGATGTTTTCATTTGAGGCCTCTTTCTGCTTTATAGGAATGTATGTGAGCTCATTGTTGTCCTTTACCATTGGAACTATCATTGTGAAGTCCGTGGTCAACTTCACGGGAGACAAACTGTCAAGGTTCGCATTAGGCTTCACTTGAGTTAAATCGAAAAACGGCTCCAAGTGCATTGACGAACCAACATTATCTGCCTTGAATGACTTGTCAAGCTCAATGACGTCTTCAATTTCCTCCTTGATATTGTCTTCCTGAAGACTGAGCTCGCTAATGAATAGCGTCGAGTTGATGGAGTAGAACTTTTTCATCAAAAGCGTGAACGACTCAAAAACCTCAGTCGACTTTACAAGACTGAAAAGCTCGAAAAGGTTCGCAGTAACCTTCAGGAAATAGCTATCGCTGATTGGAATCTTATCCAATCCTTGTTGAAGGAAATCCACAATCATGCGGATAATGTTCGACTTGTAACGGATAATTTGAATAGTTAAGTTATCGTCACTTTCCAAGATATTGGAAGTACTGATAGTATAAGACAACAACTTTGTGATGGAGTTGTATATTTGGTTGACATCCACAATCGATATTATCAAGTCAATATTCTTCTCAGAAACGGGATCAAGTAGTATGGAACATATCCGAAAGAAGTCCTCAGAGGAGAAAAATTGGAAGCTCTTCTTGAAGAGAACATCACTAGTCAAGAACAACGGCTTCAACAACATTGGATCACGGATGGAAATTACCCTTAAAAGATCACTCACTTCGTTTGATAAGTCTTCTTCTCCCAAGATTGCGTACTTTAGTAAGTTGATACCCTCCTTCACTAAATCAGGCTCTTTGCATGACAAAAACTTCAAAATGGGGTCTTGTTGAATGTCAAAGCTTTCCATTTTGTCTTCCTGGGTCATCTTCTCATCGTTATCAGATACAGATTCTGCAATATCAACTTCCGTATGTTCACGTCTTGCTTCTGCTGAAGCCAGCACCTTCACCTCTTCCGAAGTAATAGGATGCGAAGCCATGTTTCCTGTACTAGCAGATCTATGACGTCCATGGTCAATAGTGTTTGATCTCACTTGTGAAGACTGTACTCGCCTTGCGGTATGCAAGACTCTCGACGGAGCGGAGTGGATATCTTTAGAAGCATGCTCTCTACCACCCGAGAATGGAACCGTACCAAAATTGTCGAAGCCAGTTCTAGAGGACGGCCTCGAGTTTGAGGACTCTCTTCTTCTGATTTCCTTATTCTTTTCCATTATTGACTCTTTCAATGAAACTCGCGTTTTCTTCACTGGCAATACGGAGGCCACAAGTTTAGAAGCCAGAGGTTTGGACCTCTCTAGAGTTTTAACAACTTTTGGATCAAGCTTCGTGAGTAAAAGCTCTGCCTCTGTCTGAAACTTCGCGTAAAAGCACCAGAAGGTATCCTTTCCGACCTGCCTCACGGTAGGATTTGGATCGCCAAGAAGTTTCATTGAAACCTTTGAACATACCTCTAAAGCTGGCGTCGCCCCGTGAGACGTAGAAAGTGTTTTGTGGAACCTAAGAATCATTATCTGTAACCAAATACCACTATACGACCTTGGCAGTATATTTTTCTCCTGAGAGGCCGCAGTGATTCTGGTGAATAGACGTGGATTGTAACTGCAGTTTGCGAACAAGGCACAAATTGCCATGTTGGCATTCGTCAGGGCAATGTTCTTGGTGGCTGAGCACAATTTGAGCAAGTGAGGCATGAAGAGATCCATCAATGAATCAATAGATGACCCCAAAATGATGGCAATTTCCTTCACCAATTGACAACCATTCGTGGATAACGTAGTTCTCAAGGAGTTAACACCCTTGCAAATACCTTCGGAAGCTTCTTTGAGCAAAGACACGATTGTAGAACCGAACTCTTGTGGTGCGTTACCACGCATAATGGATCTCAATTTCAAGATGCTCTTTTCGCGTGCTAGCCAATTGAATTCAGTCTCCTTACCATTAAATGGTGGTAACAATTCATTTATGGTACTCAGGATGGATTCAGAAGTTTGGAAGTCAAGCGGCTCAATAGAATCGAGCGTGTACTTTACTTTATTGAGAATCAGCTGCAACTCTGTATCATGAGATTCCTTGCTCGTATCGTTCGACAGAGTATTGGCGTCTTTGGTTTTTGAATCTGTGTTGACATCCTTTCCAGACTCTACTGTTGATGAAACTGAGTTACTGCTCACTACCTCTTCCTTTTGTACAATTGGCTCGTCTTTCTGTACACGCGACTGGATAGGCTTTTGGTGACCCAAATCTTGATTCGAAAGGCCAGTGATGTTGCTCATGAGCATATTTGAAATTGAAAGGGGAGTATTCAGTAATTCTAACTCTCTTGCCAAATCGAATTTGTACAACTTGTTATGCTTGAGATTGTAGTAGTTGGAAAATAACTCCGTCAAGGCATTCAAGTATGCTTGATTATTTGCATTGATGTTGATGAGCAGGACTAATTGCGACAAGAACGGGTCTATTTTGAAATGCTGGTTGACATTCGTAACGAAGTGGTTTAATAGACGTGCCACTTCAGTGCAAATACTTGAGTTTCGACTTTTCAAGGCGATTTCACACAAAGCATCTTCGACTTGCTTTGGAGCTGAAAACCAGTATGCTTCGATTGCTTTCAAAGCAGCGTTTCTGGTGGAGGTTTTTGAGTCACCCATGCGGTTGATTATTATAGGCAAGACCAAATAAGATTGCAGCTTCAAGACTTGGCCGGACTTATCTTGCATGCTAACTCGCTTAACCAAATGTGAAATGACGCTGAAGCTGCTCACCAGAATTCCCAGTTCATGGATGTCGACCGCTATTGAAAGCGCTTCAAAGTAACCTGGGACTTGCTGGATATCAACAAAATCCTTCTTTACGTGTGCCTTAAGTTGTAGAATCAGATCAAGCTTCCCCTCATTTGGAACTTCGTGCGAAGCAACCTTCTGAAAGAGTTCGCTTGACGATATAACAGTGCTCAGCATACCGTCTTGCTAGATCAATCTCAGTAAAAAATGATCGGTTTCAATTAAACTGTTTATTTGTTTTCGTAGCGCGTCCTATTTCCCAGCACTGCACATAAACTCACATCACCAGGGGATAACATATACTCCAGGAACCAGAACGAATCGAGAGTGGTTGTGCTGAGGACAGATACCAGTTATTGGCTACCTCTAGCTCTACAAAAGTACTCATTGGTATGTAATTAAATTAAAGTTGAGACTCGGAATAACTCCATGTCGTCTTATGCAAATAATTTAGTGCTTCTGGGTTTGTGATTTCACAAGCTTTTGAAGGTCTCGTTGTTTCCTTAAAATCAAATTGTCAGCACCAAGCATCCTATTCATCTCCCACCTTATGCAAAGAGAATTCACGGAGTACTTGAAAGCAAATATTAACCCAGAGGCCTTTAGTCTATTCATCTCCAGTAATTTCTCGTCAAGTAATTTTTGAGTGTCTTCATTTCGTGAGTAATACTTGCCCAATTGGACCACAAACTTCTTTAACAACGCTGCGCGTTGAGAATGAGATATTTGTGACTTGTAGGCACGGGAATTCTTTATTGACAGGTGATTTGTTAGCTTCGTAAAGAGGCTTTCACAGTCGATCAAAACGCTCCTCAAGTTGGGGCTGTTAGGTCCAAATTTGTATTGCAAACTCATTTTTGGGCATTTAAACTCGCTCATCACCAACTGCTCCCTGCTCGCAAATGACCACAATTCACCCTGAAAAGTAGTTTTCTCTTCGTCAGAAGATCTGCGAACGAGGATAAATTCTGATGATAATGTTTGCACACCCCATACGTCGTATTCAAGTCTTACCCAAGGAATCGACGAGTTATTGAATTGCTCATTCACAGCCAAAGAGTTCTCAAACTTTGAATTATCGATGTTGATCAAATTCATGAAGCCATCCATCGTTGCAATGTCAAGCTTGATATCGTGTACATAATCTCTCAATAGAGTTAAATCCTCCATCTTCTTTAACAACTTCGAAAACTTAGCTTCCTCTTCGAACTTTATGTCTTCAGCGAGTTTGCGCAGTTCATTAGATAGCTGTGTAAATGTCTTGCCTTGTATATCGAAAGTCGGAGGTAAATTCGCCAATTCAGGTGCAGATTGAATTCCAATCCCAGCTGTATCTGCAATGTCAACAATGTGACATGACTGCTTTCCTTCGCATAATCTAAGACCTCTTCCAATCATCTGTGTTAAAAGAACACGCGATTTAGTGGGGCGTGCTAGTATAATACTGTCAATTGAAGGTATATCAGTACCTTCCGTGAAAACTTGAACGTTGCAAAGCACTGGTATTGTTCCATTTTTAAAATCCTCTATAATAGATTCTCTTTCATGTTTTGCCGTTTCACTCGTCACGTACTGTGCATTGATTCCCTGGGCACGTAGCACTGCGCATAGTGTTTTACAGTGCTCGATATTAACGCAAAATATCAAAGTGCTTTTGAAACCATATTGTTTCTGTAGTTTGAGGTAAGATACCAGAAGTGTATCTATTACATCTGGATTCATCATATTCTCAGCAAGCTGAGCAGCCACGTAATCTGCATTTCTGGTTGTCACTTTGCTCAAATCTAAGTTTGCACCGACCACAGAAAATACTACCTCAGCGAGTTCTTTATTTCGAATCATTTCTTCCAAACTTCTCTGATAGACAACCTTATCGAAAACCTTCCCAAGATACTGACCGTCAGATCTTTCAAAAGTGGCAGTGAAGCCCAACACATAAATTTCCAGAGTAGAAGTGTTTGCTTGAAAATACTCCAATATCTTCAGCCAAGATTGTGCTGCTGCATGATGGCACTCATCTACGATAATCGCTTTGAACTCTTCGGGCTTGTACATCTCTAGGCGAGTCTTTCGAACGAGTGTTGGAACAGAAGCAACAATCACATCGGCATTTGGAGTGGGTTTAAGATTACGCATATCAATTTCAACATTAAGCGTAGGAACAAGCCTCTTGATTGTCGTTGCAGCCTGTCGTACAAGTTCCTCCTTATGAGCTAATATGATAGTTTTGTGGCCACGAGAGGCCGAAGAAGGTTTCAATTGCGGGATAAGATGTGAAAACACAACAGTCTTTCCACCTCCTGTAGGTAGCACAACAGCAGGCCTTCGAATTCCCGTAGCTAATGCTTCGTGAACTGCATTCACAGCATCGACTTGATAATCTCGGAGAACTATCTGAGGTTGTGCCACCCTGTTCTCAATTGCAGAAGAGCTTATGGATCGCCATGATGCCTTTAGGGTTGTTTGGCAGATCTTACTAGCCATATATATTTTTCTATTTTTTGAACGCGTATATATTTTTTTGTACTAGCTCTTTATGATATCTACTCTGGCTCTCTTATGAATGTTGTGATAGTAGAGATCATGACCTTCACACTTCTCCACGTTACGCTCCAAGTCTGGAGACTCGATGCTCAAAACAGCATAACTGCCTTCTTCTTTGTTAGGGTCTCTGTTTCCTTTCACGAAATAACCAGGATTGAGAACCACGACTCCCTTGACCACCTTGGCAAAGTACTTCATTTCCGAAGGACAAATAAGAACGTCAGGAAGCAGATCCTGTAACTCTGTAAGTCCCAAATACGGCACTTCTAAGGTGGAACCCCCCACAATTGTGCTTCCGATTTCCTCACTCATGACACCTTCGAACAAACGGGCTGACGCTTCACTATCGGCCTCAGACATTATAGTTCTTCTCATAGATCCTGGGAAATATGGATAAAACCTTCTTTGCTCCAAGACGTGGTTTGCAACCCTTTCGAATCTGTTACTCAAAACGGTGGACTTGTCATCTAAAAAGACGTCCTTCAAGTCCTTGAATATATCAGCGTTGGAGTACCCGAAACATGTACCATTAACAGAAAATGTCAGGGGGTTTGGTAAGGTTGTGACGTTTTTTGGAAGTCCGTACTTCTTCCTGTCAAATGCATCCTGAGGGTACGAGCAATGCTTCGCAATGCAATCGTTTACGGAGGGGATAAGAACAACTTGTATCCTAGGGTTGATCTTGCGCACCAAAGGTGTGAAAGCCTTCTTGAAAACCTCATCAAGATTTCTTGGTGGCTGTTTCTCTCCGGGTATAGTGATATCTCCTGCCTTGACAGCCAGGTTGGAGATGTCTAAGAAAGGTCCGTTTAAAACGACAATATGTGGTCTGACTTCGTCATTGATATGAGTGATGAGCTTCTCAAACTTGTCGAAGTTCAAGGTATGCTGATTTGAGAATGGCCCCAGAGCAACTAGGATCTTGGTATTTCCTGTTGAAGCGGCCAAGTCTTGGACTTTCTTCAACTCCTCTTCAGAAGAGGCAGCAGATCCTAAATCTGGTACTTTTAAAATCTCAGCTACCACAAATGACCGACCAGTTGGATTTCTTCCCTTCAAGATAACAATTTGACCAGGGAATAATGAGTAACCTTTGAGCAGAGTCAAATCCAAAGGTATTCTTTGCCCGATTCCGCCCACTCTTGAAGTTTCCAAGTAGAGCGAACTACCATTCATCGCACAAGTGTGGAGCTTGTCATAAGTTGGCGAGTCTGGAACAATACGGCCAGCGCAAATGATGTCAAATTGAGAACTGAGACAAGGGTTTCCCATCTGTGCGGTTTTGTTGGAGTCCAAGTAGAGTTGAGCGAAGGTATCAATTTGATCGTCCAAAACATCAGCACTCTCTAATAACTTCATGGACATGGTTCTATAACGATACTTTGAAATGTCCACGTGAGACTCAAATTTGAACGGCTTTATAGCTGTGGAGGCATCCTGGTCAAGTTCAATATACCCCACGGACTCTGGAAGTTGTGGGTTCAAAGTTTCCACAATAGTGTTGGAATCTTCGACGGCTTGCTTTATTGGCGAAGAAGTCTTGAAACTGCTCTGTGCTGTTTCATAGGCACCTGGAGAAGATGTATATAACCCTGGATCTTGCATTTTGCGCTTCTTTGCCAAGGGTGTTTGTGGAGCGGTAATAGGACTAGACAACAATCCTGGGTTCTTTGCAGTTCTTCTTTTGAATGCACTTGAAGGGAGGTCGGAGTTTCTTGGCCTCACTGAGTTCTGAGCCTCTTTGGTTATAGACGCTTGTAAATACTCTTGAAATTTGTCGAGGTTGTCCAAGGTCAAGTCCAAGTTCTCTTGCATCTTGTTGACATTGAACGTTTCCCAGCTCACGTAGATGTCATCGGTCGTGAGACTGAAAATGTTCTGTAAGGAGTGTAGCTTCAGTATAACATCATCGTTAAGTTTACCAAAGGCTCCGATGAAGCCTTCTCTAGTTTCTTCGTCAACAGTCATAGTTGTAGAAGGTTCAGATCTTTACTTTTGATGATTTTCCCAGAAAGTGAAATACAATAACGCGACGCGTATTTTTTTTCATGGGGAAAGTGATATGCAGGTTAAAGATCCTTCTATCAAATATTGAACATTAAAGAAAAGCTAGTTACATATACAAAACATTACGAATTTTACTTCGTGCACTGATGATTGGCCAATAACATTTACTCCTTAGATTCTTCCTTGGATTCCTCAGAGGAGTCCTTCTTTGCTTCATTAGTTTCTTCCTTGGTGTCATCCTTAGCTTCTTCCTTGGATTCCTTCGACTCATCCTTAGCCTCCTCCTTGTCCTGGTTCTTTGGATTCTTCTTGAACTTCTTTCTCTGGTTCTCGTTGAAACTCTCACGTCTTCTGGTGACATCGTTGACACCGAATCTCTTGCTGTTAGCTCTCAATTCTTGGAAAGTCAAGAGAGACATCTTCTTCAACATAGACTTCTTGTCCTCTGGAGCATCTTCCGCAAGAACACCCTCAGGGTAAGAGAAGGTCAAGGTGTTCAAGGCGTATTCTGCATCCTCCAGGGTGTTGAATTCAACGTCAACCACTCCGAAAAACTCGTTGTTAGCACGCTTCTTAATTCTGCGCAAAGAAGTAATAGACTTCTCTTTTGGCAAGCTCTCAGCCAACTTGTTGAAGAAGGCCTCCAACTCGTCCTGAGTGGCTTCGTGTGGGAAACCCTCAATGTGGACTGTGTTTCTCTTTCTGTTGTTCTTGACTTCGTTAAAGTCCTTCAATGGGTCCTTTCTTCTGATCAGGTCTTCGTTTGGAGACAAAACCAACTTGTTGGACTCCTTCAAGGCAGCGATGACTCTCTCCTCTGGACGGAATTGTCTCATTCTGGAGAAGGTCAAGATGGTCTTCAACTCAACCCAACCATCATTTGCCTCGTAGATCTTGAACAAGAACTTGTCAGTCTGCAAGTTACTGTCTGAAAAGTAGAATTCTACTTGCTTTCTAACCTTGCTTTCGAAGTCGTCCCCCTTGTAAATCGAATCAGTCATTGTGCCAACGTTCGTAAGAGATGAAAAATCCGCTGTATTTTTCCACGATGAGCAAAACCTCAACCATCTACTCACGTGATTTAGGGCCCCAGGATCGCCAGGATCACTGCTTGAGTGCGGAATCCTGGGGTGTAATTTTACTCACTATATACACCAGGTACTATTCATTGTGGTCGGTATCTATCACAGTTCCTGGTCTTGTTACGTCCAGAGCATATCGTTATCGTTCCTTAGGCTTAGATTGTGGGGAGAGTATAAATCGCAAAAAAAAAGTTTGGAATGATCAAGCGTCTTGGCCCATTCATTCGCGCAATGTCAGCAGCTGCAAGGAAAGAAGAATTGTGCAAAGCATACAATAACATCTTGAAGGAAGTGCAATCTGCCTCGAAAGATTCTCATCCAGTTCGTCTTGTTGCCGTCTCCAAACTCAAGCCCGCATCGGATATCCTCGCACTTTATGAACATGGAGTCCGTCATTTTGGTGAGAACTACGTCCAAGAACTTGTCACCAAAGCCGGCGAGCTCCCCAAAGACATCAAGTGGCATTTCATCGGTGGTCTCCAGACTGGAAAGTGCAAGGATCTCGCAAAGAACATCGAGAGCTTGTATGCTGTTGAGACCATTGACTCTTTGAAGAAATGCAAAAAGTTAGACACTATTAGAACAGAAGTCAACGGTCTGCCGATCAACATCTCATTGCAAATCAACACTTCTGGTGAGGGCCAAAAGTCAGGATACTCGGTCGATGATCTGTCTGAACTCTATCAGTCGATAGAATTTCTCCTTTCTGAGCAGTGCAAGACACTCAAACTTAAAGGCTTGATGACTATCGGCTCTTTTGAACAGTCTACGTCGGAAGACGCTGAAAACAAGGACTTTCAGGTCTTGGTGAATTTGAAGAAGCTTCTCGACCAAAAGTATGGATTGAATTTAGAGTTGAGCATGGGTATGAGTAATGACTACATACAGGCAATTACCCAAGGAAGTTCCAGTGTTCGTGTTGGTACTTCCATTTTCGGTGCAAGACCACCAAAAGCCTAATATAATCACATCAAATGTACAAATAACTTATAAACTTATGTATGTCCTGTGAATCACTTTTTCCCCTTGAATAACTTCTTCAATGGACTCTTCTTCTTACCCTTGGAATCGCTACTAGGAGCCGGGCTGCTCTTCTCACGCAAGGCTTCTCTAGCATTGTCAACCAAGTCATCCGAACCTGGAACACTGTCTCCACTAGTAGAGGCAGCTTCTCCTTTGTCTTGTTTATCAGATCCCAAAACGTGAGTCTTCTTCGACACCTTTTCGTCAATACCTTGGGGCAACTTGACGTCATCCTCATCAGCGTGCTTGTTGTTGTCCATTGTCGAGAGAACTTGTCCTCCGCTACCTGATGGAACTGAAATAACAGTGTCTTGTTCATCCTTCAACTTTTCCAAATCAGCTTTAGTAAGTTTGTTCAATTGAGCTTCCTTCTGGGCCAACTCTTCCTTCTTTCTCTGAACGGTACGCTTCAAATCGTTGTCTGCAGAAGACAGGTAAGTTGCGCTGTTGGAAGGTAAGGTCTCGATTTCCTCCTCTGGCTTTGTGGTGTTTTCAGCGAATTTCTCAGCAGCTAACAAAGAGTCCCTTGCAGTGAAAGTTGACCATTCACCGTCGTCCTCAACATTGAACGACAGCTTGACATTACCAGAGTAGTAGTCACGTCTCAACTTAATGTCATTTTCAGCAAAGTCGTTGTTCCACTCAACTTCTGACTTGAATAACTTAGCAACCTTCGATCCCACAAAGTGGACAATGAAAAAGAGGTGCTCAGCAGCAAAGACGACAGCCACCAATTGAAGGGTAGAAGAGACATTGGTACTTGCTTTGTCAAAAGTAAATTGTCCCAAAGACTTGACCGGTGTAACTCCATGGCGGTAAAATGCAGTAACAACAGGGGAAACTACAGAACCAATCCAAGTTAAAAGGAATAAAGCATGGTCCCATGGGTGGATCGAGTCATCTCTAACTGGGATAGGAGGTCTGAAGTATTCTCCACTTGCCAATTTGAAAGTGTCTAATTTGAAGGTGATGATGTTGAAAATGATGCAAACAAGTGGTGCCAATGGCCATACAGTTCCAAAAAGAATCAAATAACCATATTGCACCACAACTCCTCTAAAGTCATCATGAACATTGTACTCAGCTAAGGAGACAACCTTACGAACCTTAGTCAACCATAAAGCCTCCTGTGGTCTATCCTGGTTCTTTTGGGTATCCTTGGATAACTGGCTCTTAACAAAGCTGATTCCAACAGGTAAGGCATACTTGGTGATAAGCTGGATGACCTGGTTGGTGACAATGAAGTAAAAGAATTGGGCAGACAATCTTTGTTGGTTGAACTTAAAGTCCTCTTGGTTCTTCAACTGGACCAAATACTTGTAGAAGAAATAGTCCTTGTGAACGTTAGAGTCAATGACACCGCGGATGTCACCCAAATGAGGCTGGATGAGGTGGGCAAATGGCAAGTAAACAAAAGACGTGATGATCAATGGCATGTAGCTAGTCAAAAAGGTCAACACAAACGACTTGACAATAGTTGAGTTGTTCTTACTGTAAACGTTGTCGTGATTCTCCCAAGCAATCGCAGCAGTCGATGCAAGGTTGTAGAAAATCGTCAAAATAGGGACGAAGCCAACAATCAAAACAGTCGGTAAAAGGGTCAAGAAGATCTTTCCAGGTCCATCGTAAATCTCGGTCAAGAAAATCTCAAGAACAAAGCAACCCAATTGGTATGCAACCAACACGGCGGTGAATCCGAGAGCAATTGGGATAAAGAACAACTGTTTAAGGTATCTTCCTCCTTCAGTGTTACCCTTGTGCTTGAAAGTAGACTTTTCCTCGAAATTCTCATTGATCTGAGAAACTTCAGCATAGTGCTCTTCGAGCAAATGCGAGTATTGAACACCCCATGAGTGAGCCAAATATTCTTGCTTCTTTCCCCAATAAAGAATGAACAAACTACCCCACAATAAGTTGAGGAACGCGTATGTTAACAGAAACTTGCCATTCTTGGAAGTCGAAACCGATACCAAACCGCCAATTGCCAAGACACATAACCACATGATGTAAGACTTCAAGTATTCAAAGTAGAGAGCAATTCTAACACCATACTTTTCCTTGATACTATCAGTTGTCAAATCACTAGAGCCAATATGAACCTTGACACCTTCAATCAAACTTTTGTCATCAATGGTAACAGGAACAATTGCTTTCACGTACTTTGAATCAGCTAAGGCTTCCTTGTCACTAATCTTACACTTCGAAGACAAGTAGTTGTAGACAATTCTCAATCTTGATGCAGCACTGTCACTTTTAGCTGTCACACCGAACTCATAGTTCTTGATCAAGTCCTTTTCTGCTTCTTCTGAAAACTTGGAAGAAGAAAGCTTGATGAAAACAAGTACTTCGTTTGCATTTCCGGGTCTCACCTGAGTTGAAAAGTCAGCCTTGTACAATGCTTGAAGAATTGATTGAAGTCCTTGCTCTGCTTGTGGGTCAGGCTTTCCATTGGTCAATGGGTACAGAACTGCCAACACGTAGTCAGGTTTCAAATCCTGAATTGGCTTGCTAGACAATGACATTGTAGTATTGTTTCAAAAGTCTTTATGTCTCGAGCAATGCTTCAAAATTAAAAATTACACGTTGTATTTCTACTGACTTTTATTTATTCTCAAATCCAGCATACCCTCGAAAAATTGTCAGGCCGAAATTTCATATGGAGAGCAAAAAAGCAAAGTAGGCTAAGCAATTAATTTCAAGTTAGATGCTATTTTTCTCCCTATTTAAACTATACAGCAGTCATGGAACATGCATAATGTTTAATTATAACGCGATTGCAAACTATTGGAGTGTGATCTAATTGTCCCCACAACGCGTGAGGATAATCAGTTAAGGGGTAATCTCTCCACAAAAAAGAGGCAAGAATAGTAGTCACACGCCACAATATGCAGGACCTCTAAATACTATAAAAGTCACGTCTGATCCATTAAATGTAATCATCATGCTATGCCTCAACCATGAAGGCTTTCTAGACCTGCACAAGAGTAAGTTTATTTTACTACCAAGGAATCATTCAACAGTTGGAGACGATCAATATACCGAGACGTGAGCTATCCGTGCTCCACACTTCTAGCTGGCCAATACTTAGAAGTAGCCTGGTTTTGCAAGTATGTGCGAGTAAGAGTAATCACTACATGGTGTAACAATTTCTAGACATCCAAAAATGAAATGCCACGATGTTCCAACACAAAGTTCCATAGCTGCCCCCTTTACCCCGCGAATTGACGAGTTTATGTCCCCAACGTTTCTGAGAAATTAACGATGCTTTATGTCCCCTTATGAGCCACATTATGATAATGGATTATATGAGATGCCCCCCTGATGACCCCCCAAGAGTTCCACTTTTTTGTCAATATTGGTATATTCAGCCAATACTACCACATTTTAAAAATTTTGTTTCGAATCGAAGTCCTCGATGATAACCGTTCCTTATTTACCATTCAACTACTCCCAAGAAAATCTACCAAAATCAAAATCAAAAGAAAAAGCCGATAAGAGTTTTTTTTTACGAGATGTTTTATTTTGTTTTCTTTACTACGATAGTGGGTTTTTTTGTTTTGTTTTGTTAACTTTTTTTTAGCAAGAAGGATCTAATAGTAGATGTGTTCGATCAGAGAACGAGAAGGCGGCATGAATGTGGGGTTATGTGAAGTTTCATTGTTTTTGGTTGTTTGAGAGTCTCCAAATGGATTCGCTTGTTCTGGTCTAGGAATTCTTCGTGTTTGGTACATAGTTTATTCAATGAGTTTATTTAATCAATTTATTTAATGAATTTACCAGTCGATATATTCTCTTCCAACTGCTCTGAATACTCTGACTCTTCCACTCTTCAATTCTCCGATCTTGTATGATTCTTTTCTGACGTGACCCGCATTGTCGACTTCAATAACCTTGAACTTATCCTTCTTGATGTCAAACTCGTATATGATAGCAGCATAATACCCAGCTCCTGAGCTGTCCTTAGTAATCAGGTTGTTTTCTCCTAAGGTGACAGTCTTGTTACCAACCAAACTCTTATGGATTGAAAATTTAGCATTCTTGGCCCATAAGATGTCTCCTGGACGAATTTCGTCTATCTTTGCAATGTTGCTGTTGTTGAAGTTCTTGTAGATAGTCACACCATATGACTTACCTCCAATAGGTGGCACCACAGCCAAGTTTGGCGCAGACTTATTGATTCTTTCCAAAACAGTCGAGACAATATCGTCATGAATGCTACTTCCCAAAAGCTCAATTGCTTCAGACGCAATTGCTTGTCCTAGACTCCTGTGAAACTTCTCCAAAAGATCTTTTCTGATAATTGGGATAGGCTTCGAGAAGTAATTAACGAAGTGGATGGTGGATTTTGGATCCTCACTCTCGTATTCGAGCTCAAAAATGATCTGCGACAAGTCGTAAAATAAAATGTAGTAGTCGCGGTAGTTCACAGTTCTGTTACCTCTCTTCTTGATGGAGTTGCTATCGACCTCATAAATCAAATCAACACCAATTTTTGGAACCAAAGATTCTGGCAACTCATCTCTGATCCACCAATTGGATGCACCACTGATATTTCCAAGCTCATACTCCAATTCTTCCAAAGCTACTTCTGCTTTTGAGCGTTCAAAGCCAGTTTTATCCTTCACAGAGCGACTCCTTGAAAGGGTGGAATCCATAGATACACGCTTTCCAGAACCAATCGAGATTCCAGTGGGTGTGGAAGATACTGGAACTGGAGGAGCGCTGGAGAAAGGAGGTGCTTCAGTGGAAGTGCGTCTTGGTGGTGGCGGAGCAGATGGGAGAGGTCCCGCTCCTGGGAGAGGTGGCAAGGTGCTTGATCTTTGGGGTTGGGCAAACGATAAACCTTCTGGAGTAGTATTCTCTTCGAGAAGATCGTCATTATCCTCAAACTGCCTTTGATTGTTGCCAATTTCTTCCTCTTCGTAATCATCCTCTTGAGCGATTCTTCTTTCATTAATTTCTAATTCAGAATCAGAATCTTGGTCCTCCGCAATTGGAACAGGTGGAATTCCGGCTGGCAAAGGAGGAGCTGAACGCCTCGCATCTTGTGGAGAAAGAGGTGCCGGTGCAGAAGGAATTGGAGGAGGTGACAACGGAGTTGGTACATTAGGGATCGGAGGCGGTGCTGCTCTTGATCCCGAAGTCAAACCCGTGGTGTCAGGAATTGGAGGAGGTGCTCTAGATGAAATCGGGGAGTGGCCAGAATCAACAGGGCGAGGTGGAGACTGAGGAATCGGAGGACGAGCAGGAGACTGTGGTACTGGAGGGGGGCCAGCAGTAGTTTGGGGAACGGGAGGAGGTCCAGCAGGAGACTGGGGTACTGGGGGAGGTCCAGCAGGTGGAGAGCTTGCACTCACAATCGGTGGACCGACTACCCTGTCAGCAGTGTCGTGGGTCTCTTTCTTCTTGAAGTCGGAGATATCTTCATCTGCCTCATAACCAGTTGGTTCTGTGTCGATGTTTGGCTTTGAAATACGATCAGTGATTTTGATTTCTTCGTTGCCAGCACGAACTCCTGATGGATCATGGTCACTATCAGAGACAACATGGTCCCTAATGTTAATCGCCTTTGGTGTCATGGGCTTGATGTCACTTGGCTTCGATTGCTCATCGCCTGCTTCAGGGAAGCGGGAGTCGTCAACTTCATCACTCAGGTCATCATCTTCTGCAAGTGAAGATGATTCACGTGGAGCAATATGAGGACGTTCAATAGCCTCGGAGTGGTGGCTGTGTTGGCCGCCAGAAACATCTTCGCCGCCCAATTCTTTTGGAAGCTGTGGCGCAGAACCAGGAATAATTGGAACCGGTGCTTGTGCTTGAACCGGCTCTGCCTTCTTTGGTTTGGTTGTTTTCTTGGCAGGGGCAGTCGCAGTAGGAGCACCGAATGGTCCACCCATTCCCATCATGCCGAACATATTTCTACCACCAGATATCTTCGCCATTCTTTCAACAAGTTTTTTGCGTTTGAGCTCTTCATCATCTTCCTCTTCCTCTTCTTCTTCCCCTTCATCATCATCTTCCTCCTCCTCCTCTTCGTCTTGGACATCGTCATCATTTTCTTCGTTCTCTTCCACGACTGTATGCTGGACCGCTTCCACGTCTCCTGCAGGTTCAACGACTTCGCTGGCAACGTCTCCAGTGACATCTTCTTCGTCATGGTGTCCATCTGTTGCTATTTGAGCTCCATTGCCGAAGCTTTCACCTGTCCGAGACGCCGACAATTCTTCTGCTTTCTTTTCTTTAAGCTTCAACTTCTCCTCGGCTTGCTTCAACTTGCGCTCTTCCTTTTTCTTTAAGGCAGCTGCCTCACGTTCAGCCTCCTCTTGTTGGCGCTTTTGCAACAATGCGATTCTTTCTTTCAAACTCACCTTGGGTTCTTCCTCGGCTGGCTCGTCGTCGTAAGTTGTGCTCTTGACCACTTCCGTATCCTTCGGGGCCGCATTGTTGTGGGCATGTCCCACGATATTGTAATCATCCCGAGGAGTTATCTTGGGTACGTAGGAAGACTTCCCGGTTCCCAAGAACTGCTTTTTGACATTATAGGGGTCGTTGATTTTTTGGTTTGGGAACACTGGGAACGCCGCCTTGGGGGCCGTTGTCTTCGGAGCTTCGGAATCAGTTGCCTTGTGAGTCTCTGTCGTCACAGTGTCCTTTTCTTCAACTTCTGCTCGTGTTGGCTCCGACGATATTGTTGTCTCGATTGATTGTGGCGCAATTGGATCGGAAGCAATGGTCTCTTGTTTATCAACTGGAGAAGCCATTGACTCCCGCTTCTTAGGTCTACTTGATGGCGGTGCTGGTCCCTTCACTACTTCCACGAAGTTCTTGGGGAACATACCAGTTTTACCATCATAAGTGCCGGTCAACCACTCCTCGTCCTCAATTGCGGTAACGGTTATCAATTGACCGATGTCAAAAGTTAAATCGTCTTCATATTCAGACTTATAATCGTAAATGGCTTTTGCTGTAAATGGGACTGTCGGCTCAGACATTGGGTTAGTATAAAAAGTGGTGTCCAAGTCTAATTTGCTGTCAACAAGTTAATTGGCTTTTCGGGAGCGTATGCTGGATCTGTATTTTATGTGCAGGCAGCTTTGTGGTCATCCACGCCTTTATTTTGGAAACAGTACTTAGTGAATATGAGCAAAGGTTCTACAGCAGTTATAGACGATAAGATCCTCCTGTCTTTTCGACCAACTAAGAACTTTGACTACCACCAGCAAGCGAGTGTCACTTCCTTAGACTTTGATGATTCGGGGCATTACTTGATTTCTGCTGGTGTTGACAAATCTATTCAGTTATATGACATTCACAAAGGTTCTCACTACAAAGACATCCAATCGCAGAAGTACGGTGCACATTTAGCAAGATTCTCACACCATGAGCTCGACTGTTTGTACGCGCTGACACCCACAGAAGCTGGAGAAGTTGATCATGCCATCCGTAACTTATCTTTAGCCACCAAGCTGTACATCCGATATTTCAAAGGACATAAAGACTTGGTGACCTCGATCGAGGTAAACCCATTGAACGACACTTTCTTGACCTCGAGTTTGGATAGCACGGTGAAACTATGGGATTTCAAGTCTGCATCGCCAACTGGAAGCATTGATGTTGGGTGCTCACTTGTTGCATTCGACCCGCAAGGTATAGTATTTGCAGCAGCTAAAGGGGAGCGGCTTCGATTATACGATACTAAGAACTACGATAAAGCTCCTTTCTTGGAGATTTCACTTCCAAACACTGACCCATTGCAAAAGGTCGAATTTTCAAACAATGGTAAGTACATTTTAGTAGCTACAAAGGCCAACAAGCATTACATTATTGATGCTTTCCTGGGGCAATTGTTGACTACCTTGGTTGTGGATGAATTCACTCCAGTCGAGTACAAGTACCCAAGTTCAGGGAGTTGTACATTCTCGCCATGTGGAAAGTTTGTCTTGGTGGGCTCTCCATCTGGAAAGATCTCATTTTTCGATCTTCACAAGTTAAAAACTACAGATGGTGAGTCACATCTAGTGCTTTCGGAAGACAATGTTGAAACTTTACGTCCATTCAAGACGCTCAGTTCTCATGGCTTGCCAAAAATTATCGCATTCAACCCCAAACTCTTCACATTTGCCACTGCAGACAACACTGTATCTCTCTGGCAACCATCGTCACTGTAGTATATTATAGAAATCATTAGCATTTGACTCTATACCTGCATTCTAATACACATAGAAGTTATTTTCTACATTACTCATTGGCGAGTTGACATATTTTAGATCTGAGATTATTTGTGCGTTTTTTTCATATCAAGCAATGCTACACAGCCAAATATGACAACGATATCGTCGGTTCTTTTGAAACAATCAGCGGGAGCTATACGATGTGAACCATCATCTTTTAAGCGATTAGTCTGTAAAACTCCACAGCTGGACTTCAAAGAAAAGAAGCTACCCCATGATTCTGCTAAGCAGTACTATGAAAGTCTTCCTACAATTCCAAATTATGCAAACCCCATACGGCTACCAGGTATAGCTACTGATATCAAAGGCGTTGACTCTATACTACACTTGTTTTTAAGTCACGGAAAGGCGGTAAATGCGATACCACGCCTTAGTTCCAATAGGTTTTTCAATCTACAATACTTTCCTAATGATCATCACTTTGCAAAATTCAGGAAATCCACGGTAGCATACACTTTCACAAACAAGTCTGGCTTTCAGCTTAACAGCAAAAGCTTAGAAGACGCGATGTCGGAGTACAAAGGTAAATTCAAGAATGAAGCCTTTTTCAAAGCAAATTGTCGACCTCTTTCAGTCGCTTGTGGAAGGACGTCTTACAGAAAGTTCATCAAGAGGACCTTGTTCCATGCGATACGCATAAACGTGACACCAGATGCAATTATCCAAGTTTCGGGGATCTTCAAGTTTAACTTTAGTGAAGTGCCTAAGAGCAAAGAGGACAAGGATTTTGTACGAAAAGAGCTTGATGCTGTTGTACGAACATTAACGAGTGACAAATCGTTTCAAAGGAAATTACAGAAGAGCACCAATGCATCAAACAAGCATGTTGATGTTACGCGTATAATGCAACGCGTTTCTCATGAAAATACATTAAGGGAGGCAGATATCCCGACATCGTATAAAAAGTTGCCATTTTTAACGTCTATAAAGTAATTATATATTACACCACATCGGGAGATCTGTCTCAAAGTCAAAGGGTTTCTTCGAATTTGGGTAGTGGTATCTAAATGCATGTAGCCATATCTCCAGACCGTCCATACTTTTCTCTGTTGTAAACAAGTCACGGTGGCATTCAGTGCAAGTTGTGTCATGACTTTCTTTCAATTGCCTTAACAACTTCTTCCTCTGATCCCTCAAGTCTTCGGTTCTCTGAGCTAGACTTTCATCTGTACGCCACGCTGTGAGCAGAGGCACGTCAATCGTGTAAAGATCTTGAACTATATCCTTGTTGGCTGGAACTAACATCCGGAAACTTGGGTAGGTTTCAAATATCTTCTCATAAAGATCTTTCTCAAGTTCGTTATTCAACATGTTGATGTGGTTGTTGGGAAGCTCAGGCTTGATGGGATTGTAAACAAAATCATTCAGGATTGGAAATCCGATATTCCTCAAATGGATTCGGATCTGATGCATCTTGCCAGTTAGCGGTGTACATTTTACGATACTTTCGTCCAACTCTGCGCTATATCTGATCTTTTCAAACAAAGTGGTGGAGTTAGCAGGAAGCTCATGTGAATTCAAAGGCTTCAAATACCCACCTGTGGAATTCACTGAAAACACTGGACAGTTGAGCATGAGCTTACCTTCAGGGAAATTTCCTCGCACTCTTGCCACATACTCCTTGGCTATATCAGTCTTCTTCTCCTGTATTACTTTCAGGTAGTAACTGCTACCTTCTTTCGTCTTTGCTAGGATGAGCACTCCAGATGTAACTTTATCCAACCTGTGGCAAGTCCAGATATCTGCAATGTTATTCTCATCCTTGACAATCTCCGTCACAGAGTTGTACAAGTAGCTCGCAGTAGGATGCGTAGGAATTCCCAGAGGTTTGTTGACGACTATCACCTCATCGTTTTCAAAGATGATTTGGATATTGTCTCCTTGGTGTAACTGACGAGTGGAAGGAACACTGGGCTCATGCATGTGTCTGTTGTTGTGAACATAATCGCAAGACTCTAGTTTACGATTCAACAATTCGTCTAGGCCTTGGACTAGTTGTGGTCCACCCTGCTTACCATAGTTGGAGTAAATGTAGAGGTTGTTGTTCTGGATATCTGAGACAATATTCTCTTCTTTTTCGCCAAACTCCAGTGTGAAAACATCTATAAGAGTTCTACCGGACCACCGAGGCTTCACATGGACCTTTTGGAGATGATAATATGGCTTTACCTTTCGTAGGCCATTTTCAAAAGTGTAACGTGAATTCATAAATTTTATTATCTACATCTCGTAAGCAAAAAAGTTACATAGGTATATAGAAGTGTGTACAACGAACACACTTGAAGAACTGAATTTTTTCCGAAAGGCTATATGTTTACCCTCCCATTAAACTTGCTTTAAGTGGGTGGCAAGACATTTGCCTTGTTCTGTCCAATAACGTTACCAGCAGGGCTGTACTCACAAACGATGTACTTGCCCCATCCGGTAGACGTACAGTCCTTGTATGCGCAACCAACCTTGGTAGATCCCTTCCACACGACTTGAGTGAAGTGGTCATAGGTGTTGGCAGAATCGTAGTTGTAACTTTGACCTTCGTCGTACCAGGCCTTCACAGCTGAAGATCCTGTTCCGAAACCTGCGGCCAAGTTCTCTCCAAATGGTCCGTGAGTGTGAGTCAACACACCCGAACAGTCGTAGTTAGCAGCGTTGTTAGCAGCGTAGTTGTAAGCAGAAACATCCCAAGTCAAAGCTGCAACTCCGTGGTCAGCTCTGTAGTTGTTGTGTGCGTCCAAGATGTCCTTTGCGAACGAAGTGTCAACATTAGAGGAACTGTAAATTTGAGCGTAGACGTCGGACGAAGAGACACCAGAGCTGGATCCGCTGGAGGAAGAGGAGGAAGAAGAAGAGGCAGCAGGTCCGGCTGGTGAGGATTGAACGGCAACAGCCGATGACAGGGACTTAGGGCTGGCCAAGTATGCCACAGCAGCAGCAGCAGATGTGGTGGTGCTGGCGGTGTTGGTGGTACTAGGGGTTGATGTGGTGCTGGCAGACAGACCTCCAATGCCGAAGTAAGACAACAACTTGCTCAAGTTGGTGTTAAGGAAAGATTCCAAAGAGCTGGAAGCGGTGGAAGGAGTGGTGCTAACTGGAGCTGCGGCTGCGGCTGGTGCGGCAGCAGCTGGAGATTGAGCTGCTGCTGGGGCAGCTGCCACTACAACAGGAGACAGGGCTGGTGCTGCCGCTGCTGCAGGTGTTGGTTGGACAACTTGTGTCTGGGTCTCGTAGACTGTAATCACTGCAGGAGCAGCTAAAGCGTAGTTGGCCAAAGCTACCAAAACGAATGTTCTCATTGTTGGCTAAGGAGTGTTGTGGATGTTGTTGATTTTTGAAACTAAAGAGTGCTCTCTGATTATATACGATTGGCAAAATGTTGCAAATTTTGGCCCACTTAACCCGATTAGGAAGTTTAGGTCTCCGAGATTGCCTAATCGGGCGATTTTATTTTCGCAACTACATCAGGCGAACCTGCCTAACGCGATATGGGGCTACAAGAAAAGTACTGTGCTTTCTATTTCTCGATATGTATAGTGGGGTAACACCTGAATCACCCCTTCCGGAGGTGATATTTCATCCCTAGCATTTCTTTTGTAGTACTCGATGTGGAGAAATTTCATAATTTCCCTTCCATAATTTCTTTGACAGACTGTGCCAAAATTTCAGCAATCCCGCCTCCTGTGCACCTCACTGTAATTTCGAAATCCTTTCCGATCCCATCAAGACTCTTGATGCAAGTCAATACACCGTAGTTAGTTTTAGAAGTATGGAGAATTCCACCTCCCATAACCAAGATCCCGTTTTCCACGTCATCCGCCGTCGAATGTACAACGGAAAATCCTAATCTTGAAAATAATCGAACCACGTTCGAAGAATTGTACCTGTGACTCACGGTAACACGTATAGCATATTCTCCTTCAACGGGACCGAGGAGCTCTCCGATCTGTTCCCATCTCTTATTGAACTCATCAACTGTATTCAACGACGTAGAAGAAAGGGTCTTAAGGCATACAACTGGGATCTTCAAATCCAACTGGTTGAATGAACCTCCGCAATTAAATGTCATCGTAATGATCGGGCTTTCGTTATTCTCAACAACATTTCTCACCTTGACGTCGATTTCCATAGTTGATTTGTCAACAATATTAGACTCCGGAGGCAGTTTTAACATGATCAAGTAGCTAGGATCTTCTTTCTTTGCTCCGCTTTGCAAACTCAAAATTTTGAAGCCAGTAATCAGAGTTCCTGCCGTTTTGGCTGAGTTGTTGATGATGACAAACTTGATAGTAAAGGTATTCCGGTCTTTGACTATCCTGTAAGTAATCTTTACCATCTGGTTCTCAAAGAAAATTCCAGCATCGTAATGAAGCATACGATGGTATCCAGAGTACCAGTTGGGTGTAAGAGCAGTTTTTTGAGCAGGTTCTTCATCAAACGGATTTGGTCCACTGACGTTATTTCCTTCAGAGTTATCTCCTGCCTTGACGATGTTTTTAGCTAATACGAGAGATTTGGACCTATTACGTCCATTCTTCCCTCCGACAATATGAGTAAGGCTGCTGATTCTATTCATCAAAGGAGATTCCTGTGTGATGAAAGGTGGGATGGCTTTGATAATCGCCTGTCTCAAGTTTCCATTATTCTCCCCTGTTATCAATTGGAAATATTCCAATGATCTCGTTTGTATCTCCAAATCAATGGAGAGAGACTCTATTTCGAATAAGTCGACAATGTCAGCAACAAAAACTTCGTTGCGGAACTTCACTGCAAACTTGAAAAACGTTGAAAGAAGCATTGCTCTTGTCAATAAGGAGACTTTAAAGTAAGATTCATAAAGGAGCCTGAATTGAATCAAAGGTGTGCTATCTGAATCTTGAGAAACCAAGTGCCCAAATTCTCCAAGAACGAATGCTGCAACCTTGACCAAATTCTCAGAGACGCCACCGGTCACTGGCGCTCTGCTTGATGTTTTAGAAAATTCATGAGGATTTCTCAATAGACCAATAATCAACTTGCATGTTTTCTGTTGCAAATCTTCGTTATTAACAACAATTTGGACGATTCTCTCCCAGACTTCATTACTGATATAACTCACTCCGTTTGAATTAGACCCGGTACCAATTGATAAAAGTCTAAGCATGGTTGTAACATACCACGTTGAGTCTGTAGCGTACTTTTCTGCCAAGACAGCTATCTTAATGGCTAATTCCGGCTTCAAAGAGAAATCAGCAAGGGGAAACAAATCCAAGAGTTTGTTGATAATGGTAGTGTAAATTGTAGGGTTGCAAATTGTATAAAGCAAATCCAAAGCCTTCTTTCTCACGGAAATATCTTTATCATAGAGCAAATGGAAAACCATGGGAAGCTTTTCATCAAGGCTATTTCTTCCTTGGTTAATGGATAAATGCGTAACGCTAGATCTCGCAGTAAGTTTAATCAATGCATCAAGAGCGAGATAGCGGGTATTTGTTTCTGCAGAGTCGAGCAACATCATTAAAGCACCTATTGCCCCAGAAATTGCATCACTAGATGCATCCAAAAAGACGGCAAGAGAGACTGCTTGAAACAAAATTGAACTTTGTGAATTCCTATTTGGTAGTCCCTTGATAGGTTGTGAAGCGTTCTGTATTGACTTGGCCACCACTTGCCTCAAGTTATCCAACGTTTGCTTGTCAAGATCATTGATTGACAAGTATGGGAAATCGTCATTTGCAGGGTTTGTAAGCAAGAAGAAGTACTCAACTAAATGAAGTAGCTTAACAACTAACCATGGAGCTGGAGTGTCAAAATAATAGTATATTTCAGGACACTTGCCGTCGATGATGATCTCCACTAGCTTTGCAGCAATCGAAGGGATTAACGATTTCATGTACTGTGGCTTCATGGTAACGACGTATTTTATCAATGGAATTGATGAAGTAACAACTCCGAAGTCCTTGTTATCCATTAGCTGTAACAATCTTGGGATCCAAGTAGTGTTTGCAATTATGACGTCAGGATACAATTTAATCAACGTAAGTAAAGCCAAAGAAGACTTCTTCTTGATCATACCTTCATTCATCGGAGAAATTGCATAAGAATAGATTATTTCGATTAACTCTAGCCAATCTTCCGAATTTTCATCTTGTTCTTTGACTCGCACAGAAGACATGTTGTTGATTGTGGATTCGTTAACGTTGAAATTTGCCGCGATGAATTGCATTGCTAAACAGTTGAAATCCTCATTATTTGACTTGAGATCCTTAAGAATGTGAGTGATGGTGACTTTTAATAAGTAGCTCAAATACAGCTTTGGTGAATCATATACTGATTTGTTATAGCTCACTAATATTGACACACTCAAGTAACCCAATTGCTTCTCGGAGAAACTTTTGGAATCCATTAGCTGGAATGCTTCCTTCAAACCAAAGTCAATCGCATCAGGGTTTCCTTGGAGGCATATGTAAATAAGTTTACATATGTACTTCTTCTTCTGGTATCCATTGAGGTTGTTTGCTCGAAACTTTTGCTGGATATGGTTGATTTCAGAGTTTATCCGCTTGTTTTCTTCCACGTAATCTTTCGAGTTACGCAAATCAACAATGAATTGGGTAAGCCCCTTCATTTGCGTAGGCATATGTGGAATTGGAAACTGATGTAAACTCCTTACACTCCAAAATTTCCAGGTCTCGGCTCATTTGGGAAACACCGTGATTTTGGTCACGTTTGATGTATCACGTGCTGTAGTCGTGCCAGCCAACAATAGTTTTTTTCAAACTCGCAATTTTATTGGCTGAGCGCTGGTGCGAATTCTATCCGAATTGACCAAAGAAAAATAGTGAAAATCACCACAGGTATCTGTTCACACCTTGATCAAACATAATGTCATCCGTTGCCAAGACTGCTGCTAACAAATTGAACTGGGCCAAGGTCATTTCCTCCTTGGGTTTGACTGGTTCCACTGCATCCTCTTTGACTGCCTTCAAGAAGAGATACGACGAGGCTAAGAAGACCAACTACGAATTGCAGGAGCAGCCAACTGAGGTTGATTTCGCACACTACAGATCCGTCTTGAAGAACAGCAAGGTCATTGATGAAATTGAGAAGGCCGTCAAGGGTTTCAAGCCTGTCACTTACGACGTCTCCAAGAACTTGAAGAACATTGAGATTTTCGAGGCTAAGGCTGTTGAGAACGCTAAGGCTACCGAGGCCTCCGTGTCTGAGGAGCTCAGCAAGTTGGAGGCTACCTTGAAGGACATTGAGAACGCTAGACCATTCGACCAATTGACTGTTGATGATGTGGCTAAGGCTAGACCAGACTTGGACGAGAAGGTCACCTACATGGTCAAGAACGGTAAGTGGGAGGTTCCATCTTACAAGGAGAAGTTTGGTGACTTGACTGTCATGTAAATTATTTTACGATCATTAAAGGATAAGAAGTTGACTGATGTAGCTGTGTTCCCAAGCACGAATTAATTTTCATATAAACCCCATTGCAATGAATTTGGATCGAATATTTGAATTTCATTGTCATGGCTGTGTAATATAAGGTCGACATCTATTAAGTTCTGCGTTGAGAGAGCTGTTGGCAATTCTCCCAGGTGTCTGCCATTGTAGGTGTAGCCTTTTTCATACTCTTGGTCGAAAGACGTTATAATAACGTTACACTTGAACTTATCGACAAGTCTTTTCACCACGCTGTTTAGCTTTTTGAGAGCTTCTATCTTCGGATCAGAAGAGTATACCGGCGCTAGTCGCAGCTGATTATGATGCGGTGCAACTTGCAAATCCCAATGGAACATTGACAAGTTATCCACTATTAACGTTGTGACAGCCAAGTCAAATGCAGCAGTTCCTGTCAAGACTTTGCTCAAGAAACCTGTAAGTTCATATATGCTTCTAACTTGATCAAAGACAATCCATCTAGAGGGGGGCGACTTCAAAGGTGCGCAAGGAATGATTATGAATTCAGTGTTAGCATTGTCTTCAGCTAGTTTCTTGTAGTACTCAAGCTGTTCGTGTCTGTTGTTGAATAAATGCTGGAATGTGCTACTAGAGATTTCGATGCCATACACGTTAACCGTGTCTTTCGGTAGCAGTATTAAATCTGAGAGCTTGCATTCTTTCATTTGTAACGGCGTTTTTGCGAGCTCTTTACGCGCTTTTGTTCTCGTTGCTTGTTCTATTGTTCAACACATTGGTTAGAAAAATATGCGTTGAAGCATATTGTTAACCTCGGGAAAGGCACGATAGGTTCGTGGTTTTGTGCGAATATTGACGGCTATTGGCGCGCTGGTCTATAGCTCAATCTTGTTTCAAAGACTAAAGAAATCGCTGACTCCTAACGGAAACAATAGATTCATCTTTTCGAGGATTGATTATCATAACCTAAAAACGCTTATTGGGACGTTTCACAAGAAAAGCGCAATATGCAATCATCGATGTATCGCGCATTGAAATGTATAAAGCGGGGCCAACTTCCTACGTAAATCGAACTGCAAGATGAATGTGCTTAACTTATTGATTTTCATCGGGCTTGTTAGCTGCAAATCTATTTTGCTTACGAACGACGATTCGTGGGTGTCAACCAACATCCGAGCAGCCTACAGAGATTTGAAAGCCGCTGGATATGATGTTGTTTTAGTGGCACCGGTATCACAGCGCTCAGGTTGGAGTGGACGCTTTGAAGTTCCTCAGAGCAAGACTCTTGAGTCAGATGGTGAATTTGGATACGTTAAAGCAGGCTCACCAAGTTGGGGTCACGAAGAAGATGACCAAAATGTGTGGTACTTTAACGGAACCCCTGCGTCTTGTGTTGCATTTACTTTGGACTACCTTTTACTGAGTAAGCAGGTTTCAAACTTCCCCAGTTCGATCGACCTCGTTGTTTCTGGACCCAACGAAGACCCAAACCTCAGTCCTGGATTTTTCACAAACAGCGGAACAATGGCTGCGGCTTACACAGCACTTTACCGTGGAATTCCAGCTATAAGTTTCAGTGGTAGTGATACTAACAATTCCTTTTTCAAGGACTTCTTGAACACCGATCTGCAGAACCCTGCAAACATTTACGCTACTAAGATTGTTGAATTGGTGGAGAAATATTTTAATGCTACGGATCCATTTCCTCCAACTACGGGCTTAAATGTCAACTTCCCACCAGTTGGAAAACTCAACTCTTCCTGCGAAAACCCAAGTTGGGAATTTACAAAGCTTATGGGAACCGGAGTTTTTCAACAGAGTGTTTCCATGGACTCCGGAAGCGGCCTTTTCAAAGTTGACGTGAAGTATGTTGACGGCATAGAATCACTGTGTGTATATGGAGACTGCTCTCTTCGCTCCGAACACGACGTTTTCTTCGACTTTAACTGTCAGTCGACTGTCAGTTTGTTTTCTATTGATTACGATGCAACATCAGACCAAACTGAGAGCGTGAAGAAGGTTTTAGGTTTGTGATCGTAAATGCGTAATCACTCCGTTTCTCTGTATGCAGGTAATTTCGATAAGCTACTTTTAGAATAAGGGTCCTGTAAGTTTACGGGGCTGTAGGCCCAACAGTCACGCATTGTCTTTTGAAGATGAAACGCCGAAAATCAATATCGCCCCTATACTTATTTATACGAGAAGGGTGTAGATGCGATGAAATCTAGGGGTGCACACGCCACTTCTGAAAGCCTTTTGCCGTTACCATATTTACAGTTGGCCGTTGACAGCTGCAAAATATTACGTAAGCGCAACGTTAAAAAGTGGCGGCACCTTCGGGAAGGCACATGGGAGAGCCGGATGGTTGCTTGTTTACAGTGAACATGGCCATTCATGATGAGTTCTTTGAGTTCCGTGCTATAGTGAACCAGATTCGCTGTCTGGCGTAGAACTGTCGTAGACGATGAAAGAGCATGTGGGTTAATTTTAAAAAAAGAGTTTATGCATCTTAAAGCATCTCAGCCATCTTCTTCCAATGGCTTGTTCGGATTATAATAAAATGTGCGCGTGAATGAGGCTTTAATCTCGGCAAGGGTAGTTCGCGGGTATGCGTCAGCATTTTTACTTCTATTTCTGGGTTCGGGCTTGACTACTTATTTCCAATTGTTTGGAATTGAACAACCACAACCATGGATGATGATAAGCAAGCAAAAGTACTAGTGGTGAAGCCTGAAGACCGTGTGAGCTTATCGGTGCGCAACTTGTCAGTTTCTGTCGCTGCTGATAGTGGTCTGCTGTTTTCGATGTCTTCCCACATGTATGATCTAACTCCATCGTTGCGGATTTTAGACGGCATCTCTTTGGACGTGGAGGCAGGCAATATGATGGCCATAATGGGGGGTTCTGGTAGTGGAAAGACGACCTTGCTCAACACATTATCAGCTAGGCTCAACCTGAATCACAAGAACTTGGTGTTTAGTGGTTCGGTGGAATATAAGACAAAGAGTAACCTTACTAGAATCAAGAATTCATACCTTTTACAAACTGATGTGTTTCTTGCAGGGTTGACAGTGAAGGAGACTTTGAGGTATCAAGCTGACTTGAGAATGCCTTCTTCAGTTTCCAAGTCCGGAAAGCGTATGCTCATCGATGCACTCTTGGAGACTTTGGAATTGAACCACTTGTCAGACCAAATAGTGAAATCCTTCACAAACAAGATCAATCTTTCAGGAGGTGAGAGAAGGAGATTATCTCTTGCAATTCAATTGTTGAATAAGCCCTCTGTTATATTTCTTGATGAGCCTACTACCGGCCTTGATGCCAGCAGTGCGCTAAAGCTTGTTAGACTGATCAGGAAGTTGGCAAGCCCTCAATTCGGTATGACTGTGATTTTGTCGATCCACCAACCTAGAATTGAAGTTTCCAGCTTGTTCGATTCCATATGTCTACTTACTAGAGGAGGAAGGTTGGTGTATTATGGTCACATGAGCTACTCGCACGAATATTTCGAGAGCTTAGATTTCCTCACAGACAATATGCCTTCAGATGGCATGTTAGAATACATTATTGGTCTTTCTGTGAAAGATTATTCCACAAGAGCAAAAGAAGAATTCACTTCAAGGAGAATTGCATTGTTAGTTGAAGCTTGGAAGGAGCACTCAAGTCACATTTTAGAACCAACAAAAACGGATTCTGATTTGAAGGAGCTCGTAAAGCTCTTTTCAAGGTCTAGAAAAGATCAACCGTCTTTTTTCAGAGAAGTTGCAGTCTTAACGAAGCGTACGTTTATCCTTTCCTTACGTGACAAATGGTTTCTCCTTGCTCTTAATGGTGGAACCATCTTTATGGCTGCCGCAACTGGTTGGATGTTTTACAAACCAGCCAAGGACATTGATGGTATTAGAACGACGGTTTCAAGTTTATATGCCATGTTGGAGATCATTGGATTCTCCCCAGTTTTCCTTGAGCTTGAGCGTTTGTGGGCAAGCGATGGAATGAATTTCGTTCAAGAGTATCAAGAGAATTACGTTAGCATTCCAGGATTCATACTCTCAAGAAGACTAGGAAAAGTCTTGTTAGAAGATTTACCTGTTGGTGCGCTTTTCTCAATTATCACATATTTTATGTGGGGCCTTCGTGGAGGAGTTGGGCATTTCTTCATCTACTTCTTGGTGACCGTTCTCGTCAGTTTCATAGGAATGGCTACAGCCATGGTGTGCTTTGCACTTGGGACAGATCTAGCATTATCCACATTGATTTTGAATGTCTTCTATCAATTACAAAACAGTGCATGTGGTTACTTTGTGAATGCGAAGCATATGCCGGTTTATGTACGGTGGATCAAGTACTTGGCATATTTCTGGTATGGATTTGGTGCTTTGACTGCAAACCAATTCACAGGCTGGGAGGGCGATTGTCCACATGATGACAAAAGCCTTTGTACGGAGTACACAGGCAAATACCAACTTCACTTATTGGGATACCCAGTTGGATGGGTCGGTGCACCGATCGGTTATTTACTCATTTGGCTATTTGGATTGTACGCACTCGCTCTAGTGGCCTTTTATTTTAGAAGCTTTGAAATGGAAGTTTCTAAGACCAAGCACAACAGGATTGGAGATGAAGAGTTGGACGAAGATGAGGTAATGTTTGAAGATAAGGAGATGTCACCTCTCGTTAACTATGCTCTGAATGGGTACGAAATGAGTGAACTCAATCCATTCTCCAACACAGTTTCAGGCATTAATTCACCTATCAGCGTAAATCATCCAGATCCACTTAGAGATGATGGGCCATTGAGAACAGATATTAATGTTCGCAACATTAGCTTGTCTGTATCTACAGGTAGTACACCTTTCACAACTGGCATTTCAACAAAAGATCTTCTCCAAGGTCTCAGTGCTGACTTTGAAAGCGGTTCGATTAATGTTGTCATGGGACCCTCTGGTAGTGGCAAGACAACGTTTTTGAACTTCTTATCTAACCGTCTTTCGAAGTTATCGAATTTCAAGTCCGATGGTCAAATCATGTTAAATGAAGTGCAAGAGATCACTGCTCATGAACTCGCAAGGATATCTTCCTACGTTTCTCAGCAAGACAATACTTTAATTTCAACTCTTACTGTTAGAGAAACACTTTACTTTCAAGCTAAATTGCGTTTGCCAAAGGAGGATCAAAGCAGACTTAAGCTCATCGTGAACACTCTCATTCGCAGGACAGGATTAATTGAGTGTGCAGACATTTTAATAGGGTCCGATCATGTGAAGGGAATTTCAGGAGGAGAAAAGAGAAGGTTATCCATTGCTATTCAACTCTTGAGTAAACCAAAGATCTTGTTTTTGGATGAACCGACCTCAGGCTTAGATAGTGCTACTGCTCTTTCTGTTCTTCAATTGTTAAAAAAGTTGGCTAGGAGAAATGGCACAACGATAATTGCAACTATCCACCAACCCAGTGAAGAAATGATCAGTACATTCGACAATATTGTTGTGCTAGTCAGAGGTGGAAGAGCAGTCTACAATGGTAAGGTCGATTCTTTGAAACAATACTTCGAGTCAAACGGGCATCAATTTCCTGTTGATGCGAATCCTCTAAGCTACGTTTTGGACTTAATCACCAAAAGGGAGACAGAAGGGATTAAAATGACAAATATTCGTGTGGATGGTTTAGTGAAGAATTGGGAGTCTCAGGTGACTCAGAGAGCTATGGTGCCAACTCCACTCTCAAACAAGAATACCATTATTGACTTCTCGAAATTGCAAAGGAAAAGGTCGCCATTCTTCTTAATTTTACGAACCATCGCTCATAGGCAGTTTTTGAACACTATTAGAAATTTTGATATATTATTTGCGAAAGTGATTCAAACTGTCTTGTTGGGAATCGTTCATACATTGTTCTTTGCGAGACTAAGCGACCACCAATACGGAATTAGTAACAGATTTGGTTTGATACAGGAAGTCTTGAATTTATACTTCGTTGGCTTGATTAATAATGTCTCTTTATATCCTATTGAAAGAGATATATTCTACCTGGAGTATAAGGACGAGTTATATGGAGTTGTTGAGTCCAGTTTGTCTTACTTTTTGAATGAGTTTCCTTTGGAAATTATTCCATGCTTGGTGTTCAGTGTTCTTATAGTCTTTGCGGTAGGCTTGCCACCAACTGCTGGTATGTTTTTTGCGATGTTTTTCGTTTCGTTCTGTGCATTGAGCTGTGGTGAGTCCCTCGGAATATTTGGTAACAGTTTGTTTGATCACCTCGGCTTAGCCACGAACGTCTTGTTGAATCTTGCCATGATATCTATTTTTATGGCAGGAACCATGTCGCTTCAAATGCCGGCTTTTTTTACAGATCTCAACTATATCAACCCCATGGCGTTTTCGGTTGGGATATGTACAACCCTCATATTTAAAGGGCAAGATTTCAAATGTCCAACTGGAGATTGTACCTATACCAACGGAAATGACATTTTAAAATCTGCAGGTCTCGATGGCAGTGTTGGAGCACTTTTTGGAGCACTCGTTGCATGTCTTGTGGTATATAGAGTGATTTCCGTCTTGACTGTGTACGGTAAGGTGCGCTGGTTCATTTAGCGTACTACAAAGGACATTTTTTAGATTATTAAAGTATATCAAGAAATAGCAAAGAGAGTAGGCTCTCTAATTACAAAATTAACAGTCGATCAATTCGACGACTTCTAAGGTAACAGGGTTACACTGGTAGCCAATTGGCTGGTCATACAAATTGTAGAACTCTCCAGAGGCACACTGGTAAAACTTGGTAGAATCACCAAGAGCCAATCTTCCTTCAGAAGTAATGGACCAACCAGCGGCATAAATGGTACCGTGTTGAGGGACTGGTCCATCGAACTGGAACTGATGGCTTAAAACGATGGATCCAATTCTGTTGCTAGAATCTCTCAAAATACCATCTTCTAATGAGATCAGCAAAGCGCTCTCGGTAGAGCAAGCCACAGCGTAAACTGGAGATGGCTCAGAGGAATCGTCACAGTCGCTATCGTCTGTTTCGTGGTAGCCTCTCTTGGCGTATTTTTCATCGCCATCGCAGTCGCTATCGTCGTCTACTTTTTCATCATCGGTACAATCATCTTCTTGATCATCGGTGCAATCGTCATCATCTGAAGAATAACCCTTGTGGTGTCTTTGAATTTGTCCATCTGGGATTTGGTGAACATCGACAGCTCTTGTAGGCTTCGGAGCGGCTGTAAGATAAGAGGTAGTGAACGTAGTTGTAACAGCAGTCGTATGAGACTTGGGGATTGGAACGTGATCGGGCTCTTCATACTCACCTTCGTCGTTCATTATGTATGGATTGACTACAAATCCAAACCTGAACGGAACAGAATCATACGAACCTTCGAGCTGACCGCACAGTGGTTTCAACAATCTCCAATCTTCTCCAGATTCTGGATTATAGAATGCTAGACAAGATTCGATCAAGGCAATGACAACAGAGAGTTTTAAAAGCATTATTGTTTTTGGAAAGTAGTTGTGGTTGTAATTTTTTTTGCAGCCAATGGTTCTATTTATGTTGCAATATAGAAGTCCACAAAGAGACTTTTTACAAAACTAAGTCAAAACCTGTAAAATCATAAAGCGCGCTATTACTTGTAAACTATAAAAATTCCTCCGCCTTCACCCCTTCAAGAAATAGTTGCATAATTCATCAATATAATGTGTGAACCGTTGTCTTAGAAATACTGACATAATTATATACAGGACGCTTGATAGCCAGTCAATTTTTCGTGAGTAAGCAACTCAAAAAAAGAATCAAAAAGCACTATCCAAACACAACATGTTCGCCAAGTCGCTCCTCCAGGCCGCAAGAATTGTAAGTTTTTGTACATGTCAAGAATGAGATCGATACTAACCCGCTAGCCTTTGCAGAGAACTCCACAAAGATTTCAGATTAGATTGCTTTCTAATGAAATCAAAAATGCCATCGACACCGCTGTGCAATCCTCCAAGGTCGTGTTGTTCATGAAAGGTACCCCGGAATACCCACAGTGTGGCTTCTCAAGAGCTACCATTCAGATCTTGGGACAACAGGGAGTGGACCCAGAAAAGTTCGCTGCTTACAATGTTTTAGAGGACCCTGAGTTGAGAGATGGAATTAAAGAGTACAGCGAGTGGCCAACTATTCCACAATTATACGTTAACGGTGAATTCATTGGTGGTTGCGATATTGTGACAAACATGTCTCAGAGCGGTGAGTTGGCCGAGTTGTTGGAATCGAATGATGCCTTGGTCCCGGAAGAGCAGGACGAAGCTGAGTCAGCTGATATCAAGCCTTCAAAGAGATCATAAATGTCAACACCAATGTAAATAGCCAATTTGGACATTTAATAATGGAGCGCTCTACTTTTTATTCTGTGAACATCCCGAGCGCTTTTATAGACATCGAGTATAGTTCTAATTTCACGATGGTAATCTTTAACATGGTTATTTGCTCTGTTACAATAAGCAAATTCAAGCAAATTCGTTCTGTATAAACGGATTTTGTTGACCGTACTACAATAGATCATAAGTAATTGAAATTCCCTGGAATATTCCTATTTAATCTTGTAAGCATGCAAACTCTTTACATTGAGTTTCTTAGAATTGAATGGTAGATGCTGGTGTTGTTATTGCGGTGGCTGCTCCGACTCCTTGCGATGACGTATTGGACAGGTGCTTCTTTAAGCTTCTCCCTATTGTCGAAGAGCGTCTTCTTGAGAGTAGATTGGAGTCATTCAAATTAAGTGTGAATTTGAAATCTCCATTAATACCAGAAATAATTGAGGAAGATCTAGTTTGATAAGTACCCTCCAGTTCAATATCATTTCGAATAACATCATCGTCATCGTGGTCATCTTCAGAAATAGAATTGGAGGACGAAAGTTCTGAAGTGTCAGCAAAAAAGCTGTCCTCAAATTTAGATTTTAAACCGTTCAGGTTCCCGTTAGTCAGCTTCTTCGACAATATTTTGTCAAGGCTGGCAACTTCATCGTTTGTTTCGGAATCATAATCTTCATCTTCTTGGTCAAGTTTTGTCCCTGATTTGTCTCTTGGATCGTACGATTCCTCGTCATCTTCTTCTTCGTCGTCATCATCGTAGTCGTCATCATCGACGGGCTTTACATTAAACACATCACGGAAATTGACAGCATCTAAGACACCGGGGTTAGGAGTCTTCGGTAACTTCTTCTTAACTTTCTTCACCAGGTTGGTGTCTGAAGCTGACGTTGACTTTGATGCAAAGTTTGCCGAAGATGAGTCGTCGTCAGTGGACTCTTCTTGAATGCTCACACGAACTCTGCCAGTTCCAATAGAGTTTCGACCCGTAATTATTGAATGCTCAGTGTCATATTCCTCTGCAATGTTCTCAATGAATGGTAATGCTTCTGCTCTTTCAGACACCATTTGAGCAGTAGCATCAATTCCTGAAACAAAAGGTGAAACGCTTGAATCTATCATTGCAGGATTATCGAAAACCTTTTTGATAGCTTCTGCTCTTGGAGAATGCAAAGGAAGGTTCAAGTTGGATGCGTGAGTTGCGAACTCAATGTGTTCAGTGCTCGAATTCTTCTTGCTGTCGAAGCTATCAAGTGAAACCTTCGAGTTGTTATTGAAAGGCAACTTCTTCACTACGTATTGATTTGGATTGAAATAGCTTGCAGGAGTCTTCGCATCACCGGTTTTAAGCCAACTATGGTTCCAAATTTCCGGGATGGTTATTCTCAGTTCTGGATCCACAGTAAGCATTCTCGATATCAAATCTTTAGCGTCTTCAGAGATCTCATCCCACCACGGTTTTAAGAACTCATATTTAGCATTCAAAATCTTTGAGGTGAGCTCCGAAGGAATATCATCGTAGAATGGCGGGAAGCCACAAAGTATAGTGTAAAGCAAGCAACCAAGAGACCAAATATCAACAGCTTTAGAATAATAGTTTTGCTTGGAAATATTATTCACGAAAACTTTCTTCTTATTGGCACCTGGCGAAGTCGCATTACACGTTATAACTTCAGGTGCAGTGTAACCAGCAGTTCCGCAAGGAGTTTTCAAGTTGGTGTGCGAGTTTCCGCCACCAACCGACTTCGGTAATTGTTTTGCCAAACCAAAATCTGCAAGTTTTATAATACCGATTGTACCACCACCAACATGATTTATGAATAGCCCTTCATCTATCTTGGAATCATCGTCTGAGTCACGCAAAGACTTCTTAAAATCAGCAGTTGACCTTGCCATGTAGGGGATTTTCATAAAAAGGAGATTTTCGGGCTTAATATCTCTATGAACAATATTTTGCGAGTGTAGATACTCGATTCCCGCTAAAAGTTGTTTAAAAACATGTTTAGATAAATCTTCCGAGAAGTAGGTGTATTCAATGATTTTATTGAATACTTCGCCTCCATCACAGTACTCTAATATAAGGAAGCAGTTCTCCTTTGTATCGATGTAGTTGTATAATGACAAAAGGTTTGCATGTGATTGCACCTTCTTCATTATATTGATCTCATTTTTGATGTTGCTTATTTGCTTGTTAGACAAATTCGTCTTGTTGATAATTTTGATTGCAATAGGCTCGGTGGGGATATTTATATCAACAGCCTTGTAGACCACAGAAAATGCTCCCTCTCCCAAGATCGACAACAACTTGTAGTTTTTAGGAAGGTCTGGGTACAAATCATTGAGTGGCGTGTTTAAGGAAAAGATCGGAGATGAGTGGTCAGAATCTTTCGCACTAGAGTTGGGAGATATGGTTGTTGTTGACACTCCACAATTTTGAGGACTTTCTGCTGTGGTCGCCTTCCCTGCTGTCAAGTCCAGAGATGATTTATCTTGGTTGATAAACAACTTCTTCAAGTTCTGCAAGATGTTAGTAAAATCCGTGTTTAATGTGCTGAAACTACTTACCTGTATCAAGGGCATTGGAATGTTTGGTAGGTTTTTTTATATCATGTGGTAATTCAAATCTACCGCCAATGTAAAAAGATCCCTTCAGTATTCGTAAGTGTTAGTATATTGAATCAGATCGCGCGTGGAATGATTCGAGTATATATGTGATTTTATATGTGGGCACAAAAAAACTGCTCTGAGTAGAAGATTGCCCTTTAATTCCCCCTCACTACATTTTTCTCTATTGTTTTGTTTCTCGTTTATTTTTTCCTACTAGCGTGGGACTTTTTTCCAATGATCTGGAGTTGTTGGGAGCCAGTTGGTTACCAGTCGAACCACTCTGTGTGCTCAAGAAACCTCCTAGGAGATTTGAATTTTTTATTGAAACATTCGTATACTCTTTTACAAAGCCACGGTGACATGAATGGGGTATGGGGTTTGAATCTTGTGGTTTCCTTTTTTCTCTTCACAAAAACAACTTTGTGACGTCATAGTGAAGGAATCTTCAGAGGCCTAGGTAACTTCCCCTCATACAGACCGAAAATAGGCAAGAAGAGAGCTCTTCACCTGGTTATGTGCCTGCCCTGGTAGGAAGTCACTTCCCTTTGGAAATTCCAGTATCCAAAAATAACAAACCTGCATATGTGAGTTTCTTAACTCAAAATGGGCACGCTTTTTCATATCTTCCCCTGATTTGTATTGCTGTAGTAACCCCTGGAGGTGGTGCATACAGTACCACAACTATTCTTGAGGACAATAGCCACCATACACAATAGAGATTGGTCCAACTTCAACAAAGCAACTCGGGGTAGGTAAGTCGTTCTCAAATCTACATGAACTATATCGAGAGAATAGCTAAGCTATCACCCCATGCCCTCTACTATTGATTTGTGCGAGACAGTCTGAGACAAATTCACTTTTTTTGCGTAGAGTAGACCAACTCCAAACCGTGGTCGGCTTAGAAACTCGAGTGTCTTAAGGGTTTAGTGAGATATCTGGATACTCACGGCCCATCTGAGTAACATTGGTGTGGGGCATATTGGCGTCACTCTTAAATTGAATACAGAAATTGAAATATTATTCTCGTGAGTTTGTTCTGAAGCCTTGAAGAGTTAGGAAGAATTCCATCATACTCTCAGGGGCATCTTCGGTCTACATAACCTGCGTTTTAGTGCTTTCTCCTTGTTCTTTGGGGGGGTGTTTACCTGACGTATCGTTCAGCACATGTTGAGAACATAACTAAAACTGGTTAGGTGCTTCTTTTGCCGATTCAGCCGTGTTAACGTCGCACACTTCATGCATTTGTAATGAGCGTGTTAATTGCTCATGTACGGGTTGTGTTTAATCTGAGTGACAGCTTTGCATTTGATGAGTTTGACAGGATCCACAATTGTTCTAATCCAAACCGTCCTTGCTTTCGGTACGCACACGACTTCAGACGATGCGCTACCAAAGCCATCGCGTAGTGTAGAAATATTAGGATGCAAGAAATTTCGGTTCCTACCATATGAATGAACCAAAGAAATGGCCAGAGCTGAGGAAGGACAACTACAATACTAGTAGGTTAGATTCAAATGTATTGGATCTGCTTGCTAGCATTGTAGTCGACTTGGCAAATATCGATGGGCTTTTGCGTTTTATCGAATCTGGATCATTGGAAAAGGCCCTCACGAATTGGTCCATTCTCTCTAATGCAAACAACCACTCGGACTTTGTTGATCTTTCTGTAAAGATCGCCAAGGCCACATTCATGATAAACCTTGCCACGGGAGCGGACAGTCTTGAAGGCTTCAAAGCGAAGGCTGGTCATGAATACCGCTTGCTTGAAGCTAAGAACATTATTCTTGACTTTTATAAGAACATGATTACGAACCATACCAAAGTCATTTACCGTTGTTTAAACAGTTTCAAGCCCTCTTCTACAAATCCACTTTTGAAAACTTTAATTAATGCTATCAAGTACGACCTGTCCATGGCTACGGAGATATTCAATGTTTTTGACTTGACTATGTCAAACTTACCAAAGTTACTCGTGCCTACAAAAATGGACTCTTCAGAGTCATCGAGGCGTACCACAGAACGCGAAATTGTCTCGATAAGAGCCAATTTCTTGAGGTTCTGGATGGTCTGGCTAGCCAATTTGACAAGTTTGGTGAGGAAAGATGTTATGATGAAAAATTATCGTATCATGGGAAATATTTGGAGATACATGTCCGAGGTTGATTCTATAGAATTGCTTCTGGAAATCTTCACATTTGTTAAGGATTCTATCATCTTTGAACCGAACTTCAAGAAATTAACGAAATGTTTGATATTGAACGAATATTTCTTACAAAGGGTACAGCCTATATTCCTCAGAATCTTGAATTTGACTTCCCATCCATTCATTGACCTCTTTCAAATGGTTATGAATACCATCATTTCTGACCCAAAGAATGGGTTAATCTACCCAACTCCCAAATTGTGGCAGAAACAAAAAGAAGGTGACGAAACCGGCATGCATCACGAAATTGAACTTAACAATCAAACTTTCATGATTAATAATAAGTCCCTTTACACCCTTGTCACTGCTATGCGACCATATGAGTCTTTCAACCAGTTGGAATACGTTGAGAAATTGCTTTTCAATTGCCCTGAATTGATTCCTGTCTATATGGAGTGGACTATCCAAAACGGTGGTGGTTACCATGAGCCTTCTTTGACTTCATGGTGGATCAGTCACTGCTTGTTGTACTCAAAAATCATACTGTTACCAACTCCTACTGAAATTTCTAAATTATCAGACTATGTCAGCGAAACTATCGAATTGGATATGAAGGTGATCTCTGAATCAATCTACTTGGCTCCTTTAGCCAAAAGCACTTTGAGTAAGTGTCTTGAAACTAACAAGCCTGTGATCACACAATTGTCATTGCAGTTGGTTTCTCAAATTTGCGCTAAAACGAAGAAGTTATTGAGTGTCCCTGCAATTGGTCAGAATCAAGAATTGGTTGAACTTGTGTACAACAACTTACCAGACATTACCAATATTTTAACAGTTTTCAAGAAGAACGAAGAAAATGATAATCAAAAGTCTAAGATCATTAAAATTACCTGCTTGAAGATTATGAATCAATATTGTGAATTGTTTCCAAGCATATCAGCTAACGCTATAACTTCTATAACGACCATCACAAATGACGGTTTGAGTAAACTTATGCAGGGAACTTTGCAAGAAAGTGACAAGTTTGACATGACACTTTTAAACGAGTACTTGATTATTCAATCTAATTTGAATCGTGACCAACTCAAGTGGTGGAGTGGATCAAAAGGAACTCACTCGTTGTTCACTAGTTTAATTAAGTTGGGATCTGCTTCATTGAGAGTAAAAGATTCCAGTGCAATGCAAGAGTCATTTGTGTGGAAGACGGCCAACATCTTAGGGAACTTGGTGAAGAGCAAGATGCTATTTAACAAAAACTTTTTGGTGACTCCGGTTTTGGCAATAATCTATTCCTTTGATAAATTTGAAGGAGACTTACTGTCTGTCTGGAATTTATTAGAAGAAGTCATCACAAGAGTGATCAGAACTCCTTATAAGTATATTGACTTATCTCACAAGAAGTACAACGATGCAAGCATTTTCGTTGTCGCTTTGTTGGAGCAGTTTAAATTTGCACTTGACAAGAGTGAGGATGCTAAAACCGTTATCTCATGGTTATTCAATTGCTTGAAATACCTCATTGTGATGGGTGAAGAAAAGGAGGCTGTACTGTGCATGATTACTGACTTTTTAAAGAAGAGTGATTCCTTTTGCAGTGTGGTTGATTCTGGGAACTTGATGGAAATTCTTGATTTTAAACAGAATATACCATTCGATGAAGAAAGCAAGCTTTCGTTCTTCGCGATGATTGTTAACACCTCCAACCTGGAATTTGTCAGCAACTTCAGATATTTCGAAAAGAAGCCATTGATCACGAAACTAGACCTTGCTGGATTAATATCGAGAATCGATCTCCTCGTTCACGACAAGGAAGTGACTTCATCAAAGAAATTTGAAGAGATTTTAATCCTGTTATTCTCGAAGTTAGGAAACTATGTGTTGAGTGCTCTGGAAACCGATACATTCAACTACCTCCTCTCCTCGCACTTTTGGTGCAGGTTTATGAGTTTGCGCAAGGTGGATGTCTTGCTGAAGGAGAGAAGATTTCTAATTCTTGGAATCCTCAATGAGATTTTGCAGCAATTGCCCCAAGATGTTAAAATGAGCAGCAACGACTTGAATGCCTACATATATAACGCATTCCAAGAACCACAAATGGATATTTCTGATCAGATCATGATTGGTGATTTTAGTTGGTCGTTGAGAGATTCTCAAGTTTCTGGCCTCTTGAACGAGAACAGAATCAAAACGAACTCCATTTTGGCATTGAAATTAATGCAAATTTGCTCTGAAAAGAACATCAAGGTTAATTCTTCCATTTTCTTGCGCGATCTCATTAACCTTGACGTCAGAGACGAGTACAAAGAACAAAAGCAAAATTTGTTAGGACAGCTCTTGCAGCAAGATTGTCTCAATCGCGATGACAAGCATGATGAGGATTCTGAATTAAGCACTATCATTACGGATGAAACCAAATTTTACCTCTTGCATTCGTTATTGAAGTCAGCATACAAACAGAAAATGATAGAACACTTGAGTGAAAGTATTGACAACATAATGCGTGACGATAAATTAGTTCTCAAGGTGGCATATGTTCTATCAGCAAATGTTGACGATGCATTTAGCTTAGATGGTTTGTCACCGTTATTTTCAAAGGCAACTGCTTTAGCTGCCCTGACGTTGTCTCAGTCAGGAGAGAAGTTTATTTGGGAGGAACTCCTTGTCATCTTGACCAATGGATTATTTTCCATTGAAGACAAGTCGACCTTGTTAGATGACGTCTTAAGAAACGTTGAAACTACAAACGCCAAGAAGTCTATGATTCCTGAATTTGTCAATTTTATAATCTCATTGTTAAAGTCTGACTTTGTGATTAACGAAAAGATCAAGACTTGGATTCATAGAGCTATGCTTTTCATCACAAAGAAGTTTGCTGAATCTAGTACTTTGTCGGACACATTCAGTTTATTTTTGGGTGCATTTTCTGACTTGATCAAGCAATTGGACAGTCGCAAGACGAGTTTATGGAAGCTCATCCCTAGTTCTCTAGTGAATACGCAATTGGAAGTGATTTTGAGACACTCTGAATGGGTTTCAAATCACAACTACTTGGAGTATGTTTTATCTGTGGTATACACAGGTACAAAGTCGCTCGTTGCATATGAGAAGGCTTTACAAATATTTGTGAATAACAAAAGCAATGCTTTGAATACGTTGCCAAACAAAGAAAACTCGAAGGTTCGCTTTCTATCTGCGATGCTACTTGGATGTTTGTTCAATCTAAACCCCGCTAGAAATTCTACGGAGATATTACAAGACAGTTTGATTCTCTTCTATTTAGGTACTACACGTGCTGAAGACGTTCTCTTGAAGTCAATTTTGATCAAGATTGAATCTCAAATTTCGAAGTCCTGGATAGTCAAGGTCAACAATTGGGCTTTCACAGAAGAGTTGAGCAACAATGAGATTGAACTTATTGGTGAAGATAGGTTGATTTTGCAAGACAAGTCTGGTCTTGCTGTTGCCTTGAACAAAAATTTCGTGAAAAATACCATCCGCGACTATTCAAAGTCTAGCATCTCCAACGACGTTCCTGACGTTTTCATGACACTTTCTGCTCCTTTGCAGTCATATCTCACATCTCTCAATAGCTTTTACGAGCGCAATTGCATTGATGTTGACAGGGAATACCGCAAGTCTTCTTATGATGTCGAATTTTTGATGATGGTGATTCTTAATAGTGAGGAATTACTCAGATTTGTGAATCCAGAAGTGGGGTCGAACGGTGAAGCGCGTGGTTATGGTCCATTACCAATCTTTAATACGAAGAACTTGATTGACTCTCATATTTTGCAACTCTTAATCATCAACTTGGGACACCAGAACAAAATGCTTGTCAGCATCTCAAAGGCTCTCTTGCAGGGAATTTTGAACTCTCTCAATGAAGAAGCTGGTGGATTCCAAGATAAGAACATCTTCAGGGTCTACATCGCCAATATCCTAAACACTTGCAACGTTGAACAAAATGAAATTCCAGGTATAGTTTGGTTCATTTATTCCAGATTCGTTCCAATTTTAAGCAACCCAAGTCACTTCTTGTATGACAAATGCTTTAGATTTGTGCTTGGAAATACCAGGTTGTTCCCTAAGGAACTTCCTTTGTACCAATCCATCGTCTTCTCGGTTACAGCTGAATCTGATTCGGAAATAGATGATTCATACTACAAGCAGATTAGCTGGATGATGGATGGATTCATTATGGGATTGAAGGACGCAGTGGATATCAATTTACTTCAAATTAGAGGTGTTTTCGAGTGGATTCTCAACTTCTTAAACTCTCCGTTTGTGAACATGAAACTCAGATCACAAGTATTTAAGTTCTTGTATCAGGTTGAAAGTATTGACCAAGGTGGAGACCTTTTGATTTCAAGATTTGGAGTTTTGAGCACGATGGAACAGTGCGCTTTAGAGCTGAAAACTTCGGTGGACCAAATTCAAAATGCCCACCTATTCGATGAACAGTTGAGATTGAACTTGCGCCAGGTTATCTTGAGATTAGGTTTAATTATTGGTGAAAGTAAAAGATTAAGAGAGTGGACTGGGGAAGATTTGCCACAATATGTCAAACGCATTACATAGGCGAAAATCAAATGATCTTAAAAAAAATATCACATTTTGTAATCGTTATCAATTTCACCTCAACATTCTGAACCATGGGAGTAAGTACCGAGGTCATATCTTTTATTTCATGAAACTAACCATATAAAGCTTGGGAAACTTGCGCACTACTCTTTTGACTTGGTGTTGATATCTATAATCTTGGCAGGGATTCATAGAAATACGGGGTTGGTCTTCGATACATCCCACTTTTCATCTATTGATTTCCGCAGATGGTTTGGAAACTACCTTTCGTTTGGCGAGAAATGTTATGACTCAGTCGTATCGTTGTTGAGGATGTCGGGCTACTTCAAGCAGAGGAACTTGATGTTTGACTACGTTTCAAAAGAAGCAGGTAAGGTGTTGAAGGAGCAGACCAACAGAGACATTAATGATTTCCCTAAGCGCTCTTAAGGGTTTCTTGAAGAAATCTGGGAATGTTGATGTAATTATGTAATAGAGTTTAGGAACTCGTGAACAATGTAAACAGACGTAGACCATCGTGGTCCATTACTTGAAGGCAAAAGTCGCGTGCTAAACGGTCGCGACATTTTGTTTTTTATAATGGTGATGCTTTGTATCCAGGTACGTCAATGCAAAAGATCTAACTTACGACCACCGACTGCTTCCATAGTGGTGGATCTAATAACTAGATCTAACAATAACTAAGCAATTGCTTGTGTATCACGATGCTAGAAATTTGTGGGAGAAGACATACCCACATTTCTTGAAAACAAGGTACACACAAGAACATTAACTAACATTGACAAGTATGATCGATACTCAGGGTTTAATTGAATCGTTCAAGAATGCAATTGAGCTTGAGCAAGACTCTGATATCTTGCTCACAGATTCATACCTACTGACCTACTCCTCCAAGAAACTTTCCCAACTTGGATTAGCTATAGTCAACCTCTTGGTTGATAATGTGAGAGAGGGCTTTGGTGGGAAAACGTTGATTGATCTTATTCAAGATCCTGCGTTGCAGAATGGAAGCGAAAAGTCTGAAATCCAAGCAGGCACTCTCAGAGTTGGTGATATTGTCAAATTGGATCGAATGAGCAATCAAGGCTCCGATAAAAAAGGATCTGAAGCCGACAATGAAGCCAAGGACACTTCACTCGATTGTGTAGTGATGAAAATGACTGCTACTACAATAACATTATCTGTTGATAACAGCCATAAAGAAGAGTCAGTCATTAGTTTGTTCAATAATACAGGAAATGAAGGGTCACGAATGTGGATTGTTAAATTGGCAAACTCAGTAACCTACAAGAGAATGATCTCGACCATGAATAAATTGAGTGAGACATTTGGGAAAACTAATAATCAGATCATAAGGATATTACTAGGACTTGAGTCGTATGCACCGTTTTCAAATCCAACTAAGAAGACGCTTAAACAATCAGATGTATTCGACCAGAACCTCAACCTGGCGCAAAAGGAAGCAGTCAGTTTTGCAATATATGACTCTCCAATAACAATAATCCATGGACCTCCGGGGACTGGTAAAACGTATACTGTTATTGAGCTCATTAAGCAACTCTGTTTCAGAAACGGAGAACGAGTATTGGTTTGTGGTCCATCCAACATTTCGGTGGACACCATCTTAGAGAGATTGTCGTCAGCTTTTAGCGAAGACTTGACGGAGAAGAAGAAATCAAGAAAGGTTAAGAAGCAAGCAAACAGTGAGCAGTTGATCAGAATTGGCCATCCTGCAAGGTTGTTAGCTAAAAATCTAAAGCATTCCTTAGACGTTTTATCAAAGTCTAGTTTTGGGGACCAGCTGGACAGCAGACAGATATTAGCTGATATTGAAGCTGAAATCAACGATGTTGTGAGAAAAGTGAAGAAATGCAAGCGGTACGGTGAGAGAAGGGCACTTTGGGGTGAGTTAAAATTGTTACGGAAGGAGTTGAAAGTGCGAGAGAAGAAAGTTGTTGCGGAGCTCTTGAGCAATTCAAAAGTTGTCTTGTCTACATTGCATGGTGCTGGTAGCTATGACCTCACGTCATTATACAAAGAGGGCTTGTTCAATGAGGAAAAGCCATTTTTCGATACTATCATAATCGATGAAGTTTCACAATCGATGGAACCACAATGCTGGATACCGTTGGTGAATCATCTAGGGTTCAAGCGCTTAGTACTTGCCGGTGACAATATGCAACTTCCTCCAACGGTCAAGTCAAAGGATGACACACTGGTATTGAAGATAAAAAATTTAAAGGTAGATGGCAGCACCAATGCCGCAGACTTAGAGGAGACACTCTTTGACCGTTTAATGCGAGACCATGACGGTCAAAAGTATAAGAAATTGCTCAACATACAATACAGAATGAACAAGAATATTATGCGCTTCCCTTCGGACGAATTATACGAGGCAAAGCTTTTAGCTGATGCAAGCGTCGCTGACATAACTCTCACCGGTATTGACGGCGTTGAGAAATGCGATACCACTGAAAACCCGTGCATTTGGTATGATACCCAAGGCGGTGATTATCCCGAGAAGTCAAGCGAAGATAAAGTAGCACTCGAAAGTGTGGGGTCCAAGTATAACGAGATGGAGGTATTAGTGGTGATGAAGCATATAAAGCAATTGCGGGGTCTTGGAGTGCCAGTTGAGGCGATTGGAGTGATTTCACCCTACAGTGCACAGGTGAGTTTAGTGAAGAAGGCTATTGCACAAGAGGGAGAAGATCTTGAAAAAATCGAAGTTTCAACGGTGGACGGATTCCAAGGGAGGGAAAAGGAGGTGATTATCATCAGCTTAGTCAGATCCAATGAGAATGGTGACGTAGGCTTTTTACGCGACAAAAGGAGGTTGAATGTTGCAATGACTAGACCGAAACGTCAGCTCTGTATTGTTGGTGATTTGGACATTTTGCGACGTAGCGGAGTAGAATTTTTGAACGACTGGAGTGAATTTGTTGAAAACGCGCAACAAGAAGGTTCTGGAGCATCTCTTGAAACATTTCAAATACTATACCCAGAGCTTGAAGATTATTGGTGAAACATTTCAAATGCTGTACCCAGAGCTTGAAGAATATTGGTGAAACATTGCAAATGATATATCAGAGCTTGAAGATTGTTGATGAAACAACTAATAAATGGTTATTGGCGCAGCAGCCAATTATCTTTCAATACAATATTCCCTCCATTAGCTGTATTCTATTATTCGGAAATAAATCAAGAGCCCCTTTTAGCATTCCCTTGTTTGCTTTTGTACTCCTGGTTCTGGAATCAATAAATATCAATGGGCTTCAAGGCTTCATATTCTGAAATCGATGCAGGCGTCGGAGTGGACAAGCATTTGTGCAACTAAAACGTGGGGCTTGCTGGGGCATGCTATATGTTAGATTTTACACACGTGAAGGATCTCTGACGATTTTAGAAAGTCTTGCTTCAACGTAAGATCTTGGCTTTTAGGAGAGCCCCCTTCCGACCCGCGATCTGTAGACGGTACTTTCGGCTGTAAATATAATACTTTTTCAACTTAGTGTTACATGCTGCAAATAAGCGGGTCAAACATACCGCCGAGATGTAAGAGAAGTCTTCAAAATCTCGAACAGATGCTTTGAGCTTAACATTACCCCAGTGGTAAGCTACATAAGACAATTAAGGTTATGCTGGCAGTTGCAAGCATACTAAAAAAGAAACAGTGCGCGCTTTGAAGATCGCTCGAAGGAGTAAAAATCGCTTTTCGAGCGCGTGGAAGGGCGCAAGGTGGATGAAAAAATAACAAATCTCCAAGGTTTTGTACGCGAAAAACGTTTTCAGTGCCACTCTTGTGACGAATTCCACTTCTATGTGGGACCATACAAAAAAGAAAAGGTCGGGCGAATCGTAGCTCTTCGTCCGCCGCCTTTCTTGGATTTGGTTATGAGCGGTACCATCTTTACAATAGTGCTGGTTGCGCTAGGAATCTCTTGCTCATGGGCCAGATGTCACTCCTAAGGTCCCGCAACAAGGAATGTAGCAGTCTAGTACTTTTGGAGCCTCTCAAATTCCGATTACGCGCTTCGAAATTTACACCTGTAACTGTTTCAATTTTGTAAATGTTCCCCTGACGCACGTTTGAATGTTGTGCATAAATTTTAGTTGTCACACAACGCCCTTTTGGGACGCACTCGTCAAATATATAAATTTGGCGGAATCGCTAAAAAGTTTTGAAAGCATCAACGAACAACCTCCAGTCTTTCCTTTATATCCTTAGGTTCAACGTTGACAAATACCCGCTTCTAGCACCAACTACTTACTATCATTACTGAAATGCAATTCGCCACTTTATCCGCAATCTTGTCTATCGCGTCTGCTGTCGCAGCCAAAACCGTCTTCGTTACCCAATTGCACGAGGTCACTGTTTACGCTAACGGTCAACCACAAGCTACCGCTCAGCCAGAAGCTACTACTCAGCCAGCAGCTGCCAACGTCCGTACCATTACCATCAACGGTGCTAACAACAACGGCTCTCCAACCACTTTGGTGACTAAGACCACCTCTTCCACTCCAACTGAAGAGACTCAAGCTCCAGCTCAGGCTGCCTCCCCAACTACTGAGGCTGCTGCCAAGGCTGTTGACACCACCACTCCTAGCTCCTCTGCTTCGAGCTCTGCCTCCTCCGGCTCTGACAGCGGTATTTACGCTGAGATTTCTCAGAGTGATGTTGACGCGTCCTTCGCCAAGGCCATTTTGGACTCGCACAACAAGGATAGAGCTGCCCACTCTGCTCCAGACTTGTCCTGGTCTAAGGACGTTTACGCTTACGCTAAGGCCTACGCTGACAAGTACGACTGTTCTGGTAACTTAGTCCACTCTGGAGGTAAATACGGTGAGAACTTGGCCTACAGTACTGGTGACATGGATGGTCCTTCTGCTGTGCAGATGTGGTACGATGAGGGTAAGACTTACGACTATGCCGCTGCTAACACCTACGACCACTTTACTCAAGTTGTTTGGAAGTCTACTACTAAGGTTGGATGTGCTAAGAACACCTGTGGTGGTAAGGGTATCTACGTTATTTGCTCTTACGACCCAGCAGGTAACTTCATTGGTAACTCCAAGGCAAATGTTTTGCCAAACTAAATGCAGAATCATGACGACGAAACGTGATAATCACTGTTTCAACTCTTCTGTGAAATCCTCAGATGTATCCATTCTTCACAAACTTCTTGTTTCGTAGAGGGAAGCGTATAAGGTCTCTCAACTTTTTTTTATTGGTAACTGGTCAACAAAATATCTTATGATTCGAATGAACATTGTAGCTAGTAAACATTTCTTTTAAAACGTGTATTGGTTATGTCTCATATTCCGCATCTAAATTATCAGATGCTAATTTCAAGGGCTTTAACGACACTGTAAGGCTATCAAAGTCTGTGTGATAAATATGGTTATTTTCGAGCAGGATGCTTGTTAAAGTGCTGGGGTATGTGAATTGGTTAATTTCATAAATTTCGTTATTGTTCAATGACAACTTTTTCAAGTTTGGGAAATGCTTCTCAAAGTGAACTGGCGCGTCCAGGCCTGTTCTAGCTCCTGTGTAATTCAAGCTTAGTTCAATTAAAGAACTTGGCAACTGTTCCATCTTCGAATCTGTTAGTAAGCCAATATGATTATTGTCAAATTTTAAGCGAGATAACTTTCCTGGCAAAGAAACTTTGCAAAAACCTTCGAATCGGTTGTCACTAAGATCAAGTGATGATAAATGCTCTGGAAGTCTAACGTCCTTTTCTAAAGAACATAGTTTGTTTCCGCTTAAATTCAAGGTTTGAAAGGCGCTGCCAAAGGATACGTTCGCGAACTCGACGATCTCATTCTTTGCCAAGTTTAATAGGAGCAATTTTAAAGGGAATGTGATGTTTTTCAAGTCCATAAGGCCAGTGTTTATCATGGATAAGGTGGTGAGGCTCGGAGTTAAAATGTTGATGAAATCGTTATGATGGTCAATTTCATTGTTATCCAAGTAAAGCTCCTCTAAACCATCTGGCAACAAGCCTAACTCATCAAGATCGTCGATCTTATTTTCAGACAAGTTAAGAAAGCGTAAACGGTGCATTGATTGGAAAAAATACTCAGGGAAAGAAACCAACCTGTTATTGTTCAAGTGGAGTTCACGCAATGCTCCAGGAGGACTAAGACCGTCCACATTGCCAATGTAATTATTGAACACTTCAAATATTTCCAAGGATGGTGGAAGAAGTAGATTTTCCAAGTCCACAATTTCATTGTAATTTAACTTCAAAGTCTTGAGGTATGGGGGTAAATGGACGCCAGTCAAATCTGATATAGAGTTAATCGAAAAGTCAATTAGCTCCAACTTGGTCAAGGGACTCATATCTAAGTTTGCTAGACTCCGCAAACGATTTGCACGAAGGTAGAGCTTTTTAAGGCTCTTGGGAAGGGTGATGTCCTTCAAATTGCAAACCTTATTGCCCAGTAAATCAAGGACACTCACATTTGAACGCGATATTGAAAATAAGTAATACAGGTAGTCATCAATGTTCAAGTTCCACAAGTACAATTCATGCAAATTATCAAACATCAGCATGTTTGAAGCCAATTTGGGGTTGAGCATAGATTGGTTGTCGACATGAACCTTGCTGATCTTGTAGCTGATAGACTCTAACTTTTGCATGATTTTAGTATTTGCAGATGTCAAGTCAACACCTTTGACATCACTCAAGGAGCTATACGATAGCTGAAAAACGATAGCGGGGATCAAATCTTTGTAAAAGTTGTTCACATTGAGAAGTTCAATTGTTCGAACAAAGTAGTCTAGTTGACTATCGACTCCCTCAGTGACATTAAACAAAAGTGAAATTTCTTTGGGGAAAAGGTAGCTCTTTCTGGCTGTATATCTGTGGGGAAGTTCCAAATTGTACTTGATCAAGTACTTGATCATTTTATATCCATTTTCGTATCCATTCACTGTGAAAAGTGCCCTTTTGCTTTTTGTTGAGCTGTATACCAACCTCAGAGGATTCTTCTGAGCAGGCCTGCTATCTATTACAACCCATTGGCTAAAGATACTTTCAAAAGCAATTTGTTGTATTTTACCAAACAGCTTGAATTCCTCGAAATTCTGGAGAAGTTTATCAAATAATTGGTTTAGTGGAACATATGAGAAAATAGACTCCCATATCTCATCGGGTAATTCCAGTCTTGTTTTGAAGGTGACATTATTGGGATCAACAGTTTCGTTGGGTTCTTGGATCATTAATCGTATTTTTTTGAGTTGAGTCATTAATCTGTAGATGCTTACCAATCCAAGATAATGTTACGGCACAGTGCGCACAACAGGAGAGTCAAGATAATTACAAATGTCAAGAAAAGTATCTCTTTGGGAGAATATTTGGCAAGAATTATATCGTATTAGACCTGGGTATTCCCTATTGTAGAAACAACGGTGATCATGCAGCCCATTTGCGATGACAAAACCGACCAAAAAAAATACACTTTGTCTAATTACAAGTCGACCCATTCAACAATTTGGTGAAACTCCAATTGGAAATATTTCGGTATCGTTCTGATTTCCCCACACCTCTGAGACGTTTTCAGCTGACGAGGTGCTTATCGATATGACTCTGAAGCCTATAATTGACGATGACACTGTGATAAAGGGCGAGAGCGATGCCCCATTATCGACAAGCACAAGCATGTCAAGTTCAAATAGCGGGGGTTCTAATGATACCCCGAACTCTGGAAAAGCGAAGAGGACTACTCTTGCATGCATACGGTGCCGTACGCGACATATTCGATGTCCTGGTGGAGACCCATGCAAAAAGTGTCAACTAGCCAAGACCAAGTGTGAATACGTTGAGGCGGACAAGAAGATAGTTGTTTCGATGAAATACTTGTCCAAACTACATGATGATATTGCCCGTTTAAAGAAGGACAATGCGATGTTGAGGAACAATCTCAAGGAAGAAGAAGGCAAGAGAAAAGTACAAATCGAAAAGCAGCCGTTCTCCCCGGGGTTGGTTGTTTCACCACTTCAAAATCAGCCAAACGATTCGCCAAATATGTTTGACAGTGAAAATGATAGTTCCAATGTTGATAAATTTTCTAATGAAGTGATTCAACCCTCTTTGGATAAACATGGACGACTCATACAATCTAGAACTGGTGAAAAAGTCTATACTGGATCTTCATCCATGACACTCTTCGGATTAGAAATTCAGAATATGGTTCCAGTTAGCTCACAAACTTCAATCAATTCCCAAGAATCATCCCCTTCGCCGAGCACATCTTCTCCGATTTCGGGCCCTGCTGAGCGGTCTGGTTCCATTCACTCAAGCAGACGAGAAACGAAGGTTTTGGAGAAGGAGGGAAATGCGTATAAAATTACTTTGGCGAAGACAAATACTCGACCCGGAATGTCTATAAATTTCTCGTTGCCGTCATATTCTTACTCCATGTTACTTGTGGATACCTTTATCAACTATAATGACGGCTGTTTCTATTTTTTCAACGAAGGGTTGGTAAAAAGGTTTCTTATGAATCTATACTCTGGTAAAGCCGAAGAAAACAAGAAAATCTTGAAGAGGAACATATCTTCAGGGTACAAAGGCAAATCAGATGTGGACGAAAATGCCATCAAGAATGACGCAGACGACGACACAATCTTGGAAACTATCTGGTTCTGTAAAATACTTCTCATTTTTGCAATAGGAGAGATGTATTTAGGAACAGAGTCTAACCCGCATATTCAAAATCTGAAAAAGATGGCGAGATCAACCCTCAATAATGCAAAATCCCGAAGCGGATCACGAGAAACTGGAGGGACAACTCTCCCAGGATCTGACTTTTTTTATCAAGCGTCGGAGTTGTTTACCGGGCTCTTCGCTTCAGGAGCAATTGACAACATCACTAAGGATGGAGGTATTGAAATTATGTTACTTTACGCTTTCTACTTGCAAGTGGCCGATTGCACAATTGCCCTGTATTTTTATTTCGGCCTTGCTTTGAGATCCACTTTAATATTGGGATGGCATGTGGATGCAGAAAAAGACACTTTGAACCGATTCGAGTTGGAACACCGCAGAAGGATATGGTGGACGGTGTATATGTATGAGAGGATGTTGTCGTCGAAAGCAGGTTTGCCATTGAGCTTTGCTGATGATTCTGTTTCCACAGAACTTCCAATCGATTTCAACCCAGACTTACTGGATTTTCCAAAGGATGAAAATGATGTCCGTGGGTACTACATTTTCCCGTCAGCTGAGTACATCAACAACTGTGTTGCTATAACTCAAATCAACGCGATCATTTTATCCTCTTTATACACAAAGCAGCCGACGGTCAACATTCTTCCTGTTGTTTCTGACTTGGTGCAGAGACTTATGACATGGAAATCTTTGTTACCTGATTTCTTGAAGGTAGATTTCTCGGCTGAGAACTTGAGGGTCTCGAGACTTATCGTTAATTTGATGACTGAATACTTTCAAGGAATGAATTTGGCTGTGAGACCGTTATTGTTCCACTTCGCAACTAAAAAACTCCAGGAGCTCAAGGCTAAGAACACTGTGAACAAGTACGTGGACTTGACAAAGAACTCCAAGAACGTATTGACGTTACTAAATGCATCATTCCAAGCTTCGATTAACACAATAAAATCGATTTGGGCACTTCTCCCAGAGAACATGGTTGCTTTGTTTGGCTGGATGGACAGAGAGTACTTGTTCACTTCTGCTTCAACATTGATTTTGTTCAATGCGTCCTTTGGAGTGCATGATGCAACGAAAGAGCACTTGGACCATGCCTTGACAATTTTCACTAAAATGAAAAAGTTAGGAAATCATCCGGCGGCCCTCAGACGGGCACAATTATTGAAATTGATAAGGGTGTTAGACTTCAACAGCGTTATGAACGATTTGCTAGAGAAACATGATGACGAGACCAGAAACTCGCCCTCTTCGCAATCGAGTAATCCTCCTATGAATAATACTCGCGCCGGCTTGAGCAATCCGTCATTCGATTACATGGAGGATGTGAACGAACATTTACAGCTGTTGGACGAAGAAATGTCAAGTGGACCTTCAGTAACCTTAAAGAATTCGAGAATGGGCTTTCTGCTGGTAAATATCGGGCCAACTTCAGGAAATGACGTGCGGCAGGATAGCACTTCCAATTTGAACCCTCCTGTTCACAACGACAGCTTTTTTAACTTTTCTGTTCCAGGAGGAAATGGACCTGGAGGAAGTGGACCTTTGTTCGGAGCGCATCAGGATGTCCCTGCAAATAATTCAATGAGTGGAGCTGGTAATGGCTTCATAAATTCAGATCTTGCGGGTATTGAGGGGTTAACGTACTACGATGAGGAACAAAAATTGTGGAGCGAAATTACCAATGATGCTGTCTGGTTAAATGTCGCTGGAGGTACTTCGCATCAAAATCCTACATTAAGTAGTACTCAGGGTGACCTATTTGAGAGGCCATTATCGATGCATAACTTGAACCCTGAAAAATTCACGAGCCTGGCGCACAACTTCGTTGCCAATGACAACAAAACTCCTATAGGTCAACCAGCAAGTGCGGGTGCCATGAATGAGCAAGATAATTCCGGAGCTGAATTCCTTGATGCTGGTAGATACAGTTACATTATTAATCAGGAATTCCAAGAAATGATGGACTAACTACTGGTTGCACATTAGGGTATACTTTTCCATGTATATATACATATAATATTACAGATCTTGAGTTCTCTAGACGTTAAAAAAATCCATCATCCCATTCCCACTATTGTTGTTACCATTACTATTCATTTGCAGAAAAATTTGTTGTGGTGATATTGCTTGAGGTTGTGGGGGTTGCTGGTGAGGTAGAGGAGGATTCTGCTGTTGTGGTTGATGCATGTTCATCGGTAACTGCTGCGGCTGACTTCTTTGTTGTGGTTGACCCTGGTGCACTGCACCTGTGCTTGCATTATAATTAGGATTGAAGCCACCTTGAAAGTGTCGCTGACTTCCTTGATTTTGGAAATCAGTATTGTTTTCCTTCATCATCGGCGTATTCAATGAATTCGCTTGGGCCTGATTGTTTCCTCCGGGCGTCCCAAGCATTGGAGAGTTTGTCAGTAACATCGAATTTTGCTGTGAAATCAGCCTTTGTGGTGCCATGTGAACCATATGTGGGGATGGGCCTGGTTGCTGTGACATTTGCATGTGCTGTTGTGGATTAACAATTCCCTGTGGTGTTTGCATAGATGCATGCAGCAGAGCAGGTGTTAACAGTTGAGGTTGTTGGGACTGTGCCTGTTGCTGCTTTCTCATCTGCTGCAATTTCAGTTTCAAGAATTGAAGACCTTCAGGATATAACTCCTGTAACTTCAGGTACAATTGGTTGAGCTCTGGCATGTCTTGTGGAGGGGCCATTATCACTGGGAAGCTATTTTTGTTTGGAGACAGTTGAGGTTGCACAGGGTCAGTTTGATAGCGCTCGTGGATGTAGCTAAGTACTGTCAAGTTACAATGTAGTCTTCTGTTGCAATTTTGAAACGACTCCATTATCGATTGCTTGGTCTGCGGGGGTAGTTGGTTCAAGTTGTTTTGGTTGACAAGAAAGCGGGTATGCAAGCTGATGGCTTTCTTCATCAACTGCGTGTTGATGAGCAATAGACAGGTCACCCGTTCTCTATCCAACTCCACGGAACTACGACCCTCCATATTTGTACTCATTCCTCGAATAAAATTGCACTTTTAGCAAAGGACGAAACTACTAATAGGATCAGTACCGCAATTGTTTATTTTCGCTGATTTCTAGTTTTAGTTTTTCTAAAATGTCACGTGAAATATGTCGTGATCACTCGAGTACTTTGAGCAGTGCTCAAAAGCTGTGTACAGACCGTATTCAGAAGATACTAATAAAGTTTATGACTAATTATTATCATTTGGGTATGGTTCCTGCAGATTTTCACTACTCCACGAAGGAGATATTTACGGTATGTAGAATTTGTAGATTTTTTGCAAAAATATTTCGAAATATGACCGCTGACAAACTCAGAAAAAGGTCACTATCAAAACCTATGCTAATGATATAAACTTTGTTTACGTAATATTTCTATTTACAATTAGGTTCGACTAAATAGACATTTCTTTCAAGATGACTTCTTGTCTTGCTCTGTTCACCTTTCTCATACCAATAAAGGTCATATCAAAAGTTGCCCGTCCCTGAGTCATTGATCTCAATCTGGATAGGTATCCTATCATTTCACGTAAAGGTGTCTCTGCAACGATGATTTTCTTGTTCTTGAAGTTGGAATCCTCAACTTCATTGACATCAATTGTGTAATCTGGCGGTAAGTACATTTTCTCTGCCTCAACATCAGCCCAACTTTGAGATTCAACGAGATCGTCACCTTCGTCCTCTATTTGAGTAATAACGGCCAGGCAACGATGCGTCAAATCATGACTTACTTCACCCAACGTGTCAGAACTGACATATACCTTTGTTTCCATAATAGGTTCTAAGATTCCAAAAGCGTCATGGTACTCCTTGACGTACGTAGCAACAGCATTTCTCCCTAAAGCCAAAAGTTCAGACAAATTGCTAGCAGCAGAATCTTCGTCATAGTTCCATTCTTTGATGCGAACCACTGTTGAATGCAAAGACAAGCCCAATTGTGGCCCACCAAGCTGTAAGCCAGTTAAACACCCTTGAATAATAGCTTCCTGCAAATCTTCAATCGTGTGTTCAGATTTCCAGCGTCTTTCTTGAACTGCGCGAACGATATGCTCAGGCGTTGAGCTATCATCCAAAATAATCACATTATTGTCAGAATTGAAAACAATCGCGCCATCTTCTTCAGCAAAGGTAGATTCAGAAGCCTTTCCCTCAAGAGTGTCCATTTCAATTGTCAAGGACATCTGGGAAGTTTCATTTGAAACACTCAATGACCGGTTGGATGACTTGAAAAGGCCCTCTTTGTACGCAACTGCCACATCTCTCAACCTTACTTTAGCTTTCATGTCATTGACTAGTCTTTCACGGACAATGTCTAAATGAAGTTCACCCATTCCACCTAAAACTGTTTGCCCAAGTTCTTCGTCAAAAGAAACGTTCAAAGAAGGGTCTTCTCTAGTCAACGTCTTGATACACTTGTGCATGTATGCTTCGTCACCTGCCGTGAAAGGTTCGATACTGGAATTGAAAAGTGGAGGTGGGATCTCAATTGGTAATAACTTCATATTTGATTCCATCTCACTAAAACTCTTTTTAACTGGCCCATGGGAAACTAAAGTATCACCTGTCATAATCTCATCCTCATACCCGGTAATCACTCCGATATTTCCTGAAGAGATGTGTTTAACTTCTTCTGGTTCGTCACCATGCATGATGTTCAATCTCTTTAGAAGCAATTTCTGACCGGTCCTTGTATTTATGACAGGCATATTGCTGTGCAACCTCCCACTGTAAACGCGGAAGAAGGTCATTACACCCCTAGTTGCGTGAGTCATAACTTTGAAAGCAAGAGCAACAGAAAGGTTGGCATTCGAGTTAATTATGAGACCTTTTGTTTTGTCCATAACCGCAGGAACTCCAATTTCCCTCGTTACCATCTCATATCTTTTCAGATTCTTAATTTTGGTACGCTTTGAGTCATGGGAATGGACTTGTGGAGTGGCAATCTGCAATGGTGACGGAAGGTAGCTAACAATGCCATCCAATAAAGGTTGCACACCGATGTTCCTGAAAGAAGAGCCACAAAACACTGGAGTTAGCTGATTGGAGATAGTCAACTGTCTTATTGATGCCTTCAACGTGCTGAGGGGTATGTTCATGTAATCTTCATCATGTTCCAAAAAGGAGTCGATGACAGCCTCGTCAAGTTCTCCCAAAGTTTCGACAACCGATTCTCTGCACTTTACAAGTATTTCATGAACGTCACCGTAAGTCTCAAGATCGCTCTCACAATCTATAGCAGTGACGGTCTTCCCACTAGGATCGCTTTTATCCCATACTAGTAATTTCTTGTTGAGAACGTCTATCACGCCTCGTAATATAGGGTCATTATCTTCGGAGTTGACAAAATATGGAACAGTTAACAAAACAACTCTTGTTTGTAGCTTCTTAACAATCTCCTTTACTGTTCTGCTGAACCCTGCTCCTGGTCTGTCCATCTTATTAACGTATGCCACTTTAGGAATGCTGAGGGCATCGGCTTGTTTCCAAACCTTTTCTGTCTGAGCTTCCACACCAGCCACACCATCCAATATAGTTACAGCTCCATCCAATACTCGAAGAGAACGAATGACTTCGAAAGTAAAGTCTGCATGGCCTGGAGTATCGATTATGTTGATTTTGTTACCATTCCAAGGAATGGTAATCGCAGCCAGCTGGATCGTGATTCCTCGCTGTCTTTCAGAAGGTAAGTAGTCTGTAATAGTATCACCTTCGTCAACGTTTCCGATCCTACTAGTCTTCCCACTGTAGAAGAGCATTCGCTCTGTGGTTGTGGTTTTACCAGCGTCTATATGGGCGATGATTCCTATGTTTCTAGTCTTTTGAATTGGAACATCATTGAGTTTATGGTCTATCCTAGAGGAAACAGTACAATTGAAGTACCTTCGGGAAGTGACTCGTAGTGATAAGGTTCTTGAGATCGTTCTGACTTGGAAGTGCATAGACATCGTTAGACCTAATGATTTTCAAGCTCACATTTTTTGAAAAATTCAATTTACAGCATGAAAGGTAAGACCATAGGAAGCGCATTAGACAAAGCGTGAACATTCGCATTACTGAAATCACAAGGTGTCATTCACTGAAACAGAATAATGCGTACAGTATTGCAATGGGATAAGAATTAAGGAAATATTTCTTGATATGGACAATCTCTAAACTGGCATCTTAAGAAGATATGGGCACGTGGTCTAGTGGTATGATTCATGCTTAGGGTGCTTATGTGCTAATATGCGTGCGGTCCCGGGTTCGATTCCCGGCTTGCCCCATGCCTTCTTTTTTTGTTTATGGCGATGACATAGTTCAGAACATCTGCTTGTAGTAGACAGCAGCTCTTCAGTACATATGTTTTGCTTTGGATTCTCTCTTAATCAAGAAACTCTCATAAGGACTTGGTATATGCTTCTGAATTTTTTTCGCGATCTACTGTAAGGGAATTTCAAAACAACCTCATCTGATTAACCAAGCGGAAGAGCATCAAAAAATTTTGAGTTCTAATCGATGTACACAGTACCAGCATGACAAACACAGCGATCGAAAATGACGACAGCATAGAATTAACGACAGAAGATACTAGCTTATTACAGCCGCAGCTGTCTTTCAGTGAGGTTCAGAAAGATATCAACAATAAAGATCATGGTGATACAAATATGCATTGGGAGAGTCCTCGAAGTTCAAAAGACGTGACCACTGGAGAAGTGATCACTGAAAGTAAAAGTGCTGACGAGGGCAGGGATGTGGCCGTACGAAGTGAAACAATGCACGAGAATGATGATCAACCTCCCATTAAACGTCTCAAGTTGAATGGAGAAAGAAGTTTCAGTATCTCCAACGAGCAGAACGATATAGAGATCCCCAGTGAGCTTCGAGAAAAATTTCAGCACGCTGATGTTTTAGATGAAGCAGATAGTGCTTTGTCAGATGTGGATAGATATTTCAAAGAGAATATTAGTCAGACCAACTCACTTGCACCTGAGACACTGGACTCTCATATACATCTGCACGAGGAGCAGTTGACCACTGAACAAGGACCACTTTTAAAGGGAAATTCTCCCGATCATGCGAATGTTCTGGCCGAGTCGAACACCACTGCCATTCCCCAAAGCACATTTGACATGTCTTCGAGGGATGAGACTCATGAGGCTAATAAAAAGGTTGCTTCGGATTTGGGGCTGCAAGGCCTATTGCATAAAGGAATTTTCTCAAATGAATCAACGGTTTCTCCTTCCCCGTCTCGATATGGAATAGGATCTGATAGCATCGACAAAAGTGGCGTGGAGCCTCCAAAGAACAGTGCGCAATCAGAGGTATTGGGCACTGAGGTACAAAACAAGACTCCTGCAATCACGGAAAATCCAATCAACTTGACTCCAATACCTCCAATTGTATCAAATGTCAGTACTACAAGTACAAAGGCAATTAAAAAGACGAACAGACTAGTGTTGATTTATGATAAGCCGCATTACTACCACATGATCATGCAATTAAATGAGCTCAGAAGTAACCCGCTTGAAACGGTAACCGTTGTTGAACTTTCAGAGATAATGAGAATTATGAAGGATCCCATAATTGGCACTGGCAGATACGACCACTTGAATATCTGCATCGAATACAATGAATATTTCAAGAACAACTTGAGGAAATTTATAGATTTCATTGACCAAAATTCGACGGCATTCGAGAGATTTGGAGATATCAACTACCATATCCAATTCGCACCAGACAAGAAATGGAAGGACGACTACTCTGAAGAAGAAAAGTCGGAATACAAATGCTTTATCGAATCTCTCAATAAAGCCTTTGGCAACAAAATCGCTCATTGCTCAATTATTAATAAGTATGATATGGATACCGTTTACTTGACAGAACGTGCTGATCTTACGAAGCTAGGACAGGAAATTCAAGATGACATTATCAACTGGAAAAATTTGAAGGTTTTAGATTACGGGGAAAGCAGTATAAGATTTTTGCCTGGTGTGAAGCTACCAGAGACCTTAGAAGTTTTGAATATCGGAGGAGGTTATGCTTTGGAAACCTTGACGGGATTTAAGATGCCTTCCAATTTGCGGACACTTTTGGCGTCTCAAAATGCAGTTCACAGCATAGATAATGTGTCATTCCCAACGACGCTAGAGAGATTGGAACTTTCAGACAACAAAATATATTTTTTAAACCAGGTTGAGTTTCCACCTCGTCTTGAGCATTTGGATGTCAGTCAGAACCGGATAGAAAGCCTAAGAGGAGTAAACTTTCCACGTACCTTGAAATCACTCAATTTAGGATTCAACCCTATCGAATCCATTAAGGGTGTAAAATTTCCTGAGAGCTTGTTATTATTGGATATCTCCAATATTCCAAATGAATCGATGACAGGTGTGAAGTTTCCAGAACAGTTGGAAGTCCTCAATCTACAAGCTTCCATGACTAATACTAGGGGACTCAAATTGCCAAACACATTGTTAAAGCTTATCATGGCTGACAATGGAGTTAACTCTATTAACCCTTTGAGGTTACCTGATTCTATCGAAGTTCTTTACTTGAACAACAACAACATCAAAACGTTGAATAAAGTGCAATTCCCTACGCATTTAAGGGAGCTTTATTTAGGTGACAACCTAATCACGACCTTAAAGAATGTGACATTTCCACCCACTCTCGAAGTTCTAGACATTGAAATGGACCCGGATTACGACGAACACGAAAAGCACATTACCACCTTGAAGGACATTACATTTCCTGACAATTTGAAGGTATTGAAATTAGGATACCATTCAATCAAGGTTATCGAATCGATCGATTTCCCCCCTTCATTGGTGACTTTGAGTCTTGCCTACAATGAGATAAAAGTCATAAAAAATGTTAGATTTGGAACGTGTTTAAAAACTCTAGACATTAGTGGAAACCAGGAGCTCACGAACATCGACGGTTTCATAATACCTGATTCAGTCTCAGAGTTACGGATTCCACCTGAGTTAATACCAAACTTACCAGGGTATATTGTCGACAGGGCTAATAAGAAGCAACTTTTATTGAAGAAGTCGCTTCCCTATTGAGATATTCTTCTATTAAATAAGTTCATCTACAGTTTCCGCTAAATGGTAAACCTTTTATACCTACTATAGAACAGAAGGAATGCAACGATAACATTTATTATACGATCACTCGTCATCATCATCCTCTTCATCATCCGATGAGTCAGCATTTTCAGCTTCTTTTCTCTCCAACAATGCTTGTAACTCAGCATCTTCAGTAGCAGTGACAGCCTTTGGAGCCATGGTCACCTTACAAGAACCTCCCTTCGATGTGATAGTCTCACTTATGTTCTGGATAGCTTTCTCCAATAAAGCAATTCCCTGGTTCTTGTCCAATGCTTGACAAGAAATAACATATAAAGGAGCTGCAACCAACTTAGCCTTGACTGCCATTTGTTCAGTAGAAACTTCCTCTGCAGCCTTCAACGAAGCCTTGATGGCATCGATACCCTCGTAACTGAAGCAGGAGACCTCAACGTCAGCTCTTATCTTGATGGCTTGTGGGGTCAATCTTCTAGATATGTATAACTTCAACTCATCCAATACATCTTTTGATGGTGCTTCGATGTTGTCAAAAACGGTTGGGTCAGTGATAGACACCTTGAATGCATCGTAGGCATGACCGTAGGTTCTACTCAAGGGCCAACCGATGGTCTGATATAATGTCTCCAAAGAGATTGTGAATTTTTCAGCACAGTGCCTTAAAATCGAGTGAACAGCCTTAGACTTGTTGTATCTTTCGTCACATTTCACGATATCCTCTGCGGAAACTCTTCTTTTAGACAAGTCAATGTAACCCTTTTCCTTGTCAACTCTCAAGACGACTGCAACTTCATTTTTTCCAACACGGATCAACTTCTGGATGGAACGGATACGCCTTCTGGACAACTCGGACAAGAGCACCATACCTTCGATGTTGTCATACTCCAACAACTTCACGTATGCACCCATCTCCGCTATTTCTTGAACGTTGACCATAACAACTTCATCCACCTCAGGATACTTGTTCTCATAGAACCTGCAGTTAGAGGAGCTCATTCTGTAGGTATTAAAGGTAATAGAATGGTATATTGAGCTTGTGAATCGAATTTTTCCGCACACTTCATCAAGTAAAACAAAAATTTTTTTCACCAGATTTATAAGCTATTACGTTATCAACATTTTGGTAAAGATTACAGAAGCCAAATGACTGCAAAATATACGGCGGTTGTGACCAATTGATAATTCTAAAATGATTAACGAGTCAAATCTAACATATTCTAATATGACTTATGAGAATATACAGACGAATTATGTCTACTATTCAGAGGATGGACTTAATTTTGCCTTAGACTCTCGGTACAAAATTGTTAATGTCTTGGGGAAAGGGTCTTATGGGACAGTTTGTTCCGCATTAGATACAAAAGCTAAGCTGTTCAATCATAGTGACGAAAAAGACACATCTGCTAGCTGCAAAGTCGCAATCAAGAAGGTATTTAACATTTTCCACAAGGAGGTTCTATTGAAGCGGGCGGTCAGGGAGTTGAAGCTAATGAGACACTTCAAGGGCCACCGTAACATCGTGAATTTGATGGACTTGGATATAGTACAAAACAAGCCATATGACGGGCTATACTGTGTTCAAGAGCTAATTGATTCTGATTTGGCGAGAGTGATCTACTCCTCCATACAGTTTTCAGAATTCCATGTACAGTCATTTATTTACCAGATTTGTTGTGGAATCAAGTATATTCACTCGGCAGACGTGATTCACAGAGACTTGAAACCAGGCAACATCTTGGTTACGACTCAAGGTGTGTTAAAAATTTGTGATTTTGGACTTGCACGAGGAGTTAACCCTCACATTTTGCAACAAAAGCCTAGTCCGATAACCAACTATGTGGCAACTAGATGGTACAGGGCACCAGAGTTGATCCTACAGGACAGAGGTTACACAAAGGCAATTGATATGTGGGCTATAGGGTGCATTCTTGCTGAACTTTGCGGAAGGAGACCAATATTTGCTGGAAAGAACCAATTGCACCAACTACACGAAATAATCAAGGTATTAGGAACTCCTTCTCTGGATGTCATCAAGAAGTACAAGTGGAAATCATTTTCTCCTCCAAAGCCTCAGTATGCAAGTAAAGACTGGAAAGATCTCTACCCATTTGTGTCTCAGGAGTTGCGTGACGTAATGGCACTACTCTTGCAGTGGGATTTCAATAAGCGGCCGAAGGTGGAGGAGCTTCTAGAACACAAAGCGTTCTCAAAAGTGAGAGAATTCGCGAGTGAGAGTAGGTGTTCCTCGGTCTTTGACTTCAGTTTCGAATCGTCTAACACTACCATGGCTGATCTCAGTCAATTGATACAGGAGGAGGTGGAGTTTTTCAAGCAGGAAAGAGCCGTAAACTTTTAGAGTTCTTGGCTTCTCTTTGTTGCGCCCCAATGATCGTCATTGTAGCTGAATAGAAGATATCAAAATTTCCTAACCTAGCACATCCTTTTCTCCACAGGTGTACAAAACCCGTTGAGAGGGGTAAGTAGAAAAAAAGCCGAACACGTGATTTTACAAGGTGTGGAGGTTAGTAGAAGCCAAATTGATCACAGGACAGCGTAAGCAAAGAGTTCGCCTCGTACTTTTGTTTCACTTTGTTACGTATTGTTCTTGTGATAAGCTGTTCTCTAACGGTCTAGTCGAATTAAGGGTCAATATGTTGATGGGTAACGGTCGTAAAAAACCCGCGTATTAGTTTTTCGGACCATGACGTTACCGAGCTAAAAAAGGTTCCAGATAGCCCGAGGATGGTGCGGACTTAAAAAACGGTACTTAAGGCACCACAATTCCACTCATAGCAAACCATAAGAAAATTTACAGCCATGGCTCTCCCAACACACCCAGATTTTGAAGTTATTAAGTTCGTCGTTAAAGTCGAAGGCAAGGAGCCGGTCTCTGTTCAAGTTGCTGGAGCTGACTCTATCGACTTCAAGATCCCAGAGAACTCCAAGTACCAAACTGTCATACACTTCAAGGTTAAGAAGCAATTGAAGAACTTGAGATACAAGCAGGTTATTAAGAAGGGTGGTTTCGCTTTGAAGACAAAGGAAATTGAACTCGGAGACTTTGAGCCTTCTGAGGAAGAGTACAGCGAGGAGAGTCCTGAGGATGTTGCTCCAGGTGGGTTCATGTTCAGAGGTACTTACCCTGCTGCTACCACTTACTACGCCAACGGTGAGGAATTGTACACTGCTGACTGGAACTTGGAGATCACCAAAAAGTAAGACAAGTGAACGACATGATATTTAGCGAACGAATGAATGTTTATATCCCCATAGTATCTTTGTAAGAGTGGTTACCATCATGAGTATGATCTCGCATGCACATGAACATAATTTATGGTTCGATTGCTGCAGTTGTTTGCTTGAAACAGCATTATCACGTGAACAGTAAAGCCTCATCCTAACTTAACTATGAAGGAGAAAGATGACGACTTCACTTCAAGAATGCACTGGATAATGAACTTCTAGAGTGCAAATGAAGTTGTGAACCCTCATGTTCCATTGTACATTACAAAATCCGTTATTTGCAGCCAACACGTGACTCCAAACTTTGCCTCCCCCTTTATTGAGGATTCATTCCGCAAATCTTTGAATACAATACAGTATGTCGGTTCGGCCGGCCACACATGCTGGATCGTGGTATTCGAACAATGCTTCAAAGTTAGATTCAGATATACGCAGGTACTTCAAGGATGCAAAGACAGAGAGAATAGATGGAGCCAGGGTCCTTATAGGCCCACACGCAGGTTACACATATGCTGGTCCGCGATTAGCGGAAACTTACAAAGCCTGGGATGCCACCGGAGTAAAGCGCATTTTCTTATTGGGTCCATCGCATCACGTTTACTTCAAAAACACTGTGTTGCTTTCTCATTTTGATGCCTATGAGACCCCCTTCGGAGACTTAAGAGTGGATAAGGAGGTCGGAATACATCTCAAGAAGAGCAGCACGTTCAAAAATATGAGTGCTTCGATAGATGAAGATGAGCATTCATTCGAAATGCATGCTCCTTTAATTAAGTGGGTTCTTAAGGAGAAGTCGTCAGAGGTCGGAATTATTCCTCTTCTTGTATGTGACCTTGATAGCAGACATATGGAGAAGTTCGTGGAATCTCTCCTTCCATTTGTTGATGATCCAGAGAATCATTTCGTTATTAGTTCAGACTTCTGTCACTGGGGTTCGCGGTTTGGCTATACCGAGTTTTTGAGCCCAACGGACAGATTGACTTTGACAAAGGACGACTTGATCACTTTAAGACGTGGGTCCAAGGCCCCTGGGAAAATTTACCAGTCCATTGAACGCTTGGATTCTGCAGCAATGAGGATAGCTTCCGAAGGAACCCATGCTGACTGGGTGAAATACATCGAAACCACTGGTAACACAATTTGCGGTCAGAGGCCAATCGCAGCAATTCTTCTTTTATTAGAGAAGTATGGGACAGATGAGAGGTTTCAGTGGATTGGGTATTCACAGAGTAGTCGTGCGTTGGATGTCTTAGACTCTAGCGTATCTTATGCGTCAGGATACGTTACTCTAGATTAGAATTGGAGCTTAAAACTCCAGAGAGTTAGCTTGAAAGATGAACCATAGTACATCTTTAATTTTGTTCATAATAAAGTCAAATCTAGTAACAATACCCAAAGAGAATGGCCTGTAAGACTAACGCGCAGATGCTGGAACACCTAAGTGCCGTGGGATTTTAGTCACGTGACACAAATGTGTAAGCGATTTATCCGCACCAACTGAACGGTTATCAAGTCGAACATGAGTGACAAAAAACTCTTCACCAAGACCAAGGCAGCTGAGTTGAAGTTGGAAATAGAACAGACGCTCAAGAAGTCGAAGCCACTGAACCGAATCCGAATCGTATTGAGAAAAGTAATCGCCAATGTCATCTTGAACAACAACGAGTTGGGCACTTTGATCCCAGACATCATTCCGCTTTTACAAATGGATGACTTAGAGATTCGAAAGATGTGCCTCAGTATCATATCAAGCTGTGGAGCCTCGGGAAAGTCCTCCGAGATTGGCGAGGCGCTCCCCTATTTGAACCAATTGGCCAAAGATTCGAATCCTACCATGAGGTCATTAGCAATAAAGACTATGACCTCAATATCCAATCCTTCATTCGTGGATTCATCCTTCAGCTCCATTAAGTTCTTCTTAAAGGACCTGGATCCAAATGTGAGGAGAGTATCGGCGTATGCTGTATCCAAGTTGTTTCAATTCGACCATACAAGAGCAGAGAGAGAAGGTCTAATTGAGAGCTTGAATGATTTACTTTACGATTCCAACTCTGTGGTTGTCGCAAACGCTTTAGCAGCATTAAGTTCTATAACAGATCTGAACAAGAACCTATCGTTAACAATAGATAGTGCCCACGCACAGACGTTGATTTCTTTGTTGAGTACATCTAACGAATGGTGTCAGATTTACATCTTGAACTCGCTTATGCTGTACGTATCTCAGTCTTCAAATGAATCTTTGCACTTAATTGAAGGCATATTGCCATGTCTACAACACGAAAATTCTTCTGTCGTGCTCAATTCCATCAAGGCAATCGTCTACTTTTCCAACTATGTGAACAAACCAGAGTTAGTGATTCCATCTTTGCCTAAACGTTTAGGTTCCTCGTTGGCTTCCTTGCTTTCGAAGCCAGCAGAAATTCAGTTTCTAGTATTGAGAAACGTAATTTTATTACTACTCGATAAGAAAGAATTGATCAGCATTGATGTGGAAATGTTCTTCTGTCGTTATGATGATCCCATCTACGTCAAAGATACAAAGTTGGAAATTATCTACTTGTTGGCAAACGAATCAAACTACCCGGTTGTATTGCGAGAACTAGAAGAATACGCCACTGAAGTGGACATCTCCATGGCTAGGAAAGCAATTCGAGCATTTGGAAACTTAGCCGTGAAATTACCAAATGCAGCGGAAGAATGCGTGAATATCGTTGTTGATTTGATATCTAACGGAATTTCATACATTGTCCAGGAATCAACAATAGTCGTGAAGAATATTTTAAGAAAGTATCCAGGGAAGTTTAACTTCGTGATATCAGCATTAATGAAGCATTTCAAGCTCATAGATGAGCCTGACGCAAAAGCTTCTGCGATATGGATCGTTGGTCAATTCTGTGAGAATTTAAAAGATCCCAAGACAATCCTTGAACATTTTGTACTGAACTTCATGGATGACCCTATTGAAGTTCAGTACGCAATATTAACAGCAGCCACCAAATTTTATTTGAAGTTTCCACAGGAAGGTGAAGTTTTGATTTTGAAAGTCCTTAAATTGGCCACGGAAGAGGTCAATAACCCTGACATCAGGGACAGAGGCTATATATACTGGAGAATGTTGTCGACTTCCACTCCTTCACAATCTGGTGTGTTTCAAGAGCAGACAAAATCGATTGTTCTAAAGAGCAGCCCTCTAATTTCGACAGAAAATGACAAAATCGATGTTATGATTTTAGAGGAGCTAGAATTGAACATTGGTACACTTGCATCAATTTATTTAAAACCTGTGCAGCACGTCTTCCGTCTTTCACAAAGGAAGACTCTACCATACAGTCCTGCGTTACAGCCAAGAAATACACCAAGTCACAAGGCATCAATCTCGAGGAAGCAGAGAAGGGACGACACGAAGCAATTGCCCGAAAGGCCCCAAACAGTAACGCTGACAGAAACATTTACTACCCAACAAAGCAACACATCAAATGGGCAGAATGGATCGATATCTCGCCCATTATCATTTGAGTCAGATACTGCTCAGGAGTCTTCTGTAGCTTCGAAAAAAGACAGTTTTGCCCGGAGATTGACCAAAAAAGCGTCGTCTACAATTGCAGGTAGAAAGGGTACAAATAAATATTGAAGTCTCAGACAAGAATATTTTCGTTGGTTATATTGTAGCATTAGTTATCGTTTAATTTTTGGTTCAACAATTTCAACATGCGGAGAGAATTTGGAAATTGTTGTGCAAGGTTGTATGGTTTCGATGTTAACAGCGGGCATATTTTCTTCTGGCCCATTAGGAACTGTTTTCAGAACTTCGTACACATCTAAACCAGTCAAATGTGCAAAAATTATGATGGCAGCTGGCTTTGACATCACTAAGGACATTTCCTTGCAAAAACCAGCTTGCACGCACTTCTGGCACCCCCAGTCACAGGGACATGCGGTTATGCGATTGTAACAGGCTTTCAAAATATCGTCAATGTACTCAAATGTTTTAGCTGAAATCCCTGAACCCCTCTTTCCACCACTGGCGTCAAAGAAGATGAGTCTATTTGGTCGAATTCGTTTTGATTGACGATTTGCAAATTCTTTCTCAGGTGCTTTACATTCAGTCCGCAATTCAGAATCACCCAAGTTAGATCTTGTAAGTTTGTCCTCGCTTCTTTTCACACCAGTATTAACAAAAAGTGGTAGTAAATTCATTATGCAGTGTTGTGCAGCATGAATACCACCAGCTGGGGATAATTCCTTGTCATTCAAAATCTCAAGTATAACGGAAGGCAAGTCTATCCAGAATCCCTTGGCGTACAGTATTACCGGGGGATTGTTGACTTCGACAGCCTCAAGGATTTCAGCTCGTCTACTGACCTTAAAGAAGCCAAAAACAACGGTTGTTTTGATTATCGTGCCATAGTAGATCGGCACATCAATTGGTTTGGATATCGGATTAAGCTTTTTGATGAACTCTATTTCATTCGGATCAATATCAGTGAAATCTCTTTGACTTGTAATCCAATCGACATTTACCCTTTCAACCTTCGCGAATTTATTGTCTGGGTCAAAAACCTTGACTAGATAAGGAATTCCTTGATGTAAGTAAATCCCTCCTTCGTAAAGCGTAAAGCTTGTTCGCAGTTCCTCAACTTCTTCAATAACAGCATTCCTGTTGTTTGTTATATCAACTACTGAGTACATGACCTCTTCCATTGATCGAAGTGACACATGCTCCAGTGGCAGTGGTAAGTACTTCGGTGAAGTGCAGTAGAGTCCATCAATGTCTTTAACAAGTTTGCTGGAGATTACCAGTTCAGTAAGGTTTCTAAGTTTTCGAGATTCATTCCATGAAAACCAGTTCAAGTCGCTCTTCAAATCTATCTTTCTCTCAAATGCTGCACACTGTAAATGAGATTCGAGTAAAAATTCAGTAGAACCGACTTCCATCAAACCATCGACACACAAGTCTTCGTATTCCAGCCGATTACAGATTTCATCTATATTCTCCATGTAGTATTGGTCAATTGGAGTGGATCCGCCGACAAAAATTGCCAAACTTCCTTTGGAGTCCTTTCCGCGTCCAGCGCGTCCGAATTGTTGGTGCAAGTTCAGCTTCAGAATCGGAAATCCACACGTAATAACCACATCTAGATCCGATAAATCAATACCCAATTCCAAAGCATTGGTGGCGACAATACCTCTGAGCTGACCAGAGAAAACCTTTCCCTCAATGATTCTGCGATCCTCTTTAGAATACCCACCTCTATATGCCATTATTTCGGTATCCTTGACTCGATCATCACCCTTCGAAATTTGATCCTTAACAACGCGGCGCACTTCTTTTATCATCAACTCACACACCACACGTATTGGGCAAAATACAATCACCTTTAGGGACGAAAAGTTTGAAAGTAAATGAACGAGAACTCTTGCCAGTTCTGGAACCATGTTTTCTCTGGGAACGTACTTGGACTTTGTATTACTACCGTCTTTTTGAGTTTGACCCTTCTTATTCATTAATGCAGGTGGATTCCATACGATCAAACGACGCTCGGAGCACGGACTGCCATCAACACCAATATGTATTACATCATCCAGTTTGGGAATTGCGCAAATCGTTCTGAAGTGAGATTCTGGATTCAGGATGGTCGCTGAACAAGAAATAAATCTAACATCTTCATTTCCGTGGGCAGTCTTGCAAATTCTGTTAAGCCTAGCCATGACATAGGATACATGTATCCCAAAAATCCCCTTATAGACATGCAATTCGTCCATGACAATATATTTAAGTCCCAGAAGGAAGTTGGACCACCCAGAGGAGTTGTAATGTAGACTCAGCTCATGATGAGGCAAAACTGAAGCGTGAATTGTATCTGGGTTTGTGAAAATAATATCCGCAAAAGTCCTTATAGAGCTGCGGTCTTTCCCAGCTGTATCACCATCGTAAGTATCAATAATAATACGTCTTTTGGCATTGGTATCAAGGTAATTAACAAAATCTTGAAGATGTCTTTTTTGATCCTGGGCCAATGCTTTAGTAGGAAAAACGAAGATAGCAGTAGAACCTCTTTTCAACTTTCCGTTTTCGATATTCCAAAGAATGTCATTTAGAATAGGCAACTGGTAAATGAGTGACTTCCCCGAACTTGTTGAGGTACTAACAATGACATGCTTCTTTGCAGATCCTAGAAGCGATTCTAAAGCTTCTGTTTGATGTGAGTACAACTCTGATTCTAGGTCAATACTCTTATACTTCTTCAATGCATTTTTCAAGTCTGGATGTATGAGATAATTGTCCGCTGCCATTGGCAAGTTTATGCAATCTCTCCTTTCAACCAATGTGCGGATATCGACAATTTGATCTCTATAGAACGGGTGGGATTTCAACATTTCCACCATTTGTTCAATGTCAGGCTTGCTCTCTTGTGAGCGAGGCACAATACTTTGGTTCAAGTTGACAACCGGATCAGAAACGTCTAAAGGTTTGGGGATTTTCACGAGACCAAGCAATGCATCATACGGAGTAGTACCCTTGCGCTCATCTGGAGAATACTTCAGCAAGAACTTTTCCACACAAATCTTGAACTTCTGGTTACGACTTTGAATCATATGAGTTAGGTTTACCAGATCAATTGGTGCAATTCTGAATGCACTACTCGACTCGAACATTCCCGCTTGACCACGCGAGTCTTCGTTATATTTTCTTCTCTTGGACCCTTTCATAGCAGCGCCAATACCATGAAGTTTCGAGTCCATGAAATCGAAGATCAAAACTTGGGCACACTCATCTTCCTGTTGACCAAAATCGTCATAAGCGCCATCAATTGATGCTTTAGACTGCTCATAACCCTTCTCCCAGGTGAATTTCACTTTCTCAGTGAAGAACAAGGCGATTTCATTTCGATCAGCATACTCGTACAAAATTTCACCATTGGGTAAGAGGTGTTGTATGATCGCCAAGTCAACTTCGGTAATTGAATTGTTTAATTTGTGGAGTAGGGTAAAAGTTGGGAGTGTAGTACGCGAATGGGTAGATAGAAAGGTCAAGTGCGTGTTGATTTGTTTGAATATATTATATAGTCGCTCAAAAGGTGGACTCCAATTCATCTCATTTACCCTAACAGTGCGATCGGAGCTGCTCACAGCAAGAAACAATTAAGGGTTGGTCTAGATCTAGCAAGCGCAATTTTTTGGTTGCTAGAAACGTTGGGCATATAAAAGGGTGAAATCCCCTGACATGTGTTTGACAATTACAAAATGTTTGACAAATTGAAACTTAAATCGAAAGCGGGAAAGCTCAAGCCTGCGGCTCCAGCGGCCACCCCCGGACAAGCTCCTTCGAAGAAGCAAATCTATCAATCTAGACAAAATTTTGGTGTTAACATTGGATCATGTTTTGTGTTGGAGAAATGGATTTTCCACGAATTGTTTCCTGAGAATGCCGAGTGTGAATTGGATGTGGCTACTGAATTGAGCAAAAGAGACGGTGACGATGGTGCAAGAGAAAAGTTCGAGAAGTTTTGGAGTGAATTCTTGAGCGAGGACGACTGGAATTGGCTCGTTGACCACAACGTTAACTCAATTCGTGTACCACTTGGATACTGGGACGTCGATGGCGGTAACTTCACCAAGGGTACCAAATTTGAGAAGGTTGGACCAGCTGTGTACAAAAATGCATGGTCGATTTTCAAATCGAAATTTATTGAAGCAGCCGGACTGCGTAATATTTCTGTCTTAGTTGACATCCATGGTTTACCACATGGTGCCAATGGCGCTGACCATAGTGGAGAAAAGGGCTCTGGAAAGGCAGAATTTTGGGACAACGAGGACGCTCAGATTATGGTTCTCGATATGCTTTCTTTTGTTGCGAAAGACTTGAAGGGTTACGAGAATGTCAGTGGAATTCAAATCGTGAACGAGTCCGAATTCTCCAACGATGCAAAGAAGCAAGCCCGTTATTATTCAGCAGCACTGGCTGCAATTCGTGAAGAAGATGAAGACATTCCAATTATCATCTCTGACGGATGGTGGCCAGATCAATGGGTAAAGTGGGTGCAAGAGCAGCAAAGAGGAGACGACTCCCTTGGAGTGGTCATTGATCACCACTGTTACCGTTGTTTCTCAGACGAAGACAAAAATAAGTCGCCCCAGCAGATTATCCAAGACTTGGACAAGGATGTTTTGACAAACTTGACCGATGATGCTAAGGGTGTTGATTTTATGGTTGGTGAGTACTCTTGCGTCCTTGACGGACAGTCCTGGGAGAAAGATGGAGCAAACGACAAGAGAGATGACCTTGTGAAGGACTTTGGTGATCGCCAGACCAGTATTCTCTACGACAGGGCAAAGTACGGATCCTACTTTTGGACCTTCAAATTCCAGTCTGGAAATGGTGGTGAATGGGATTATAAAACTATGACAGACAAAGGTGCCATTAAGCCACCACTTAGTTTCAAAGGTAAAAACATCCCAGATCAGTCTGCCTTTGAGAACAAGTTGAACGAGAACTTCAATAACCATTCCAACTACTGGAATGACCAAAACCCCAACGAAAACTACGAGCATGAAAGGTATAAGGACGGATTCACTACTGCTTGGGCTGATGCCTCTGCCTTTGCTGAATTTGATGGTTCAATCTTGGGTAGAGTCGAGGCCTTCAAACTGGCTAGACTCAAGGAGCACACTCAGGCAAAGGGTTCGCTGAAGCACTTGTGGGAATGGGAACAAGGATATGATGCTGGCTTGAAGGAATTCAAAAGTTTCGCATGAAGAATGAACCTTAGGTTCACCTGATTGCGCACGTTTTTTATCTACATAGCTAAAGCTTTAAGCAAATTGAACTATTTTCGGAAGTATTCAACAAGTGAATGAATTCGTAAGCCTTTCGTGACCCATAAATGGAAGTTTATGAAAAGTGGTTGCGTAGTGCTTTAATGAGATTTTGCCACCCTTATCTTCAAGAATTTTACCTCTTAGGGTCGTAACAGAGAAGTGCCTTATAATTAACAGCAGTAGTGTACGTCTACACCCTCAATGAATAAGGAAATGTACTTTCTGGAAGAACTAGCACTAGGTTTCGTGATTTTCGACGATTCATATTCCGTTCAAGAGTAAGCATATATAAATTTTGGTTCCTTTTTTCTTCGGTTTTTCTAGCAATTTGGTGACAGTGGATCACGGTTGTAATTAACGATGCCTCTGAAATTCAAAACGATCGTTGAGCTTGATCTGTTATCAGGTTCAATATCGCAAAGGTTGACAGCAGAAGGTACAACCGGGACGAAGCTCTACAACCATCAACTTTGCCTTTTGGAGATATTCAAGCACGAGGCTGTCAAGTTTGATAAGCTCGGATATTGTGATTACGAATTGGCGTACGTACTGTTCCGACTCACGAATCTCCTTTACCAGAAAGCGGAGGATTTCACTACCCAAGCACAGAGAGAGTTTAGAAAATCGATCAGTCATCAGATCCAAAGCGATTACTCGAAGTTTGATACTATCAAGAAAGAATTAGTCAGAGATAACGGGACCCCATCTACAACAGATCCCTTATTACTGCGATTCAATGCATTGAAAACAAGTAATTCAGTTGAATCAGAAGTCGAAGGAATACATTCTTTCAAATATAGAGAGTCGATAACTCCCTTAGAACTTAAGAACTTGATCTCTGATCCAAACAATAAGATTTTGCTCATAGACTTCAGGCTTTCGAAAGACTTCAACCATAACCATATCAACTATGCAGACTTAGTGAACATTGAACCTTCCGATATCGAACTGATATTACTGAAAAATGGAGCTGGTGCCTGTGACGAGGATCTTGAGAGCCGTTTACAGATCCACTTATCTCCAAGCCAATTCAAAATGTTCCAAGGTAGAAGTACCTACGACCTCATCGTCATATATAACTTGAACTTCGGGAAGATTTTTGACAGCAACGACAGGCTACTGGCTCTTGGAGATTACTTAATGAATGAACAACAATCCTACCCATTCACCAAGTTGGTCGATTTGATTACCTACAAAAACAAGTACCTCACTTCCAAACTCAAGCTGCATCCATGCTACCTTGCTGGTGGTGTACAACAATGGTTTAACACATTTGGACCTACATCTTTACAGCGGTCTTCTGATAAGACCATCCTCACCAAACCCTCAGCAAGTTTAGCAAGAGATACCAACGGAATGGCAACACTGGACTCACATAAAAACAGCCCCTACTTGAAAAACTTCAGTGAGTATCTTTCGGTGGCGAAGTCTACTTCGCGTACCCCAAGTTCAAATGTATTTTTGCCTATCTCGACAACTACGCGGACCTATTCGCGCCCATATGAAAGTACGCAGGCGAAACCTCATGTTCAACAAGCCCCCGAGAAGAAGACGTCATTGATCGCTGGTCCGATCAAGAGTCTCTCTATTCTGAACGGCAAAACCTCAAGTAGTGATTCGGCGGTGAGCAATGGTAGCAGTACCAGTTTAACCAGCAACGGAACCCTGCTGAAGAAATCACCCACCAATGAAATTCTGTTTTGCATAACTGGGCTCGTGAACTTGGGAAATTCCTGTTACATGAACTGTGTTTTACAATGTCTTTCCGCAACTCCTCAACTTACTGAGTTCTTCTTTCCCAATAATAACATCGCTGTATCATCTACTTATCGGCAGCATATAAATGTTAACAATACGCTTGGATCAAAGGGTATAGTCACCACTGGCTTTGTCCAACTCCTACAAAACTTATTCAACAACACTGGGGGATCGTTCGCTCCATCTACATTTAAAAAGGTAATTGGTTCGCTTTCCCCAGGTAAGCAGTTTGCGACTTTCGATCAACAAGATTGTGTTGAATTCTTGGAATTTCTACTTGATTCACTTCATGAGGATTTGAACCAAATGGTTGTCCTGGACCCCAATGAGCGCAAGGCGATCGTGGAGTTGACTCCAGACCAAGAGAAAGCTCGAGAAGTCTTACCGGTCCGCTTGGCTTCAACAGTTGAGTGGGAAAGATATTTAAAGTTGAACTTTTCAGTTATAGTGGACTACTTTCAAGGTCAGTATTTATCTCAGTTGAAATGCTTGGAGTGTGGATTAACTTCAACAACTTACAATGCATTTTCCATTTTATCTTTACCGATACCGGAGAGACTTAATAGTGGAAGCGAGAGCATTCTGTTGGATTATTGTTTGAAGGAGTTCACTACTACTGAGCTCCTAGATGATAATAACAAGTGGCACTGCTCGAATTGCAAACGATTTACAAAACTGACGAAAACCATTTCAATAACCCGGTTACCGCAGGTATTGATTATTAATTTCAAAAGGTTCAGCATGACTCCTAATGGTTATTTTAACAAACTTGACACATTTGTGAAGTATCCCGTTAAAGAGACCTTAGATTTGATCAACTATTGGCCAGGTGTCGGAACTTACATCAATAAAAGCACTGGAAAAGAGATAAGTACAGCACAAGAGCTGAAGTATTTATCGTCGTTGGCAACTAGAAACCAGGCACCACCTTTCAAATACAAATTGTACGGAGTCGTGAACCACTTCGGAAACTTAACTACTGGTCATTACACTTCTTACGTTTATAAGCCAAGCGATCTGAAGAAGACTAGGGAGTGGTGCTATTTCGACGATTCAAAGGTCACTTACAATTGCTCAACCAGCCAGGTTTTGAACAAAAATGCATATTGTTTATTCTATCAACGGATTTAGATTAACAAAGATTCCTCATTTTATTCTCTTCGTAGTCCATGTTCTTGGTAATCCGTATTCGAGGGTGACTTCCCACTATGCCCTCACTGAGTCCTACCCAAAGCCATTCAGCTTTGTCAGCCAGATTTATGTTGATCTCCCCTTTGAACCCTTCAACGAAACTGCGGTCATTGACAGTGATATTCGTGGTGAAGTTGATGAATTCGTTGAAAATCGAGATGGAAGACCAGAACTGTAACTTCCTTAAGCATGCAACTACTAAACTGGTGACTTGGCCACCATTTAGACAGTGTATGTACACTGGAGTGTACTCATTGTGTATAATATACTTCATAACCTCAACAATCGTCGTATATCCCATCGGAACTCCTCTCTTCTTACCTTTTCCTGATTGAGCACATTCTATGTGTATCAAGTTGATGTCGTTATTCACAGCGAATTCATACAATTTGTTATCTGTTTCGGGTGAGATTGGGAATGGTGTCAACGAAATGATAGTCTTAAGGTGGAGGCTCTTCAAAAATTGAAAATTGACTTCTCGAGGGTATGCCCCGCGGTATAACCTCTGTTGAATTGTATTAAATCGTAATGGCGGAACTAATGGATCAGGGATTTGACCTTCCATGACAACAATTTTAGAACGTGGATTGTAGGAGATAAAATCATTTCGTTAATCTTTTTTTTTTTTTTTCAAGTTAGCAGCCACTATGTTAATCGTCATTAGATGTATTAATTATATAATATCATACGTGAATTACCAACCCTGCCGTATATTACAGACGTTTACTGCAATCTAGGCTTCTTGCAATCGGCAACGTTAGTAGCGAGAACATCTTCTATAGCCCAGCGCGGGGCTTCACCTGGGACTTTACAACCACCTGCAATACCACTACTGAATTTCAAGTAGATCAAATCTCCAATCTCACTGAACTTTGTCAAACAGTAGTCCAAATCTTCTTTTGTCAAGGCCGAGCTTACACATAATCTTGCTCTTGCACTAATCAAAGGAGTAGCTGGATAACTGACAATGACAACAGCGATTCCCAAGTCATACAACATTCTGGAAAAAGCAGGCATCTTAGCAGGCAAGAACAACAACAATGGAATGACTGGAGAATCGTCAGCACCGTAAACAATGAAACCCAACTTTTTCAATCCTAATCTGAGGTAACGAGAGTTGAAAGCAATTCTTTGCAATCTCTCTTTACCCTCACCTGGACTAATAGTACCATCGATAACACCCAAAGAAGAAATGATTTGAGCCAACACTGGTGGAGGAACGGATTCAGCGTATGCTTGGGACATGTAATTTATTCTCAACTTGTCAATCATGGCTTGGTTTCCTGCAACGTAACCACCAGTAGCACCGAAAGACTTAGTTAAAGTACCCATCAACAAGTCAACCTCTCTTGGGTCAACAGAAAAGTAATCGCACACACCTCTTCCTCTTGGTCCCAAGGCACCAATAGAGTGAGCTTCATCGACGAACAAGTAACATTTGTACTTCTTTTTCAATTCAATGATTCCTGGCAAGTTACCCATGTTACCCTCCATCGAGTAGAGACCTTCAATGGCAATGATGATCTTCTTCCATGGACGGTGAGTCTTTGGCTGACCTTGAGCAATCTGGTTTCTAAGAAGCTTTTCCAAGTCCGCCATGTCATTGTGCTTGAACACCTTAACAGAAGCGCCCGACAAACGAATACCAAATCTAATGGAAGCATGGTTCAATTCGTCACTGATGACCAAGGTTTTGGAATCGCAAAGAGAAGAGAACAATGAAGCATTTGTACCATAACCCTGACTGACCAAAATGGCGTCATCCATGCCGACAAAGTCTGCTACAACTCTCTCGCACTTCTTTGCCAAGTCTGTTGTACCCGAGTAAAGACGAGCAGAACAACCAGAAGTTCCGTATTCATCGACGCACTTCAATGCATAATCAGTACAAACACCCTTGGATTGTGCAAATCCCAAGTAATTGTACGAAGATAAGTTCAAACATTCAGACGACGTGCCATCGTAAAGATATCCGTGCTTACCTTCTCTAATTCTATTGAAACATTTCACGTAACGACCAGGAGCTCCATGGATGGGACGAGCGAAGCAGTCATCAATTCTTGTCTTCAAACGACGAACATAGAAACTCTCAAAACCGTCATACCACGCGGCATATCCATCCTTTTCTACTAAATCCTGGTACTCCTCTGGCTTGAAAATCTTGCCGAAGAAGTCTCTCACATGACCGATGATAATAAGGATGAGGTAACTTATGTAAGTTGCAATGTAGATGATGTATGGTGGTTCATCATCAATTGGGGTTGGCAAAGGTTCGCCGACAGGGTGCTTTGAGACATGAAGGTATTCTTTCGAAGTAAGCTTGCCGTATTCCAAATCCGCAAGGACATCCTCGGGTCTATTATCCTCCGGTGCGTTAGGTATATTTTCTGTGAGCGGCATCTGTCACTGAACTAAAAAGGCTCTTCCAGATCTTATTAGCTGGTTCTTCTGATAAGAAAAGGCAGTGGATCAACCGGTTGTCGTTCAAAGATTTCGTGTTTTTTTTCTTTGTACGTGAATTTTCTATACAGCGACACGCACTCTTGCTTTTATTTTTTTCCCATAACAGCCGAAGCCGATGATTTTACAACTTACAAATAGGGGAAAATCATAGAACAAATTTATTTAAAGAACAAAGGGACCTCAGCCACGCGAGTAAAAGCCTTCAAAGTAAATTTGGCAACAAAAAACGATGATTTGTCTAATTATGCTCTTTAATCTTGAACTGATCAGCCATCAGAGTATACTCAGCCCTCTAGGATTTGTCAGCCTTCAAAATGGTGTGGGTTTTATCGTCATTCAACTTCAACGCAAAGTCGTATTGAGGCAATTCCCAGTCAATGTGCCCAATGAGTAACGTAGTGGAGGAATCCAAATACTTGGTTAGAATACCATGGCACCGTGTAAGCAATTCTTCGTTATCGAAGCAGGAAAACGCTTCATCTAAAATGAGGATTTCTGGATTCTTTATCACTGCTCTCAAAAATAGAGCTAATTTTTGGTTAGTCACGGAAAGTTCCTTGAACCTCGTATTGCCGTTTTCTTGTAAAACATCTTCAAACTCTTTCAAAATGTTTACTGCAAATTGCGAGGGTTCCTCCTTGAAAGAGATGGAAAAGTTGGAATTTCCAATGTTTTCAACTAAGCCATTCAAGATCACTTCGGTCATGGTCTTTTCAGACGGGACAAGAGAATGAAGTTCCGGCGAAGAGATACCGATTTGGTTATTGATCTTGAAGAAGGTTTGTCCAGAACCCGCCTTTCTCTTTTGGCCATTGATAGAAATAATGGACTTCCAAGATTGAGGATGGTCGCAAGTTATTATGCTTAACAACGTTGTCTTTCCTGTTCCGTTGTTTCCAATAATTCTCCATGTTGTTGACTTCGGTATTGACCAATTCAAGTCTTGAATCACGACTTTGTCCCCGTATTGAATGGATGCACTTGAGAACTCAATATGAGGATTTTCGGTTTCATTCTGCGCCACCTCTTCAAATCTAAGGTTCCTGCCGTGCTTTACTTCAATGTCTTCTCTGGAGACGTATTTCAAACCATCCGAGTCCACGAATGCTACCTTTTTTTCAAAGTTAGGATTGTCAGTAATGTCATTTGTTCGCAAACCCAATACTAATGTTATGCCATGCTCCTTCGATAAATTTGAGAGAACTTCCCACATGAGACTCGTTGAATCAACATCTAGTCCCAAAAATGGGTCGTCAATAAGAAGAAGTTCAGGTTTCTTAACTAATGATTTCACTAGTTTTAATCTTCTCGTCTGACCATTACTCAAGGTGTTCACCCAGTTGTTTAATAGAGGGTCCAACCTAAATAATTTGACAAGGGACTCCACGTAGGTCTTATCCAATGCCGTTGTCAGGTTTTGGTTATAGTTGTAGGTACCCCAGATAAAATCGCGGACTGTGTTGTTGATCGAGTGGCTACTGGCAAATGACTCATACCTAGCAGATAAATGCTCCTTTGATATTCCTAGATTGTCGTTAAAGCTGAGGAGAACAACATTGGAAGGAATTGACCTTGCCAATGCAGGTTCGGCCAAATACTTCCCACCAAGAACAGCTAGTAAGTTGGATTTCAGAGGTCCAAACACAAGCCAATTTTGCAGTTTATCTACCGTGAAATTGATTGGATTTTTGAATACTGGCTGAACAGCCTTCGATCTCAGCAGCTTGAAAATAGCATTTGTTATAGACGCTAGTTTCGAAGTCATCTTGTCCAAATGACTAATACCAAATCGCTTGAATTAGTATTAAAGATCGGTGTATTTCTTGAGCTTGTGTTCAGAAACAGCAATTATGAACAATTTCTGAAAGTTGTCTGAAAGCACCGAGATAGAATGACCGCTGAAGGTGATCCCTATTCGTGAAACTTGTAATCAAAGTGGTTGGTGGCTACTTATAATTTATTCCGCTTGTCCTGGAGATCTTAGATTTTGTACACAGGACAATCTCGTCAACTCTTAATCTGATGATCAACATAATTTGCCTTGAAACCATTTTGGCCAAGGGATAATCACACGTTTAAAACACACCACAAAAATTCTTCAAAATGGACTTTTATGACCCCATTGTGGACGAAGCTGCCAAAGATGACACATCAGCTAAGTCTGAAACGAACCAACGAACTGAAGTGGCCGTGCAACAACTTGAGAACGAAATTGACCACATTTACTCGCTAGTTGAAACAAGGTTTCAAACAATACTCAACGATGAGCAAGCCGTTAAAGGAAGAGAAAAGCTTATGACCCAGCTTAACAGCTTGAAGGAGAATGCCAATGTAACGGAGAACTTGGAGTATCTTGAAAAGCAGTTGGCATCATTCTCTTCAAACTTAACCCAAGGATATTCGTTGGACAAGTTGACATCCCAATTAAACAATATTCAAGCTAAGAGTTTAGATTCTTCCCTCAAAGACTTGTCTGGAAAGATTACTGCATTTGACATTGACTCAAATTTGGATGCGCTCGATTCTAAGCTCGAGATTGTGGAAAGAAAAGGTGGGGAGTATTTGTCACAAGTGTCTAGTTTCTTCTCGACCTTAGTTTCTGTTCAGCCAGAATCCAAGAGTCCAAGTGTCCTGGAAGATGGTGTTTCTTTTTCGGCTATCAATGCTTACAAAGTGTACGGTTCTTCAAGAATTGAGAATGAGCTTTTCAAATTGCACACAACGGAGGCGCTTTACGAAGAAACAGACCTGGACTTTGATGTAGATTCCAAAACGGAAGAAATTGCAGGTTTGCTCAAGAAATATCCAGATACCTTGGACAAATTGATGAATAATTTGGTACCTGTGAAGATTTCCTACAAGTCTTTCTGGGACTGCTATTTCAAACAAATGAAGCAAATAGAAGACTCAGAACAGAAGAGAAAGGAGTTGCTCAAGAATGACAACGATGAAGAATTCTCTTGGGACGATGATGAAGAGATAGGGGCTACCGAGGAGGACGCTGGAAAGTTGAAATCGGAAGACAAGAATGAGGAGAGCGACGATGACTGGGAATGATTTAGTATAGGTTCGTAAGTACTGTTCTAATTGAAATCATACTGTTAATTGATTTTTTACTGCAATGTAATTGAGAAGAACGAAGGGTATCGATTTGAACCTTAGCAAACCCAAAAAAAAAAATCCCGAGATAATTGAATTGCCTTAGAATCCTTAATTTAGGTAAACAATCACGTTGCTAACAAGCGGTGGCAGTACTTCAAATATTGTCTACATGGATATAAATCAGAATGGTAAATAAGAGCTTATCTGCAACTAGTCTTTCGCTGACTAATAGCTCGGAGAGCCACCATTCTTCGGGCCCAGCGAACACGAATACTGCCCTTGCTGCTGCAGCTGCGGCAAGTGCAACTAGCCCATCAGCACAGACAGCACAAACAGCACCGTCTGGATCGAATGTTGGTAATGCAGTTTCCCCTCAGGCACAATATAGCAAGCCGTATCAGAGACAAGGTGCTGTACACTCACACAATCACCACCATCAATTACCATCGATTCCTCAAAACATTCATCCAGCACCGAATCAAGCACTTCAAGTGCCATCCACTCATGTAAACCTGCAATCGGTTCCAGAATCCTGGGATTTTAACACACAAGCGGAATACGTCCCAGGAAGAAGAATTTGGGTTCGGAAACCTAACTCGACTCCCACCACTATAATCGTTTTCCAGGACCAGATAGTGGATGACTTGAAACTGCTAGTCATTGAAAAATATCCCAATTCCTTGGCCCGCATGTATGACCCTGCTGACTTGGTTATAAAGGTCGAAGTTGGTTCAAAGAGCGCAGGATCGAAAAAGTCAAGTGGGGGATGGAAGTCAGGTGCTAATCTTTCAGTTTCCCCTGACAACATGAAGAGTCCAAAATCACCCTTAACAACAGCTTCTTCTAAAATACTTGAACCAGATCAGTTGGTATGGAATGTCCTTGATAAATATTTCCCCAATGGTATGAACATGCATGAAGCGCTTGTCATTGAGTCTGCAGTCGAAGATGAAGCAGGTTCTTCATCTGCACCATTATCACAACAACTGCATATACACAAAGGGAACACGCATACCATTAGACAGCCACAACCTCAACTGCCTGGTCTGGCGACTAACTTATACCTGAGCCACCATTCAAGACAGCTGCTCTACAATCAAACTGGACACAGCAGTAACAACAACAATACGGATAATCAGAGTTATTCGGGAAGTGCTAAAGACAGGTCCCTTTCGCCTGTTTCGTCGGGCACTAACTTTCAAGGAGACAGCAAGTCCCCAGTTTCGGTCTTACACAGGAGATCTCAATCGATTCCATTGACGTCTAACCTTATTCCATCCCTGCCTTCAAGCAGTTCTATATCAACGAAGGCAGGTGGTAATAATAGCCAAGCGATTTTACTTTTACCAAAGAACTTCTCTTTGGCAACAGGAAACGCTTCCAACAGAAAGGGTCATCACGAAGATGGATCCTCAAAGCCAAAGAATGGTCCAAGTCAAACAAGCAATGAAAGTCAGACTTCAAGTAAGTCAAATGACAGGAAGGCTGAGAAAAAGCATGATTCTTCAGAATTGTCTACCCAGCAACCGAAAATTAAGCCATTGCAAAAGAGAAACACTTTACCTGCAATAAACACAGAAAAAGCCCAAGACAGCTTGTCTTCTAATTCTGCTCCAGTATCTGCCCCAGTGAAGAGTCCAGATAGCAAACCACATCTTCCTGATGATGCCGGCAAGTTAGGGAAAGAACCAAAAACTAAAGGAACTTCCAAAACTTCAAAGCTGACGAACGCAAGATCGAATGGTACAGCCAATGCAGAAGAATCAAACAGGAAATCAACACCAGGTAAGTCTTTGATGGGAGCTAAAAGTGCAACTGACAAAGTTTTACCTTCTATTTCGGTACTTGTGGTGGAAGATAACGCGATTAACCAGGCAATTTTAGGTGCGTTTTTGAGAAAGCATAAAATCCACTATCTGATCGCGAAAAATGGACAAGAAGCAGTCGATAAGTGGAAAAAGGGAGGAATTCATCTTGTCATCATGGATTTACAGTTACCTGTTAAGTCTGGAATAGAGGCAACGAAGGAGATCAGATATTTGGAAAGAATCAACAAAATAGGTATGTTTGCAGAGCACGAGCTGTACATGAAGAACAATAAAAATGCATTGCAGATCAAAGAAGAAGAGAAGCTTGACTTGAACATTTTCATTTCTCCGGTGATTATTGTTGCGTTAACTGCATCGTCGAATTCTTCTGTGGACAGAAAGCATGCACTCATGGCAGGTTGCAATGACTATTTGACAAAACCGGTTAATTTGGTGTGGTTACAGAATAAGATTACTGAATGGGGATGTATGCAAGCCCTTATCAACTTCGATGGGTGGAAGACCAACCGCCTAGCAAGAAGCGAGGACAAGAAATAGATTAGATAGTATAGACAAAGTCGTGTCCTGCATAATATATGAATCAAGAAACAGTAAGAAAAAAATTAAACAGTTTCTGAACACCATGAGTAGCGAAGAGCCTGAAATTCCCAACACGGTGTTGCCGTTGGAGATCATCGATAAGTCGATTGGGAAGAAGATTCAAGTTTTGATGACTGATCAGAAAGAGTTTGAAGGAACTTTGATAGGATTCGATGACTTTGTTAACATGGTTCTTCAAGATGTTACTGAGACCGACAACAACGTCAAGAACGACAAGGTCATTAAAAAGATGTTGTTAAATGCCAATAAGGTTGCAATGATCGTTCCAAAATAGACCAATCCTCGACCATTTACACATCACGGAAAGGGACTAGATTACTGTCATTCGCTACGGGAAGAACTACTAGCCTTCCCTAGGCTATTTGTATATTAATTTTAACGTGCACAACGAAGTTGATATGTAATAGAACGTATAGAAGTAAATGGGCTTAGCAGTGGCGACAAAGAGTGACCGGGCTGCGGCAGCTATAAAAAGTGTATGGAAATACCAATTTTGCCACTACCAAAACATTTGATTTGTAACAACTAACAACCTATAACAAACCTCCACAATATGAAATTGACAATCTCTGGCGAAAATGGGAATATAATCTCTGTTGATATTCCAGGGTCGCTCAATCTTGAAGACTTCAAGGCTTATTTGCTGGCTGAGACTAGCATTGAACCAGAGAAACAGGTATTGAAGTTAAACGGTAAAGTATTGGAAGGAGAGTCTAAAGACCTTGAGCAATTGGGGGTTGGGGACAACGATCTTTTGGAATTGTCGACAAAAAGAGAGCCTCCTGCGAACAATCGTGCCCCGGCGCACGATCAAGCCGATAACCAAGTGGAGTTGATCAGACAGCAAATATTGAATAACCCTCAAATGAGAAACCAACTTACCGCCACCAACCCCGACATAATTCATGCACTTGATAATCCACAGCTCTTTAAAGAGAAGGTCTTGCAGTACTTCCAGCAGCATGCTGGATCTGACGGAGTAAATGACGAAGAGTTGAGACGGTTGGAAGCTGACCCAGATAGTGCAGAGAACCAAGAGAGGATTATGGAGATAATTAGACAAAGGCAAATTGACGGTAACATGCAATTGGCGATGGATATTATGCCAGAAAGTTTTGTTCCGGTCAACATGCTATACATCAACATCGGAGTGAACGGGCACGATGTGCAAGCATTTGTTGATACTGGTGCTCAAACAACGATCATTTCAACTCGATTGGCTGAAAAGATCGGAATAGCTAGATTGATCGACAAAAGATACCAAGGAGAAGCTAGAGGAGTTGGTACAGGAAAGATCCAAGGAAGAATTCACAGTGTTCCAATTCATTTCGGAGATTCTTCAGCAGAGATCCCATGTTCTCTTGTTGTATTGGATACAGAAGTTGATTTCTTATTAGGACTCGACATGATGAGACGCTTCAAATGTAAAATAGATTTGGAGAAAGACTGTCTTATGCTTGGAGAACATATACAGGCGAAATTCTTACATGAGTCGGAAGTGAAAAATCCTCTTGGGTCACAAGTGGGTGCTTCATCGGGAGTGGGTCAACCTCTAGGAGGGAATATATTCACGGAACCACTTCCAAGTGCGAAGAACTCAAGCATTCCAGCAAATTCCTCCGCACAAGCTGCAATTAAAAGGCAAAATGATGTTGGAGCTGGATCAAGTTCAGGATCTACATACTCCCCAACGGAGCCGGAAATTTCTAAGTTGATCGATTTAGGGTTTTCGAGGACGGAAGCTATTAAAGCACTTAAGCTGACAAATGGAAATCTTGAGCTTGCAGCTTCATTTCTCTTTCAATAGAATTCAATAGAATCCTTTGTAAAAGGCTCTGTATTCAAAACTGGAACCTGCAGCGTCAATTGCAGAAATATCTTTAGCATCGAGCTTGAAATCTTCAGTTTTCAAAGCCTCAGTCATACGGGTTTCTCGAGATGTCGTTGTAATCGGAAGTACATCTTTGTCAATAAGGTAACGAAGAAGAATCTGGCTCTCAGTTCGCTTATACTTCTGCACAAGTTGAGGAAGTAAATCTTTCAAAGGGTGCTTTTCAATAACTGTGGCATTATCATCAAGAAGTCTGAACAAAGGTGTCAAGCCACCATATCCCTCAACTAGAATTCCGTTGTCTTTGCAGTAATTGATGATACCAGGAGACTGCTCTTGTAAGTAAGGATGGAACTCTATTTGGTTCACGAGTGGCCTATCTGAAGATGAGCCTAGATTTGAAATCCTTTCAATATCCTCCACCCTTCCATTTGATATTCCAATGAAGCGAACTTTACCGGTAGCCTTAATCTTGATGAATTCTGACCATAGCGATTCCAATGTGTACGATTCCTTCTTCTCGTCCCAAAAAGGGTGGTGAATCAAGAGCAAATCAATATAGCTTGTCCCTAGTTCTTGAAGGGTTCCGTTCACAAAGTCAGTAGGGTTTTGAAAGCGCTTCTTGGTGAAGGGAGAAGCTACTGCATACTTCGTAGTTATCCAAAGCTTTTCTCTTTCTACCCCCAGTAAGGCTAGGGCTTTACCTAACTCGGCATGAGTAGTGTATACCTCTGCAGTGTCTAAGTGGTTGAACCCGATCTTGATAGCTTCTTTGATCGCAAACACGATAGCATCTAATTGGTCTTGATCTTGCGGATCCTTTCGTTTGAGGTCTTTCCATGCTGTGCCAGACCCAAAGCCAATTGATACTGGATCTCCAGCTACCGTCTCCAAAGTTACTTTTGCTGTAGTACTCATGCCTAGAAAAGTATCCGTACCATCATATGCCCAAATAAGTACCTTATTTATATCCTACGCATTGTGGCTCCTATTATGGTTGGAGCCATAATTGAAATTGATTGTACAGATTAGTAAGCGTTATCGCAATATCATTAGAGTGGGCTCAAAATAACGGTAATAAATCAGTGGAACATACATTTCTAGAAAATTTCTAAGCGTATACTGGATCAACTTCCGGGCCAAAAAGGAACCGGTACTTGAAAGTCAGGCCGACTTTATCAATTTGTTCCAAATCCTCTGGATCTAAGCTAAAGTTGACAACATCCAATGCTTCTCTAATTCTTTCTTCCTTTGAAGAGGTGGTGATTGGTAAAAGTCCCTTTTGGTAGGAGTACCTAAGCAAGATTTGAGAGTCGGTCTTCTTGTACTTCTTGACCAATTCATCCAAAAGCTTCGGTAAAGGGTGTTCATCTCTAGATAACTCCTTTCCGTCCTTCTTGATTCTAAACAATGGGGTCAAAGAGCCATAAGCCTCGAGTAAGATGTTGTGTTTCCGAGCGAATTCAATCACCCCAGGAGTCTGGCTTTGCAAGTAGGGGTGGAATTCAATCTGGTTTACAGCAGGGTAAAATTCAGGGTCGCCTGCAACCGCAAATGTCTGCTCCAAGTGTTTCGGAGCAAAATTAGAAACACCGATGTGTCTAACTTTTCCAGCTTTCTTCGCGTCGATAAGATGCTGCCATGCGGTTTCAATAGTCTGATTGTGAGAATCAGCTCCATAAAACATTGGAGCATGAATTAAGTAAAGATCGAGATAATCGGTCTTCAACTCCTTCAATATAGTTTCCAAATTGTCGCTGGGGTTCTTGAAAGGGTTGACAACACCATGAAAACCAGCACTGTATTTAGAAGTGATGAAAAGATCCTCTCTCTTAATACCGCTCTTTGCAACTGCAGCTGCTACCTCTGGCTGAGTTGTGTAGAAAGAGGCGGTATCAATGTGATTGAATCCATTCTTCAAAGCCAAGGCGATCAGATCGACCAATTCAGGCTCTAAAGTACCCTGTTCATCATCTGGTCTTCCCTTTTTCTTCCATTGCCATTTGGTTCCCGATCCCGTACCGAATGTAATTGGAATTCCGCTTTTCGTTGTGAATTGACGAATCAATTGAATTGTTTGTGACATGTTCGAGTGTATAATTTAGTATCGGAAATTCCTCAATTTATATACTTTAAAATGACTAAGCACCACAAAATTAAAAATTGTGGAGGCACCAAAGTTACGTAAAACATAAATTTAAGATATTATTTGTGCTTATAATCCGTTCAATGCTGCGGCCTCTTCCTCCTCAGCATTTGGTCTCTTCTTCAAAACCAAAGGCTTTCCTGTGATTCTGAAATACAAATCCTTGACATCGTCGGTGGTAGACTCGAAGTGAGAGGAAGGATCGTAACTCTTACTAAGGTAAATGCCATCAGAAGTACCGTCACTAGCTGGCTCATACAACTCAGCAATTCCCATCAAGGTGTCCTGTCTGCTTCCCAATAACTTGAAAGCTGGCTCCAATTCCACATGTGGAGTCTCAGTTTCAATAATGGTAGAAACGATAGCCAAATATTGTCCCTTTGGAACAACGCAGTGTACGTCAGACAACACGGCTATGTAGATATCATTCTTACGACCAACTTGGTTTTGAGGAATGATAATCTGCAAAGAGTCCAAGTCATTTGTGTTTGGAACAGGGTGGTCCAAAATACACATTGCTCTAATGACTCTAGCTCCGGTCTTCTTGACCTTCTCTGGGAAGTAGGTTGGGTCAGCAATGACAATTGGTGCCTTGGCGGTACCCTCCTTGGTCACCACACCAGCAAACTTACCGTCCTCATACAAGACTTCGTCAATTGGGGTGTCCAACATGTAAGTTCCACCGTAAATTGCCGACAAACGAGCAAATCCTTGTGGCAACTCACCCAAACCGTACAATGGATAGATGTATGGAGATTTGCCGTACTTGGCAACGGACTGTACGTACAAGATGATCCGCTCGTAAGTTGGACGGGCAACTTCTTCCAAGTAGTCGTCGTTAGACCACAAAGCCATAGCGTGTCCAACGAAGTCCTTAGTTCCACTTTCCAATCCGAAGTGGGTGTAAACCTCGTTCATGGTGTTCTTGTCTAAGTTCAAGTTTTGGTGAGTTGACGCTTTGTCATCGTCATAGTTTGCAATAAATTCTAAAAACCTCTTCATTCTTCTCTTCTCGAACATTCCCATTAACGAGGAGCGCAATGCCTCGACGTCATTGGATGGAACTTTTGAAATTCTTCCACTTCTGTAGACGTAACTTCCTGAAATCTGCTTGAACTCAATGTATCTAGTGACATCAGTATGAACAAGGATGTTGGTCAATTCACCATTAGCCATCAAAAACTTTGGAATCAAGTCAACACACCAGTCTCTGTCTCTTCCCAACAACGAGTCAGGCTTTTGCGAAGATGGTTTGAACTTGGAGTACAATTGAGACAAGTTGAGGGAAGCAGACTCACCACCATAGAAGTCTTGTCTATCGATGTGGAGAACTTTTTTGCCTTCAACAGAGAGCAAGCCGGAAAGAATGCACTCAGTCAAGCCGGTTCCCAAGACAATTACGTCGTAGTTTTCATCCATGATGTTCGATTGTTTGTCCAAGTTTTTACAAAGCTGTAAGGATAATAATTTTTTGGCCCCCGATTGCTCCTTTTTTTTGTACACGTTGAATGAAGTTGTCGTATTCTACCCCCATTGTGGGATCGTGATCTCGAAGAAGAGGATAAAAACAATGGTTAACGGCTCACGTTCACAGTCAAAAATGTTTACATAACAAATATGGATAGATCAGAGCTGTTCGTTATGTTGTTTGAATTTGTGCCTACCAATCTACATGAATTCGCGTAAAGGTTAATGAGAGACCACGGATTATATAAGTCTCTCAAACTATATTGTGGAAACCGTCTTTACCCTTGACCAAGCCTTTCTTGACTATCTTAGAAATTTCCTCAGGATCCGAAGTGATCTTTGTGAAATTTTCAAAACCATCCTTCGTGATCAACAAGTCATCCTCAATTCTAACTCCGCCGATGTACCAATATTTGTCAAGAACATCTTTGCTTATAAATTTCATCTTGCTGTCATCCTTTAAAACGTCTTCCAATAAGAAAGGAGAGAAGTAGATACCGGGTTCATCGGTAAGAACCATACCTTCCTGTAATTTCCTTCTTAATCTCAAGTACTTGTAGAGGTGGTCTGGGTCTTCGTAATTTGGTCTTCCAGCAACATCATGGGTCTCCATACCGAGCAAGTGACCCAAACCGTGTGGGAAGAAAGGCACGGAAACTCTTGATTCAAGGATCTCTTCAGGTGTGTGATCTTCCTTGAAGATTCCCAATTTCAAGAACTCTTCAATCAAAACCTTGTGTGCAGCTAAGTGACAGTCATCCCAGTGAACACCTGGTTTGATCATGTCCATAGTAACACTTTGCATACGCTGGACAGCCTTGTAAATCTCCAAGTGTTCCTTAGTCCAGTCACCATTGATCGGAAAGCATCTGGTGACGTCACTGGCATAACAAGACCATTCTGCACCAGCATCTATAAGTACAGATTTCTTTTCTGGTTTTAACTCGTCGTCATTCTTCACGTAATGCAAAGTAGAACACGAAGGGCCACTGCAACAGATCGGATCATATGCATGCTGTTTAGAACCTTGTCTAATGGCATGGTAAGTGAACTCAGCGTGAATGTGAGCTTCATTAGTCTCAATTGGAAGAGCAGACATCACTGCGAGATGGCAATTGTCAGTGATTTTAGCAGCATGCTTCATCAATTCTATCTCATACCAATCTTTGATAAGTCTTGCCTCATCAAGAGCGTAGAAAAAGTCGTCGTCCTTACTAATTACATCGGAGGTTGCAAAGTCTTTGTTACTTTCGGAGATGTCAATCACGAAGGTATTTGCGACACCTTCTAAGTCCTTCTGAAGCTCACTGACATACTTCACACTGTCGGCATCAAACTTCTTTCCTGCATCTTCAAGTGAAAGAGGCATTCCGCTCCACATAACATCTTCGTAGTCAATGTTTGGTAAGTAGAGCGTCAACTTGTCCTCGTCAGTTTTGTAGATAACATGTGATCCAGGAATATTGACTCCTGACAAGTAGTAAAAGTAACGGTTCTGTCTGAACTCTTTGCCAATGTCAGAGTATTTGAATAACTCCGACACTTCGCCCGAGACAAAGAAAGTAGATCCTTTAGCTTTTTCGGGATTTTTTTGTTGAAAGTGTTTAAAGGTAGAGCGCGCGTGGTCTTTAGCCGGGTACTTCTTACCCTTCAACGAAGCTGGTCCATCCATGTCCATGATCAAGTTGTGCAAAAATAAAATTTTATAGGTCCCTGATCAAACGGCAAAAGTACATATGTCGTTTTGGGGAAGATTTAATGTCGCACTTGGGTGGGAAATGTCGTTTGTTGTTCTCACAGAAAAATTGCCACCTACAAACTGCGAACGATTCAGTACTACAGGAAATGGAGAGATTACAAAGATTGTTGGGATCCGGTAGTGGATTAGGTGGAACCACAGGTGGACCACAGGCTGATGGACCAGCCATAGATAACGCAGAAACAGTCTACATATCTTCATTGGCTCTTTTGAAGATGTTGAGACATGGAAAAGCTGGTGTGCCAATGGAAGTTATGGGACTTATGCTCGGTGAATTTGTGGATGAATTTACCATTCATGTAATTGATGTGTTTGCCATGCCTCAGTCGGGAACTGGTGTTTCTGTTGAAGCAGTGGATGATGTATTTCAAACGAAGATGATGGACATGTTGAAACAAACTGGCAGAGATGAAATGGTTGTTGGTTGGTATCACTCCCATCCAGGTTTCGGTTGTTGGTTGTCTTCAGTCGATGTCAGTACTCAACAATCCTTTGAGCAATTGAATAAGAGAGCCGTTGCAGTTGTTGTGGACCCAATTCAATCTGTTAAAGGTAAGGTTGTCATTGATGCATTCAGAACTATCGATTCCGCAACCCTCATGATGGGCCAAGAACCACGTCAAACCACTTCCAACGTTGGTCACTTGAACAAGCCACCTATTCAAGCATTGATTCACGGGTTGAACCGCCATTACTACTCATTAAACATCGACTATCACAAGACATCAAGTGACACTAACATGTTGTTGAACTTGCACAAGAATTCTTGGCAGTCAGGTTTGAAATCTATTGACTACAATCACAAGGAGCACGACAACTTGGAGAGCTTCAAGTCCATGGTGAAGATTGCTGAATTGTACAATCAGAGGGTGCTGGAAGAGAAGGAATTGCTGGAAGAGCAATTGAAGACCAGATATGTCGGAAAGCAAGACCCAAAGAAGCATTTGTCAGATATCTCTGAAAATCTCATTGAGGAGAATGTTACCTCATTATTGACTGGAAATGTTAATGCGTTAGCGATTCAATAGATATGGTGGTATATTAGAACAGAAAAAATATTTTTGATATTTGTAGTTAATGTCATCTGAACCAAAGACAAAGAAATCGAAATTGGATAAGACTGAGACCCAGGAAGGCTCAATTGAAGTCTCGTCGAATCAAACCTTAGGAAATTTCTCGCTGTACTTGAACAGCGTCAACAGAGGAGTCATAAATTTTGACTTTGACAAAGTTTGTCTGGTAACCTTGTCCAACAACAATGTTTACGGCTGCTTAGTCTGCGGTAAATACTATCAAGGCAGATCACAAGCTTCACCTGCATACGCTCACTCGATAGAAAGGGACCACCACATCTTCATAAATATACACAACGAGAAGTTTTTCATTCTACCCGACAACTACGAACTTAGTGATAAAGCATCTTTGGGTTACTTGCAGGATATCAAGGACCTTCTTAATCCTAAATTTCTTCAAGACGATATACCACAGTTAAATGGAACTAGTTTGGACTTGGATAACAAGCCTTATACAATCGGATATGTTGGACTTACAACTACTACAGCAGATTTTGCAAATGTTGTGATCCAATTACTTGCACACATATTCCCAATACGAGACTACTATTTGCTCCACAGTAATACTGAGCAATTACTGAAGAGTCTGCCATTGAACTTTGAATTGGGAGTATTGCTAAGGAGATTGTGGTCAAGGCATCTCTTTAGGAGCCATGTGTCTCCCAATACATTTCTTCAACTAGTCTCCAACTTGTCCAAGAACGGATTTGACTTTGACCAAAATTCTTCAACCCCCAAGAAACTTTTGATTTGGTTGCTCAATATTTTACATTCCCAGCTTCAAAAGATACAGCGTCAATCTAAGACACCTTTGAGTAAATCACTTCAAGGTAAAATCGAGGTCAAGACTATTAAACTGAGTACGAAGGAAATTAACAACAAGATAGAGTTTTTCAACGCAAAAGACGCAGTTTGCACAACAATCAAGTTCTGGGTTCTCACACTTGACCTTCCACCATTACCATCGATCTCTAAAGATTCCACAATACGAGAGGTTTTCCTCGAGCTGCTTTTAGAAAAATTTAATGGAAGCCAAACAACGACCTATGGTAACGAATTAAAGACATTTCAACTAATTGGGAATCCTCCTCCATATCTCATCTTTCACATAGATAGAGGCTTGGAATCCAATGGGAATAAGAAGGGCAATTCGACGGTGGTGAAGTTCCCAAATGAACTAGACATGTCTCCATTCATCAAGAACGCCCTGGAGAAGGTCACTTACGTCCCTAAAGCTTTTATAAGCTATAAATATTCTACTGGCTCGTCTACTGATCTGACTGCAGACACAAGTCTGTGGAGCATAAGCCTTAAAAATGGATCAAACTGGTCCAAGATAACTAATTTAGAGGTGCGACCTTGCGAATTTGAATTGTTGTTTCTAGAACAGACATATATACAGTTATGGGAAAGGTTGGATTAATATTAGAGCTCATTCAAAGCATTATAGCATTTGGTAATGAAGTCTTGCCTGCTGGTGACAATCTTCTTCAACTTGGTATCGTGCAAAAACGTATCTATTAATAAAACGTAAGCTGTCACTTTCAATTGCAAAACATCTGACTGCGTCCGCTCACCGATCCATGCAATGAGTAAATCGAAAGATTCCTCAAATGAAGTCAAAGCAATACTGTAGTATGCTTTCAATTTTCTGTTGTCAAATACTACCCAATCGTTAAATAGATGTGGGTTTCTGACTTTAAAAGATCTCCACGATGTCATATCTTCAAAAAGCTCATACGTCACAAGGTCATTTAATGTTTTGGATTCGTTGATATCGATATTGAAAATGCGTGCAATGACTTCTTTCGGTATGTCTTCGCAAAGCAATGCAAGTAACCAAATGTCAGCAAATGTGGTGTCAATTAAATCGTTAATCATAGCTTCACTGTGACTCTTTTCGAAATGTTTCAATGATATATCTCTTTCGATAATACTGCTCGTCCTCACGCTTCTTGCTTCTCCGTGGTCCTCTATCAAGATAGGCAATTGAAGGTCCGGGGAAGCTTGGTAAGATAACTTGACAAGTCCATTTGGACCATTGTGAGTCTTCCCGACACGTGGAAACTTGAGGTTATTCTTTTTGGCCAATATGAGTGCACTCCCAAACGAGATAGGATCACTAGGAACTATTCTCTCCGAAAGGTTAACGACATTGTGAACTCCCAAAAAGAACGAAGCAGAGCCACTAGACCCTTCAAAAAAATATTGATTCAGAGCCTCGTCAGACTTATTCACTTCATTTAATGAATCCACAGCCGGGAACTTGTAAAGTGGGAACCGTTCGAAGACTTTCTTCACAAGTTCAGGTATTGCAACCATGTCTTCGTTGGTTTTTTTAAAACTTCAGATTGATCACGTGTATAGAAGGAGCTAAAGTACTTTAGTATAATTATTTGATCGTGTTACAGTTATACGCATTCTTTCAGGGTTTGATTAAACATCTAAACATAACCTATCTTGTAGTCAAAACATTAGCGACCCAAGCTGACTTTTACTAGTCCCATCATCTCTATTCTAAGTCATCTTCATTCCTCAAATCGATGTATAAATCATACCACGTAACTCCGCCAAAGTCGCACTTGCTCTTTCCAGTGTTCTTGAATCCAATGTTCTCGTAGAACGGAATCAATTCTTCGTGTGCAATGATGACGATCTTGTCCCCCAAGTCTTGGTTGGACAATCTCTGGATGTAATCATGCAACAACAATGTTGCTAACTTCTTTCCTCTCCACTTTTCAGCAACAGCTAAAGAGTGTATTCCAATAAATCTAGAACCCTCGATGTGACCAGCAGTTGGGTGGTCTTTCGATGGGAGCATCATACATTCGTTGGTGATACGAGCATTGTAAGTTTTGGTGGCAATAATGTGACCAACCAATGTTTCTTTCGTCACTGACGACTTCGAAGGTAATTCCTCGGAATCTTCAGGGTCATCTTTATGTTCTTTTTCCAATTCATCGGCCACATCAGGTAAATTAATCGAGTTGTATCTGTACTCGTAGTCTCTTACGAACAAACCGCAGCACAATTCGGGGCAAACCGTCAAGCGGTATTTGATCTTCTCAACAGTTGCTCTTTCCTCCTCGGTAAAGCACTGCTTTTCTAACTCTTCCACCTTATCAAGGTCATCAATAGTTAAAGGTCTGATCGATAAGTTGGGTGGAAATTCAGACATTATGGTTTAAGGTGAACGTAAAATCTGTGCCGATCGCGTTTAAAGAACCAATTTTGTAAAAGTCGTGTGTCCCCAAAAATCTAGATTTTGAAAGGAATCTTAGGTCAACTACATACCACGTACAGCATATTCTTCAATTATTCTAAAGTACTCTCTTCAATATCGCTTGCCCTATCTGCATTCAAAAGTCCTTTGCTCACCTCCCATAGATGAACAATGTTGTCGTCTGCTACTGAACCAATGGTCCAATCTTGGAAAGGACACCAACTAAAGTCACTAACTGCTCCTGTGTGTCCGGCGTGCATCATAAAGAGCTCAGGGCATCCGTCTTCAGCATCTTCCTGTTGCTGTTCCTCACCAATTTTGAACAAGTCCCAGATTATTAATCTCCGATCTTGTGAACCCAGCGCAAGAATACCATCCCTATGAGGCGAAAACTCTAAACAAGTGATAGAGTCAGAGTGTCCCATCATTGTGTGAAGAAGTCCCTTGTTGTTTGAGAATTGTCTGATATCTAACAAGTTGATGTTAGAGTTGGTGTTTCCGATCGCTATTAAATTTTTCAGAAATGGTGAAAACGATAAGGAGTTAATTCCATTGCTATCTTCGCTGTAGTAGCTTGCAACAGGATCTTTGCTTCTTGCGTCAAATAAGTACAAGTACTTGTCATCGGAAACACTTCCGAATACGTTAGGATCTAACTGCAGCCATTTTGAGTCATTAACAATGTCTTTATTAGTCTCGGTATTCTTGAAGACTTCTCTTCCAGAAGTAACATCTGTAATAACCACCGAGTGGTCATCGGAGGAAGTCAACAATTGTCCTGTCATATAGCTGTTCCACGATAAACCATATCCGTTTGCAGTATGCGGTTCAAAATGGTGAATCGCCTCATTATCGGTGTTCAAGTCGTAAATATCAACCTTACCTTCGCCATTTATCGTGGCCACAACACTTGGGTTCTGAGGCTGATATCTAGCCCTGTTTATCTCGCACGTATTCTTGTACTTCTTGACAATTTTTATCCTAGAGTTAGCTTTCTTCGCCGACCCTGGCAATTGCGTGCTTGCTATTTTTAAATAGTCGGTATCCTCTCCAGAGGTATGAGTACCCAACAAGAGCTTTGAATCTATTGTTCCGTCTTCATTCGTTTGATGTTCTGGTAACCATTGGATTGTCAATGAGGGCCACAACAATGCTGTTTCGTTGACATACTCATACATGTAACGACAATTCTTCCTCCAGAGCTGATACTCCTCTTTGATTGAAAGTTCGCGTTGTTCATTGTTGTCTACTTCTTCATCACCTTCAATCTGGTTTAGTAACTCTTGTACTGACATGGTTGTGTGGAGCGCGTTTTACTTGGTTTTATTTTTTTCTTGATAAAATTCATAATTATGTAATCTAGACTTCATCTCCACTAAAATCGAAAGTGCTCTGGAGCGGTGGTCTCTTAGCATCGAACAAGTCAATAACCTTCAAAGCATCACTTATATGTTTGAAAAATGGAGTGTCGTAGCTCTCAATCAAGTTGTAGATCTCAGCTTCTTCAATGGCAAGGCTCTTAGAAATCCCGCTGGAAGCTTTCTGAAGGTTGACCTTTCTTTGAGCCTCAAAGTACCCAACGTTCAGGAGGCACTCCAATAACACTCTACTTACTCCTGTGTTATACAAGCGCTTTCTCAACTTCTCACTGTTGTGAACTCTCACAAAGAATACTTGAATGTCCCTATTAACATAGCTTGTTAACAAGTCTTTCAAAATGCACACAGCTGAAGAGTCCAAGTTTGTCATTCCAAGCAAATCAAAGATGATATATTTAGTCATTGATTCATCTCTCAGTCTCTTCAGTGCTGGGTGTGCCTTTGTTGAGCCATACATTTCAACTCTGAGAAGTCTAGCTCTCATGTCACTGCTATTTGTAAACGTTAATGGCTCGGGGATCTTGACTATCAAACATCCTTCTATCTCCTCCAATGCAACGGTGTTCAAGTGAGTCTGGTGATCATCAGAGAGGAAATCTAAATTCACTCTGCTTTGATTTCTCTTGATTTTCTCACGGCTTGCTATCCTTATCAAATCAGATTGGGAAGGACGTTTAACGTGATTGTTTAATGCATCTCGAACATCTTCTGGTCCAGTAACAGGCGTTATTTCACGGTTTGTCTCGAAAGTGACTACTGCAGATGTTGGAATATCCGCATCGAAAAAGGTATTCGAACCGGGAAGTCGACCCAAAATTTGAATTCTGGACTCTGCTGAATGTTTGATAACTCTTATCAAGGAATAAACAAGTCCAACGGCTATTCCAGCTTCCATTGAGTAAAATAGAGTTGTCATTACCGTGACTCCAAAGGTGATCAATTCATTGTAACCTCTCGATCTCCAATGAAAGTATAATTCGTATGGGGCTTCTTCTATAAGCGAAATACCAATAACAGCGGTGACTACGCTCAACATACACTCCGGCACGAAGTATAGGTAGTCCAACAAGAAGAAGACGGTGAATAATGTTACTAATCCCATGATAGCTCCCAGCATCGTAGTCTTTGCCGAAATGGCATTGATTTTGCTTCTACCGTAACCTCCAAATGCTGGTAAGGCTCCAAAAGTGGATCCTACCAAATTTATGAAACCCAAGGCAACCAACTCTCTATTTGACGAGATTGGAAGATCATAGGTGGATCCCAAAGACTTTGATGCGGTTGTCGACTCGAAAAAACCCAACATGGCAGCAAGAAATCCGGATGTGCCAACTTTCTTCATCATCCGTAATATCTTACGATTGAACGGATTGTAAGTTTGTATCTTAAACCCATCGTTGTGAACCTTTCCAATTATTGAAAGGCCGTCTAAATCCCAACGATACTTTGAACAAAGCCATGTCAGAACGCCGACTGCGACAAGGATCTCTGGAATGAAAACCAAACGCTGTGCCCACTTACCCTTCTTGTTTCTTGTAACTTTTTTTAATATTCTCACAGCCATTATGAGGATAAAACCAGCCAAGCTGATCTTAAAACTAAGCATGCTCATTTTCTTCCAGTTTTCGGTCAAGAAGATCAACTTGTCAAAGGGCGAGTGTATGTCCATTTGAGTAGGATCGTTCGAGACTTCTTCTTGCAACTCCTTGAGGCCCAAAACAACGATAAGTGAATTAATGATCATGACGACACCTATTCCGCTTATAAACCCCTTTAATAACGAGGCGTTCAAGACATTATCCAAAAATCCGAATCTTCCCAAGCCGAACCCTAATAAAGTTGCTCCACTCACAAATGTAATTGCCACTACATATTCCAAAGGGTCTAGCTCCTTCTTGTTCTTATGGTGGTGTAGTAAAGGTTCAACAGCTTGTCCGACAACAAGAGAAATTGGTCCTTCTGGGCCAACAATCATTTGAGGAACACTTCCAAAAATCAAGTATACCAAAGGCGAAAAACCTAAAGAGTAAAGACCTGAAATAACTGGCACATGTGCTAAGGTCGTTGCATAAGAAAGGGAAAGTGGAAGCTGAAAGAAAACTAGCGATAAACCACCTATCAAGTCCCCCATGAAAAATGCAAAATTATAACTCTTTATCCAGGACAAGCAAGGTAAATAGTATGGTAAGATTTCGCTCCATTCTAAGGCTTCCAAGTGGTGTGCATTCGTTGGAGTATACTCATGGTGGCTTTCGTTATGCGCCGTGCTAGATGAGCTACCGCCGAATGAATTCCCGAGGGACCCTTTCAAAGACAGATCAGAGCCGTCTAAATTGAAGTACGATTGACTTCCTGAGTATATTATGGACTCATTGTCTTCATTTGTGGACTGATAGTGGCTATGAATTGACTCGTCAAGCAAAGGCTGTCTTTCCCGAATCACCCTTCTCTTCGAAATGTTCCGAGTGCTGGGAGATGGTGACGCAACACGAACTCTGGCTGCATTTTCAGCCGATGGTCCCGATGGAGTCGTCCCCTTATTGTTGTTAGGGAGCACCATCCTCAGTGGTCTCTGGTAGTGATGTCAAAAAAGGTGTCACGAGAACAGGCAATTTTGTGTGGGGAGCTGGAAATTACAATGTTAACAGCCCACGTGATCCACACATGTGGTTGTTAGACCCGGAGGAAGAAGGCAGGTGTGCAAAGAAAGCTATCCAGAGCTCTGTCATCTTAGTATCTTTATTTAAGAGCGAACATCAAGAACTATGTGCGTGCTTAAATTTCCATCTTAATGCCATTCTCGTTCTCTACTCAACGGTCCTGATGCAAACACAGCTGTTTAATGCCCATCGCATCCAAGTCTTATTGTTCAAGTTACACGGTCAATAGCAGAACACTGTGCTATTTGTGGTACGGAATTCATGTCAAGACTGTGAACTGATAATTTGTGATTTGATATTGGGTAAAGTTGTAGTTTCAAGTCTTGCACCTATTCATTCCGAATCGGAAAATCACGTGATTAATTGAGTAAGAGTCAAAATCTAGATCGAAGAAATAAAATTGTGAAGAATAGAACATGTTCCGCCAAATAAGTAAAAGACTATTCCACTCATCGAGGATTTCTCTAGACACACTCACTCTCGTTGAGGGAAATGGAGGAAAGATCTCATCTGCATCCTTGTCTGCTATTGAGGCCGCACATAAATTGGGAAAACCAGTTACTGGTGTGGTGTTGGGAAAAGACGTTTCTCTTGCGGATGAATTGGCAAAGGTTGGAGCGATCAACAAAGTTATCACCGTCGAGGGTGCTCAATTTGACCACTTATTGGCTGAAGAAGTTTGCCCAGTTGTGAACGAAATTCTCGCAAAGGACGAGAGCTTAACGCATTTTGTTGTTCCATCCTCAACTGTTGGAAAATCCATTTTGCCTAGATTAGGTGCTCTCTTGGATGTCCAGCCTATCAGTGACATTATCAAGGTTGAGAATGACGTTACTTTTGTTCGTCCAATTTACGCAGGTAATGCCTTGGCCACAGTGAAGTCAAATGACTCGAAAGTGTTGGTCTCTGTCAGAAGCTCTGCTTTTGAGCCTGCTCAAAATGGAAGCGATTCTGCCCCAATCGAGGCTTTTTCTGCCACTGCCGCTCCATCTGGTAAAATAGAGTTGGTTGATGAACAGTTAACTTCTTCGGAAAGGCCCGACTTGGGTTCTGCCAGCACAGTTGTGTCTGGAGGTAGAGGTCTCAAGGACAAGGAAACCTTTGAAAAGTTAATCGAGCCATTGGCTGCAAAGTTGAATGCTGCTGTGGGAGCTCTGAGAGCTGCTGTGGACTCTGGATTTTGTGATAACTCTTTGCAGGTTGGTCAAACAGGAAAGATTGTCGCACCAGACTTATACTTAGCTGTTGGAATCAGTGGTGCTATCCAGCATTTGGCGGGAATGAAGGATTCCAAGGTGATTGTTGCTATTAACAAGGACCCAGATGCAGCTATTTTCAACGTTGCTGATGTGGGTTTGGTTGGTGACTTGAACGAAGTCATTCCAGAATTGACTGAAAAGCTTTAGTTAATAAACGGCTAGGAATATTTAATATGTCCTTGTAATTAGGTGTGTTTATGCATACGACCTTGTGATAGAGTTTGAAAACTAACTAGGAGTATATAGTGTTCACGTACAACCAATGGTGTTCATCTATTGCTGCGAAAAGGATATTTCCGGGGCAAATATACTGAGTTGGCAAAGAAATATGAACATTTTACCTAAAAAGCGAGCAAAAACTACATAAAATAAAGAACTTCTTGGGAACGGCTAGAAGTAATCCGGAAGCATTGAAACCAATTAGGATGATGTGAAACGAAATGCTAGAAATATACTTTAGTCTACTGTGAAAGAGCTTTGTCATGCGCTTGTCAAAATGCGGAGAGACAAAATCACGCGCAGAAATTACACGACGTTTTATTTCCCGCTTTCACAAGAACAAATTATGGATCTTCCAGCACCAACAGTTGACATGGAAGACGCCACTAACTCAGCTTCGAGCTCCACGTCATCCTTCGTGCCTATTGACTATAAGGAGGAGGCGATCCAAGTCATCAATGAACACAAGGAATTCAACGAGGGCTTATTAGACTACATTGATCAAAGTCATGGTCCTGGTGATCTTTCTGAGTACCACATTGTTTCAGTGTTCGGTAGTCAGTCAACAGGAAAGTCCACGCTTTTGAACAAGCTCTTCAACACCAACTTCGATGTCATGGACGAGCACAACCGCCAGCAAACTACCAAAGGTATTTGGATGGCACATTCCCCAGTCTTATCCACACACTCGAATAAGAAATCATTGAAGGGCGAGATCTTTGTTATGGATGTTGAGGGTACCGATGGCCGTGAACGTGGTGAAGATCAGGACTTTGAGCGTAAGTCGGCATTATTTGCCATCTCAACTAGTGAAGTCTTGATCGTTAATATCTGGGAAACACAAGTGGGATTGTATCAAGGTGCCAACATGGGATTATTGAAGACGGTGTTTGAGGTGAATTTATCGCTCTTCGGATCATCCAAGTTGAACAATCCCGAAAATGACCACAAAGTTTTGATTTTGATCGTCATTAGAGATCATATTGGCGTTACTCCGCTTCTGAGTCTCCTGGCGACATTGAAGACTGATCTCATCAAGATGTGGGACAGCTTGAACAAGCCCGTCGAATTGCTGCACTTTAAGTTTGAGGACTTTTTTGATCTTGATTTCCATGCATTACACCACAAAGTTTTACAGTTCAAAGAGTTCGAACTGGACATTAAAGACTTGGGTGAGAGATTTGCCCTCAAGGATGAGTTGTTCAAGCCGCAATATCATCACAATATCCCGATCGAGGGTTGGACCATGTACGCCGAGTCATGCTGGGATCAAATCAATAACAACAAAGACCTTGACTTACCAACTCAGCAGATTTTGGTGGCCAAGTTCAAATGTGACGAAATTTTGAACGCAGTCTTCGACGAGTTCCTCGAAAACTATCAAGCTATTTTCGCAGATGGCTTACTGATGGTGGACATAGTTGACAAGTACCTTGAACAATTTGATGGCAAGGCCTCTCGCTACAATTCTGTCGTTTATGAGGGAAGAAGAGACATTTTGGCTAGCAAAATGGAAGAAACCTTGAAGAAGGTTTATGATGATAAGAGGGTCCTTCTTGAAGACGCATTATTGGAAGACTTCAAGAAGTCGATGTCTACGGTGAATGTTGCCAAGTTTTCTGAGGAGACCAATGTTTTAACCAAGACCCTCGAAGCTTTGTACCTCAAGCAATTGGCGCAGAACAAGTACCTGAAGACTCAATCATTTGAAGCTGATGCAGTATCTTTTAAGTCGAAGGTTGACGGCATCGTCGACAAACAACGCAGCGAGGAGTTGAAGCAGATTGTTAATAAGAGCATCAAGAAGGTGAACAGGCAAATGGCCAAGATTGTCAAGGACGAAGTCTACAACAAGGACCCTGGGTCTGAGACGTGGGCTGATATTGTTGGCAAATTTTACGAATTCAAGGATGAAGATTTCGAAGGCAGATATAGCAAGGATGGGAAATTCGACTTTGGCTTGGGAACTTCAACTAGTGTGAACACTTCGGTTGTGAGTCAGTTTGAATTGGATTGTTGGAATCGTGTTTACCTCACGATCAAAAATCTCGTCAACAAGGACACTATTGGGAACATTATGAAGGATAGATTTGAAGACAAGTTTAGATACGACGAATCTGGTCGCCCCCGTATGTATGCGGGAACCATCGACTTAGAGAACAACTTCACTCTGGGGAAGGCCTCCGGATTACTGGCATTGGAATGGTTGAGTACAATCAATGTTGAGATTCCGGAAACCACTGTGGAATTAGATGACGATGAAGACAATGATGATGATGACGACGACAAGGCAAATGCCACTCAAATAATCAAGAATTCAGACCGTGAGATTGTTGAAAAGAAATTCAAAAGAGAAATTGATGCACAGTACATTGAGGCCAAACGCGCATTGCTCCAAAAGCAGTCATCAATTCCTTACTATTTGTACCCCGTTCTACTCATTTTGGCATGGCCTCACATCATGACATTATTACGCAACCCCTTTTTGTTAACAATTACGTTCATGCTCGGTGGTGGTATTTACTTCCTCTACGCGACGAACATGATTGGGCCAGCAAAGGTTGTAGCAATGCGCATGATTGATGAGGTGGTAGAGCAGGCAAAGCTGTCTCTTCGGGAAATGGTGAAGGAAGGTGATGAAGGCATGGAGGTGAGGGTTGGAAGTGAGCAAACGGAGTTGTAGTTTATCAAAAAATTTTGAATGGAGTATTTGTAAATGTTGTACAAAGTACTAATTGTAACGTCACCTTAAAAAAAAACCATTTCAGCTTGCTCTTGGTAAAGTACCGCTTTAGTGGCCCATATTAGTGGGGTGCCCCAGGTCTATATGCTCCACAAAAGGTTCTCCGGTATTCTGGGGAAACTGTAACCCGCCAATAAGTTGCACTGTTAACTTCTCCACACTACAGCGTGGAAAATTTCCGTTCGCGACTAATGTGCACGCCATGTTGCAGATGTAATGGTGTCGCATTATTTTTGGATGTAACGTCGTGTGTGTATTTTTTTTTTTTTTTAGGCACCGCTCTCTGCGAAGATATTGTAGGGGGTACTGTACGCTAAGATGTAGGCTACACTACTAACTGTTCCATATTTTTTTTTTGTTTGATCCGGTGTAACATTTTTTTGGCCCGAGTAGTCTTGATGGAACTACATATAAAATTGCAGCATTCCTTGAGAAACAGATAAACAGACCCACTAGATTTACTAGAGGGAGACAACTCATACCTTACTGCATTTATGTTTTTATTCAAGAAGCACAAGAGAAGAGTGAAAGAGTTCGATAAGCCCATTACGCGGACCTCCACAATCTGCCCTATGATTACGGATACATTCACACTGAACATCAATGACGGGATTCTCACGTCCCAGTCCAACTTGTTATTACAAGACTTCAACGACTCCCTCGAGAACTCCATAATTACAATGCTCCCCAACCATGATATCAACCCTAGCGGTCAAGAGCATGGCCAGTTCTTATGCATTGACTTGGGAGGTAGCACATTGAGAATTGCCGTTGTGGACATTTTGAAACCAGATTTTGAAACCAGGGAGCATGGAATGGACTTTCCTGTGTCCGAGCCCACTTCTGAGCCGCTTGAGAAGGTTGGTACTAATAGCTCTTCGGAGTCAAAGCTCAACTTGACCACTTTGAATGACCACACAGACTCTTCCATTGACACTGAATTCGAGAAAGGATTCACTGACACAGCATCAAGAGTTAGAATAGTTGTTGAGAAGAAGTGGACTATTGAGAACGCAAACAAAAATATCAGTCTTGATTTCTTCAGGTTCATTGCAGGTAAAATCAATGAGATTTTGAACTCACAAGACTTGATTGACACTTCCAGTATTATTTCTACCGGTATCACTTGGTCTTTCCCCTTGGAAACCACTTCGCACAACACTGGAAGAATCGTTCATGTTTCGAAGGGGTACACTATCTCGGAGGAAATTTATAACCAGGATTTGAAGACTATTCTTGAATCTGTTTTGCAGGAGGAGCACGGCATTAAGATCGACGTGAAGTCGGTCTTGAATGACCTGCTTGCGGTCTACTCTGCAGGTGTTTTCTTGGACAAGCATACCAAGTTAGCGGTGGTCTTAGGAACCGGCTTCAATGCTTGTTGTGCATTGGAGAAGGAATCGTTGCCAGCTAACAAGGTCATCACCAACTCCAAAGCTTCGCTGAGAGTTCTTTTTAACATGGAGTTGTCTCTTTTCGGAGACCACATGTTACCTTACATTACCAACAAGTACGACTACATCATCGAGCCACGTTTCGAGAACTTTCAATTCAATTACAGGTGCTTTTCCTCTACCGATAGTGCAGGAAGCCTTTTGCAACCTACTGAATTGATGACTTCTGGAAGATACCTCCCTGAGTTGACCAGGTTGGTGATAATGGACTTGATGGCAGAACAGAAGTTGTTCAATGGAGTGGGAAAAGCAAAGTTAAAGCCACTCCAAACAGCTTACGAAGGATTTGACGGAGAATTAATGTGTCTTATTAATGAGTCCGAGGAACATACAATTATTATCAAAGCGTTGGCCAAATCCCTCTCGACCAGCACAGAATCCTTTTGTACTGACGATGTCCTTATCTTAAAGGAAATCGTGTCGGCGATCATTCTGCGTGCAGCATTCATTGTGGCAATTTCGGTTGTGTCTATTCTCAAATTGCTCCAGAAGCAAAGCAAGTTGGACGACAAATTGATTGTTATCAGTTACGTGGGATCTGTACTTACTTACTTCCACAATTATAGAAACGAAATTAGGAGGCTCATCAATGGCAACACGTTTGTCAAAGATGCTGGGATTACTGTTGATTTCAAGTTAATCGATAACAGCTCCATAATTGGCGCCGCTATCGGAGCAGCATACTTCAGCCAAAAATAGTGACCTTAATAATGGCGTGTTGAGCATACCTAGCATTGAATTCATACACATTTCAATTTTTGTAAGCATCTAGTAGCAAGTTACGTATTTGGATATAGCATTGGTTTTATGCCATTGAAAGGGAGAATTTGTGGGGTATAGTGAGTAACCTATGTGGAGTACATTTAGTAAATCATGAGGAGTTCCATCGCTTTCGACTTCATACATCTTTAAATCATTTATAGTGTATTAATTAGGTATATTTACAACTTCGCCTGCAATCCAGCAGCAGCGTTATCACACACAATCATCACGTTGTTGTGATCTTGCAAGTAGGACAGAGGGAAGTCTGGGTCGTTCTTCTTGCCATGCAAAGTCTTGTCCAAAGCAAACTGCTTACCAGCACCAAGGACTATCAAAGCAATCTCATTAGAGTTATCCAAAATGGTAGAGATTCCCACGCTCAAGGCGTGCTTAGGAACCTTAGAGTGGTCGTTGTCAAAGAAACGAGAGTTAGCCTCGATCGTAGACTGAACCAAGTCGACTTGACGGGTCTTGCTCCATCTCAGAGAACCCTTCTCGTTGAAGGCCAAGTGACCTTCTGGTCCCAAGCCACCCAAGAACAAGTGAATGCGGCCGTATTTCTTGATCTTGGCTTCGTAGTCATTGCACTCCTTGACTGGGTCTGCAGCTAAGCCATTCAAGATATTGATGTTTGCCTTAGGAATGTCGATATGGTTGAACAATTTGTCGTACATGAAGTAGTGATAAGATTGCGCATTGGTTGGCTCCAATCCCAAGTACTCGTCCATGTTGAAGGTCACGACATTCTTGAAAGAAATTTTACCCTGCTTGTAGGCAGCGACAATTCTTGCATAGATTCCTTCTGGGGAAGAACCGGTTGGGAGACCCAAAACGAATGGTTGAGAAGGAGTTGGGCGGAAAGTATTGATCTTGTCAATAATGTAGTTGGCAAGGTACTCGCTTGCGTCGTCTGAGGAGGAAAATGTGACTTGCTTCATTGTTGGAGGTTGATTTGCATGCTATGGAGGAATGCTATACAATATATATAATTCTGTTTTACAAAATGTAACGTTGTATTCAAAGTGGAACAAGAAAAAGAAGACTGTGGTAGTTGCACACCTGTGGCACGGAGACCGTTGTGCAACCCAAAATGATCGATTTTTGAAGAGTATCGATGTTACATTTTGGTCCCACGTTATCCGAAAATTTCTTTTTTGATTTTGGTTGCACTACTACATGGGTGCACACTGTTGCTGACTAGGTATTTAACGATGTGAAAAGTCCAACTGACTTAACCGATCACTAGTTCAAAGTCTTAAATCTCAAGCTAAAATGCCTTACACTAGATTCACTAACTGCAATTTAATTGACAACGGAAAGGTGTATCCTCAAAAGGATCTCTACATTGATAACGATACCAAAAAGATTGCCGCGGCTCCCCACCCATCGCAAGTGACAGAAACAGTGGACCTCGATGGCCAATACCTCGCCCCAGGCTTTCTTGACCTTCAGAACAACGGTATCTATGGTGTGAGTTTTTCTAACATCAACTCCGAATCTACCCCACAAGAAGTGGCAATGTTCAAAGCCAAGTACAATGACGCGATGACTAAGTACTTATCTACTGGTGTCACCGGAATTTGCCCCACTCTTCCATCAACATTTCCAAAGGTTTACAAGAAGGTTTTGCCTTTGTATAAGAGCACTCGCTCTGCTGACCAATGTGACTCGCTTGGTGCCCACTTGGAGGGTCCTTTCATCAACTTGAAAAAGAAAGGATGTCACCCACCAGAAGCATTTGTGGAAGCCAAGGAAGGCCCAGAAAAGTTGTACAACATTTACGGTGGTAAGGAAAACCTTGAGAACGTTGCAATTGTTACCGGCGCTCCGGAAGTGCCAGGCGTTCTTGACTTGATTCCAGAATTGAAGTCGAAGCATGTCACCTTTGCCATTGGACACACCATGACCGACTATGAGACTGGACTTAAGGCTGTTGAGAATGGTGCTTCCATGATTACACACCTTTACAATGCCATGCCACAACCACACCACAGAGACGCTGGTGTCATTGGTCTTATCAATCTGCCTGAGACAAGCAAGGTTCCATATTTCGGACTTATTTGCGATGGTGTGCATGTCGACCCATCCATGTGTGCATTGGCTTACAAGTCTAACCCAGAGAAGTGTTTCCTTGTCACTGACGCTATGCATTTAATAGGGTTGCCTGATGGCAAGTACAAGTGGGATGACCAATACATCGTGAAGGACGGTTACAGATTAGTATTGGAAGGCACGGATACCTTGGCTGGTGCAGCCACCACACTTCCTGCCTGTATTAGGAATTTGGTTCAGTGGACTGGAATTTCGCTTCCTGAAGCAATCAAGACCGTTACCAACAACGCTGCTAAAGCAATTGGTTTGGAAACCAAGGGATACTTGAAGCCGGGATGTGACGCAGACTTGGTCGTCTTGAGTAAGGATGGCTTTGTGCAATCTGTTTATAAATTGGGACACAAGGTCAAGTCCAGTGACGTTAGACTGGGAGAGGTGAAGAATGAGAGATTGCTCGCATCTTTGTGAGCATGTAGTTGTGTGACTACCATGATATCACATCACATATTGTTTTAAACATTTCATAGCATAATCAACATATTTACAAATCGTTTTCGAAAATATAGACTTAACTTATCCACAAACTATTCGACAAAACAAAAACGCTACTGAAAGACATCAAAATGGTGCTCCAAGCAGGGTTGACGGTTATCCCGTATTCCGAAAAAATACCCATTGCAACCGGAATCATCACGCAATTATAAACCACGCAACACCAAATGTTGAGTTTACTTACTCTTCCAGTTTTCTCAGCAATTCTAACTGTCTCACATATCGATTGAAGGCTATCATTCATTAAAATGACGTGCGCATTGTCCACTGCAAGCTGATGAGCGCTTACTAAGGAAATGGCTAAGTCAGCCTCTGCTAATGCTCCCGCATCGTTTAAACCGTCTCCTACCATAATCACCGGGCCATTTTTCTTCAAATTTGCGATTAAGGCATGCTTTTGCTCTGGGGTAGAAGCATATTGGTAGTCATGTATCCCCAATTTTTCACACAATTCTATCGTTGGCTCCTTTTTGTCTCCTGTTGCGAGAAAAATATCAAAACCTTTCCGTTCTAAAAAGCGAAGGGCATCCTCGGCATCGTCCCTGATGGTTGTAGCAACTTTGCACGCTGCGACTTCAATTTCATCAACACAAAAGAAGAGGTCTTTTTTGGCGTTACTTCCTTTGTTTAAGATTTTGACGGAATATACTCGATCTGCAACCTCGATTGTAGATGAGATTCCTCCTGGTACATGCTCAAATTCGCATACTTGGAAGTGTGCCGGTTCTGATCCCAAGTTCTTTAAGTTTGATTTGGCGAAGTCACATAATGTCATGGCCACCGGATGGTCATCCCCAAACTCAGAAGCATAGACTAATTTCCAGAACAAAGTTAATGTCAATTCCTCAGAGGCTTTGAATTCAAACTTCGAGATGGAAACTTCTCTTGTGGTAATCGTTCCAGTTTTGTTAAAAATAACTGTAGCTTTCTTCTTGGAATCTATTATACTCATCAAAATGTTTAAACCAGACCCTCTTATGTAGCTTCCTGATTTAGCAGCAACATTAATTCCTCTTGTTAAAGCTCCTGGAACTGCAAGTCCTAAGGCACAAGGACACGCAACGGTAACGACTGAAAGAGCTCTTACCTTAGCTTTGGCAGTATCGAATTGTGCCCAGTATAGAAAAGTAACAAGTGCCAAAGTCGCTATCGCTGGAGTAAAAATGTTGACGACTTGAGCAATGAGCTTGGACTTTTCGTCTCTTGGATTAGTTGCAGGGGCCGAAATCAGGTAAAATTTTGAAAGAAAGGACGTATCCACACCACAAGAAGCTTGCATTGTTATTGACTTCAGCTTGTTGAATGTACCAGCCATTACCCTATCACCTGCTGTCTTTTTAACAGGTACAGGTTCTCCAGTGATGGGCAATTCATCAACGTACGAGGTTCCCTCAATAATTATACCATCCGTAGGGACTTTCAGGCCCGGCATTACCATTAAAATATCACCTTTCTTGATAATTGAACAAGGAACGTGCACAGTCTGCGTGCCCTTTATTATTATTGCAGTTCGTGGAAGAAGGTGCAGCAAAGTTGCCATATGAGAATTCAACTTTAGCTTGCTCAAGTCTTCGAATTGCTTTCCAGCAGTGATCACTAAAATTGTGCCTGTTGAGAGATCAAAGAAGATATTTTCCAAGTCTCTCGGATCCCTTCCAACCACATAATCGATGCTAGACTTGATCGAAAACACCAACATTATCGTAGTACTCATGCAAACTAGAGCATCCATGGTGAGAGAACGACGATGCTTGATACTAGCCCATGTAGCTTTGTAAAACCTATGGCCAAATTTAAATTGACAAATTGTTGCGAAAAGGCCTGCCGCAATAAGGAAGTATTCGTTTGGGGGAGAGAGTAGCATGCATACTTTTTGAGCACTGTAAGTTGCAAACGCCAAAAGACCACATTGAAAGATACCGTCAAATCCACTTTGTAATTCTGACATGGAGGTGTCTTCCTCAAGCTTCGTTTTGGGAGGTGCTCTGGCCAGGAAGCCAGAATTTTCAATAGCCTCTATAACCGCTGAGTATGACGAATCGAAAATTACTGGATCGTAAGCATATGTTACCAGTAGATCAAATAGGGAGACATTGCAAGCACTTATTCCTGGTACACTCATAACAGCCTTTTCAACAGCTTCTGCGCAACTGACGCAAGTTAGCCCGCCAACAAGTAATCGTTCCGTATGAGTATTGCGATATGCAAACCCGTTGTCTGGTTCTGGCAAGCCGCGCACGACGCGATCAGAAACGTTAATGAGCGTTTGCTCGCGCAACTTGTTTAATTTGACATAAACTCCAGCTGCTATCAAGCAACAAGCCATGGTGATCCTTGAAGACGAAGGTGGGACATGTGTTTTGGAGTGAATATATATAAATCTAAGTTCTGTGTATGCAGTACTGGTACAGTCAGATTTTTGTAATGCAAGTAAGAGTCCCCACAGCCTCACATTTTCCCCACTCACTTTACAGGTACTTACGAAGAGGAGGATAAAAGACTCTTTACTGATAAACAGAACCCCCTAACCTTGGAACATGGCGACGTCAAACCAAAAAGTGGACAAGAGAGAGCGGAAGAGGCAGCAGAATAAAGTATCTCAACGCAAACACCGGGCCCGACAAGCGGAGCGGATGTGTGCATTAGAAGATGAGGTCAAGGAACTCAAGGAACAGCTTCAGCAACGGTCAGAGCGATCGAGTATCCAACGCCGAGGATCTGCCTTAAGATCAAAATTGTGCGAGTCTCTCAAGTTGATGCGCTCGCTTGAGAGTGTATTTGAAAGCATGATCAGTGAAATAGATGAAGAAGAACCGAATGAAATTTCAATGGAAGAAACTGGTGATGCCATAATCGACGGAAGGGGCGGTGAAATCTTGAAGGAGTATGCGAGTTCCCCAGACTGGAACTCTTTCGGTACGCTAGTGAATAGAAAAGTCCGCGAACCTAACAAACCTTCCCAAAGTGTCGTCAATTTGGCTCCAAATTTCTGGAAGGAATTCTGCTTTCCAATAAAATCGCTCAATAACCCAATACCCATATCTCAGAAGTTGAATCTTTTTGAGAAGGACTTTTTACGGCTGTTTGAGGAATTGAAGCTAAACACAAGTACGCCAGATTTTATCTCAAATGAAAGTTTCCTTAGACTAGTCCTGGTTAACGCAGAACGTATGTTAGATGTGCTACCTTGCTTGAGAAATTTCACATTTGCTTTAGGGAGTACTAAATGGCTTTGTGGACAGCTCCTTCTCTCATGCTACCGATTAACGAATTCTGAGTCGATTTTGCCAGTTTTGAACAAAAAAGAGACTCTTCCAAGCTTTGATCAATGTACGTTACGTTTAGAAAACGATCTCGAGACTTTCATTCTGTCTGGCGCGTTTGCCAAGTCAATCGACCACTTGCTCTCGATGTCTGCACTTACCGCTATTGTTCCAGAAAAATTGGGGAAGGTAGTCATGCCCTCATATTTCAGTCTTACAAGTACACAACTTCAATGTATCCAGGGAAACTTTCAATATGATAATTTTATTGACTTGATTGTCTGGCCGGAGTTTCGTGATTCCTTATTATTGAAGTATCAAAATTTGAGTGACCTGGAACTTATCTCTTTGATAGAGGAGTTAATGGACAACGTAGTTTTACAAGTTGGACCGAAGGTATTTTTTTTTAATGAACTACTCAAAGCCACTTACAATGATAGGAGAAACTTTGAAAAGGCTTACCCTATTTTGGTGAAATGCGGCATTGAACACCCTTGCTTTTGGAAGATGTCAAAATCTTATGGCTACAAATATAGGGATGTTGTTCCTCAATCTTTGATATGCGAAATTGATGATGCAGTCGAAGGGAACGTTGCTCTGGTAGCGCAGGTTTTAGAGCAATACAAAGATTACGACAATGATGTCCATATGACCAAGTTTTTACTTACATGACTATGACTATATAGTAATTTACGATTTTAACGACAATATTGTTAGGTTTAACAACGAGAATGCCAAAATTTCTTCTCTATCCGGTAGTCGAAAAATATAGTCTCGATAAAATAAATTGAATGTGTTGTTAGGGAACTCACATTCAACATAAGGAATAAAATAACTTGCTTGTTTATTTAGAGGAGGAATTTCTAGGTATTAAGTACTTTCTCAAATGAATCTTATCAGGCTTGTTTAATTCCTTTTCAGCGTGAACATTATCAGGACAGCTTCCTCGGATAGGGAAGAGTGGGCTGTAAGTGGGAGAGTATCCATCTTCTAGAGTTTGTTTCATTTCTAGAGTTTGTGGTTTACATGCAGCTCATGAGATTGTCCGTGATTTCATCTGTGATCATACCTCCTGAGTAAAAGGAAAAGCGAAAGAATATTTGGGTTGCTAAGAACATCTTTATCAAGAAACACAATTTATATGAGCTCGGTCATAAAGCAACGATCTTTTTTTCATCCTTGACCAATTACGGACTATCTACATTTGAGGGGTGCCTTGCGACCAATTTTGCTAAATAATGAGAATGCAAGAAAACGAGAGCAAAATAAGATTACAGGTAATCAATATATTTGTCTCGAAAGACGATTCTAAGCTTTTAAGAAGTTTCTATATCGGTTAGACTCATACGTAGACAGTTAAGTGTGTGGACAGGTTTTATGTTTTTTTGTGTTTTACCAAAAAGGGAAGAATTATTGTTGCAACTTGCAGCATTTTTTGCAGCAATTTTTTATGAGACGTAATTAATGAAGCAAAAATCCTGAGCAATAACGCACAAATTTAAGTGCAAAATCAGAACACTACTATCCTAATTGAAGGAATTACTACTAATGAAACGCCCTTGCCTTCCTTACAATCGTAGAAAAACAGAAAAATTGTGTAAAAAAAAAACATACGTAGTCACTAAGTGCGCTTGATGTGGATTTGGGTTCTACCATCAAGGCGTGCAGTTAAAAGTGCATTACCATTTTGGTCCGCAACAAATTCTCCAACCTCTGAGGTGTATTGTGCCCCAGCAATTAATTGAGAAACCTTAAGAGAAAAGTTGCCTGCGTTTCTGCCGTTGTAGAGAACCAAATCCAAATCAGACCCATCGTGCGAGTAAGCCTTGGCAACCAAAACGTTTTGAAAATCATATCCTACCAAAAGCGGCCCAGTTTTACACTGTTCAGGAGCACCCTTTGTAACGGTATGGTTCCAGTCACCATAGCGAGTCATTCTTGCACGCAAAAGGATACCCTTAAGCCAAATCGAAAGGCCTTCGTTGCAAGAAGAGCCTGTGGGGTTTTCGACTGGTGGCAAATACTCGTCATCAATTTGCTTGATTAATTGATCTGCAATATCGACATCACCATTTTCAGCAGCGTTCAAAGCAAAGATTGCAGCTGGTGCAGCTTCTGAACCCCGGTAGTTACCAATGTCAATCTTATCAGCTCCAGCAAGATTTTTGAGCTCATACTTGCCCGTTTTGACATCTTGCTCCATGTTCTCCTCTCTCAAAATTACCCATGCGCGGATACCAGATACGCGGTCCAAAGGAATCATATTGAGGGCAGAGAATGCTTCAAAAGAAGGACCAGACAATCCTGGAATGGTCATACCAGTAAAAGAAGACTTAATGGGAAGGAAAGTTCCCAGCTCGTCTGACATTTCTTCACGAATCAGTTTCAAAATCTTTCCGCGTTGCTTCTCAAAGTTGCTCTGCTTAAAAGCGGCATCGTAAGCAATACTTCCACAACACCCGTAAAGGTTACATAAAGTATAGACCCAGTTAGGTTCACAAGGGAAGACAGTATAAGGATGTGCTTCCCAGTTTCTCAAGACATACTTATTGATCGAGTGGATATCATGTTTGAACTTGTCCTTGCCTGTGATTTCAAATGTCATAGAATCAGGGATAGCAAAACGATGGTCGTTGTTGTTATTGGTAAAAATACCTAATGCTTTCAACAAATAGCCTGAAACCATGATATTATCCCATACAACTGGATCATAATTCCAAGAGAAGTGACCAAACAAAGATTCCCATTTCCAATAGTTCATCACTCTCTTGGTCAAAGACTTCTGCATAGCATTTGCTTGAGAATCAACCACAGCACCTCTTAAAGAAGGAGCATAAATGGCTTGGTACTCGCCCAAGGAGTAAACAATTTCGTAGAGTTGATATCTCAAGGATGCTGTTTGGAATTGGTCAATTGAATTGAACCCAGTCCAGTCATCAAAGTCTTGGAGACCCAACTCGACAAAGTGTTGAACAAATCTTAAAGTCTTCAAGTCCAATTCACGCTCAGATTCATTCAAGCGTGTACGCTGAGAAATTTCAAAAGAATGCTTGGGGATGAATTGATTTCTCTTCTGTCTCAATTTAGAGTTTCTTGCAGCCCTCTGATAAGACGAGACAACGAAAGCAATAATAGTGAAACCAGCGATCAAAACGTTGCAAACTAGAGCCTTCGACCAAATTGGGGAGGAGCGATTCAAGAATGTACCAACCAAGATTGGTGCTAAGTAGTTGAGAATTGGGGCAACAATAGCACCTGAGGCAAACCAAATGAAAAAAGTGACTGGGAGAAATGCAACAGTCAAAGCGAACAAACCAATATTCAAAGTAGTAGGATTAGACAAGTAAGAGCCTCCAGGAAAAACAAACCCCAAAGCAGCTACTTGAGCTTCTGGGTAATCGGAACCTTTCTTCCAAATCAAAGTCACAACACCAACCAAAGTTAAATATTGCAACAAAGTGCGGATGCGGTAATATGTGGATTTCAGACCTCTACCTACGGTGGAAGGAATTAAGAAATCTTCAGGTTGTAACTTTTCTTGATACATGTTTGTCATTTTTCATGATAAGAAAGTACATTCTCAGAGTCAATATATATAGTGTCTGAGGAGGGGATCTCTATGATTTTCTCGAATTTTTTGCACCCCACAAATTATGTTGCCTTTGTCAGATACATTGAACCAATTTTTTTCCCAGTCAGACTTATTCACACACAATTTTTAAAGATCTCCTGAAGGGCAAATCTCCTCGTAAGTTCAACCCCTTCTTATTTCTCCACACTGAGGGTGACGCAAGCTGTTCATATTGCTGACTTGCCAACAGTAAACTCCGAATTATGGTTGATTACTAAAAAAGTAGTGTGTGTAAATTACAAACCATTCAATAAGGTTCAGGGAAGTTTCGAAGGAGAAATGCTTGAGGAGAATGCCTTAAGAAGAACTAAGTTTTATCAATGCCCTGAGAAGATCCTGACCAAAATAACGGTAATAGAGCAAAATCCTAAGGGAAGCCTTGTGTTTCTTAATTGTACTTTAAGATCATACCTTGTGAAAGGTACTAATTGTACTACGGACTGTATATAACCAAATTCTTAGATAAGTTCCGTCTCGCAGCTATCCAGTTGAGACTTACTCTTCGAAGCCCTAAAACCCTGGAGACCGCGTACACACCGCAACGTGCCCGGGCATTCGGATCAGCTCGAGCCCTAAACAACTAGAGGCTGGAGCCCTAAATGTGTCCTCCTCGGGTGAAAATTCTGCGTATATAAATACTGAGGAAAATAGTCAAGTTAACCTTATTCCTCAAGTTGAGTGTGAATTCCCTAACAGCTTGATGTAAAAAATTTATTCAATATCTGCTAACTTAACATATAAACTTAAAATTTGAGAATAGGCTTAATAACAGCTCCATTCTTAAGATCCTTCAATGCATCCTCAAAGTTTTCGATGGAATATTGTTTTTCAATTTTGTCAAAGGCCATTTTGTCTTCCAAGTACCACTTGATTAACTGTGGAATAAATTCTTGGGGAAAAGCGTCACCTTCAATACAACTGATAAGCTCTTTGCCACTGAGCAAGAATGGGAAGTATGGGAGTTCAATAATGTCGTCGGGAGAAGAAAGACCGATGTAAACTACCTTACCGCGAGAGCTGGCATTGGTGACTGCGTTTTGAACGAATTTTTTACCTCCAACGGTTTCAATAGACAAATCAACACCATCACCAGTAATCTCTAGAATCTTTTCTCTAACCTTTACGTCATCCCCGCCAATGATACCGTGGGTGGCACCGAGTTCTATGGCTCTGTCTAATTTAGACTGAACAATGTCAACGGCAATGATAGGAGAACAACCAGAAACTTTTGCAGCCATGACTGCAGCCATTCCAACTCCTCCTAAACCATAAACAACAACACTATCACCTTTCTTTGCTCTACCACTGTTGATAACACTGCCACTACCAGTTTGAAACCCGCAGCCTAGTGGTCCCAAGTGATCGATTTGTTCCTGCGCCAAACCCAAGCCCTTGAGATTCACCACCAGCGATTCGTCAGCAATGGTGAACTTTGAAAACGACGACTGTCCGAAGAATTTTCCCTTTACCCAGTCTCCCAGTGAGGCCGTGAATGCTTTGCTATCGTTCGTGTCACCTTTCAAATTGTTCGCATGAAATGAGTTGCAATATGCTGGATGTTCCTTTTTGCAACTCATACAACTTCTGCAGTAAGAAAAAGAAAGAATTACAGGGTCCCCAACTTCACAATCAGTAACGTTTGACCCAATTTTGATAACTTTGCCAGCACCTTCATGACCAAATATCTGAGGTTCATCGCCTTGAAGAAAGCTAAACACGACATCAGTATGACATAAGCCAACAGAGCTCAATTCTACCAAAACCTCGTTCGAATTCAATTCCTCTCTGACCTCAACGTTCTCTAACTTCCAATTGACAGATTTTCCGTCATTTTTATGAGAAACAATAGCTGTGGACTTCATGGTTTAGTTACTAAAAGGTGGTTTAAATTAGATCAAAAGGTGACGGAACTAGAACTATATAAATAATTTAATGAAGTAGTACCCCTCAATTCGGACTGTCTTTTATCTTTGCTATTCATGACTGAAATCTTATCTTTATCAATTTATGGTGATAATGCCGTCCGAATTATTGGATTTTGTGGGGAATAATAGATGAGCTTTATATCTAATAGACACAGCAATACGTCAGAAGAATTCTAATAATATCTGAATTTTCCATGCATGATGAATTCCATGAATTTGCTGCTTGATAAATCTGCTGCTTTATTGTGACCGTACGCAGTTTTCTGACAGCTTGTGGTTATTCCAGGGGGTAGTAAACTCGGTAAAGAATGTAAACGTGGCTGTTAGGAGAATTTTGTACCCCACATTATTAATATATACTGATTTGTGGGGTTCATAGGTTGAAGTTCATAATTTGAGTATTCGGGTAACACATCTTTTTGGGTGATTATCTCCGATAGCGTATGTCTGACTGAAAATCTAACTTTTAGTAAATACAATGCATGGAGAGGCTTGATGTGATGGAAAGCTCAAAAGAGCGTGCACATTCACTAGGATCTATGTTGGAGAAGAATGACAGCTGCTGCATCACTGTCTGGGGATTTTAATCCCAGTAAGTGTACAATATTTTTATTTTGCGTTTATTGGTTTATAGTTTCCTCCTTACATCTATCAAAAAAAAAAAAAAAAGGGTCCCCGCATTTCAACCGAGAACGTTACCTAGAATATGACAAGAAACGAACTAGTTAATACACATTTGATTTGAAGAAGCCAAAAAGTGCTGGACAGGTTCTTTCACATAACGCTAGTATGATACTTTTCTTTGCTAAGTTTTCTGAACGGAGCGTGAAGTGGCATTTGGGAGTAAGGGCAATTGTGTAACAGCGATTTACACTTGGCATCCTTCTTTATTTCCAAAAATTTATTAAATTCTTATTTCACGTGTAATATGCTGACCCTGAAGCTATCAAGTAACCAACATTTAATTGTAAACTGAGTTTCAAATTCGCTCAGATTCTTTATTATCTATTTGAGAAGATTGTAATCGAAATATCCCCCTATATCAAATACATCGACTGCATATGCCATGAACATTCTCATTGCCACCACCAACTTCTACAACTTGGACGTTTCCGTGGGGTACCAGATCCTCCTTGTGTTGACCAGTCAGATGCTTGGTTATTCTGCTGCTCAGTTGATGCAACGGTGGATCGTTTACCCTGCAAGTGCGCTTTGGCCGCTGGCTTTGGTGACTGCAACCATTTTCACAACCTTAAACAGATCCACCAGTTTGGCGGAGCACATTGTTCCGAGCAAAATCAAGTGGTCGCGTTTCAAGATGTTCTACGTCGTGTGTGGAGGGTCGTTTTTGTGGTTCTGGGTGCCGGATTTCCTTTTCAAGGCGTTGTCAAACTTTAATTGGATTTGCTGGATTGCTCCAAACAACACTATTGTGAACCAAATTTTTGGAACCTCCTCGGGTTTGGCCATCGGCCTTCCAATCACCTTTGATTGGACTCAGATCACTCAGGCTTTGAGTGTTTCTCCTTTGGCCACTCCGTATCACGTGGCGGCTAACACTTATGGTTCGGTGGTTTTGTTTTTCTGGATCATTTTGCCATGTTTATACTATACCAACCACTGGTACGCTAAGTATATGCCCATGATTTCTTCGTCGTCGTTCGACAACACTCAGAAAACATTCAACGTGTCCAAGATCCTCGACAGACAGACGTTCCGCATCAACAAAGAGCATTACAAGGCATATTCGCCGGTGTATATCCCATACTCCTACCTTATGTCGTATGGGTTAAATTTTGCTGCAATTACCTCTTTGGTCGTGCACTCAATTCTTTACAACGGAAAACAAATTTACAACCTTTTCTTCAACGAGTCGCACTATGGTTCAGATATCCACCGTCGTCTCATGAAGAAGCACTTCAAGGATGTTCCATGGTGGTGGTCGGTGATCCTTTGGCTAGTTGCACTTGGTTTTGGATTTGGTGCAATTTGTGGATTCCCAGAGTTCTCTCACACGCCATGGTACGGTTTCGTATTGGCTCTCGCAATCTCCTTGAGTACTTTCTTGTTCGAGGCCATGTTGCAGGCAACCACCAACCAGCACGTCGGCTTGAACATCATCACCGAGTTGGTCGCAGGTTACGTCTTCAAGGGAAACCCAATGGCAAATATGTTGATCAAGTTGATCGGCTTCATCCCAAATCGTCAGGGTTTGGACTTTGCACGTGACTTGAAACTTGGACAGTACATGAAGATTCCACCACGGCAATTGTTTGTGTTCCAGTGCTACGGTACTGTTTTGGCGTCGTTGGTTAACATTGGAGTGCAGCAGTGGATGAGATTCCATGTGAAGAACATTTGTGTTGCAGGTACTGAATTTTCGTGTCCTAGTGGAAAGGTGATCTATACTGCGTCGATCACGTTCTCGCTTGTTGAGGAGTTGTTTTCGCCAGGAAAGATTTACAACCCATTGCTTTGGTTCTTTTTGGTCGGTGCGATTTTCCCATTCTTCACTTATGCATTGTACAGAAAGTTTCCAACGAAATGGTACGGAAGAATCAACGGTCCAGTTTTCTTCACCGGTTCTGGTAACATTCCACCATCGACATTGTACAATTACTCGTTATACTTTGCAACATGTTTCATGTTTAACTTCTATCTCAAGAGGTACTACACAATTTTCCACACCAAGTATAACAATGTGATTAGTGCTGGATTCGATGCTGGTGTTGCAATTGCTGCAGTCATTATCTTCTTGTGTGTGACTTACCCAGGAGGTAAGTTGGACTGGTGGGGAAACACAGTGTATAAGAACACCAAGGATTTCAAGGGAGCTCCATATTACAAGTTGGGTAAGGGAAAGACGTTTGGACCAAAGACTTGGTAGATAGTAATAAAAGAAGTGAAGGTAAACACCCAATTCATTAAAATAACTCTTAGTTAACTGTTTATGAAACTCTCTCAACTAGCCCGGTCTTTTTACATTCCACTCAGTTATATAAATCAATTTCATTAGTGAATAGACCACACCAGAAAAAGTTGCAAAAACTCGATTTTAAAGGGAGTGGACTTCATTTAATACCGTTCAAATTTAAGGTCCTTCCTAATTTGAAAACCCTTATCTTGTCAAATATTCACAGTAAACTTGGTTATAATGTCCCACCAATGAGTTTGGAAGTGTTGATTTTGAGGGAGTGTTGATTTAAACGGTTGAAATTGAACCGTTTGAACTTGAGAGGGTTTTGTGGAAAGTAAAAGGAAAGGTGAAATTACCTAAAGTGAAGGTGATTAATAAAGAGCGTACTTCGGGGTTTTAGAGTTTGTTGGTGTTGGTTTTGGGTTGGGTGAAGTTCCTGAGGGATGAAAGAGGTTGATGTAGAAGAGAATGAAAAGACCGATAAACTGAGGAGCTGACAATGTAGTAGAAATTGAATGGAAAAGATAAAAATAAATAAGAGAATATTAAAAAGGATTTATGTCATAATTGAAGTATTATTATTTACAATTTGCAGCAATAAAATAATTAAAAAGACTTTGAAATTTCAACTAATTTTTAATAAGTTCTTGAAACCTTTAAAATGATCAACTAAACTTAAAATATTCAACTCAGCAATCCTTGAATAATCAACTTTTTCTCCTTTCCTCATTGCAACTGCTCAACCCTCCTATCACTCGTCTCCACCTTCTTTGCAAACGAGATCGTGCCCTGTTCAAAATTAGCACTAATATAAACATGTTGAAAGCCCTTTGTACCAATAACAACCAACTTCAGCCCAGTACTGTTGATATCAACATAACAAGTCCCATCAGTCTTCTTCCGAATCAAGTCCTTTACAAAAATCTCAATCAGTCCATTTTCAGCAAAAATCTCAAACGAAAGATCATTTGGTCCAGTACAAAGATCTGGTGATGCGGCTTGTTTCCACTTATTGTAGATCTGAGTAGCATAAACATCAGGGAATGCAAATCCAGCATTCCATCCGCAATCAACTATAACCTTGGAGTTGTAATCGTGGTAGTCCTGGTCAATTCTATACTTGGTACCCTTAAATCCAAACCCATCAATTTTGTTGGTGTACAAAGGTCCAGTATACTTCGCACGGTCAATTCCACCAATCAATAACTCACCGCTGAAATCTTTGCCGAGATACATGGAAATACCCGCGGTTGCAATAACTCCCGTATCTTTCAATTGCCCAGTGATACTCCGTCCTCCTTGTTGGTTATCAGATGCCAATCCCCAAACAGGAAAGTTTGCGTTCGTAGCGTTGGTCATGCCCATAACTGCATTTTGAACTTGCAAACCACTTGGTAATTGGACTGTATCTTTGTAAAGAGCAACGTCTCCAATGCTTCTCTTTCCACCGTACCCAAGCCAAATAGTATCGTGGAGATTCACCGCTGAAGTTGATTTGGCTATGTCGAAAACACCGTACCGTTGATACTTCAGGATTGATGTTGGGAGTGGGACCCATAAATTGTAACTTCCAGTATCGAGGGCGACAGTAATTGGAGTTTTCTGGGACCCAACTTTGATGGTGGTGAAAAGGGGGTAGTGTTCAGTGTAGTACTTGTTGGGATCTGGTCCAACAGTAATTGGGACTGAAACAACAAGTGGAGTTGCAGCAACAACAGAGGCAGATAATAAGGTAGAAAGAAGCATAGCTGGGGGATGAGGGTTAGAGGAATATGAAGGGAATTTATAATACAAGGAAGGTGTTATAGAGGAGAGTGTATGGACTGGTATGGAAATGATTTAAAAAGTGAAAGGAATAAAAATATGTGAAAAAATAAGTAGACCTTAAAATTGGTATAATTTATTCAAAAACTGAAAATTACAAATAATTGATCAGATAATAATGAGCAGTGTTTTTGTTTTAGTGGCTTTTTAGTAGCCCTGATCAATCACGTTTTTGAATGCTGCTTTGAAGCCTGTCATCTCTCTCGTATAATTGCTTGCTATAGCTGACGTAAAAAATATATCAGTCCACTTGATGTTCAGAAGATGATGTCAAGATTAAAAAGTGAAAGAGTAAGCGGAAAGGGTTGTAGGGTGAAGGATGGTGGAGGTGACGCAAAGGGGAAATGTTCAGAAAAAGATACCCACACAATAAGTGGGAAGTGCTCAATCATACACTCAATAAATCAATGATTTACACTCAATTTTATCAACGATTTACACTCAATCAGCGATGGTATTAACATTCAGCACTAAGTACTGAAATGATACTTATGGATTGTACGGAACAGCATTGAAAACCTCACAATTATTGGTAAAAATTCCTCTACCAACGTTTGTCCAGAACGAGTTGTAGTGGAAAACTTTGAAGCTTGTATGGAATCTACCATGAACTGGGCTGGAGCCAATCAACTTCACTCTGGTATCAATATCCGACAGATATATTGAATTCATTTTAACCAATCAACTATCGGTTTTGAATTCCATTCAATCAACTGTATTTGAATTTCCATTCAATTTTTTGGTTGCAAAATAAATGAATTTGTGTAACTTACCGTTTTGATTGATGTTGCATTTGTGTTATTTTCGATTTCTCTTTGTGATACTTAACGTAATGGTTGCAAGCAAACGATTGATAGAGTATGAAGTCAGAGCACATTGATACTGATTTTACCAAGCTCCAACTGACCGTCTTATAGAAGATGGATGAAGAGTATGTTTAGGGGAAATGTCGGAAAGTACGACAGTATCAAGCAGTAGTCACTTGAGCTAGTTATTTGATTGCACTAGATATTAGAAACTATTTCAACTTCTGACCACATTAGTATTAAGTCACTTTGATAATTTGAAGACTCGCATCAACACTTCTCTCTGTATATGCAAGTCTCATTAACTGGACCAGCTGGTGAATTATTCTATCTGGAAATCTTCTTCAAAAATTAATTGGTGAGGATTTGACTGTGAAGTCTTTTGGATTTTGATAGAATTTCAATAAAAGCTTTAAATCTTTAGTATCATAGTTATCATATACTTATTGAATTCAAATTCTATTATCAAATGCTATAATCAAACATACTAAATATACAATCAAACTCCTTCTATCAAATCTACCCCTTTCAAACTCTCAAATAAACTCCAGTCAAATATTTCACACTATCAAATCTCCTTCTACCAATCAACTTTCAAGTACCCTACCTCTAACCAAAAATGAAACCCTTCCATTTCAATACAACTGCTCAGCCTCACTCCTCGTTTATCTTCCGATCTCATGATCACTGAAACAGCTGATCACGTTTCCGTGCGGCGCTATCTTGTGCACGTAATTACTTTTTGTGGAACATACACTGACCAAACCAAGTCAACAAGAAGACTTGCAAGTAAGCTAATACCACCACCTGCGATTAGTATAGCCCTCTTCCCTCTTGACTGGCCACTCCTGAATCTTTTTTGATGACCGTTGCTTGAAAAATATTGAAAAAATATCACGATCTTCGTAGTTTCCAAAAAGGTACACTAGGGGTACGGCGTTGGTCATAAGGAGAAGACAATAGAAAAGGCTGTAGCGAGATCCAATTGGACGGAGCACAATACAATATAATCTGGAGATCACTTGGAATTCAAAGAGGCTTATAAGTGTTGTGAAAATTATAAGAGGTGCTCTCCAACCCAAATTTTCGAAGTAACCTCTCCAATGCTACCTCTTTCTATAATTGTTATCTCACTTGCCTCAACAGCACTTGCTGGAAAAACATTTACCCTCACAGCCGAAGGTAATGGAATTTCTGGTAGCGTATGTGAAGACTCAGATGGAAACGTTATGATTGACAAAGGGCCCGTGGCAAATTGTTTCCTCGATGATTTTGGTGAATTGTTTTTCAACGACTACGTATGGGGGTATCTGATTTTGAAGAGGGAAAACGAAAAGAGGGGTGATCCTAAAAGAGACACACAATTTTGGAACCTTAAAGGAAACGAACTCACTCTTCAGAATATCGTTTGGTACGTGTGTCAGTATGATGTTGATGGAGATGGTAGTGATGAAAAAGTTCTCACACCAAATAACGTGAACAACTGCCCAGTTGTGAAATTGATTGCACACGATGTTAAAGATTCTTCTACTCCACCAAGTGCAGACTTCAGAAGTATACTTGCTTCGGAAACAGCTCGGGTTTCTGAGGCTTTGAAGTCCCTTTCATCTTTGGGTGTATTTGAATCCTTGACAGAAGATTTTTCGGGATTACTTTCAATGGAAACTGCGTTGGCAAGCAATATCGGAGTGAGTGGAATGTTTAGCGATATTGGAATGTTTAGTGAGTTGGGAATGTTGAGTAATCTTGGAATGATGAGCAACATGGGAGGTAGCAACACAGGAGTTGCAAGTGTGAGTGGAACTCTTACTCTGAGTGGAAGTACTGGTACTGGAAATAGCGGCAGTGGAAGTGGTGGTAGTGGTACTGGAAAAACTAGTGGAGCAGATACTGGAAAAACCAGTGGGACAGATACTGGAAAATCTACTGGCACTGGTAAATCTAGTGGTACGGGTGGTACTAGCACTACCTCCGGCGGCACCAGCACTACCACTGGCACTGAAAAATCAACTTCTACTGAAAAATCCTCAAATTCTGCTACCGAAACTAGCTCAAAGTCTACTGGTGGTGGCAGTCAAGCTGCCTTTGGTATTGGCGCGTTAGTATTCGTAGCTTTGTTGTTTTGAGAAGTACGACAATTATGATAGTGAATGTAATAAATCTGAAGAAATAAATTTTCTCCTAATTTTGCAACCATTTTATAATTTGCAGCTTTTTTTTGGGTGGCAAACTTATCTAAACCTTATACTGAAACAATTGCGGAATGCTGTCAACTATAAATACAGAATGATTTGCATGTTCCTCGTCACACCATGAGTGACTACGGAATACTTTCACGGCTACCATACGAAGTTCTTGAGCGCGTTTTTGACTTCTTAGAGCCATGTGACGTACGATACCTCTACGGGGTTCCTTTTTTAAGAACCCTCACAAGATCAACGACTTATAGATCCGTCAAAATGGTATTTGATAGAAAAGGGAATGATGCTTCAACCCGATTTCTCGTAATACCGCCCATTAACTCTTCTGGGAACTTAAGAGGCGTGGACAAATTGAGGGAACTGATCCACCCAAAAACGTTGAAGACATTCGTCAAGAAAGGGGTTGTGCCGAGGAAGATCACATTGTGTGCTTGGGACTGCATGCTTCCTGAATTTGGCAATTCATTGGACTACTCGGAGGTAACACTTCAAGTATGGTGTTGCGAGAAACCGTTTGATGCACACAAAGCGTTGCAAACTATTCCAAACATCAAGCATTTGATTGTGAATGATTTATCAAATCAATTTTCACTGCAATTAGAACTGATTAATAGAAGCTGGTCGGAAACTCTTGTCGATGTCACAACACCAGTGACACACTTGGAACTAACCTCACCAAGCGCAGAATCTGTTAGGAACCTCCCAGCGTCAGTGACAAGTCTCAAACTTGCAGACGTACCATACCCCGATCTTTCAGCTTTGAAGAATTTGCGAAGCTTGGAAGTGTGCATTAGTTATTTCAAGGAAGCTCGATTGGTTCCGCCCCCAAATTTGATGAAATTGTCTATAAAATGCGAACGCAGATTGGAGTACTTGGACTTCTCAGAGATGCGATTGGAGCATCTTGACATCTATGCCAGAGCAGACATAACGTACTTTGAAAATAACTTTCCAGAAACGTTGAAAGAACTAGTCTTCCGCGCAATTAACACATACATTGATCCCAACACCATTGCGGAAGAAAGGAAAAAATTACCTTCTAACACGGAAAGTTCAGGATTAAAAGAAGAAACCTATGTCCAAAAGCATATCGTAGTCGTCAAGTTTTGCCCACCACAAGGATTAAATAAATTGGTTCTTGATGTTACGAATGTTTACTTTGATCTTGAATATTTCAAATTTCCTAGGTTGAAAGACCTATCTTTAAACTTACACAACTTTTGTTATGATGGAAAAGTCGTTGATCACCTGGTGTGCAACTTGACACTTCCAGACACCCTTCAGCATTTAATTTTGATCGGAGACTTGCAAACAGTGGTTTGCAATTGGCATGACCTCAAACATTTGAAGTCGTTACATTATTCGATCAAATATCTTGACGAAACGCAATTACCCCCTTCATTGGAACTGCTTCTGATATACGCGAGTTTGAAAACATCGATAGATGTTACTCATATAACTAGTTTGAGGAGGTTATCTTTGGTCTTCAACAAAATCACTCTGCTCAAAGATATTCATTGTGGTGAATTAGACCGTCTCTTCTTGAGAGATAATGAAATAAAGGATTTAGACAGCTCAATCAAGGCAGGTTTACTCTACATTTCGGAAAGTGGTTGCTCAAGCACTGTGTTTGGCAAAGAGTTTAAGGAGCTGCAGATCATGGAAATGAATTTATCTGATACCTACATAGAAACGCTCGATTTAGACCTTCTCCCAGAAAGCTTGTTGATATTGGATGCGAATGAGATGTCAGGTAGTGTCATAGGATCATTCGGTAAGAACTTGGAGTTTGCCATTTTCAATGGCCACTCCCAGCCGAATATTGTTGTTCCACATTGGGACAAGATTGTGGAGCAGTTTCCGGATATGGCAGATGGAGTGGTGACAAAGTATGCAAATCACTATGATATGGGGTTACATTACGAGATAAAGTTGGTGAAGAGGGTGGAGAAGAAGAGAGAGGAAGAAGAGGAGGAAGAAGATGATGGATATGAGGAGAATGAAGAGGGGGGAGACAACGAAGACGATGAAGACGACGACGAAGATGACGAAGATGAAGAAGATGAAGAAGATGAAGAAGATGAAGAAGATGATGAAGATGACGAAGATGACGAAGATGACGAAGATGACGAAGAAGACGAAGATGATGAAGTAGAGTATGAAGAGAAAGAAGAAAGGGTGGTCATTCTAATAAATGACGATATAATTGTGATAAGGGGTGATGAAGAAACAGTAATTAAAGTTGAAGGATAAGAACAGTGTATAGAATATAGCTGAAAATGTAAGAAATCACTGCTGTAAATTGTTGTGACTGGAAGCTATTTATTGAGGAATCATTGGAGTGCAGGTGAAAGTAGAAAATACTACTTTGAGTATGGGTGAAAATCTTCACTAGGTTAAATCAATTGTGAATTTTTCCCATACCCATTTTTTTGCAGCCGTTTTGAACATTTAGCAAACCTTTTTTATGGTGGCAAACTTACCTAAAGCTTATACTGAAACAATTGCGGAATGCTGTCAACTATAAATACAAAGTGATTTGTCGGTTCCTTGTCACAACATGAGTGACTACGGCATACTTTCACGGCTACCTAACAAAGTTCTCGAGCGCGTTTTTGACTTCTTAGAGCCATGTGACGTGCGATACTTCTACGGGGTTCCTTTTTTAAGAACGCTAACTAGATCAATTACATATAGATCTGTTGAAATGGGAGTAAATAGAGACGGAACCGAGATTTCTACCCAATTTCTCGTGATACCACTATTCCATAGCATGGATCGCTCGTATCACTTGCCAGACCTGGAGAAAATGGCCATGAAAGGGATCCACCCAAAATCGTTAGAGGCATTGGTTAAGATAGGGGTTGTGCCGAAGAAAGTCATATTGCATTCTTGGGATGGCACAACGCCTGATGTTGGCGATTTGTTAAGTGAATCTGAGGTGACCGTTTCAGAAGTTGAAAATTGATCAACTTTTGACATGGACAAAATGTTTCAAATGGTTCCAAACGTCAAACATTTGATTTTGAAAAAGTTACCAAGTCAATATCCACCGCAATTACAGCTGATTAGTATCATTGGATCGGAAACACGTTTCGAATTACCAGCAGAGATAACAAATGTGGAGCTTAGATACCCATGTGTACAATGTGTGAAGGACCTTCCAGCCTCTGTGACGAGCCTAAAGCTTGGTTACTTGCCACACTCCGATCTTACTGCTTTTGAAAATTTGCGATCCTTGGACGTGTGGACACAAGAATTGCAAAGCCCGCAGTTGTTCCCACCACCGAATTTGACGAAATTGACCATTGAGAGCGATGGTGATTTGAAGTTGCCAGATATCTCAGGGATGCCCTTGGAAGTTCTTGAACTCAGGACTAGAGCGGATTCGTCGTATTTCGAAAATAAATTTCCGGAAACATTAAAACGCCTATATTTCACAAGCATCACCACCTCCATCTTGCGAAACACCACCGCGAAAATAAGGGAAAAATTACCTTCTTTAAATTTGAGACCAAGTTTCGCAGATGTAAGAACATATACACAAGAAGAAATCGCCGTTGTAAAGTTTTGCCCACCACAAGGACTAGAGGATTTATATCTTGACGTACAAAGCGTTTACTTTGATCCGGAATCCTTCAAATTTCCCCGATTAAAACACCTATCGTTGTCAAATCTACAAGATTTTTGTTATGATGGAAAAGTAGTTGACCAGCTGGTGTGCACCTTAACGCTTCCAGAAACACTTCAATCCTTAAGTTTTGGCGGGTATGTGCAAAAAGTGGTGTGCAATTGGCATGATCTCAAAAATTTGAAAACTTTGGTATTTCTGTTTATTACCGAAGTCGACGAGAAGCAATTACCGCCTTCATTGGAAAGTCTTTCGATATGGGCCAGTTTGCTTACGTCGATAGATGTGACTCATTTGCGGAATTTGAAGGAGTTGACGTTGTCTTTGCCCAGAGTCACTCTGCTCACAGATATACGCTGTGGTGCACTTAAACGTTTAGGGTTTTCACACTCTAGACTCAAGTATTTTGACCGAGCAATCAAGGCAGATTTCATTGACATTTCCGAAATTCGAAGCACAAGCATCGTGTTTGGCAAAGAGTTCAAGGAGCTGCAGATCATGGAAATGAATTTATCTGATACCTACATAGAAACGCTCGATTTAGACCTTCTCCCAGAAAGTTTGTTGATATTGGATGCGAACCTAAGCGAGAGGTCAGGTAGTGTAATAGGATCGTTTGGTAAGAACTTGGAGTATGCGACGTTCAGGAGCCATAAACAACCAAAAGCTGTGGTTCCACACTGGGACAAGATTGTAGAGCAGTTTCCAGACATGGCAGATGGGGTGTTGACAAAGTATGCAAATCATTACGATATGGGATTGCATTACGAGATAAGGTTGGTTAAGAGGGTGGAGAAGAAAGAGGAAGATGAGGCGAATGATGGATGTGAGGAGAATGAAGAGGAGGGAGACAACAAAGAAGATGAAGACCATGAGGTAGAATTTGAAGAGATAGAAGAAAAGATTGTTATTCTTATTAATGACGAGATAACTGTGATTAAGGGAGGTGAAGAAACGGTAATTATATTGAACAAATAGGCAGATGATTGGAATTCTTGATGAACTGTTTCATTGCACTTTTTAGTGGAAAATTCAATGGGATTTTGAGTGGGAAATATATTAAATGCTGTTTGTAGTATTCTTAAAAACCTTCAACTTACAGAAGACTGAAACCCGGTTGTAATGGTGCTGTCAATTCAGTGCAAATGCGGATATTCTTTAGTCTATGCAAAAGCCCTGCAAAAATTAAAATTATCTCCGAAACGGCTGGAACCAAACTAATAAAAATTCGGTTGGCGAACACCTAAGCGACAAATCTCGCTTCAATTATGAAATTTAATTATAAATAAATGAATTAAATTGAAAGTAATGCAATTACTGTGCCTTAGTGTAATTTCTTTTTTTGCAACCATTTTCAAACAAAATCTTAATCTTGGTGGCAAAACTTTTATTGCTATTATACTTTGCGCTGAAACATTATCAAGAATGCTTCCAGTATAAATGCTGAATGGCTTCTTGCATTAATTGCTTCCTTCACATCTACTGCCATGAGTGACTACGGAATACTTTCGCGGCTACCTTACAAAGTACTCCAGCGCGCATTTGACTTCTTAGAGCCTCGTGATGTGCGGTACTTCTACGGAGTTTCGTTTTTAAGGAAACTAACCAGATCAAAAACTTATCAACTAGTTAGTATTGGAGTGGACAAGGAAGGAGATGACCTTTTCTCCCGCTTTCCCATTATACCGCCATATTTCAGCGAAGAGCGCACCATGATCTTCAGTGCGCTGGACATAGATGGTATCCACCTAAAAACATTGGATGCTTTCACCACCGGTGGAGTGCTGCCGAAGCAAATTTTTATATATTCTTGTGATGGGACGGTTCCTGATGTTCACCACCTATTGGGTGATTCGGAAGTTACACTTTCACAACTTGGGCGTGAGGAAATTTTCGACACACACAAAGCGTTGAAAACTGTTCCGAACATCAAACATTTGAAGGCATATCATTTACCGAACGAGTATCCGCTACAATTAGAGCTGATTTATGTTCTTGAATCTGAAACACCAATGAAAGCCCCTGTGACAAGTGTGGAAGTTGACACGCCATCTGCAGAATTTGTGAAGAGCCTCCTGAGTACAGTGTCCAACCTAACCCTCCGTTACTTGCCGTATACTGACCTTTCTGCATTGATCAATTTACGATCGTTAGATGTGTATATTGGGCCTTTTGAGGAAGCTTGTTTGGTCCCTCCTCGGGATTTGAAAGAATTGACTGTTTATTGCGATCCTACATTGGAGTTTCCAGATTTCTCAGAGATGCGCTTGGAAGTACTAAACCTCACGACTAGAGCGGACTTGTCCTATTTCGAGAATAAATTTCCAGAAACTTTAAAAAAGCTCTACTTCCTGAGCATCACTACACCGGTAACTCCTAACACCAATGTGAAAGTAAGATATTTTTCGCACGATGGACTCCTCAGACCGATTTTTACAGAGGAGCGCTTATTCACCCAAGCAGATGTCAAGGTCGTCAAGTTCTGCCCCCCTCAAGGACTAGAGTATTTGGTTCTTGATTTGGAGAAAGTTTACTTTGATCCCAAACACTTCAAGTTTCCTCGGTTAAAGCACCTTTCGTTGTCGAACCTACAAGATTTTTGTTACGATGGAAAGGTAGTTGACCACCTGGTGTGCAACTTAACACTTCCAGACACGCTTCAGTTCTTGCTTTTGAGTGGATACGTGCAAAAGGTGGCTTGCAATTGGAGTGAACTCACAAATTTGAAGCTGTTCTCGTCTATGTATATAGAGGTTGACACGAATGCCCTACCGCTCACATTGGAAACCCTTTCGATATATGGAAGTTCATTGGCGTCTATAGACGTGACTCACTTGCAAAAGTTGAGGAAATTACATTTAGAGGCTAACTTATTTACACTGCTCAAAGATATACGTTGCGGTGCTTTGGAATATCTTAATTTGGGGTTTAATCGTATCAAATGCCTTGATAGTACAGTTCATGTCGATTGCCTCGACCTTTCCGAGGTTACATTTGGACACACTGCGGTTGGCGAAAATTTCAAGAATCTGATGATCAAGGAAATGATACTATTTGATGCCACCATGGAGAAACTCGATTTGAATCTTCTCCCAGAAAGCTTGTTGATATTGGATGCAAACCTATACAATATGTCAGGTAGTGTCATAGGATCGTTTGGTAAGAACTTGGAGTATGCGACGTTCAGGAGCCATAAACAACCAAAAGCTGTGGTTCCACACTGGGACAAGATTGTAGAGCAGTTTCCAGACATTGCAGATGGGGTGTTGACAAAGTATGCAAATCACTATGATATGGGGTTGCATTACGAGATAAAGTTGGTGAAGAGGGTGGAGAAGAAGAGTGAGGAAGAAGAAGACGACGAGAGTGAAGACGACGAGGATGATGATTACGATGAAGAAGACGAAGATGATGGGGTGGAGTATGAAGAGATAGAAGAAAAGGTGGTTCTCATCATCAATGGGGAGATAATTGTGATTAAGGATGGAGAAGAAACGGTGATTGTAGGAGGATAAAAGCGAATTCTGGCTGCGAAAAAATGAAGAACAAAAATAGGAAATTTATCAATGTCTTTCTTAACATCTACAATACTGATCTCGTCATGCTTTGATGACTTCCAATTTGATTAGATAATCTTCAATGAACTATTTCCGAGATCTTACCACCATCCTTTTTTATCACTTCACTATTTTTATACAAAAACAACAAAAATCTGCAAAATAACATCACTCAACAAAAGTTCATCCCTGTTCAGGTTCATCCCTGTTCATACTCATCTACAAATGCTCTTTTCATACTTTCAAAAAATCATTCACAATATTTAAATATGTCCATTAAAGAAAGTATTCAAGTTCACTTATTCAAGCTCACTTTTTAAAATTTCTTTTTTTCCCGATCGGGTTTGCAGCAATTACAACGGCGAAATATCAGAAAGCTTCGTATCGACCTTCAGTGCGAACGAAATAGTTTTCTTGTCAAAATTTGCCGAAACATACAACTGTCTAAACGCTCTGGTACCAACAACGACGTCATTACCCGCTCTCTGCACATCAACAAAGCAGGTACCATCATCCTTGTGCAAAATCAAGTCCTTGAGGTAAACCTTAAACAGACCAATGACAGCAAAGACTTCAAAGTACATATCAGAAGGACCAGTGCAGAAGTCTGCTGAAGAAACCTTTGCCCACTCAGCTTTGATTTCATCGGAGTAGTTTCCAGGGAATCCAAATGCAACGTTCCATCCACTATCAACAATAACCTTAGAATTGTAGTTGTGGTAAGTTCCGTTCATACCGTACTTCACTCCATGAAATCCAAATCCAGAGATGGTGTTGGTGTACAATGGGCCTTCATATTTAGCATGGTCAATACCACCAAGAAGAAGCTCACCGTTGTAATCGTTACCGAGGTAGAAAGAAATACCAGCCGTTGCAACATTTCCAGCCTCCTTCAACAGTTGAATAAGAGCAGGCCCAATCTCTTGGTACCTCGAGTCCAAACCCCAAATTGGGAAATTAACGTTGGTGTGGTTAGTTAAACCAATGGTTGCATTCTTAACTTGAATACCATTTGGCAACTCAACAGTGTCCTTGTACAAAGCAATGTTACCAGGACCTCTCTTTTTTCCGTAAGCAAGGTGTTCTCTTTGATTGAGATCGATGTTGGTCGTGGACTTGGTAGGGTCGAACACACCGTATCTGTGGTACTTTGTATCACACGTTGGTAATGGGAACCATAAGTTAGCGCTACCAGTATCGAGTGCTACCAAGATGGGAGTTCTTTGGGAGCCGACTTTCAAGGTTGCGAAGAGTGGGGCGTGTTTTCCGTATTTTGCGCTAAGATCTGGTCCGACACCCATTGGAACAGCAATGACATTGGGGACATCTCTAGTGGAGATGTCGAGGGGGATGGCTGTGGCCAATCCAAGCAATGAAAGGAATAGAGTTGAGCAAAGCATGGTTGAGAAGAAAGTGGAATGGGAGGGTTTATATAGAAGGATGGTTGAGAAGTGGGAGTAGAATGAGAAGAGTGGAGTAGGAGAACTCGTAAAGATAACCGGTATTGAACTCGGTTGTTATTTGAACATCTCGGATTTGTGAATGGCTTTGCAGGATTTACAGATGGTTGTGCAGATACGTATGGAGGCTTAAGGTGTTGGGAAGATTTAAGGTAGAGATGTTAGTTGATTGTATGAGATTACTTCTATGATATCTTTAAAAAGTCATTACTGCATCTAGATGTATTAGCTTTTACTTGGAAACTGACATACATTGGGTAAGATTATTGGTCAAAAATAGAGTTAATTGAATGGTAAATGGAAAAAGGATCAATAAAATCGATTGAATTGATCGATTGATTTGTGTAAATCAATAAATCAATTGATTTATCATTGTGTAATTTGATAATCGAATAGATGCATTAATAAATGGGCATTAAATTGTGGGCATAGTTGGTAGAAGAATTCAACACCCATGGCACATAAATGGAACATCACCGACATCATATCACATTCCAAACCATCAGCTTTTATAATGCCCGACAGACACTTCGAAAACGCACATTTTTGGCAAAAATCATAAGGTAAGTGAAAAAGGGTCTGTGATATATTTTGTGGATCAGCAATAAGCCACTTTCTTTGCAGCCAACGAGATCCGTTGGTCGAGCGGCGTTGGTTGTCTAGAAAATACTTTACCGAGAATACTGGAAGAATTGTTACCGAGAACTCCAGAAGAAATGTTACCGAGTTCCAGAAAAATTGTACCGAAAGCCTATAAAAGGAAATACAGCATTACCGAAGACCGCAGATAATTCCTGTAAAGCGATCAAAAAAGTTATCATTTGAATTAGTTAATTTTAGTCAAGTTAAAAGAGTTAATACCACGCCTCTACAACTTGAACCATATAAATTGCTCATGCAAAATGAGTTATAATGGTAGCCAAGAAGTCAGAGTGACTCATAAAAGTACTCTCATAAGGTACTCTCATAAAGTACTCTGATATGATGTACTCTCAAAAAAACTACTCTTGTACTCTCAATTGATGTCTTCTCATAAAAGTACTTTCATTTAAAATACCCTCAAATTCATATCCATCAATTATACTTTTTTACAATTCATTTCTGTCGATGTTCTAAATTTATATCAACTCAACTCTTCTCGCCTTAGTATCAACCTTCTTTGCAAAAGAAATCGTCTTCTTCTCGAAATCAGCAGAGAAGTACACATGTCTAAAAGACCTTGTACCCAAAACCAAAGCGCTCGTAGTCTGGACATCCACATAGCAAACCCCGCTGGGTCTCTTCAAAATCAAGTCCTTGACAAAAATCTTAATCAGGCCATTTGGTGCGAAAATCTCAAACGAGAGATCTTCCGGTCCCGTGCAAAGATTCTTCGATGCCCTCTTGGTCCAAGCAGCAATAATCTCATCCGCATAAGTGCCTGGAAACCCAAACGCAACGTTCCAACCACTGTCAACGACGACCTTGCGGTTGTAGTCAATGTATTTTCCACTCATTCCAAACTTTGTTCCATGAAATCCAAATCCGGAAATTGCGTTGGTGTATAATGGGCCCTCGTATTTTGCGCGGTCAATTCCACCAAGGAGAAGCTCACCATTGTAGTCATTTCCAAGGTAGATGGAGATACCTGCGGTGTGGATGACACCGGTGTCCTTCAACTGCCCGGTCAAACTTGGCCCAACACGCTGTTGGTCCGAGGCCAAGCCCCAAACTGGCCAGTTTGCATTCGTATGATTTGCAACACCGATCGTTGCGTTTGTGATATCAAGACCGCCGGGTAATTGGACGGTGTCTTGGAACAACGCAACGTTTCCAGAACCTCTTTTGGAGAGGGGCTGAGGGTTTTCAAGGTATTTTTCAAGGTCTTCACCTTCTTCTTCTCTCTTACCATAAGCAACACTGATACTTTGGTGGAGATCAACTGAGGTTTTTGATTTTGCAGGGTCGTAGACTCCGTACTTGAGAAACACCTGCTCCGCAGTTGGGAGCGGAACCCACAAATTGTAACTGCCAGTGTCGAGAAGAACCTGAATAGGAGCCTTTTGGGAACCGAACTTCAAGTCAGCAAAGAGTGGGTAATGTTTCCCGTTCTGGCTGTTCAAGTCGGGTCCAACGTTGATTGGAACAGAAAGGTAGCCGGAATTGACAGGGATATCATCTTTAACAGGGAGGGCACTGGTGATTCCAGCAATACAAATTAAAGTGGTGAAAAGCATTGGCTGCAAAAAAAAGAATTTTCACTGATTTAAGTAGAGAAGGGATAGGAAGTGAGTAATAAAAGGGGATGAAAAGGATACAAAGAGAGGGATACGAAGTGAGAGATCTAGAGAAGATACAAAGTGCAGTTTACATAGTGAGGAATGCAAAGTAAGAGATACAAAGTAAGGGGCCCAAAGTAAGGGACACAAAGTAAGAGTTACAAAGTAAGGGACACAAAGTAAAAGATACAAAATGATGGGTACAAAGTAAGAGATGCAAAATGATGGGTACAAATGCACAGCATCGATATAACGTGATGTTGGTAAGAAATAACGAGTGTGAAGGTTGGAAGGCAGTTAAGGCGGTAAGAGAATTTTTGTGTTCCTGAAGATTAATGATCAATTAGGCCAACTAGTCATTCGGTGCAACACAATCACGAAATTAAACACTTTATAGTGTAATTGAATAATCACCAATTTGAGAAAGCTAGTCATTCGGACTAACGGTAAACTTTTGTTCATTAGGTGCATTTTGATGAATTTTCGTTCAATCGGTGCGTTTTGGAATGTGAATTTTCGCTCAATGGGTGCGTTTTAGGTCAATGTGAATTTTCGTTAAGCCGATTCAGAAGCCGGCTCATTTTCGTTAAGCCGGCTAATTTCGTTCAACCGGTGCATTTTCATTGCGCTTTTTGATCTACCTACTGAATTGCGCAACCTTCGAGAAACCAACTACATGCGCTAATGTTCGCTGATATTTCAGTAATTTGCTCACGGTCAATGCTCGCTCATATTTCACTAATTCGCTCATGGTCATTTACTATTCGATGTCACCCAATTCAACTAATGTAACATCAGAGAATGTCTTTCTCAATAAATCCGATATTGTGGGGATTACAATAACAAGTATGATCTCTGGCATGGTTAAGATATCGGCATTAAAATATTGAGCGGAATTAGAGGAAAATGATGTCATGGGTATAAAAGGGCATTGAGTGGGGTAATTGAATAGGAAACGAAGAGGAAACGGATTCCACGAAATTCAAACTCTCTTCAAACTTCTTTTAACTTACATCTTACGTTAGCTTCTATCTTGCCTAACTAACTTTCTTTATTCTTCAACATCTTTTGAAATCTCTTCCCTTTTACACTTTTAACTTTTTAATTATATTAATTATAAAAGTCCTATTTTTTATTTTTTTTTTTTAAATCGGAGTAACATTTCTTTCAGTAGTGTCAATCTTCTTTGCAAAAGAAATGGTTCTCTTCTCAAAGTCGGCAGAGAAGTAAACCTGTCTGAAGGCTCTGGTTCCCAAAGTGACGTGGGTAGTAGCCTGTACATCCACGAAACACATGTTACCCTTGTCTCTCTTCAAAATCAAGTCCTTGATTTTAACCTCGATGGTTCCGTTTGGTGCCACAATCTGGAAGGAAAGATCGTCTGGTCCCGTGCAAAGATCCTTAGAAGCAACACTAGTCCAAGCAGCAATGATTTCGTCCGAGTAGTTACCTGGGAATCCAAATGCAACGTTCCAGCCACTGTCAACAACCACCTTGGCGTTGTAGTTGTGGAAGGTTCCATTCATACCGTACTTAACAGCACGGAATCCAAATCCGGTAATAGGGTTGGTGTACAATGGAGCCTCGTACTTAGCGTGGTCAATACCTCCGAGAAGAAGCTCACCGTTGTAGTCGTTTCCAAGGTAAAGAGAAATACCCGCAGTTTTGATAGCACCAGAGTGCTTCAAAGTTCCTGGAATACTGTATCCAATGTGTTGAGTGTCGGAAGCTAAACCCCAAATTGGCCAGTTAGCGTTGGTACTGTTGGAAACACCAACTGTTGCGTTAAACACTTGATAACCACCAGCTAATTCAACGGTGTCGTTGTACAAAGCGATGATACCCAGGTTACCTCTGGTGGAGAGAGCACTAGTTTGATCATCCCTCTTCATTTCATCTTCATCGTCCTCTCTTTCATCAATCTCTCTTTCGTCATCTTCTCTCTTACCGTAAGCCGTCCAGTACCTTTCGTGGAGATCGATAGCAGAGGTCGAGAGTGCCGGGTCAAACACTCCGTACTTGAGGTAAACGTGCTGGGCAGTTGGAAGTGGAACCCAAAAGTTGTAACTTCCAGTGTCAAGGAGAATAGAGATGTTTGATTTTTGGGAACCAATCCTCACATCAGCAAAAATAGGATAGTGTTTTCCATCAATATGGTTGATATCGATACCGGTGTTGATGGGAACAGAAACGTAACCAGAGTCGTCTTTCTTGTGGATGCAAATGGGAGCGTCCACCGGGATAGCACTGGCAATTCCAGCAATGCAAAGAAGTGTGGCGAAAAGCATTGGTTGCAAAAAAAAGAGGACATGTGGATTATTTAAATAGTAACGAAGTACTAGAAAAAGTATAGCCTAAAAATATGACTGAAAATAGGAAAGCGTGAATAAAACTGAAAAGTAAGTGCGTGAATAAAACTGAAAATAGTAAATGCGTGAAATAATAAGATGTAAAGGAGATTTGAATTTGAGAATTTGTGCAACTGAAATGGTTGAAAATATGTGCTAAAATGGTTGAAAATACGTGCATCTGAAAATCACCAGAATCGTTAATAATTGACATGGAAATTTGCTAGGTGGTTTAAAAAGTTTATTAGCACTACTAGTCGCCAATGGAGCCGTTTGGTGAGAGGATGTGGTGTCAATTGATCAGCGAGATTATCTGATAGTATAGAATCCCATACGCAAAACTACAACGGAGTTACACCGCTAAGCCTTGAAATATTTTGGGGTAACGGTTAAGCTGATATGCAGCTGTGTCAAATGATGGAAAGATCTGGCGAATGGAACGGAGCACACAAAGATACAGAGAATGACTAGTATGAGGTAGTGTAAATATGCAATGGAAAGGATTCCAAAAAATGTTTCTAGTGGGAGTTCAATCATACCACTTTGTAGTATCTCTTAAAATGAGTAGGGTGGAAAAGGATAGGGTGGAAAAGGGTAGTGGAAAAGGGTAGTGGAAAAGGGTAGTGGAAAAGGGTAGTGGAAAAGGGTAGGGTGGAAAAATAGTATTGTGGAAAAAGTGTAAAGGTTTGCTGCTATCCCCTACTTGATATTACAGACAACGTCATTATACTCCAATGCCTAGTAACATTGATCAAATGCAAACATGTAATGAATTTTTTGAGAAGTTATCACAGTTTTTGTCAAAATTGATGATGCTCTGCGAAGAGCAGTTAAGTTTTCACGATATCAGGTGAGAGCCGCGCATGTAGTAGGGTAAATTTCAAGCATACTAGATACTGAGTGGACTGAAACCCACCTGTGTAGAAAGGAATTCAGATGCTATAATTTACGAGTTTGCAAGACCTTCCCAGTTACCGAAATAATATCACAGGTCGTTATTTGTGAGATCACAACATAAAGCCAGTAGTTAACATCTGCCGAGTAATAGTAAAACTACCTTTTCAACTATAATTGTATTGGCTGCGAAAAAATTTTCTTGAAAGTTCCTTCAAGTAAGCTACGACTGTAGATGATAAATGTATAGAATATAAACTTGAAGTTCCCACTTTATTACTTTTTCAAAGAAAGTATTCCCTTTCAAATGATCATATCTATCAAATGATATCCCATTTTATTATTCTCCTATCCAGTCTTATTCCTAGTATTTCAATTATAACCTATTTTCGTATTCTCTAAATTACCTTATTCGTATCGTGTAGTACTTCATAACCCTTTTTCTCTATGGTAAATCTCAACCCGATCTTTGCAAGATCATTCAGCTCGTTCGGCGTTCTTCAATGCAACACATCTACTATACCCAGAACTAGAATTCAAAATGTTTACTTAATTAGGTTAATATTGATAAAGTAGAAAATTGAGACTATTAAATCGCTATGTCAAATTTGAAGAGATCTTTATATTTCAAATATATCAAGTATGCAAACAAGAATTTGATACCCCTTCACCTACTTACAAATTGTATCACATTGATCACCTAAGCTCGGATCTCTCCGGTAACCGACTACCGAACTCGTTCCGGTATCTTTAAACGATTTTTATTATTTCGTTAAACGCACTTTTGATGTCCGTGAAATTGTTAAGCGAACGGTAAAGGATTGCTGGAAAAAGGCAGTAAAGGTAAAAAAATAAAGGAAGAGGATCGAGAGGGTAGATCCGAAATTAAATGTATGTCATTGGATCTTTTCATAAAGTGAAGCTTGTTTAACTGAAACTTCTTTTTTCTAAATCTTCATATTTACCAAAAATCACCTTTACTTAAAATCACCAACGACGCTTTGAGTGACGTTGACAAAAGTTATCATTCTCTTCCATCATTCTTCATCGAACCATCTGATCACCAACGTCATCTTGCATATTTAACTTTCCACTTGCTGCGGTTCGGAATATAACCTTTTATTCCGGATCGCCATCTCTGCTAAACTTGCCGTTGGTAGAAATCGGTAAAATGACGTAATCAAAATAGGGTTTGACGAATCGGGAAGTTAAGGTTGCTGCTCAACCCTAAGGTAACATCCTTTCATAAAGATACAGGTCTTTAGTTTCGACAAGAATTACAATAAATTTTGATGAGAATTTTTGATGAGAATTTTTTTGCAGCCAAAAATTTAACTACAATAATTGAATTGTTTAGGATACCATTGAATTCTATACAGTGGTAGTCAGAGTTCAAAACTGCTACCGCCTATATCATTGACCGCCACCATTCTTAATGACTTGCACTGATGCTATCATTATCACCAGAATCATTTCCATAACAATCATTCCTCCAATCAAAGATGATTGTCATTGAAGATTATCAGTGTTTAATAGTGTTTTCAAATCTTATTGCAAGAGTGTTCATATTGCAAGAGTTTTCATATTGCAATAATGTTCATATTGCAATAGCGTTTTCAAATCTTATTGCAATTGTTACCTAACAGTTTTCCTGGCGCCTTTCACTATCCAATTCGTTTTACAATGGAGCAACATCCCTCTTGGTGGTGTCAACCTTCTTGGCAAAAGAGATGGTTCTCTTGTCAAAGTTGGCAGAGATGTAAACGTGCTGGAAGCCTCTGAAACCAATGACGATGTTGCTGCCAGTTGGCAGAATGTCCAAGTAACAGTTTCCATCTGGTTTCTTCAAAAGCAAATCCTTGACATTGACCTTGATCAGTCCATTTGGTGCAAAGATCTCGAACGCAAGATCCTCTGGTCCATCACAGTGCTTGTTGGTTGAGGCATTGTTCCAAGCAGCCTTGATCTCAGAAGCATAAGCATCAGGGAATCCAAAAGCAACGTTCCAACCACTGTCAACAACAATCTTACGGTTGTAGTTGTAGTACTTTGTTTCAGTTCCGTTATTTGAACTAGTTCCATACTTTGTTCCACGGAATCCAAATCCGTTAATCTGGTTGGTGTACAAAGGACCCTCGTACTTGGCGTGGTCGATACCTCCAAGAAGAAGCTCACCGGTGTAGTCCTTGCCGATATAGAAGGAGATTCCAGAAGTGGCAATTTCACCAGCAGCCTTAAGTTGACCGGTCAAACTAAGACCAACGGATTGGGTGCTCGAAGCCAATCCCCAGACTGGGAAGTTGACATTGGTACGGTTGGCAACACCAATGGTCAAGTTTTTCACCTGCAAACCATCAGCCAATTCAACGGTATCCTCGAAGAGTGCCACATTCTTCAGGCCTCTTGTTTCGAGGTGAACATCGCGTTTTTCATCCATGTCCTCGCGCTCTTCCATCTCAAGGTCTTGCTCAGAAAAGTCGAGGCCAAGCTCACGCTCAGAGTAGGACATTTCGTCAGCAAATGCATCAAAGTCTCTCTTACCATAGGCCATACTGAGCGCTCTGTGGAGGTCGACGGCGGTGGTGGACTTGGATGGGTCATAGAGACCGTACTTGTAGTATCTCTTCTCAGCAGTTGGGAGAGGGAACCACAAGTTGTAACTACCAGTGTCCAAAAGAACCTTGACTGGTTTCTTCTCAGAACCAACCTTGAGGGTAGCAAAAAGAGGGTAGTGCTTACCATTGAGGGAGTTGAGGTCTGGACCAAGGTCAGTTGGGATGGTGATGACCTTAGCGTCTCTTTTCTCAACTGGAGCTGCACTTGCAACTCCGGCGATGCAAATCAAAGTGGAAAGCTTCATTGGCTGCGAAACTAAAGAAATGCAACGCAATTTATAGACGTTGGGAATATTGCACAAACTAAGAAAGGAAAGAAATGGCGTGGACAAGAAAAGCCGAAGGAAGATGGAAAAGGAAAACGTGCAAGTAGGGAGAGTAAAAGCAGGGCAGAAGGACAAGCAAAAAGCAGAGCAGAATTGAATGGTTTTATCTACAACCAGGGTTCAGAGGGGAATCTGCTAAGCCAGTATGGAACGTCCTAAGCCTATGCTAAGCCAGTCCTAAGCCAACCTCACGGTCGATGATCTTGGTTATGAAAAGAGCGAGGAATCGGTCATTTCCGCAAAGGTAAAAACCCGGGATGTACACAAAAGCGAGAGATTTTTGATCTGCGGGGATGTCAAGATGAAGGGAGAGGAGCTGAGAGAGGTGCCGAAAATAGCAAGGGTTGTAAAGGTATGATGGGTTGATGTTGTGGAATTAGGTGGTACTGGGATATTAGGCTTGGCATGTTCAGACATTGACACATATAAAAGGTTTTGTTGAATAAACTTTCAGAAAATAGTCAAACCTTATATTTTCTGTAACCTAATGCGGAGATTGAGTTCATAACGTCATCAGGTCATCTTGAGATCTTCACGCACAAAATGAAGTATTTTTTGGGGTTGCGGATATACAAAACGGGTTAAGTGATAGAGGCGGTTGAGCTGTGGCGGAGGTCATCCTTAATGGAGCATTGCCCGTGAAAAGCTAAAAAGATCTTTAAAATCTCGTAAGATCTCTGAAGATCCGATCAGATCGCTTGAATATCGAAAGGTAAACGAAGAACAGATCCTCGGTATGACTCTTAGATCGGCTAAAGATTGATGGACGTTAGGCGAACAAGTGCTGGACAATCGTGTGGTGCATGAAAGGGTTCAGAGAAGAGTAGTGAGGGTTCAAAGGGTTCAGAGAAGAGTATGAAAAGGTGTAAGGGAAGTGTAGAATGATTTAGTGAAGTGATTTAGGGTGATGCTTCAGTGCTTAAAAAGACTTTGCTATAACACACTCAAATCAATTATTGTTTGCTCTGGTTAGCTGATCTTCTCACGGTTATTCTTCGTAGTTGGTCTTGTTTTCATAGTTACCCGTCATGGGTCCGAACACTTCTATTTTTATCGCCTTCGCCTTGTTCTAGCAGACGGTTATACTTCTATTTTGGCCATCCGTGGAGATTTGATGGAGCAAATAGCCGATTTGATCACCGGTAAGGAATAATTCCGGCTGCAAAAAATAAGTTTGAACGGCGCAGCAAGGTTTAGAGGCAGATCAGCGAAACAATAGTAGCAGGTGATAATGTAAGAGGAAGATAACAGAGAGAGAGAATGGAGTTTGGAGAAGGAATGTAGGCTGGAAATGTAGGTTATGGAATAGGTTATGAAAATGTATGAAATAGGTTATGTTTGTAACAGAAACACTAACTATCAATAGCATCTACTGGTATTTTTGATCTTCAATAAAACTCCACAAGGATCAACTAGACGCAAGCAGTTTCTCTCCGACTTCGCCTTTCAATGAGCCGTGTACTCGCCAAAAGTTGACGTTTCCAATTGGTGAGTTGGTAGGGCACAGACGAGGTGCATTATGATGGACCTGGAATTCAAGTAATTAAAAGGAATTGAAAGGAAGGATGATTTCATCATTGAGTTAGTTTTGATTGTTCAGCAACAGAATACCTCAAGTTTGATGACCATAAGTTCGTATATCATCTTGCTAGCCATCATCAGTATTGTCACCTTCGCTATAATCACGTTCACCATAATCACGTTCATTATAATCACGTTCACTAAAATGACGTTCACTATTCTCAATATCACCAATTTCAGACTTCACCATCATCGTCACCGTAATTCACAGTACCTGTCCATAATCATCATCCATACTCCATAACCCTAATTAAAATCACCTTTCAGATCTTTTCGCTTCGTTAATTTTGCACTCCCCTAACATGACTTTTTAACTATGACTTCTTCACTATGACTTCTTCACTATGACTTCTTCACTATGACTCTTCATTATGACTACTCTTTTTGAATCCAGAGCTACTTGATACGTATCCCCGTCTCAACGCAACCTGCTGCCTCAACACCCAATCCTGTTGCTAAGTAGATTTATTGCAAGTCCTTCACAATTGCTCACGTGATTATATGAAGGTAACCATTGTGGTAAGGTTGCAGTAAGACATTCTCGTAATAGATGAAGACTCGTGTTATCATACTCTGTTGTAATCTTACAATTGGCTGTGCTGTAAAGAATAATGATGTGTTTTTGCCACAATTTGGTTACTAACCATCTTATCTATGGCTACTAACCACCACCTTCAACACGGCTCTTACTATTCTCCCGAGACACGGCTCAAAGAAATTGTATATAAGGACGGTTTCCCAGAAATAAAGGAGAATAAGAATATACCATGAGTGAAGAGATTAAGCCATTGTTGAGTGAGTTTGAAGAAAAAGTTCCTGAAGAGAGTATGAAGGGTTCCAAGAGTATGGTGGGTTCCAAGAGTATGGTGGGTTCCAAGAGTATGGTGGGTTCCGAGAGTATGGTGGGTTCCGATAACTTGATCCAGGAGCAGAGCCTCAACTTGAACCTTCGGTTGACCCCCGAACTGTCCCTCAAATTGAATCTTATCACTGAGCCCAACCTGAAGGATCTGGTCAATTTTAACCACCAAGTCAACCACAAAAACGACATAATTGAAGTTTATCTCAATGTGGACTTGGAGCGCGGAACCGCAATAAACCCAACTTTGGGTGAAAGAATCTCTTCAGTATTCAGCAGGCCACCAAAGTATGAGGAAGTGGATATCGAAGTAAAGAAGAGAAAGAGGGCTGGGGTGGTGCTGGGTTTTATTATTGCTACTATTTTATACTTGGTATTGTTCGGTTTTGCGGCGGTGACTGAGGGCTGAAGAGGACGTTGTGATATTTAGTGACATGAATTTATTGTTTAGTGATGGTTATTGCAATTGTTGAAGAAATGTTAAATGGGAAGATTTAGTAGGAGACCAAGTGGTAAAAATCACTGAGGGTCTATATGAGATGCTAAAGAAGGAAGAACGCAAGATTACTGATAAAAAAAAGCAGTTGTAGATTACTGACAAAATAAGGAGACGTGAAATTACCGATAAAATTACTGAAGTCGTAAAATTACTAAAAACAGGAACTCGTAAAATTGATCAATTATGGCTGCAAAAAAACTGATTCTCCAGTCTTTCCAATATTGAGAAAATACACTAGTTTCATACACTGTATTCTACACCTTCAATTCTTATCACTTTATTTTACACCTTCAATTCTTATCACTTTCCTATAATTCCAACGTCTCTCGCGTCAGTGTTAACCTTCCTAGCAAAAGAAATCGTGCCCTTCTCAAAGTCTGCTGAGATGTACTGGTGCATAAACCCTCTGGTTCCAATGGTGAGGAAAGTTGCGGTACTCCCAAGATCAACATAACACTTGCCATTCAGCCCCTTGCGTACCAAATCCTTCACATACACGACAATCAGGCCGTTATCCGCTTCGATTTCAAACCACGGGTTCACGGTGCTGCTACATCTATCAGCCGAAGCATGGGCGTTCCACTCGCTAATAAGATCTTTTGAGTGGTTGAATGGGAGCCCAAACGAAACTGGCCATCCGCTGTCTACGATGACCTTTTTGTTCCAATCATACTTCTCCCCATTAACACTGAAGGAAACTCCATGAAACCCAAACCCGTCGATGTCGTTGGTGTATAAAGGACCTTCGTATTTTGCGTGGTCAATACCCCCAATCAAAAGTTCGCCATTAAAGTCGTCTCCGACATACAAAGAAATACCTGCGGTTTCAATTTGACCACTTTCCTTGAGACTTCCAGTCAAACTGGAACCTACATCCTGAGAATCGGAAGCCAATCCCCATGCTGGAAACGCAATTCCTGTACCGTTACTAACAGCAAAATAAGCATTCTGGACTTGGGTACCGTCACCAAGTTCAATGGTGTCCTGGTAGTAGTGAAGCTCTCCAGTGTCACGTTTAGTGCCGTAAGAAGCACCGATCTGTTGGTGGGTATCGACCACAGATGTAGACATGGAAGAGTCAAAGACACCGAAGGGTCTCAAGAATTTGGCTGCAGTTGGGAGTGGGACCCATAAATTGTAACTGCCCGTATCAAGGCCAACTTCAATGGGGATTTTTTGCGACCCAATTTTGAGGGTTGAGATCAATGGATAATGCCGGCCGTTGTTAGGGTGAGGGTCGTGACCAACACCAATTGGCGAAGATACCACCCCTTGGGGAGTTGACGAGGACACCGGAGCGGCGTAGGTGAGTAGAAATACCGAGGTAGCAATGAGGGTAGAAAACATGGTTGAAAATAGTGGGAATTTTGGTTACTTTTATACTAGTATGGGAGAGAAGAGACAAGGAAAGGGAGGTGTATTTCATTCATGTTACATTTAGCACATATATGGAATGGCGACATGGATATGAAGAATACTAGAATATGGTTCCATGATGACTTGAATAATTCGAGTCATCATGGTAACTTGAATAATCCGATGGTACATGGGTTTTACGATTATTTGATACCATGAATGTTTTTGATGGATTGATATTCATTTCGAAATCATAGTTATTCCATCAATAGCACCTCAATTGACTCCACTTTGCCGTTATCAGAGTCAACGGGGGTTTGACAGAAACGCATTTTCTATTTTGAGTCAGCTTTTCTATTTTGAGCTATTTTTGTCAAAATAAGCGGCTGGTTTTACCGATAAGCGTTGGCAGTTGCTGTTACATTTTTCAATGCAGTTACACTTTTCGATAATGATACCTACATTACACTCAATTATGGAAATTTTGGTGTGGATGTGAAGTTTTGTTGGTTTATGCCAGCAATTGGATGCGAAAAGAACGAATCTATGATCACCAAAATGTGCTAAAATCAACAACCGACATTAGTGGTCAAGTCAGAAGTAGATATGGGTTTATCATTACAAACTTCAAAAGTAATAGAAAGTATTAGTGATAATTAGGAGGGGAAATAGAGAGCTTCACCACTACGAATTTAGTCGAAGGGAAGGGAAGCGAAGGTGAAGTGCACATTTGGCTGCGAAAAAGTAATAAAAAGATTCCCAAATAATTCAATACCAACTACTTATAGAACTTGATAGTTGTCTATACAAATAGGAGAGGCCGAGAATAGTTGTGGCCAACGATTGGTCGGAAACTTACGAGATATACATTATGAGCGATGAACAAATGAAGAAGATGTCAAGGAGGTGAAAATATTAGAAATATTTTCAATGGTTTTCAAAAAATAAATCAGTCGCGGTGATTTTGAGTCAAAAATTAGTTTCTCAAATTGTAGGTCAAATACTAAAGGAAATTCAATACCCAAAAACTAGTGCTAAGTGAACTCCACTTCACAATTGTCTAAACAAAACTCTTTTGCTTCTTCTACCTGATCATATCCTACAAATTTCTCCATTCGCTGTTTCATATCACTCATTCAAAGTTATAAAATAACACCACGTTGCTCTCCAGCACATAAAATCAACCCTCAAAACTCGCTTACACTATTCTTCTCGAACAAAATGTTTATAACGTATTATGGTTTATGTACGGTTATGATGTTTATGGGGACAGTGGAGCCACTCCTGTTATAAGAATTATGAGCAACTTTTAGAAGACTTCACGTGAAAGTAAACTGTGATATTTCTAAAATAACGATGTAGTATTTCCAAATTGGTTTTGCAACAAAAGGTTGCGTTTTGCAACATTGAATATTTATGAAATAAGGTTGGGGTGAGAAATTTTAATAGATTTAAGGTCATAAAGTTGTCTTATTGCAATTGTGTAGTTGCAGTATAGTTACAATTGTATAGCTTAAATTGAAGACATAAATTCTACTATTTTCAACCACTAATACGGTTACAAAGCACTAACACTCCGCTCATTCGTGTTCACCTTCTTTGCGAACGAAATCGTGCCTGCATCAAAATTGGCACTGATGTAAACGTGTTGGAAACCCTTCAAGCCAATGACAATTTCACCCTTGGTACCTCCAACATCAACGTAACATCCTCCAGCGTCCTTCTTTCTGATCAAATCCTTGACGAAAACCTCAATCAGTCCATCTGGAGCAAAGATTTCAAAAGAAAGGTCCTCAGGTCCTGTGCAGAGATCCTCCGAGGCAAGTTCCTTCCAAGTGTTTGCAATTGCATCCGAGTGCTCTTCTGGGAGTCCAAAAGCGATGTTGTCACCACAGTCAACAATGATCTTGGAGTCGTAGTTGTAGGTCTCGTTGAAAACACGGTAGGTGGTACCATGGAATCCAAACCCATCAATTTTGTTGGTATGCAAATCACCAGTATATTTAGCATGGTCAATACCACCAAACAACAACTCACCACTGTAGTCATCTCCAAGGTAAAGAGAAATACCAGCAGTTTTGATGGTACCGTCCGCCTTAAGAGTACCGGTCATGCTGTACCCGGTATCTTGTTCAGTGTAACCCAAACCCCAGAGTGGAAAGTTCACTCCGGTACCGTTGGTCACACCAATAGTGGCACCTTGAACAACCACACCGTTTCCAAGGTCAATTGTATCGTTATAGAAATCGACTTCACTCTTGTAACGTTTGTCCAACGGGGTAATGTCGTTTTCATTCAATGCCTCGTCATCTCTCATTTCCAACGAGTCATCCAAATTTTCACGCTTCTTCCACTCAACCGGTTTGTTGTAGTTGGTGTTCACCGCGGTAGTTGAATTTTTGGGGTCATAAACTCCAAACTCAACCAATTGTTGTTCAGCAGTGGGAAGGGGAAGAATCAAATCAAAACTTCCAGTATCGAGACCGACCCAGATTGGAACTTGCTGCGACCCAAATTTCAAATGAGCGAGAAGTGGGTAGTGTTCACCGTTGAACTTGTGTGGGTCAAACCCGATTCCAACTGGAACCGAAACCACACCAGAGGTGGAGGAGTCCACCGGAGCAGCAGAAGCGAAAGCAAGTAGAGTAAGTGTGAGGAGACTAGAAAACATGGTAATGAAGTTAATTGGGAGTGGGAACAAGGGTATTTATACAAAAATATGTGAAGGTTTGTCAAGGTTGTGGTGGTAAGGTTATGATAAAATGGTATGGTTTGTTGACGTATGGTTATGGTAGTTATGACATGGTTGACGTATAGTTATGGTTAAGATATGAGTATGGTGACAGTCCAGAGCAACTTCTAGATGCAACTTTAGAAGGCTTCATGTGAAAGTAAGCTGTGACATTTCTTAAAAGTATTCTAACGATGCACTATTACTTAACTGGTTTTGCAACAAAAAAATTGCGTTTTGCAACAAAAAATTGCGTTTTGCAACATTGAATATTTATGGTGGCAAAGGATATTGGGGTAAGAACAGTTTTCACCATAATCAATTCTTTATAATCCTGTAGTCTTAATGAAATTCTAATTGTGGTTGACTAGCTGTAAGTAGAATTCTAGACCTTAATATTTATTAAAACTATCACTATAAGGCACTTACACTACGTTCATTCGTGTTCACCTTCTTTGCAAACGAGATCGTGCCCGCTTCAAAATTCGCACTGATGTAAACGTGCTGAAATCCCTTCATTCCAATCACAATCATATTACCACCAGTACCACCAACGTCAACATAGCATTCGCCATCATCCTTTTTTCTGATCAAGTCCTTAACAAACACTTCGATCAGTCCATGAGGGGCAAAAAGTTCAAAAGAGAGGTCTTCAGGTCCAGAGCAAAGGTCTGCTGAAGCACGTTCCTGCCAAACATTCTTAATCTCGTCCGAGTATTTGTTTGGAAGGCCAAACGCAACGTTCCAACCACTATCCACGATAATCTTGGAGTTGTACTCGTAGGTCTCGTTGAATACTCTGTAAGTAGTACCTTGAAATCCAAACCCATCAATCTTGTTGGTGTACAACTCACCAGTATACTTGGCATGATCAATACCACCAATTAACAATTCACCATTGAAATCGGTCCCCATGTATAACGAGATTCCTGCCGTGTTAATAGTGCCTTCGGCCTTAAGAGACCCTGTCAAACTGTACCCAATATCTTGGACCTCGGATCCCAACCCCCAAATAGGAAAGTGGATTCCAGTACCATTAGTCACACCTAAGGTGGCGCTTTCAACGACTACACCATTACCAAGATCAATTGTGTCGTTGTAGAAGTCCACTTCGTCGTAGTAACGCTTGGCACCGTAAATTACCGACTTGTTGTAGTGAAGGTCAACAGCAGTGGTTGAATTGTTTGGGTCAAAAACTCCAAACTCGAGTAGGTAGTCTGTTGCCGTTGGAAGGGGAACCCATAAATCATAGCTGCCAGTATCAAGTCCAACCCAGATTGGAACCTTCTGAGAACCAAACTTGAATTGAGTGAGGATTGGAGAATGTTCTCCGTTAAACTTGTGAGGATCAATACCAATTCCAACAGGAATAGCAACAACTCCAGCTGTTTCACTGGAAGACTCCACAGGAGCAGCAAATCCGAAAGCAAGAAGAGAAAGTGTATAGAAGAGTAGCAACATGGTTTGAAAAAAAAAATAGGATTATGGAATTATTTATAGGATACATGAGATTGAGCTCTGGTGGAGATGAAATTTAGAATTATTTGCAGCAAAAAATATCAAATATAATTAACCAATACCTGCTTCGTGGTAGATGAAGAGGTATAAGGCACGAAAAGTTTGTGAAGGTTTCTCTATGAAGTGATATTGACTTCAGATACCAAACAAGCCCTTCATCAAAGATCCAATTAGTATCTCTCTGGATGTTTGAGCAGTGGTCACACTGATAATGACACCAAAATTATGAGCGTTGCAGTTATTGTTTGACAGATCGCTACAAGTTCCACTCGGTTAGGATAATCAGTACCACAAGTAAAATCGATTTGTGGAATAAAGGGAATAAACGGATTTGTGGGGTTATGAACAGAAGGGGGCCAATGTTGTAGCAAGATGGTGAGGTTGCATTAAAGAAATACTAGAAGGTTCCGGGTGTATCGGGATCTACTGAAATACAATCAACCTCGAAAAGTATGATAATTGTGAACACTTTAGAGGATTTCTATCCTTAAAGTATAACCGGTTTAACGATACCCCAAATTATCTCGTTTAGTTCCGTCTGGTTACTGGAATTCTGTCCATTCCCATTTCGCTGAGCTTCAAAGCTTAACTTTATTGGTCAGTATCAATTCCAATGTTAATTTTTACTGTTATCCTGGTAAACTTTGCTTCAATTATCCCTTCAAACCTTAATCCAAATTACGTCAGTCGATTTGCAGCATCACGGTTAAAGTGCCTATTTTACCGTCTTCACTTGCGTTAATGCCGTGTTTATTGTTGAAAAAAGGGTACGGGTAGAAACTTGCTCGAACAATAGGAAACACTATCGCTCTGAATTTAGTAAGCGTTAGGGAGCCTTGTTTTCTTTGTGTTTAGTATGTATTTGTTCGATTTTTCGTATCTTTTCCGGGCTCGCCTAACTGCAAAGCCACAGAAGTGTGGCTACGCAATTTCAACAATGGCTCTGGGCTTGTATTCTTACGGAAATAAACGGACGACTTGTACTCATACGGGAATGAACGGATAATATTCTGCCACTGAGCCTGTTTTGACATTTTCAATGGTTTTTGGCAATCCCTGTTATTTCATTTCAGTGACCTTACAAAAGACAACAGGCATGAAATTAGTGCTTTTCTTGCACACCTCATTAACACCATTGCTCACTAAAGTGCGGCTGATTTACCTTCCTACACCTTTTTAGTTCATCTTTATTGCTAAAAACTACTCTAAACAATAGTACACCCGTACTCGATAATACCATACGGCGTAACTCTGCCGTTCTTGTCGTCCTTAGAAGCGTTTTGGAACTTGTTTGCGGAAGTAGATTGTTGAGCGGCCATTTTGATTGTGTTGTTAATGAAGAGGAAAGAAGGAATATGGAGGGCTTTATATAGTGCAAGGAGAGAGTGGATGTGTGGTACTGTTTTCAAAGCCCCGTCACTCCTACAAGGCTGCCATATCTCTATCAAGGCTCCCCCACAATAGTAGTTGAGTGCTCGTTGTTGGAATGGAATTAGTTGTTGCAAGCTGTGTTGCATATTGCCTAATTTGGAAGGGGTAATGGAGTGTGGTGGAAATTTTAAAACAGTCACTTGTGGATTCAGGAGTGAACCTACGAAGATGGAAATGAGAGGACTTCAAGAGGGGTAATAATGTGTCAATAGACTTCAAGAGGGGTAATAAGGTGTCAATATACTTCAAGAGGGGTATACAATGTGTCAATATTGAGTGAAATTCAGCAAAAACAGCTATTTCAATGTGTTTGTCAAAATCTGTGTCAACCATAGAAACAGTCATCCAGATTCATTTTCAAAGATTAATATTCCCACACACAAAATCACCTAGTCCATCATTAAACTTCTTGTTGGAACATTTGTTATCCAACTTCCAACAATTTAATGTACCAGCTTTTATGTCATTTTCATGCTTGTCAATAATTTTTCTATTTTTTGTAAATTTCCTAAAAAATCATACTACTCTACCCTTCTCTTTTCTTCTATTTGTATGACTATCAAACTGGTCCCTAAGCGGACACTTAACTCATTCCATTGATAAAGTTTTAACCCTCTGTTCATCATGAACTTTTCCACTCTCCTGGTTTTGTACATCAAATATTCACAAAAACTCCCATACCGCAATGGTGAGGTAATCTCACAAAACCACCAATACCACAATTGGGAAGTTTCATTAAAACCCAATAATTCTCATTGTAGCATACCCCACACTCACAATCACCACATACGCAATTACCAGCAGCGGAACACCTCTGGTAATAAATGTTCCCACCGTCAAATAAGGCTTTCCAAAATCGTCCGTCATGCAAATGGCAGTAACGTTAGGAAATCCAGACGTTGGCAATCCCATGGCTGCGGAACATAACAAAGCAGCAGCAGTGATCAACAATCTTGGGTGTGGCTCGGCCATGTTGTTTCCAACCTCCTTCACCAATGGAATGATAATCAACGCAGCAACGGTGTGCGAAACAAAAGTGGCCATGATGAGAATAAGCACACCAAAAGTGAGTGTCACTCCAAAAAGCGAAAATCCAGCAACTTCATGCTGAATACTCACTGCAATAGTGGCTAATAAACCAGAAGATGCAACAGCCTTACCCAAGGCAGTACCTCCCATGGCCAAAACAACGATATTCCATGGGTAGTTATTGAAATCCTCAGTGCTGAGAAGACCAGGACCAAAGAACAAAATCACTGGAAGAAGTGCAATAATTCCCATCTCACCAAAGATTCCAGACAATCTCGAGGCAACACACCAAAGTCCAATCGTGGCAATAGTCACCAGAATAATGTACCACTGAACTCCAGTGAACTTCGCATCGATCGTACGAATAGGAACCAAAGTCGTGGTCCGTGCACTACAGTCGAAAGTAGCAACCAAGAACGCCCAAATGAGAACAAGCAGTACTGCACACACTGGCAATGCAATCACAAACCACTGTCCCCAAGTTGGTGGAGGCACCATTTCTCCGATAGCCACAATATTTTGTGGCGAAGCAATTGGAGAAGCCATTCCGCCGACGTTAGCCGCAAGTGCGATTCCGAGAATCAATGCAGACGTAAACTGCGAGCCCTTAGGAAGAGTACGCAAAAGTGGCTGGATAATCGAGTAACAAAGCACTGGTGCCGCGACGTTCGACACCCACATCAGCGCAAAGAGTGCCACACCCATCACAGTGAGAAGCACCACGGATGGACGGGTACCTGCCTTCAGCAAAATCCATGTCGAGATGAGCTTAGCGATGGAATACTTGGATAACGCGGCTGCAAGGGTGAAACCACCAAGCAAAAGCAAAATCACCGAGTTCCACATCTGGGAGAGAATGTAACGGGATGACGAAGGCAGGTCCATAAGCGAACCGTCGTCGTTCTTCAACACATGCAAAACCACAATCAAAAGCGGAATCAAGAGCGAGGTCACAAAAAGTGGAATGGCCTCAGTGGCCCACAAAAGTGAAGCACATACCACAAGTGCAAGACAGTTCTGTTGTGCAGAGTCTTCAAAAAAGTGCAAATTCAAAAGAATCAATGTAATGATGGTGATTCCTCCGAGTTTCAAGATGGTAGCGTTTCTCAACGACAAATCAAAAGACATCTTCAACTTGTTTTTCTGCTGCTCATCGGTGTCGTTGGCAGCATGGGTCTTTCTCTCCATACCAATCATATCTCTCCACACGGTGTTTCTTTCCCACACCACATGTTCTCTCAAGTGGATGGAAAGTTCGGTTTTCGCAGTCTCAAGGTCTGGTTGGTTGCAGACCAATGCGTAGAGCGAAACCAAACTGCCGATATGGGCCTCAATACCCTCCATGGTCAGCTCCTTGAAGATGTAGCTTCTCGATGAAAGGCTCAGGAGGTACTCATCCTTGAGATTTGTGTTCAAACTCTTGTCGAACTTTTTCAAGGCTTTTTTGAAACCAGTGTGGTTCAATTCAACAAAACTTTTCAACTCCGAAATAACAGTAAACTGGTTGATGATACGCTTTCTAAGCACAACTCTCGTTTCACTGAGCAAAACCAACTGTGGAGGAACCTTGTCCCCGGAAGTCGCGGAAATGAGCGAATTCCAGAGCGCCGGGCTTTTGGCGGACTTTAAGTACTCATCAATCGAACGCGATTTCGTGAGTGGTTTCGATCCACTCTGGGTATCGTCCTCTTCTTCGTCATCGTAGAAGTCCTCACCATCGGTTGTAGTAGCGCCTCCTTCACGACGTGGAGGTAAACTCGATAAGCTTTCACGGCGTTCGGCCAAGTTGTCGTCGTCTCCCATATTGGCGGCCTCCTTCTCGAAGCGCTCGATATCCACCACCAACTCGTCGATTCTCGCAAAAATCTCAACCTCGCGCTCACGGTAGAAATCGTCCACCTTCTTCAACTCCGCGTCGAGTGCTGCGGTGAAGACGGTAGTGTCATTTTCGAACGTTTCTGCATCGATTAGGTGAGAGGCTTCCTCCAAATCTTGACGCCGTTTACGTAAACTGTCGCGTTGGAGCGAGTAGATGAGCTTCTTGAGGGTCGTGTACGCAATGTACTTGGACGACCACTCGGGAACAGCGTTGAACTGGAGCAGGTGGGAGAACTTCATGTTGGTTTTTTGTCGTCACGTGGGAGCAAAAATGATAAAGTGGAATTTGATAGACTTTAAAGTGCACTTATAGGGCGCTGTGCACTTATGAACAGCACTTACTTTATCAGCAGCGCTTTAACAACACCTTATCAAAAATCGCTTCAAGACAATACGTTTGTTTTGGATAATTCCTTCACCCTGAATCTTCTTTCGTGTATATCCTTCATTATCTCTCTGCATAGCGGTAAAATAAAGATTAAGCGCAGATTGTAGAAGATGAAGCAGTGGTCGATGACGACTGAAAGAAACGTGGTAGAGGTTGTGGAATTGAGAAGACCTCAAGCGTGGGTTGGGCCGAGGGCTTTTGAGGGTAGTGATATCGTATAGTGGTGTGTGGCGATTGGCTGTTGTGGTTGTTTTGCTTAGCGGCATTGCCTATATAGGCGAAATTGCCAAAAACGACTTGATTAGGATTTATCGGTGAAAGTGTAACCGATATGATGGAAGAGGGTTATAAAGGTCGGATGAGTATTATGATTGGGGATAATAGGGGTAGATTGTTTGGTAAGGTAGTTGAATTGGGTAGTAGAATAGGGCAGTAGTAAAGGTACTAGTATAGGGTAGTAGAACAGGGCAGTAGTAAACGGTACTAGTAGCATATGTAGTATGTATTGATACCAGTATAGCTCATATTATCAGTACTATCATAACAACTGTAGTATACTGTCCACTATTGAGATGGTGTTCATAAACAAAATAGGATAATCTTAGTTTCTATGTTGTGGTTGTGATGTTAATTCTAATATTATCTTTTTGCTGCAAAAAAGTTGCCTTCAAAATTACTTTCATAAATTGTCTTATTAAAATATACTTGAACTTCTTATTAATCAAAAACGTCTCTCTCCCGTGATCCACACTCCAAACATATACTGGAAAGCAACAAAACCTTCTTATCTATAAACTCCTGAATCCGAATGCTCGTCTTTCGACTATCCAGATAATAAACTCCAGGCTTATAAGAGTGCCCGTAAGCAGGTTCATTCTCAGGCTGTTCACTAACGGAACTTCTAAAATCGTCGTCATCATCATTCCCTCTCTCAATTTCACCCTCACTGTTGGCTTCACTTTCATTGTCATTAACTCCAGACTCATGCTCAAATTCCTCCTCATCTTCGTCTCTATCTTCATTCCGCCAATGACCATGAGGTTCATCACACTCAATCAACACAAAACCCTGGCGTTTTTCCATCCTTTCGCAAATCTCAAACAACATATCCCACCTCACCACAGTATACCTCAAATCCACGCTATCAATATACCTGCCAAAGGAAAACCCCTCACCAATTTCCAGTCGGTTCATCCTGAATACTCTAAGCGATTCGGGCAACTCGATACGCTTTCCTCGTGTGTATTCTTCACATCGAAAGCCGTTCAATTCCAAGTTTTCCAACTTCCTGAAGTTAGAGAACCTTCCTGTCCACAGCTTCACAGGGGCATCGACCTCCAACGACACGAGTCCACCAGGGAGCCCATTAAGGTCGATTTGTTCAAGCTTTTCATTTTCAATTGTGACGTTTTGGAGCATTGCAAAGTTGGGTAAATTAATGAAATCATGGCTGACTGGCAGCGCAACCTGAATCCCGTCTTTTGCAATCAACGGCACCGTGAGCAGGGTGTATTTACTATACTCAAAATTAAATCGGTCAGTCTCAAATCCGATAAGCTCTCCCTTATGAAACCTGAGGGTAAAATCAAGTAATTCCAATTGTTTTAGATTCAAAAGTTCTCCACTATGCTCAAGCTCTTCATATTTGCAGTTTATATTTTTTTCTTCACTCGCAGTTAACTTCTCCCACAGAAAGCCCCCTTCGAGAATTTTGACAATCTCATCTTCAATCGGTGAGTATATTCCAAGATTCTCCAAGTTGGCCAATTGTAAAAAGGAGCTAAAGGTAATACCCTTCACAAAATAACCCAACTCCAATTGCTTTAAGTTCTTCGGCCAGCAAACATTGGAAATATCCATTTTGCAACTCAAATTGATTTCCTCAAGAGAATCTGGGAACTCAGAAAGCCGCTTAATTTCATTAGCATCCAATACCAACTTCCTCAAGTACGTCGGAAACTTAAAGTCTTGCGAGCACGTCATGTTAATATGCAATTCTCGGACACTATCAGGTAAGACTACCGAGTCTAAGAACACGGAATCAGATGCCCCACGACACAACCCAAACTCAACATACTCAAGAGTATCGGGAAGGCTGGGAAACTCGCACATCATTTCTCTCAAGAATATCGTCAACTTCTTTATACTCTTGGATAATGTGAAGTCACGTGCCACCTTCACTGCAAGGGTCAATTGCTGCAAATTCTCTGGTAGAGTCACCGAAGAGCTCAAAACGAGGTCTGAGCGTTCAAAATCCAACCGCTTTAGAGAAGATGGAAATTGTACGTTTTCTAAAGCATCGCACCCCACCACCATCTCGTTTATTTGCAACGTTTGCATGTCGATGTTTTCCATATTACCGTGCATGGTGAGAGTTTTCAACGATTTGGGGAAAATAATAGCATTAGTGCCTTGCTCAATGTCAAGAGTCAACGTTTTCAAGGAATATTTGCGGAGATCTAGTGTTCCCTCTGGCAGTCCCGATATCCTCAATTCTTTCAAGTTGTTAGCGACGCCGCGTTGATTCTGAAGCTCATCACAACTGATTTCGATTTTTGACATCAAGCGCAAAATCTGTTTAGGAATTTGGACGTCATCACTATTTGTTTCTATGCTCAAGTAGTCTAGTGGAAGTGACTCCAATATCAGCAAAGGACTGGCATCAGAAATTGATTTCAAGGTGAGCTGACGAAAAGTCTCTGGAAATACCATCTTTGGTAGGTATTCAAGAGTTGCTCCACATATATTGTATGGTAACTTCAAAACAGCCTTTATCTTTTCCCGAAACACATTGTCTGGCATTTCTTCTGATTCGCAATACCCAGTCAAGAATTCCAAGTCCTGCATAAAATAGACTTGACGAGCTTTTGCTAAGATGTGAGGGAACAGTTTGTGGATGAGCATCACATCGTCGGCACGGCTGAAGGTGATGGTTTTCGGATGATATTTTGTGGAACCTACCGTATTTTCCAAGAATCGACGAAATGCATAGACACTTGGGAATGTTTCTTCTGAAGTGCCGAAAAGCGTATCAAACCTCAAGTTCTCAGCACTGCAGCATCTTCCTTCGATACTGCCATCACCGACAGTGACGTTACTGTAAAGCACATCCATTGCAATCTCACCTGCAAACACCGAACCAATCACATCATAGGTGATATCTTTGGGTAGGAGGTCGAGAATGCGGTATATTACCGAGGGGGGAAGTACATCCATTGGTTGGAAAAAAACACCAATTTGCCTTAAAGACCTTCACAAATGACTCTTATACCAGCAAGATGATTGAATGTTCCAGTTGGTCATGAAGTTTTGATTTTTGGCTGGTTATGAAAGTGAGTCATGAAATCAGTCACAATTCATCGAAGCCCACAAATGTACTTCAGGTTCAATTAAGAAATTATTCACTCACAGTGATTAGTTATCTTTGTTAGTTAATGGAGTTCATTATAAGCTGAGTAGTTAATAAGGAGTGAGCAATGATAGATATAGGTATAGGGATATCACGGGCTCAGCATTACACTTGAACTGGAGTTGTAATATTGAATTATAAATCTTTGCCCAAAAGTTTTGTTGCAAAAGGGCGCACCACATAAGTATCTGTAATTTCAGGTATAAAGACCAGCACCTTTGTTTGATTACGTTCAATATTTCCCTTTTTTAATAAAGCCTGTTGTCACCGGTGCGAATCTCGTCGCATGAAGAATTGTTAATGGTATGGTTGCAAATGTTCGACGTTACTATTCACTTACGGAGTTATCTTTGAACCATCATAAAACATACTCTGGCCTAAAGCAATATACTCATCCAGCTGGAAATGGAAAACGCCTTCGTATACGTCTGCGTTCTTGGAAATGTATGGTCATTGTCCAGAGTGACTCGGTGGAAAGGCTTTTAAATATACGAGGAAAATTACCACCAAAATCCATTTTAGGCAAGACCACAAAAATAGCTGCCAGTTGGTGTGGCCATACATGAACATGAAATTACATGATAAACGAATAGCTAATGGTTAGCCGTGAGGATGACTGGCATAAGAATAATGGCGGATGAAGGAAACGGTATAACGTTAATGAACAAGTCAAATCGGGAGTGAATGTTAATGAGAAAAGCAGTAAGCAGTTCTGCGTATTTAATTGAACCAGTCAGCTGACAAATCTGACCACAAGGTAGTGATTGTTAGAAAAGATTGGATATTCGTAAATATTATGAATCCGCTAAGTTGAGAAGATATGCTTGATGTTGTCATTGTGCCTTAACATGAGGTCAACATGCAGGAACCTCCAGGAACGCTAACCAGTTGTAGCTAATGTTAATTGATCTAGTTCAGATTTGATAATGTTTTGCAGCTGGCTATAAGCACGATTACTCCTACCTGATGGTAGTGTTACGTTGTGATAAGTCGGTGGTCTTCTGTACCGATATATTTACGGAAATTTCCATATGGTCACAGGTTTGCGAATATGTCATGTAATGTTCGTCGGGGTTTGTGAGACATATCCATTGTTAAGTTTACTCCAGATTGAGTATATAGAATTTGCGCTTTGTAAGCTGTTTAACTGAGGAACGAAGCAGTTGCAAGTTCAGCCTCTTCATTGAAGTGGCTGCGTAAGTTGATATTGAAGTTGGTATTGGAGGTGATATTCGAGTTGCTGTTGAAGTAGCTGCAGTCCCTGTTAAAGCCTTTCACATTACCTTAATACTATCTGAAATGTGCTTTATCAGCGGAATTGTCATGCACGTAGGTTATCAATATTGAGACGTCGTTTGTGGGACCTATTTTGTGATATTTCCGCTTGGGTATAAATATGAGTAAATGGCTGCAAACTAACTCGACAAACAAAATGGACTGCTGTTTCGTTGTTTACGGATGTGAGTATCAATAAGGAGTGGTTGCGGAGATGATTAGACCTACTGCGGAAGGTTGGTGGAGCATAAGCTAGTGGTTGGCATCAAAATCAGCAATTGGTGATAGACTTCAAAATCAGCGATTAGTGATTGGCGTCAAACTAGATCAGTGATTATTTTGTTAACCAGATCTACGACAAGGAATACTCATCTGCAACTACCGCAAAATACAACCAGTGATTCGCTTCGCAGGCCTTTCAGTCGTTTCCACGTTGACCAGATATTTCCCCACTGCTGCAAACACTTCCCAGTCCCACATACTAACCCTCAGATAAAGAATTTAATAAGCCGCTCCCAGAAATCGGCCAAGTTGCGTGTGGGTGTGGCCACTGCCACAACCAGTCTGCTTTTGCGGTTCGCCATATCAAAGCAGTGACGTTGTTTTTCATCCCAGTTATCCCTATTCACTTCACCAAACGTCTCAGGTGTAACATTTGTGGTGCCAAGGGTGATTTGTCCGAGGAGGCCATAGCTACTTTGAAACTGGGAAAGCCGGTTGCAATTCAATAAAATTGAAGGTTTTCTGGTGTAGAGGTAGAGGAAATAATCAACAGCAGGTTGATAAAATTGAGGACAGATTATTGAAGGTTTTGGAAATTAGGATTATTGGTCTGATAGACTCCTATTAGACCTTTTTGAAGTTTAGCGAATAGCACTAAATTTTCGGGGCGATCTTGAAGTTGGAGTGATCGTCGCTAAAGTTTCTTGGATCGTCTCTAAACTTCCATTACTGAATTCCATTACCGTTTTTGTCCCTAAAATTTTACTATTATTCAAGTCTAATATCCAGTATCAGTAACTAACTCAAGCAATTTCACTCAATCCAGCTAATGCAACTGCTTAGTCTTCATCATTACCTCTTTTATTGTCTGACCTTTTCCATTCGTTTTTGTGTCTCCACGTGACCATATATTCAAAAAGCTTGGTTGCTGTGAAACCCAAGAAACATGATTGACTTTCTCTTCTTCTTCTTCGGCTGTGAGTATGATTCGAGGATAGTGGAGCAGTGATACGACCAATGAACCGGCAGAAGCATTGATGTTGATTGTCTCAGACAATGTTCCGAAAGTGTCTCGGATAAGTGTCTTGGATATGTTTTGGACTGTGTTATGATAGCGATATTGATCGTCAACACCATCATAATTCTACCAAGTCGCCTGAAAGGTGCCTCAATGTTTATGCCAACAACGACAAATAATGATACAAAGGTGATACTACCAGGACTGATTATCAATGATTGGTGAAATTGATCCTAGTTATATCAAGCTAATACCACTGATCACTACCCTAGTTATTTGATCATTTCCATACTAACCAACAGTCAAAGAATTCAACAAGCCACTCGCAGACGTTGGTAGCGTTGCATGCTACTGTGGCCACTGCCACAACCAGTCTGCGTTTGCAGTTCGTACTATCAACACCGTGACTGTGTTTTTCATTCCTGTCCTTCCGTTTTACTTCACCAAGCGCCTCAAGTGCAACATTTGCGGAACATCTGGTGATCTCAACGACGAGGCGCTATCTAGATTGAAGCTGGGACAGCCGGTTGCCATTGGTTAGGAAAAGTATGAATAGATGAAGAGATAGGTAGATGTAAAAGAAGGTGTATGATATGAGGAGGGTAAAAGGATTTGGTATGACGCAAGGTAGAGTAGAGTAGCAGGTACGGTAGGGATGAACGTACGATACTGTGAGATGACGTAAGATATGACATGGTATGACTGAAGATATGACAGAAGGGACATGAAATAAGGTATGACATACGATATAAGATATGACATAATGTATGACATAATCGGGGAACCGTTACATAAGGTATGACATAAGCGTACTTGTAAATTCAGTTCTACTGTATACCGTATCTTAACATCCTTATATAGGACACCCATTACCATACCTTAACATCTTAAAAGCTTCGTATAACTACTACTTTTTTGCCATACTTTTGCATTTTCTGGATATCTCTGGATTTCCCTCTATTGCAAATTCTAGATATCCTCTATTGCAAATTCTGGATATCCTCTATTGCAAATTCTGGATATCCCTCTATATTTGCAAACATGCGATTTACGACTCATCTTGCGACCATCGCCGTCCTCGCTCTCAACCTTCCCCCCTTACAGTCGGAAATGTTAATCTCGCGGCAATCGCAGCAATCCAGGATATTTCGGAAGTAAATAAGCTTCGAAAAAGTCGGAAAGGGCTTGAGGATTTGTCAAGATTTTCAAGACACAAGAAGATATGTCAGTTACTCCTCTATCTAAAGGGATATCTAAACACCCGTATCGCAATTTCAACCTTTTCTATAATTTCTTGTCTTTTTCCCTCCCGATTGTTCCATCACCTTCTAATCACCTCACAACCAATAATCATCCAATCATCCAACCATACCACTCTAGTCATCAAACCACAACCACCCACAACACCATAACCATCGTACCAACACCGTACCTCACAACCATTGTGACCTGCGATCGGCTAACCCTCCCCACATCAGCCGTTAACCGGACATTTTTCCCATTAGGGGGTATTTTTTGGGGTAGCCACCGGGAAAGCTATAGATTGGCCGCAAAGAACACAGTCATGAGGTGGAAGTGGAGAGAAGAGACAAGAGGAAGAGAGAATAGAGAAAGAGAGAATAAGGAAAGATAGAATAAGAGAGAATAGAAAAAGATAGAATAAGAGAATAAGGAAAAGACTTAGAATAAAGAATAAGAGAGACTTAGAATAAATAAGAGAGACTTAGAATAAAGAATAAGAGAGAAACATGACAAGAACATGACAAGAACAAACAGGTAATGAAACGTCATATGATATTTTAAAGACAAAGAGTATAGACAATTAACGAAGACAAATACAAAGTAACAATTACTAAGACAATAAGTCTGTAAATTAACTCAATATGTCAGAGGTAGTAACTTAAGACATAGCACCACATAATATTACCTTATTCTATTTCCTAAATCTCATGGCCAATCGGAAGTTGCAAACGTCGATCGCAAGGGCAACCTTCCTGAATGACCGAAGGGGTAGAACTGTGGACTCAAGAAAAATGAGATGAGAAAATGAGCATCAGGAAAATGAGGATATCAGGAAAATGAGGATAATAATGAGGATATCAGGAAAATGAGGATGTTAATGAGGATATGCATCGTACTTTTCAGTCTTCCATATACTCTACATCCTTCCCATCTCTATCATTCTTGATATTCTAATACCAACTTTCCATAGTGTTCTCTCTATACTCGGTCACAAATTTTTTTTCCGATTCAGCCGTGCTCGTGTACAATGGGTCACCCCATCATGCGTCTAGCCCTTCATTATCCACGAGTGCCGGATCCACACTTTCCGAAACTCGCCTGATCAGCAACCACAGGTATTCCGGTCCACGGTCGACACGGTCGGCCACGGCTGTTGGTGGGGCTGCAGTATATAAAGCCATGAAGGGCTGTTGAAAAGATCAGTACAAGTCAACAGTTCAGTCACATACACAGTTCAGATACACATTCAGTCTACTGTCTATATTACTGTCTATATTACTGTCTACATTACGTCTACAACATCTACAGTCAAACTTCTGATTTTTTGCAACTAGTTTTTCGCCATGTCGCTAATTCCAGAACTTTTCAAGCGTGCTGGTAACAGAGCCATTGAAGTCAACCCACCATACCCAGGAATTGACATCCACCTCACTGACCACGGTTCCGACTGGCTCTGGGCTGTTTTTGCGTTGTTTGCGCTTTCTTCGCTCGTGAACGCGGCTGTTTTCGCCTTCACTCCTTCGCCAGACGGAAACGGCTTGAAAAAGTCCTTTTTTGTGTACCCATTGTTCATTTCCGCGGTTTTGTCTTACACCTACTTTACCTACGCATCCAACCTCGGTTTCACCCTGACTCCAACTGAGTTCCACCATGTCACCACTAGTGAGAACTTGGACGTGCGCCAGATCTTCTACGTGAAGTTCATTGGCTACTTCCTTGTTTGGCCATTCTTATTGGGAATCTTCGAAATCTCCACTCACACTTTGGAGTACACTAGTGAGGCGGCAAATGTGTGGACCAAGCTCATCACCTTGTTGCAGGGATTGGTTGCCAAGTTCTTGGCCACCGAGGTGTTTGTGTTGGGATTGTTGATTGGTGCTTTGATCAGATCCACCTACAAATGGGGTTACTTTACTTTTGCAGTCACTGCTCAATTGTTTGCAATTGGTTTGATTGCCTCTAACATTTTTTCGCTGATCAAGGTTACAAGTGGTAGAAGCTGGTCTCACACTATCATCTTGTTCCAGTTTGTCATTTGGATCTTGTACCCAATCGCCTGGGGTTTGTCTGAGGGTGGTAATGTCATCCAGCCAGACTCAGAGGCGGTTTTCTATGGTGTTCTTGATGTGGTTAACTTTTTGATTATCCCCACTATTTTGACTTGGCTCAACGTCACCTCCGTTGACGACCAGTTCTTTAACAAGTTGGCTCACAACAAGTTGGACGAGAAGGTGATTGGCGAGACTCCTAGGGCTAGTGGAGACACTGCTGTTCCTCAGACTGAGGAGCAGGTCTAATTCAATGTGACTTCGTCACATTAAGTTACTATTCAAAGTAGCTAGTTGAGCTTTCTATTCAGTGAACGCCAACGCTTCTTGATTTTCCTGCCCAGGTATGCTTGTCAAGTCATTGACCACCTAGTTTATAATGATAACAGCTTGCTGTTGAGAACTTGAGTTCGAATTTATACCTAATAATTAATAGTGATGTTTTAGCGAAAGAAGTAGACGATCTTGCTAAAGATTATAAGAAATGGGATATTGCATCCGATAAGAACTGGGATATTGCATCCGATGAGAAATGGGATATTGCATCCTTTTATATTCCAAAAATTATATCTTTTCTGACTTTTGCAGCAATTTTCAAAATTACTCCTATTTTTTTGCCTCATTTCTAAATTTCCCTGTGGTAAATTTCAACTAACGGCGTTTACTATGACCCTTCTTCAACTCGCCAAAACACAGCAGTTCTACTGGTTCGTGGGCCATGTGCTCGCGTTCCTCTTCTTCGTGCTCCACACATTCACGTCGTTCTTCCGCCCAAAGTCGTCCCTCCACTACTACCGCTTCACGCTTCTTGCCATCCTCATCACATACCTCATTGTGATCAAGCAAATCCACCTCAAGAAGGGCACAACGGCCGTCAAGTTGCTCCGCGATGAAAACGTCCAGTACTTCTCGCTCGCAGCGCTTTTGTACGTGTCGTCGTTTGTGATTGGCGTGGTCAATTCGAGTTTATACTCATTCATCATCTTTGGCCTCTTCCACATTCTCGGCTACTTCCAGAACCACTTGCTCCCAATTGCGTTCCCAGACTTGGTTATGCAGCAGAAGGTCAGTAGTGCCATCAGTCACTTCTCAACCACGTACAACCAGCCAGCGCTTTTTGTGGCGGCCAATGCAGAGGTGATCTTGGTACTTTTGGTGGCGTTCCAACTTCCAACAGCGCTTATTTCGGTGCTTTTCCGCGGAAGCATTTTGCAGTTTGTGGTGAAGGTGGTGGTTTTCGCGGCGGTCGTGGTCTTCAACAAGTTGAGATACGACTCCAACCAGTACACCAAGGCTGTGGTGACGCAATTCGACTCGAGAGCCATCGAGTTTTTGTCCAAGTTGGGAAACCCAAAGGGATTGCAGTTGTACAATCTGGCCAAGGCAGAGGTGGTGAAGTATTTGGGAGGCGTGAGAGTTCCAGAGGAGCAAAAGAAGAGGTAAGAGGAGAGGTGATAGAGAGTAAGAGGATAGAGAGGAGGTGGAGAAGATAGAGGAGATAAGAGATGAAACATTGAAAACACTAGAAGTTCCTAGACAGGTTATTTATTGAATAAGATAATTAGAGAAATGGATATTTTAACTTATACTTTTTATCTTTACTGAATACTTCCCATATCATTTGTACAATTTTAACCAACTCATTTTTTTACCTTTTTTCATCGTTATGGCCTCTCAAAGTGGAAAGAAGTTGGCGGTGGCCAACACCAGCACATTGAACCAACTCATCGCCATCACTGCCGCCATCAACTTCATTGCCATCGCAGCGTTGTTTCTTTTGAACCGTCCTACCAACAAAATCCCCTTCTTCGTGTTGTCGGTACCAGCGTTCGCATCACAGTATCTCCTTGAGAAGTACGGACGTCCAAAGTATGCCGACAACAAGTTGGTGCGCTCCGGTGACGAGATCAGCGGCCAGGGCTTGTACGAGTACATGTTCGATGTCATCTACGTGACGTGGATTGTGGACATTTTGATGGTGGTTTTTGGCTCCAACAAAGTGTGGTGGTTGTTCGGAGTCATTCCGCTTTTTGCGGGCTACAAGGTGTACGGTTTGGCCTCGCCATTTTTGTCCAGAAAGAAGGGAACCCAGCAAAGTGAGCCTGTGGAGAAGAGCAAGAGACAGGAGAAGATGGAGAAGAGAAGGGATAAAGGGCAGGTGAGATATAGATAAAGAGTATAAGCATAAGATAAGGGTATTGCAAAGAAAATATACTGCGTTTAGTGTACACTATTGATTGTAATTCCCACTAAAATTTACGTTCTCACTATTTTTCTCAGTAATCTTATGTACTTTTATTAGGTACTTTTTTCTCACTAATTTTTCATCTTACTCTGTAATTTTTCATCGTTTCTCAGTAAAAATTCATTTTTCTTTCTAACTTTTTATTCTTTCCCACTAATTGTTCATTTTTTCTCACTAACATTTTATCCTTTCTCACTAATTTTTCATTTTGCTCGCTAACTTTTCATTTTTCTCGCTAACTCCTGGTTTTCCTCGCTAATTTCTCACCTTACACTCTTTTCTCTTTTTCACCATCTTTTTATTTCCACCACCATGAAACTCGCCAAGTTCGACTCCTTCATCGACGCAGCTACGGACTTGCTCACCGCGTACCCGTCCGCTACGCTCTCCGTCACATACTCAACCAAGGACGCAAAGTCCGCTTCAAAAGATGGCAAGGTCACCAAGTCAAAACCACCAGTGGTGCGGTGTAAGGTCTTTGAGCCTCGCAGCGGAAAATGCGTGAAATACCACACTTCCAAAACCAAAGAGTTGCTGAGGATCTTGGTGTTCTTGGGCCCAATGGGAATCAGCACGGGTGGTGTCAGAAAAGTGGGCGTGGCCTCGTTGATGACCAACACCAAGTTCGAGGAGCAGGAGGAGGAAAAGAAGGAAGAAAAGGAGAAAGAGGCTCCAAAGAAGGGAAAGAAAAAGAAGGGTAAGAAGTAAGCAGTGGGTTCAACATGTCTTAATTTGGTGTCAATAGATACAAAGTCTTCTTTTGGTGTATACCAGACCTTAAATTGATCATGGATCAAGTCAACAAATCAAATTGGAGGTCACGTGAGTAATGATAGAGTTGGTGTGTAACATAATGTCGTTTAAAATATGCTTTAAAAGTGTTGTAGAATTACAGGCTAAATAGATTGTTCCAATAGCTCTAATCTTTCCAATAGTTCTAATCGTGGCAATAGTTCTAATCGTGGTAATAGTTCTAATGGTCCCATAAGTTCTAACCGTTCCAATAGTTCTAATCGCCCCAAAAGTTCAATTCAGTTTCATTAGTTCTAATCAGCTCAAATTAGTTCAATAACTTCTACACATTTCTCGATTACCTATTATTACACGACTGCCGGTCCCAATTAAAGCAGCCGCAAATCAAACTAAAACAATAAGATTCTGATATCAAACCAAAATCGCAATCACCATCAAAGTAAGGATTACTTTGAATTCTCAATCACTCTCAGCCCATCTGATTTCTACTTATCTTACCTCCCACTAATACCGGAACAACCCCCTAAACCTCGAAATCAAGTTCTCTCTTCTCTCCTCCTTCTTCTCCTCTACTGGAATCAAGCTCGGCTTGGGGATTCCTGGGAAACTGCGGCCTGGCGATGCGGTGGTTGCCGAGTCGCTCTCCCCAATCACAGCCAGATTGATAAGTGAGTTTGTTGGGGTGTCGAAGTCGTTGGTCTCATCGTCAGTGTCGTCGTCAACCCTGAACTTCTTCCCTTCATTCTCTTCAAGAGTTACCTCTTTGGTGTTTCCAAAATCATCCTCCACCTGGTGGTACTCCTCGACCGAGTCTGGGATAGAAACGGCCGCAAAAGACGACTGCGAGGTGGTCACTGGTGCCAAAGGTTTGGAACCAATTGAGATCACTTCGGACTCTAAGATCGGGTCGTCAATGAGTTCCGGCGACGGCTCATTCACAACCTCCAAGGGCTCGGACTCAACGCTCGCCTCGTCGTCCACAGACGTTTCGTGGATTGGTGATTGTATAGAGCCTTGCTCAACCTGAGGGTCGGGGTAGGATAAGTCGGGTCGTGTTGTGCTAGTAGTAGGCACAGCAGAAGACTCAGTAGGTTCAGAAGAAATATCAGAGATTTCAGTAGATGGATTGAGGGTATCTCCTTTCACTTCCTTTACCTCCGTCTCCTTTTCCCCCTTCTTTTCCTCCGCTTCCTTTACATCCTCGATTGGAGTAGATTCTGCTAAAGGAATGAAGGTTGCAGAAGAATCAATGGTTTCAGCAATAGGGACAACTTCTGGAACAACCACTGGAACATCGGGGATTTCGGGAACAACTTCAGAGGCAACTTTTGGAGCAATCTCGATGAATTCAGGTTTTGCCGTTTCGTTCTTTGGTTCAATGACTTCTTTCTCCTCCACCTTTGGCTCAACCTCGGTCGCAACTTCCTTTTCCTCCGAATTCTTCAACTCTTCTCCCTTAATCACGTTATTCTCGTTTCCAAACTCATCGCTTGTGATTGGAAACGCGTCCAGAACACGCCACTCGCCGTCCACGATGAACTTGAACGCGAAGTCGCGGGGTTCGTCGAGAACGATCTTTTGGACAAAGTGATCCCCTTTTGTCTCTGGCAACAGCCGAGACCAGTTGTCAAAGTCACCAGTGACTTGGACAGTAGAAACGGTGGACAAGGGCCTGAATGTTAGTATGATGTAATGGTATGGTAAGGATGATATAATTAATGAGAGTCCAAGGCTCAATAGTTGATAATTTTGTAATGGTTGATAACTTTCAGACAATCTAATGGTTGATAACTTTCAGATAATCTAATGGTTGATAACTTTTTAAGTATTTGATAGCGTTGTCAGGTAGTAGAAATTTCATCAAATTAACCCAACTACACCGTCAATCGTCAATTATAGCCAACTTCATAACACAACTCATAACAACATATTATTACATGACACGCTTAAAACTGACTATACTTATCTCAACACGAACACTGTCAACACTGTTATCAAAATACTCATTGACTAGCTCATTCTATTATCAAATAGTCAATGTATAGTTGATTCTGTTATCATCGTTCATTAGCTGATTCTGTTATCACTGATCAAAACTGATCTCATATGCTGTACCACAGTCTTCATAATTATGTGGTAGTTTTTTTTGCAGCAAAATGTTTGTGCAATTTTGAAAAGTGGCCCGATAAGAATAACAACATTGATGATAATCAGTTGATATGATGGTGTTTTGTTGGAAGTTGTTGTGAGTAAGCTGTTAGTCGTCGTATGTGAAGTTGTAAGCTGTGTATGTGAAGTTGTTATAAGTTGTGCTCGTGAGTTGTTGGTAGTTGAATGTTATTATAAGTAGTTTGATTACCTTTGAAATTGTCATTAATAGTCGTTAATTGTTGTCACTCCTTGCTATAGCGTTCCATCTATCTCTGCTATCTCCATCAATTATCATCTTCCTCTATCCCATCATGCTCTGTACTTACCACACTATCTCGTACACGTAAACCATAATCAATAAATTTATTCTCCCTAACTCCTTTTATACTCCTTTTTTTGGGAGCCAACATTTTATCGGGGTGGTTGTCAGGTGGGACACGGTCGATTTCGGAGTAGATCTGGGTGATAAGATATGCCGAATCGGGAAGGATGAGTAGAATAAGTAGAAGTGGTAAAGCGAAATGGTAAGTGATATGGTAAGTGATATAGTAAATGATATAGTAAGTGGTATAGTATGATAGTAGGATGGGATCAGTTGGAAGGTAGAGCAGATACTTAGGTAATAGATTTATTTGACTCCAATCTGGTTAGTGATGCTTGTGATTTGAAAATTATTGTTGTAAAGAACACGTAAAATGAATAGTGAACTAATCACCATCACAATTTGTCTACATTCAGTATCATCACCAAGGAAAGGCACCCCCGCCACTTATCAACATAGACCATCATCTGTTTGATTTTGTAGTACTTTATTTTGACTTCCGAGAAAGTCCGAACCTCCGTGAACGCCACACAAAAAGGTAAAATGATAAAGAGATTAGTAAGAGTGTGATTGGTGTGAAAATTTATCGAAAATAAAGACCTCGGGATGAGTCAATGGTGGGGATTCTGGAAAAGATGGCGAGTGGTGGAATGAGGTAAATTATTGAGGTAAGTGGTGGAGATTATCGCATGCATCTAGGAAATAGCGCAGTCATACATAATAGCCATAGTTCTCAACAGAATTACTCAATTGAACCCTTATAATGCATTTGAATCTTCGGACTTCTTCTTCATTTATTTTTGCAGCAAATTTTATAAAAGGACCACGAGTACATTTCGAAAATAATCAACATCATTTATCACCAGTTATATCAGCTTTCTACAATTCACTCTGGTTATTCTATGTTGTACTATTTACAATTACCCATTACCCATAGTTAGAAGGAAGAGATGGAGGGATGTTGGTTCTTTTTTGACAGTAAAAGATGAAAGAGGAATTACCCTCTTCTCACCCTCATCCAAACACTTCCCACAGCAATCAACCTATACAACACCAAGACCGCTATCAAACCCCCAAACATTCCCCCCAAATTCTCATCCATATTATAATACTCCAACACCTTCTCACCCGTGTTCAATTCACATCCCTCACCACAATCAAACTCCTGACCCCTCAACGCCAACTGTGCACAGATCCCCACCGCATACTTCATTGGCAGCAAATAGTTCAAGGCACGGAAGAACCCCGGCATGTTCACCGACATGGTTCCTCCCATGAAGATCGCCAAAACCACCGCGTTACTCAAAACGTTGGTGGCAACACCGAGGTGCAGAAACACACTGTTCACGAAAATACCCAACGATTCTCCAGCGTTCATGGCGACTATCGCGGTGATTACCATGGAAAAGTACATTCCTGCTGTTCTGGGAAGTCCACACACAAACACAATCATTGCCGAAAAGAAAAGTGTCGGAATCACTTCAGTGGGAAGTTCGTTAACGAGGTACGATAACGAAAACGTGGACACTCCATAAATGCCATCCTTGTGCTCCTGGTAAAAAAGATCCCTCTCCAATGGATAGATGGTGATGTTGTTGATCAATCCCACAAAGTAGAGGTTCAACACCTCTTGCACAAGACCAAGTCTATTGGTGACTCCGTCAGCACCGTTTCTCAACGGTGCAAAGAAGAGTGTGTGAACAATAGTGAGGAAGATCGTCTGACCAGCACGAGAAATAATCACGTCTTTGGACCTCATGATGTTGAGGAACTGGCGCGACGTAACCGTTGGGAAAGTCACCCAGAATGGAAGGCGATGGAAGAAGTACGAAGAGTATGGAGAAGTGTTGGATGAGACAAAAGGGTTGTATTTTCTTGTCTTTGAGGAGGTTTGATTTGGAATGACGTTTTTTGAAATTTGTTCAGAATTAACTTCATTTTTGGCTGCAAAAAAATCGCCACTCAAATCATTTTCCTTTTCCCTTTCGTCATCGCTCACACCCTTCTCCTTGTTGTTCTCTCCCTTGATCTTCCACTCCTCAATCATCATCTCAATCCTCTCGTCAATCTCCTCCTTCTTCTCATCCTCCTTTCTCACCATAACGTCCACCACGTGATCCGCAATGGCGACTTCCTTTGGCCGAGCAAGGTCAATGCCCGCGAGGTACCCCGCGACACGCGACGCGAGTCCATCGTACACGGTTTGCCCGCGTGCCAAGAGGAGAACGCGCTCGAAGCGCGCGAAGATCCCGTCGTGCGGCTGATGGATCGTCATGATCACGGTGGATCCATTTTCCTCCGCGAGCTCTGCCAAAAGCGCAACTATACTCGCACTGGTTGTCAGGTCAAGTCCTGACGTGGGCTCATCGAGGAAGAGCACCTTAGGTTTCAGGAGAAGCTGAATAGCGATGGAAACACGTCTTTTTTCTCCACCACTAATACCTTTAATGTACTCATTTCCAATAAGCGTCTCGGCACAATCCACAAGCCCCACTTGACGGAGAAGCTTCGCCAAAATTTGGGGGATCTCGGGGTGCTGCGAAACGGGAAGTCGGAGGCGTGCCTGGTAGTAGAGGGTCTCACGCACAGTGAGTTTCGGCAAGAGGGAGTTATCGTGCTGCGTCACATATGCGGAGATTTTGGAAAGGTCCGAGGGGGTGATGATGGAGTTATTGAGGAGAATGCCAGAGGGTAATGCAGAAGTCTCGGACTTGTTCTTCCCCGCAATCGCAATAATCATCTCCTTTAATGTATCCCTGTCTCTTCTTCCCGCAAGATAATTCAACAAGGTGGTCTTTCCACTTCCCGAAGGTCCCATAATCACATTGATTTTACCTGCTGCAAATGTACCACACACGTTGTTTAAAATGTTCTTCATTTTCAATCCCTGTGGTACACTCACACACACATTCAAAAGAGAGATGGAAAACATCGGACCCTTCTTTTCAATCTCCGAGCCGGACGTAGATGAGTCCTCGATTTTATCGGATTCTTCCCCGCCAATGGTGTTTTTCTTCTGTGCCCCCACGGCCATATCGTAGTTCTTGATGTGAAGGCCCACGATCGCAATAATGTGGAACCCCACAAACCACGCCACAAGAATCCCCGCGGGCTCCGCCACCCACCCCAAAGGGAAGCCAAGTACACGCAACTGCTCTGCACCCGTGTACTGCACACAAGCGTTCGAACCTAACTCATAAGGACAATCGCCTGTCCAATCGGTGAATTGATTCGCCACAAGAGCTCCGAATGCGTACCAGAAATAGGCCGTGTACTTGAGCCAGCGCACGTACACGGGCATGGTACGTGCATTCACGAAGTAGCCACATGCAGAATTCTGTAACTGGTAGAAGCAGTTAAGGATGAGCGACAGCACGGTAAAGTCCGGCAGCACAGCGTAAATTGTGATGGAGGAACTAATTCCTACCATGTAAACAAGGATGGTGATGGCGAGGTAGATGCAGAAGTAGGATGCGGAGTAATTTCCGTCTGCATCGTGCATACGTAATCCCCACATGAAGTAGGTAATACTTGCAAACGAAAATGATACAGGAACATCTTCGAGCCAGAGTTTAGCGAGACGACGCAGCAAAACAAATGCCGTGGGGGTGACAATACCTTCGCCATACTCGCGCGCAAAGTACACCCCGTCTCTCAGCCACAAGCGCTCGAGGTCAAACATCATGGGGCAAAACCCGACCACCTCCAACATCACAAAGAGAACCGAGGTGGTAGACCGGATTCCGGCGAGGTCGCTGCCCGGTTTGAGGAAAATGAGACCCACTGCAATTGCAAGCAAAATCATTCCACCATTAAATGCGAGAAGTGCCCATTTATCACGGTACGTGATGGTGAATGTACGGCAAGTGAGCACCACCACTTGTTTCCAGAATGATGCACGATGTGGCGAGAAAAGATGGAGGTTGTGGCGGAGGTTCTCTTCATCAGAAGAGAAGGAATCTATAAGAGCGTTTTGAGGGAGGAAATCCGGGCCCTTTAACGAGGGTGTATTTGTATTTTGCCACCTTTTCACGAGCCTCTCGATCTCTTCATTGCTTTCCTGCTCCTTTTCACGCGTCGAAACATCTTTTACCGCTGCGTCCATGAAGTTCTGCAAGCTGCCGTGTTCCTCGCGGAAATACGCCTCTGCGTTAGGCGCATCTCCGTAATACACCACACGTCCGCCACGCGTCAAGAGACACATGCGGTCGAACATGCGAGTGACCTCGGGACGCGGCTGATGGATCAGCAACACTACGGTGAGCCCAAAGTTTCTGCAGAGACGCTGGAGCACCGCCACGAGCTTGAGCGATGAGGCGGTGTCGAGACCGGTGGTAGGCTCATCGAGAAAGAGGAGTGCGGGGCGCGAGAGGAGCTGGATAGCAAGCAGGACGCGGCGCTGTTCTCCTCCTGATAACGTGGAGTGTGATCCGGAAAGGGGAGCTATCATGGTATCACGGAGATGTGAAAGTTCAAGGATATCAAGAAGCGAGGTAACAAGATCACTATTGGATGATTGGTGAAGTGACTGGTTGTTGGGCCCGTATGGGTTTTCTCCTCTGTAAGATTCAGTCTCATTTGTGGATGGAGTTGATCTGTCGAATTGATCTTCTTTTCGGGACGTTCTAGATCCATTTATAGAAGGTGCAGTATCTATCAGTTTGGACCTTTTTTGCTCTTTCGTTCTCAACTTTGCCTGTGTGTATAATGTCTCGTAAACTGTTAAACCAGGAAGAAACACATCAGTTTGAAGAAGGTATGCATTCGCCACTTGTCCGGACTCCGCCTCGTATGCAATTCTTCCACTGAACTGTAACTTCTTATTGCTAATGTTCACCCTCTGCAGCAATGCGTTGAGCAAGGTGGTCTTGCCCGCGCCTGAGCCACCCATGATGGCAAGGAGGCTGCCGCTGTCGAGGTCAAAAGACACGTCGTCGAGAAGCGGCTTATCGCCGGCTCGTATAGAGAGACCCCGCACAGACACAGATACACGGTCCGCAGGGTCTATGTGGTATGCGCTGTAGTCGTGAATTGTGAATGGTTGGTGATTTTTGGGCATCGGGTGGTTTTTATACTGCGCAAGTTCCAAAAAGGGAAAGTGTATAGATAAAGGTAGCGACTTTAAAGGTAGGTGCCGAGAGTACTAGTAGGAATACTAGTGGTGACAACTGATACTAGTGGTGGTATTGGTAGTGATAGTATTGCTAGTACTTGATACTATGGTAGTAGTGGTGGTACTGCTACTGATACTAGTACTTTTGATACTGGAATTACTATACTAATAGGGCAAATATTTTCCACTTGACAGAATATTCTCTATTTATTCTATTATTTATACTTGGCTACATGACTAATGTCAACCACAATGAATCCCTTATTCGTCATTAAAGCTTATTCATTGTGTAGTTGTCGTTGCATCGCTCTTTAGTGTTGCATCTTTTGGACCTTCCGGATTGGGAACGCAAGTCATGTGATCGGATCGACCGCGGATGCAAAAACGGAATTAATGAAGAATAACCCTATAGTTTAACAAAACCACAAGGAATTTAAATACTGCAATATAGAACATATCAACTTAAACAATAACATTTGACAACCACTTTAACACCTACTACACAACTACTCTGCCATGCTTTCGAAACCCCCGTTGATCCTGTGACTTTGAAGTTTTTTACTGCCAAGAAGGTTAGGAGTTCACAAAGTGTGTTCGCATGGACCTGTTTGATTTGGAAGGTGAATGAGGTAGCAAAGCTTGGATGACGGCAAAGGTATACGAGACGGAGATGAAGGAATTAGACGATTCATGAGGGAGTAAAAGATTGAGTAAATTGGGGTAAGATATTGGGGTACGAATTTGGGGTAAGAATTTTATTTTAGTGGGGTCAAATCCTTCCGTTACTGGGATTTTTAGTGATCGTAAAATTTTTAGTGAGAACGTTAGTGATGATTTTCTGATAATTACGGGCAAATAATTTTTAGTGGTAATTTACTGTAGTCATTTTTCTTGAACAAAATGACTACTTTTTTAGTGACGTCTTTATTAACTCCGTCTCATCAAATTTGCGCTCCACATTAGTAATTGTTCTAGATTCAAGTTCGTAAGTTGATCTTGGCCTAATACCAGCCTTAATTGATGTTGCTATAGTATCTCTAAGTAATGGTTGTAGTTTCCCATTTGATCATGTGATCAACTGATTATATGACCACTGTCATGATATACTCAACCCACCTTTCAAGTAGCCTGATCTTCTCTACTCTCTTCTATAATATACCACCACTCTAATTGTCTTTTGTCTTTGCTCTCTTTATTCTTTATTCTTTTTCTTTATTCTCTGTTTCTTAGTTCTATTCCTTGTTCTCCGACATTCACGTCTTCTCCGACATTCACGTTTAATTCTCCGACATTCACGTCTTCCAAACACGACTTTTTCACGACATTATTCATCATTCTCATAATCTTGCAAGATACCAGACCACCACACCATCAATTCTTAGCCATTCACACTTCAACCCGTCGGAACTCCCGTCAATGACACGTACTCCCTCGTGCCACCTCGTGCCTCCACCCCTTATACTCGTCCTATTTGTCGCGCCATTTCTTTTTCTTTTCGCCAGGTGTTAAAAACACCAAAAAACAAAACGATCTTTTTTCAAACAGCACACACTTTTCAATTCAACTTTCTTATGAAGAAAACGCAAAAGAAAGCCGAATCAGTTAAGGCTGAGACGAAGGTCGCTGCAGAGGGAGATTCGTTTGAATCTCTCTTTGTCTCGGAAGTCCCGGAAACCACGTTCAAATCCGGTCCAATTCGTCCGTTCCTCACCACAACCAAAACTGCCTCCCCCACCATCTCATCCAAAGAGTACATTGTGCTTGGAGCGCTTCTCTTTGTCGCCTTCATTGTGCGCATGTACAACCTTGCTGGTCCAGACTCAGTTGTTTTCGATGAGGTCCACTTTGGAGGGTTTGCGCGTAAGTACATTCTTGGAAACTACTTCATGGATGTCCACCCTCCATTAGCCAAGATGCTTTTCGCCGGAGTCGGACTCCTTGGTGGCTTCAAAGGTGACTTTGAGTTCAAGACAATTGGTGACGTTTACCCTGCTACCGTCCCTTACGTGTTGATGCGTCAGTTCCCTGCTGTTCTTGGTGTTGCAACGGTTTGGTTGTGTTATGCTACCCTTCGTAGCTCGGGTGTTAGACCAGCAATTGCCCTTGCCACCGCTGCTCTTCTCCTCGTTGAGAACTCCTTCGCCACAATCTCGCGTTACATTTTGCTTGACCTGCCACTTATCTTTTTCATCGCCGCAGCTGCGTATGCTTATAAGAAATTCGAGGTCCAGGTCCCATTCTCTGCTCAATGGTACCGCAGTTTGCTCGCCACAGGAATTGCCTTGGGTCTCGCCCTCTCTTCCAAGTGGGTGGGTCTTTTCACCGTGGCCTGGGTCGGTGCGCTTTGTGCCCTCCAATGTTGGTTCATCATTGGTGACTTGACCGTCCCTGCTAGAACCGTGGTTCGTCACTTCGTGTGGCGTGGAGCCATTCTCCTCGGTATCCCTGCCATCCTTTACTTTGCCTTCTTCGCTGTCCACTTCGAGGTCCTTGCAAACGATGGTGATGGCTCTGCCTTCATGAGCTCCGCCTTCCGTGCAGGCCTCCAGGGATCAACCATCCCACGTGACATCCCCGCCATTGTTGGTCTTGGATCCACCGTAACCATCCGTCACGTGGCCACGCAAGGAGGATACTTGCACTCGCACAACCACTTCTACCCTACTGGTTCGAAGCAACAGCAGATCACCTTGTACCCACACTTGGATGCCAACAACGATTGGTTCATCGAGCCTTATAACGAGACTGTCTACAACCAAACCTTTGTTCCTCTTACCGATGGTATGAAGATTCGTCTCAGACACGCCAACTCTGGTAGAAGACTCCACTCCCACGACGAGAAGCCACCTGTCAGTGAGCGTGACTGGCAAAAGGAGGCCAGTTGTTATGGATTTGATGGTTTCCCTGGCGATGCCAATGATGATTTCATTGTTGAGGTTGTTTCATACAAGACTCCAGACCATGCACGCAGTACTGTCCATGCCCTTGAGACTGTCTTCAGATTGAGACACGCTATGACTGGAAACTACCTTTTCTCCCTGGAAGTGAAGCTTCCAGACTGGGGTTTTGAACAGCAAGAAGTCACCTGTGCCGGTCAAGGTTTACGTCCTTTGACCCACTGGTACATTGAGACCAACACCAACCCACTTCACACTGCTGACCACCTTGCTAACAAGATCAGTTATCCTAAACTCTCTGCCCTTTCAAAGTTCCTTGAATCTCACAAGAGAATGTGGAAGATTAACCAAGGTTTGACCGACCACCACAACTGGCAATCCAACCCTACCGACTGGCCAGTCCTCCTTCGTGGTATCAACTACTGGGTCAAGAACAACACTCAGGTGTATCTCTTGGGTAATGCTGTCACTTGGTGGACTGCCCTGGTCTCCATTGCCGTTTTTGGAGTCTACGCAGCATACTCCGTCTTGAAGTGGCACTTGGGCGGTCACGTTGCCTCCGATAAGCATGTCTTCAACTTTAACCTTCAAGTTTTCGGATACACTTTGGGATGGTTTGTGCACTACTTCCCATTTTTCATTATGGGCCGTCAGTTGTTCTTGCACCACTACCTCCCAGCTTTGTACTTTGGAATTCTTGCCCTTGGTCACTACCTTGAGCTTTTCGCTGCTCTTTTGGAGAAGCGTGGAGCCATCTTTGGTAAGATTGCATACGTGGTGATTTTCGGCTTCACTGTCGCCAGTGCCGTGTTTTACCACTTGTACTCGCCATTGATCTATGCCAAGCCATGGACCCGTCTGCGCTGTGAGGCGGCCAAGTTGGTGGGCTCCTGGGACTTTGACTGTAACAACTTCCACAAGGAGTTGGCTGACTACAAGAATGACATTTCCGCTGACATGGAGAAGATCGCCGAGGCTGCCAAGACTGCTGAGGAGGCTGTTCTGCAGGAAACTGCTGCTCCTGAGGTCGTTGTGGAGGAGACTGTTGCTCAGGAGATTGTTGAGGAAAGCGTTTCTTCTGTCGCCACTGAAAACGACTCTTCTGTGGCTACTGCTTCTCCTGATGTCGAGGCACGTGAGGCACGTGAGACTCCTGAGGAACTGCCTGTTGTTGCAAACGACGAGGTTGAGACTGTTGTTGCGGAGAGTGTTGAGGCTGAGACTGTTGAGAGCGTTGTTCCTCCATTTGAGGAGGAGGGTACCAAGGTGGAGAGCTAAACAAGTAAATTCCACAAGAGAATCTTACTCAATTTGTACACCATTTAGTAAATTGGAGTAAATAAGAATTAACAAGTACCACAAGTAACCACCGAGTGATAGCGAGCAAGTAGTTGCCATGCAGTTGCAATTACGAGTAATTGGTAAAAGCTGTTGTCACTAATATGAGTTAAGCAAGCACAAGGTAAACTGTGTTCTATCTGACTAAAGATCTACCAATTCTCTTTTAGCACGTAACAGCCGCTCACCATAGCCCTCCTAAACCATCTGCTTACCGCAATACTTGCTTTTAAAAATTCTCACCACGTCTACCAGTTTATATATTTACTTTTTTTGCAGCCATTTTTTGCCACCATTTTTACCACACCCCCAAAACTCCGCCATATATAAAGCAACAGATCCCCCTCTCCATTTCAAGATCGTCGATTGACTCCAAACCACAACCCAGCTCTCGGTGTTTTCGGTACAGACGACAGAAACGGTCTCCCAAGGTAGCAGTTGCAGAATACCCCCAAACATATACAAATAGTCGTAGACGCAGACATTCCCCAGGGACAAACTGTTTCCTTATGACAATGTACGGACAATCTCCTTTCCACTTACCACTATATACCTTGATCAAAAATATAGCCCGATACGGGGGTCGAACCCGTAGCCTTTTGATATCCTTGTTAAGAGTCAAACGCTCTACCGATTGAGCTAACCAGGCTTATTTTGAAAAACGACTTTCCACCGTGCGACCTTGTTCGATAACTTATGTCACCTTGAAGGCCCCAACTTCTCCATCTCAGTTGTTTTCATTGTATTGAGTCAGACTTGAGTCAGCCTTATACAATAACTATTTCTAAATGCTGTTCTTAAAGTTTTTCATCAATTATTAAGGTCGATGGATATGGTGACTCAAATTTTAAAACTGTCATGGCGAACATGTCAACGTAAAGATACCATCTCCCACAATATTCAAGTATCTACCCCTATGTTCATAAAACGTTCTCACTTTCAAAAAAGAAGCCCGATACGGGGGTCGAACCCGTAGCCTTTTGATGTCTTTAATAAGAGTCAAACGCTCTACCGATTGAGCTAACCAGGCAGCTTATGTTTGCAAGATTTGCACAGCATCAACAAATGAAGCTGTTCCTTCAGGCTACTGCTTATATATAGATGTTGTAAGGTCTCTTCTCATTTGACGTTTTCAGGTGATTTGCAACCTTCAACATAAGACTTCTTAAATCGAGATATTTTCAGTAATCAAACAATTCAAGTGCACAGGTGGTATTAAGACACTTCGCCTACAGTCTCTAGCCACCTCCAACCTATGCCGACATCCTCCCACTCACTCCCTCCCTTTCACTCGCTCAGGTTGCATAAAACCTTGAGCAAAAATAAAAAAGAAGCCCGATACGGGGGTCGAACCCGTAGCCTTTTGATATCCTTACTAAGAGTCAAACGCTCTACCGATTGAGCTAACCAGGCACTTCTTGAAACCGAATGTATTCTTGGTTGCCGAATCATGCGGTCATTAGGCCGTTGGCCCCGAGTGCTGAAGTTCATGTCCTTCAGCTTGTTTTCTGCATAATATATGCTTTGCTTAATCTCTTAATTCGTTCTATTCCCATCCATATATATATACATCACTCCTCCACATTCACCAAGCTTCTACCTCTTGAATACACATCGTTCTTCACCTGTGTCACCCACTGCGCATAGACGCCACTTGCGATACGCAAAATGTCGCTAACAACAAAGACGGTCAACCCAATCGTCGGAGCATACCACAACTGGCTGCGTGCCCATACCCACAAGCCAATACCTGCGACTGTCAGTGCACCGCCCAACACAGCCAAGTTACGACCAACGGGTGGAAGTGAGCCATAAACCATTGCGTGTCCAAGCTGATAAACGACAGTCCAGGGGAGCATACCGACAGCCACTATATTGTCCACTATCGCCACAGTCTCCTTGGACCAACCAAAATGCTCAATCTGCAAGCTAATTAGACGTGTGCATGCAAGAACAGTCGTAAACCAGAACACGGCGAGTGCAATACTGCGAGCGTGGCGGAAAATGATGGCCATATTCAAAGCATTCGGTGCTGGTGCTATGGCATCTTCGCCGCGCTCACGGCGCTCATTACGCTCATTGCTGTGGTCATACATGCTGAGCAACAACGAAAAAATAGAGAACCCGATAGAAACTGAAACGAAATCCAACAGTCTTGTCTCCATCTTGTTTCCTGCAACAATGTTGACCGCCATGACCGCCGGACGGCCAAGTACAGTGCTCGCCAAAAGCACCGATAAAAACAAAATCACGGCAAAAATCCACACAAGCACCACAAGTCCCACGCAGCGCGCACGGAGATGCGGTGGTCTATAAACGACGACATGGCCAGTCTCATTGCTATCTCCAATATCTTCGTCATCACTGTGCACCTCATGCAGCTGCTCAGGCATAGGCTCTAAGAGTTCATCGTCCTTTGTGACCGCCACAAACATGCGCTTGAGCGACTCCCGTGAGTTGGTGTTACTGGCAGGGGCACGAACGTACTGGCCGTCAGGAACAAAGCAAGCGCTGATGTCTGGGTGCTCGGCAAAGATAGCACGCGCCTCCCGTGCACTCACTGGATGCGTGTAATCCGGAACCGCCAGTAAGAGCTGGTGGAATACCGACCGATACACCACATGTCCACGCTCCTGCGCGATGGGGGTGCCCAAGAGGAAGTGCAGGAGCCTGAGGCGATGCGAACTAAGCGCGAAAGCTTGCTTCCAGTAGATACATGCGTACTTGGCCACAACGGCGTGGCTCTTGAGATAACCTCCATAAAAGAGGAATATCATCGCGAACCAGGCACGGATGTCTGTAGTGAATACAATAGGGAAGAATCCTGGTACCGACTTTGGATCTTCCAACAAATAACGAAGTCCCCAAGTTACCGAGCCCAACCCAACAACAATGAATAACGAGTAGAATTTTGCACTCAAATAAATGCGCAGCAATTGCCATGCAAAGGGCAGCACAAATGCATCATGGATCAAGCGTGCGTTTGGATCGTCCGGCAGCCTGATGAAGTAAAGCACTCCTGGTCTCAATATCTGCGAACGTGCCATTCCAACAAACATCGCAAGCTGATACATGTACGCAGTTCCGATGGCCCAGTATACAAAGGTGCGCACATACAGTTGTTGGAGCGCAGGGTAGTGGGAAGTGAACAAGATGAAGTACATTCCACCGTGCTCGAATGTGCGGGCCAACAAGGGTGTAAGGCAAAAGTCAAGGAGCCAACCACAGTAAACGGGGAACAAAAACGCTTCAATGGCAAAGATGAGGAAGACTTTCGCAGTAGACACCACTTCGAAAAGGTAAGTGTATACCCGTCTATTGGGTCCGGTTACCGGCTTCTCACGTGCAATGTTCTGCATGACCGCATGGAACACTGTAAACACAATGGTGTAGCCAAACGAGATGGTGACGAGCCTTTCGGTGAGTGTCGGTGCTGTCTCTCCAAACAATACATTGTGGAAGGAACTCTGAATGAATTCCATCAAATATGCAGCCAGATTGTAGAGAGGAGACAGGGTATCAATATATCCAAGGACGGCAAGTGCTTTTGAGGAAGCATAGTCGAAGGCGTTCTCCAAAATTGCTGGTGTAAACCTCTTCGCCACGATTTTCCCCAAGAAAATAGCCAAGAGTCCAAGTAAACCAAAAGCCCTCGCAAAGAACCGTCCAACAACCTGTGGGAAAAAGTACACCGTGAACAAAAATACCATACTGATGACGTCTGCGATTGACATAAGAAGGAGAGGGGCATTCCAGTCAAAGTCTAGACGGAACTGGAAAAGGCCGTTGAAAAAGGCTCCGTCATCAGCATCATCTGCAATTCTGTCCTCCTCCTCCATGGCCGCCAACTGCGCGGCGACCGCTGCAGCTTCTGCAGCCGCCTCCTCGTCAGCCTCCAGCGGTGGAGGCATAAGGGCAGGTGGCTGATTGCGTGGGTCGTTCAAACGATGTACAATGTCCGCGACAGTGTCATTAGGGTCAACAACATCATCAGCCAGTTCTTGATCCAGACAGTTCTGTGCGAAAAAGTCATCAATGGCTTGTTGTCGGTAAATGGGGTTGTGAGCGTTAATGACGCGCATAGCTTGGACATCGTCGTAAAGTGACTTGTCCTCTTGGAGTGACAGAAAGGTATCCAAAGGAACTTCGACCGAGTGTGCATCAAAGAGAACACTTGGATACTCACGCGGAGGAACCTCAGTATTAGAGTTCGAGTGTGTACCTCTAGTCACACCGCCTCCATTTGCTTCTTCTCCATCATCTCCAATGTTTCTGTCATCGTCTCTCGATGCTATATTTGAAATTTCAGGGTTCTCATGCACTCTATTTATGTTGGAGCTGGCAGAGGTGCTAAAAATACCGCTCGCATTTTGGCTGCCAAAATGGTTGGACTCCTCACCCAACCCTTCACTATCAGTATCCCTTTGCAATGCAGCATTGTGATCATTGCTATTTCTACCGCGTGATGCTAGAGTTTCTTGCAGTTGTCTAATTTCTCTTTCTTGCCTATCCCTTTCTTCTCTCTCTGCGTCTGCTTGTTGTTGTCTTTCCCTCTCTTCTCTTTGCTGTCGTTCGCTCTCTTCTCTCTGTTGCAAATCTCTCTCTTCCCTCTCCCTCTCCTCTCTCTCCTTTTCTCCCTCCCTCTCTAGCATTTCCATCAAAGTTGGTCTCGGTGGCCTTCCGATCGCCTTCAACAAGCGTTTCGTATATGCCTCGTCACGCGTGACCCACTCGTGCTCGATGAAGAGTACCAAAAGAACAAGTGCTGCAGACATGCAGTAGCGCCACCCGCTGAGAAAGGTTTCCGTGAAGAAAGGCATGGCACGCAGGCTCCACGGGAGGCCCGCACCGCTTCCAAAGAGCAAAAACTCGACGTATCCAAACAGCGACCAACAAAGATGCGTGACCATTGCTGCGGGATTACGTGGGATTGGTTTGTTGGCTAGCGCCACCCTTTCGCTAACGTTTTCTGGCATGCCATCTAGAAAGGTATTCAAGGCCCTCGCAATCATCTTGCACTGTACAGGGACAAGGACTGCGAGGCAAACCACAGCAAGTGTGAGGACAGCCACACGCTTCACAACGCGGCGTGTAGTTCTGCATGCGGTTTGGGCCATCAATCTGATGGGGATCCGCCTAGGCATGTCGTCAGCATAGATGGTTTGGAATTGATAGTCGGAATGACAGATGTCACACTTCTCCGCGGACTTATTGGAGTGTTTTAACCACTCCATGAGACAGTCCTGGTGTACATAACGGATTGATCCTTTGCACCGGCACGGGTGGAAAAGGGGTTGTGCTGGTGTTCCCTCACCACGGCAAATACGACAGGAGGGATCCATGGTGTAGAAAAACGGTAAATCGAATATGAAGATAAATCGAATATGGGAACAAATCGATCAGAATAAATGAACATGAACAAATGAATAGATACACAGAAGAAAACGGGATGAGAAGTACAGATCGCAATGACAATGTGGATAGTTTGGAGGTGGTATAAACGGGAGAAGATGGTCTTTGAGTGATGATAACTGGACCGATGGAGGCAAAGTAGCATATTCAGTACCAAGAAAAATAACTTGACGACGATGACTGGCATGATCAATCCTACAACAATATGTAACTATTCTCTTTGATCTTGGCCATTTTATTTTATCATTGCGAGGACGTTATCATTTCAGCTCATCATCCGATTATGCTTCCAACTAAGCAACACTATAAATCGAGTACTTGTAGTTCTTCACGGGCTTTCCTCTGGTACCGACTGGTCGGATTGCCTGGACGTCTTTATAAAGGTGAAGGATACCAATACTGTAAAATTATGGGCGATATGTTTGTAGAATGATATGGTCAAGAATTAGTGAATTTTGCTCTTAGGAACCATTTTTATGGGAACTTTGCGAGGGAACTACTTCAGAAAATGAATTCACACTACGTTTGAAGTAATCAGATATGATGTTAATAAATTCACTATCTTATGTTAGCAAGAGCCTAGTGTGAATAAGCACGGCCATTGGGAAAAGCACAATTACTCAAACTATACACCCTGTTTTTTAAGAACTCATTCTATCAGCTTTCAATCTTCTACCAATTGCATGTCCGGAAAGCGGCCAATTTGAACTTCTGTTCCTGTTGATTGATTCTGCTATCTCACGGGCATTCAAGAGTCTGTCAGCCACAACTTTTCCATCTAATTGATGTCAACGAAAATTTCAGTATGGCTGCAAAAGCAATAAAAACACGATTCAACAAATAAGGAATAGCAACACATATGGGTAAACAAGGAGTGATGTTATGTACTCAAAACAACTAGAAACAAGGAAGTCCGTGGAGAAACATCCCTAGGAGTAACAGTACGAGTTGGTGGTCCAGATGGCAACTGCAATTCAGTATTGCTAGATCGCGTTCAGAACAGGGAACTTTAAGATATCCATAGAGTGAATCCCAGAACTAATGTTTTTGATAACTATCGAGTAGTTTCAGTATATATCGAGTACCTTGAAAACTCTGAATACTCCTTTTCTTTTTCTAATTTGATTATATTTTGAGAGAAACTTGCAAAACGTACACTTGAACATCAAAATGATTGAAGCAACAGCATAATCTCCCACAACCAAGACATTCCTAACGTTAGAAACAAGGGGTTCACGGAGTCAGTCATCCTAACAATCTTACTTTCCGTCCTTTTAGAGGTATTATTGATAGGAGCCTTGGAAATCTTGGATTCAGATCTTTTGGTGAGGCCGAAGTACAATACTGTCAGCACCGCAGTCTGGTTGTATTATGGTTTATCTTTTGAATGCCTTTTTATGACCTCGAATGCCAGATTCTTACCGTTCGTTAATTGGCAGATGATTATATTGGACACCACGGGATTTATTACTGAATACCACGGGAAAATTGCTTTAAAATCACTGTAAACTACACCCAATGCCATGGGAATCACATGTGTATACCACGGGTAACACTACCGAATATCACAGGAAAATACCTCTGCCATTGGAAAATACCTCTGAAGACCACTGGAAAATACCTCTGAGGACCACTCGAAAATACCTCTGAGGACCACTCGAAAATACCTCTGAGGACCATTGGAAACTACTGCCGAATATAACTAGAAAATACCACTGAATACTGAATTATTATGGTAGAATGTAGAAAAGTCAATTTTCACTGGGATTTACACGGAAATTGATGGGAATACCGGAAACTACCGGCTATATCGTTGCAAGAGTTGGTTCGACGGAGTCATGTGCCCTACAGTTTGGATTCTCAATTCGGATTTGTGTCCAAGAATATACAAACCACCAGTCCAAAAATTTCCATATCCAGGAAAAAACTGTACAAAGTTGTACTAAACAAATTTCAAGCCTTTACGTTCCCTTGCAATTACGGAAACGATTTCTCCATGTAAGGAATTTAATTCATATGCTTAGAAGCAAGTAGCGCACGTTATACATGGAATTAAGTGAATTGGTGAATACCTTTATGCATAGATCTTCATTAGTAAAGACTAATTTTAACCAATCAAGCTGCAGAGTTGATGGGCCATGAGATGTGCCGTTCGATGAATTACATTGTGGCACCCATAATAAAGGACAAGAGCTTTTCGTGCCGTCATGGAGTTGAACGGATTTAAGGCGCCTTCATTTTATTACTCTTGCATTTTTACTTCAGTACGTTGAATGACCACAGATGTTTGCTTTTACAACTTTTGGCCAGGCCTCCCGATTCATTTGCACTTCTCACATTACTTCCCAATTCATTGCATTTTTCACGTTTTTTCCCCACAATTTCACACTCTTTCACCAAAACAGTTCCGTTTCATCGCTATCTCCGTTTAAAGTCAACCCCACAGGTTGCAATGCCACCTGGCTACGGTGGACTTCATTTCATGGAATTTGCTGCCTTTACCGGATGAAGGCACCCCTTCTTTGGGTCCCTTTCGTCTGTATTAGTCGACGTCACCTCGGGTACATCGAGTACCCCAAAATTTCAAGATTAGCGCGGTGCTTTCCCCCGATTGTGTCTTTCGGAACTATTGCCGAAGTATATGAGACCCTTCCAAAGATCCGCGATTATAGTAGTTTAATATCATCGTTTATCTCAGACAAGGTAAACAGTCACGTCTGTTAATCTACCTTTTTATAGAACACTATTGAATGTCTGCCGAAATCTCAAAGTTTTCTGTTTCGTAGTTGGACCCTTCTATTATCTTTGTACTCCAAATTCCCATTACGAAAAATTCCATACACAATAGTTTCACAATCTTATTGTTATCAAGCAAGCACCAGCGCGTGCTCAAATCTCCACTCTTCTAACAATAAAGTTACTGTTCAATTCGCGAAACCCGCAGAAATGCCTTTGTGTAAATACGAGAGAACTTGCCGAGCTACTTCGCCTTAGCGAAGTCATTTTCCGCACAGCACAATTCATCGCCTGTAATTCACATCTCGTAATTGTTTGGGACACTATAACAATGCGGAAAGATAATTCAAATGCATTTCGTGTATTGCCCATCTCTGAAGCATATTTAGCTTTTTGACTAATCAGCTTTTACGAGCCCGCCCGCGTAGCAAACCGTTTTTAAACCTTGCTTTTCTCCGTGGATTACTTGCCATGAGATTCATGCAACTTAATTTTCTGCTCCAACATTACGGAAATATGTCAAGAGTACAAGCAGCTGTGACGCATTAGCAATCCTTCTCATTCACTATCAATCATGCCATAATCTTATTAATGACCATGTAGTTCACCATCACGGCCATCGCCGTAAAAAAAGAACTTTCCAAACAATTACCCTGTTAGTAGATTCCTGAACATCTCCGTAAATGTGGAGTTCAAAACCCCAACAATAAAACTTCCTTCCACAATAGTAACCTTGTGACTCAAAACCTTCGGAAATCTCTATGTAGGTCATAAGCTCATAACCGCCGGACCTGTGAAGACTGTGGGTTTCCTAACATGTGCTCCATACTTTATGCACAGACGGTAAAGTTGGCAAGTGTACTTTGGAACCCCACCTTTTGCATCTCAATCAGATGTATTTCGATTTGACACTCACAATGTAGTTGAAGCTTAACCTTTGGAGATATCGATCAGTTGGGAAGGTACTATCTTATCTCACACAAGCCAAATCAAAACTCCCTTCAGACTTTCCAACGATTAAATTTGCGTAGGATTTTTCCGAACCAAGGCTAGGTGCAAATAGCATGTGACCAGGGCAAAAAACCATATTGGAATATGAACCTTTTCCATGAACTACTCGCGCTACAGATGAGATTGTGCCGCGTTCACGTTGTGCTTTTCAGGGCTCGAGTATTAGGGGGCTCCAAAGGCGTTCTTGGAACTTCTTGGTGCTTGTCGATACCAACAGTAGTGGGCGGACTTGTCGGTTGCAAAAACTAGCCATTTTACCACAACAAAAGCTTCAAGCTAACTTGTACACCCTCGTCGCGGGTAACACAAATCGCTTCGAATCAGCGGCAAACTTCAGGCTTTTCCATTCCTTTCGAGACACTTTTTCCAATGCACAAAGGCTATAATATTTTAGAAATTGCCGTATTCCACACGTATATGCCTGCTACTATCACCGGCTTTACGTATGGATTTGCGCCTGTGTGAGGCCCTGAGTCCTGTACTCTCCCAAATAGTACATGAGGTTTCCCAGAATATCTTTGTGAAAACTTTTGCAATCAAGTGTCTGGATTTTTCACAACTCGTATTTCATGTTCGGTCAGGCGTGATTCCCCAGGTAGTATATAACCCTGCTGTTTAGACTGTAACTTTCATCTCAAACAAACTATCACAGCAATGTTCAAAGGCTTACTTGTTTTGTCTCTTTGGATTGTTGCCAATGCAAATGCATTGACCATTTCATCCCCTAGGGTCGACAGCGGTACTATTGACCTCAGTATTGGCGACATCACCATCAAGTCTGGTGCTTACTGGTCCATTATCAACAATGCTTTGAGTGCGTTTGCTGGTGACCTCACTGTTGAATCAAATGCTGGATTTTACATCACTTCATCAAGCCCTCTCATCGCTTTGCAGGTCTTGCTTGCAGGAGTGTTGAACACTATCAAAAATGACGGTATTGTCTCTTTCAACTCAGTCGACTCATTGACAACTCCAAACTATGCTCTTGCTGGTCTTTCCTTCCAAAACAACGGACAAATGTACTTTGCTGCAGATGGAAGTATTGGTGTTCCTGTTATGTCTATCACAGCCCTTTCTTTCACAAACAACGGTGCCCTCACATTTTATCAGAAGACTAGATCGACAGGAGTTGTTACCCTTGGAGCACCAGGTACCTCGATTACAAACGATGGAAGTATCTGCCTTCATAACGAAGTCTATGTCCAAACAACTATTGTTAGAGGATCTGGTTGTGTCGTTGTGGGTCAGGGTTCCACTGTTAACATCAGAAACTCCTTGTTGAGCTTTTCGCCAACTCAAAACATCAACTTGCAAAGCGCAAGCTCAAATGTCCTCGTTGCAGCTTTGAGTTTGTCCCAAACGTTCCTCGTCTCGGGATATGGTAATGGTAACTCGATTGGATTATCCTTGCCTCTTAACGTCGGTACAATTTTCCTCCCAGGCACACCGTTCTCGTACGATGCTACCAATGGTATCTTGACACTTTTCTCGGGATTGTTAAGCCAGAAGTTCAAGATCGGTACAGGATATAACCCAAGTCTTTTCAAGGTTGTCAATGGTGACTTCGGCGCTGGAATTGATCTTATTTTGAACGGCGCGGTCGTCTATAACGGTCCTATTCCCTCAGGAGCGACTCAAGCCAATTGTCAACCCTGTCTTCCTTTGCCAGAATACCCAACTACCACACCAAGTCTGGCACCTTCTTCAGCACCTTCATCGGCACCTTCGTCTGAACCATCTTCGGCACCTTCATCGGCACCTTCGTCTGAACCATCTTCGGCACCTTCATCGGCACCTTCGTCTGAACCATCTTCGGCTCCTTCATCGGCACCTTCATCTGAACCATCTTCGGCTCCTTCATCGGCACCTTCGTCTGAACCATCTTCGGCTCCTTCATCGGCACCTTCTTCTGAACCATCTTCAGCACCTTCGTCTGAACCATCTTCGGCTCCTTCATCGGCACCTTCGTCTGAACCATCTTCGGCTCCTTCGTCGGCTCCATCTAATGAGCCTTCTTCGGCTCCTTCGTCTGAGCCATCGTCGGCACCATCGTCAGCTCCTTCGTCTGGTCCATCTTCTGGTCCATCGTCATACCCATTCACTGACTACACCACCACTATCACCACTACCAACAGTGATGGCTCTTCTTTAACCGAGACTGCTGAGGTTATCGTTTCCACTGACTCTGCTGGAAGCTTGTACACTTCGACTTCGATCTTCCCAACTTCATCTGTCCCATCTTCGGCTCCGTCATCTGGTCCATCGTCATACCCATTCACTGACTACACCACCACTATTACCACTACCAACAGTGATGGCTCTTCTTTAACCGAGACTGCTGAGGTTATCGTTTCCACTGACTCTGCTGGAAGCTTGTACACTTCGACTTCGATCTTCCCAACATCGTCCGTTCCATCGTCCGGTCCATCGTCTGGTCCATCTTCTGGTCCATCGTCGTACCCATTCACTGACTACACCACCACTATTACCACTACCAACAGTGATGGCTCTCCATTGACTGAGACAGCTGAAGTCATCGTTTCCACTGACTCTGCTGGAAGCTTGTACACTTCGACTTCGATCTTCCCAACTTCATCTGTCCCATCTTCGGCTCCGTCATCTGGTCCATCGTCATACCCATTCACTGACTACACCACCACTATTACCACTACCAACAGTGATGGCTCTTCTTTAACCGAGACTGCTGAGGTTATCGTTTCCACTGACTCTGCTGGAAGCTTGTACACTTCGACTTCGATCTTCCCAACATCGTCCGTTCCATCGTCCGGTCCATCGTCTGGTCCATCTTCTGGTCCATCGTCGTACCCATTCACTGACTACACCACCACTATTACCACTACCAACAGTGATGGCTCTCCATTGACTGAGACAGCTGAAGTCATCGTTTCCACTGACTCTGCTGGAAGCTTTTACACTTCAACTTCGATCTTCCCAACGTCGTCCGTTCCATCGTCTGCTCCATCGTCGTACCCATTCACTGACTACACCACCACTATTACCACTACCAACAGTGATGGCTCTCCATTGACTGAGACCGCTGAAGTTATCGTGTCGACTGACTCTGCTGGAAGCTTGTACACTTCAACTTCGATCTTCCCAACATCTTCCGTTCCATCATCTGGTCCATCATCTTACCCATTCACCGACTACACAACCACTTTTACCACCACTAATAGTGACGGATCTCCTGCCACTAAAACTGGTGAAGTCATTGTGACAACAGACTCGGCTGGTCATTTGTACACTACTACTTCCCTTATTACCGGTTCTTCTGCCTCAACTCCAAGCTTCACACCTACTACTGTTACCACCTCTTCTACTTCCGCACCACCAAGCACAACAACTGATGGTGGAAATGGTAACAACGGAAACGGTAATGGTAACAATGGAAACGGTAATGGTAATGGAAACAATAACGGTTCTGGCAACAACGGTTCTGGTGACAACGGTTCTGGTAACAACGGTTCTGGTAACAACGGTTCTGGTAACAACGGTTCTGGTAACAACGGTTCTGGCAACAATGGTTCTGGTAACAATGGTTCTGGAAACAACGGTTCTGGTAACAATGGTTCTGGTAACAACGGTTCCGGCTCTGGCTCTGGTAACAGCGGCTCTGGCTCTGGTAACAACGGCGCAGGTTCAGGATCTGGCTCTGGTAACAACGGTTCTGGTAACTCTGGCTCTGGCTCTGGTTCTGGCTCTGGCTCTGGCTCTGGTTCTGGCTCTGGCTCTGGCTCTGGCTCTGGCTCTGGCTCTGGCTCTGGCTCTGGCTCTGGTTCTGGCTCTGGCTCTGGCTCTGGCTCTGGATCTGGCTCTGGATCTGGCTCTGGATCTGGCTCTGGATCTGGCTCTGGTTCTGGCTCTGGCTCTGGATCTGGTAACTCTGGATCTGGTAACTCTGGCAGCTCCGGTTCTGGCTCCTCCGGTTCTGGTAGCTCTGGTAGCTCTGGCTCTGGCTCCGGTTCTGGTTCCTCCGGTTCTGGTAGCTCTGGTAGCTCTGGTAGCTCTGGCTCCTCTGGCTCTGGCTCCTCTGGCTCCTCTGGCTCTGGTTCTGGCTCTGGCTCCTCCGGTTCTGGCTCCTCTGGCTCTGGCTCCTCTGGCTCTGGCTCTGGCTCCTCTGGCTCTGGCTCCTCCAGCACTCCTACCGTTGGTGCTTCTCAGAATTCAGCTACTGCCACCAGAATGTCCTGGACCTTAGTGTTTGCAGTCCTTGCATTCTCATTCATGTGAGGATTGGACCTTCAATCAAAGTCAAGTTGACTTTTGCGCAAAGGCAAATCGCTGGTGGGAACGTTTATACCCCCATCACGATTGTAATCATGCTGTTCGGTCTTTTAGTTACCCTTCGTTAATTCTTCGTATTATAATATATTTCTGAATTGGTTTAATTTCCGCTGTAACAAAAGTAAAAAAACGTTGCAAAAGTATAAATAAAGCTGCAAAAGTAATAAACTGCAAAAGTATAAAACTGCAAAAGTAAAAAATGCAATAAAACTGCAAATGAAAAAATGCAATAAAACTGCAAATGAAAAAAATGCAAAAGTATAAAACTGCATATACAAAGATACAAAACTGCAAATGCAAAAGAATAGCTGCAAATACGATCTGCTGAAGTTACTCTCAAACCCTAATCATACGTCATCCTCTAAATACAAAACATCCAATATATTAATCGACTATACTCTAAGCCTTATCTAAGCAGCAATCTCTCTTCTCTTGAACTCAAGAATCAAGTCATCCTTAGGGAAGATGGTTGCAAACACCTTAATCTCCTCACTCAACTCGGTCTTGTGGTGGACCAAGTCCGAGTTCATACAAATCTTACCCAACATACCAGTGAACAACTGGACAACATAGTTCTTACCCAAACACTTGTGTGGACCAGTACCGAAAGGCAACCAGTTTCTGTTCTCCATTTCCTTGGTAGGGTTCTCCCATCTCTCTGGAATGAAGCTGTCTGGGTCGTCATAGACCTCAGGGTCGTGCAAGGCAGGGTACAAAGTTGGGACCACCATGGCACCCTTTGGAACAGTGTACTCCTTGGTGATTGGGAAGTTTTCCTTCACCATGTATGGCACCATCAAGACAGGAGGTCTGTAACGCAAGGTCTCCAAAACGACGGCATTGGTGTACTTCATCTCGGAAATGAGCTTCAAGTCCAAAGAAACAGACTTGTCGTTGTTACGGACGCTCATCTGCTCCGCGCGGATCTTTTCAGCAATTTCAGGACGGTCAGCGACAATCTGGAACAACCAACAAGCGAGCGAAGAAGAAGCATCCTGAGAAGCAAACAAGAAGGTGAAGATGGCCTCGGAAATCTCACGGTTGGAGAACTCACGCACCAACAAGTGCTCGTCCTCCTCGGTAAAGTCACCGTTTTCACGCTTGTGCTTGGCTTCCTTCATCAAGTAAACCCACTCATCCATAACACAACCAGGCTTTCCACCTTCTTCGTTGATGTACTTCTTGGACATCTCTGCGCACTTCTCGAAAATCAACATGGTTTCGTGGGCAATCTTTCTTCCGTACCAAGTTTTGGTGTAAGGGATCATGAGTGGGAAGTTGACAAGCTCAAGAGCAGCAGTAATACGGTAGTAGTTCTCGGCGATCTCAGCAATCTGCTCCTCGCGGATGTAGTCACCACAGAAAGTACGCAAGGAAAGAGCACACAAAAATTCACGGAACTCGGGGAAAAACTCACGTGGACCGTCGTAACCAATAAACTTCTCAAGGTAGAGGTCCATGTACTTCTCCTGGACCTTGATGTAGATTTCCAAGGCCTGGGTGGTGAACAACCCCTTCAACGACTTACGGTAGTCCGAGTGGGCCTTTCCGTCAAGGAAAACCCAGTTGGAAGGACGCAAAATCTTGTATGCACTATCAACCACACAAGGACGAACGTACTTTGGAGAACTCAAGATCTTTCTAGCAAGGTCACGGTCAGAAGCAATGACAACAAACTTGTGGAAGATGGAAACACACGAGAGCTTACCGGAGTCCCACTTGGCCTTGTATTCCTCGAACTTAGGGTCAAGAGATTCCAAGAAGGGTCCGATGATGGGCCAAATCTTGAACGCAGGGCCTGCGATGGAGCCCTTGCGGATTTGGTACATAACCTGGTCATAAGTCAAGCCCAAAACAATGAACGTGATGGTCCACTGCCACCATGTGACAGAGGATACATATTCAACGAATGGGTTGGAGAGCTCAAGCGCAATCGGTTGGGTCGAATTCATCTTGGAAAACAAAAAAACAGAGAAAACAGAACATTTATAAGAGATTAGGGATCAGGCGAGTACAAAAAAATAGCACTGCCAAAAGTAACCCAGAAAGTGAGCTGACAGTCCGTATAAGGTTTTTGATGGCGCTTATAAACCCTAACCAACTTGCCAGTACCCTTACTACACTCTCTCGCACTCCCTCGTTTAGCTCGTATAACGGAACAAATGGGACAGCCGAGATTATTAAGGAGTCACGTGGACGGAGTTAAAAAACGAGTATGCCGATCAAACGATCCGGGATTGTCGTTAACGGGAGCACACAAAGAGGTGACAGGCCCTCCAGAGAGGGGTATCCTCCTAGTATTCGCTATTGTTTGAGTACTGCGCTTTTCTGTCGCTTTTTGCAGAAGATGTGGTACTTTTCTTGTCAAAGTGTCTTTTCTTGTGTCATTGTGTCAGACGCGAAGGCTTTGCGATGATTATGTAAGGCTGGAAGAAGCATAAGAGGGGATACAGAGGGGAATAAACAGTATGTTCTTTGAGAGTGACAAGAGTGACAAGGAAGTGTGACAAGAAAGAGTTACAAGAGTTACAGAAACAGTTACTATAAAGTTACAAGGAATAAGCACTATGTTCATCAATCATGAACATATCAAGTATATGCGTGAATTGCGTAAGTCATCTTGCTTTTTTTCCACATAGGTTTCATCCGATTCTGTACTCCTTACAGTCACAAGCGGATTTGCCTATAGAAAAGGGTTTCCTCCGAATTTTGCATTTATAAAAGCAGATACCCAAGACGTAGGTTTTTTCTTAGATAACCACAATTTTAAAACTCCAAGCAAATCTCGTTTTCCTGATTAATATAATCGATTATCAAACATTTTGAAAGGACTTTCAGTAACAAACATGAACAAACATGAACAAAAAACATGAACAAACATGAACAAAAAACATGAACAAACATGAACAAACATTGACGAACAAGCATTGAACAAACATTGACGAACAAGCATTGAACTAATATTGAACTAGCAAACATTTAACAACCTTCAACATTTAACAACCTTCAACATTGAACTACCTTCAACATTGAACTAACATTGACATTTTATCTTGTCATTTCCATACTACACTGTACTTTCCTTGGTCTCTTGTCTGATTCTCTAATTCGATTGATCTTTTCTACTGACCCTTTCTACTTCTATCTTTTTTCCCCATACAACATTTTCGAAATTTATTTTGTCTCCAATTATTGCCACCATGTCCGACGACCCAATCAAAGCAGAAAAGGACTTCAGTGCCATCCTCGATGAGCAATTCCCATCCATCGAGGCGCTCCCCGCCCGTGAGGCCACTGAGAAGTACCTTGCGCTCGAAAAGCAGACCCGTCAGGCCGCCGATGCGCCATCGTCCAAGAGAGTGCTCACCAAGATTGTCGACACTCTTGCAAACGCTGGCGAGTGGGAGTACTTGAACGATTTGATTGTGAGCTTGCTGAAGAAACATGGTCAGTTGAAGCTGTCGATCCAGACGTTCATCCAATCGGTGATTGCACACTTGGACGAGCTTGACGAGTCGACAAAGGCACAGTTGAACACCAAGATCAAATTGATCGAAACCATCCGCACAGTCGCCGACAAAAAGATCTTTGTTGAGGTGGAGCGTGCCACGGTGTCGAAGAAGTTGGCCGAGATCCAGCTCGAGCACTTTGATGACTTGGACCGCGCCGTAGAGATCTTGTGCGACCTCCAGGTGGAAACATACTCGCTCATGCCATTTGCAGACAAGGTGCAATACATCTTGGACCAGATCAAGCTCACACTCAGAAAGGGAGATTTTGCGCAAGCCAAGGTGTTGAGTCGTAAGATCCTCATCAAAACGTTGAAGAACCATCCGGAATACAAAGCCACATACTTGCGTTATTTGATCGATATCGCCACACACGAAAACGACTACCTTGTGATTGTCACCAACATCCTCTTGTTGATTGAGCTCGACGAGGTGAAGAACAACTCGTCCGAATTCGGCAGTTTGCTCGTGGCAGCAATCTACTACGTTGTGTTGGCCGCACACGAGCCTCGTCAACACGACTTGATACACAGAATCAAGGACTCTGCCGTGTTCCGTAAGAATGTCGATGCGCAAATCTACGCGTTGTTGGACATTTTCACCACTAGCGAATTGATCCATTGGTCCAACATCGAGCAGCTGTACAGAACACACTTGGAGCAGTCGCTGATCTTCCAGAGTAAAACCAACTATACTGCCCTCCAGCACCGCATCATCGAGCACAACCTCCGTGTTGTGAACCAGTACTACCAGTTCATTCGCTTGGAGCGTTTGCAGTACCTTTTGCAATTGAGCGCAGAAGAAACCGAGCAGCACGTGTGCGAGTTGGTGAACAAGGGCATGATCAACGCCAAGATCAACAGACCACAGGGTATCGTCAAGTTCGACAAGGTCGTCAAGGAGAAGAAGAAGGAGGTGGAGAAGAAGAAGACGGGCGAGGAAGAATACAGAAACCCAAGAGATGAGGGCGACAGTCACGTGAACGAGTTGTTGAACGAGTGGTGTTATGATGTGGACAGATTGTTGGAGGAGGTTGACAGCATTGGTCACTTGATCAACAAGGAGGAGATGATGTATGGAATTAAGCAGGTTAAAGTATAGGCTAGAATGAGGAAGAAAGGAAATGCTGTAGAGAGGTAAGGAGTTGAAGTGAGGAGTAGAATTGAGGAGTAAAAGTAAGGAGGACAAGTAAGGAGTAGAAGTAAGGAGTAAAAGTAAGGAGTATGAGTAAGGAGTAAAAGTAAGGAGTAGAAGTGAGGAAGTAAACGTAAGGAGTACAAGTACGGAAGTAAAAGGAGATTTTAAGATTTGAATTCGTAAGTAGTTTGAAGTTGTTTGGCCGTGTGATAGCTTAAATTGGTGGCTGTGAAGAAACAAATATGGTCTAGGAAAATTGGAAAAGGCTAGATGTCAAGAATTGACAATATTCGAGAATCTATGATTATTCAATCGCTTACATTCGCTCATTACGCTGATTGACTAGCCCATGCTGAATTTCCCCTGTTATCAGATTAAACTTCTATTGGTTCACGTGGGTAGTCATCCATGGTTTGTATTTTCGCTCCGCGGAGCCTCCGACACGGTTATAGACGGCAATTCGCAGTCGGTTATGTGGTCCAGATTGCCGCCACTCTTATCGGCTGTGGTTTCCGAGAAGGACATAGGGTGGCCAAGAATATGTGATCGTTTTAGAATGGTTTAAAGCGATCATTCAGGGCACGTTGTCAGATCGGCAGAATTAATGTTATCTTTGTGTTGAAAACTTGTACAGTATTGTTCTTAGTAAGCGCTTCAGTAGCTGCATAGTATAACAGTATAAAGGACATTAACAATTCAAGGAAGGTATTATAGTGTGCATTTTGTTGAAGGGACGTTGGTATTTAAGGGTATTGTATTTAAGGGAATTGTATTTAAGGACATTAGTTTTTAAGACATTGATATTAAGGACATTTGGATTTTCATGAATCTTTGGTACATCCAGAATTTAACTCAGAAGACACCTTCTATTCATGTGCTATCCTTCGCCCAATCATTTCATTTTCATTGACTCCTCGGAATGTGGTTCTTCGGTCAGCCGTGCCTTTTTAGGAAGTATTTTGTATGACATCATAACACCGATTCGTATTTGGAGTTCACAAAACACGAGTAATAAAGTATAAATGGGGTACGATTCCAACGTGTCCATAACACTTTACATAACATGGATTTAAACGACACATTACCAGACTATGCAGAGAACAATCCTCGAGAATTGACCAATGAAGTGATCAAAGTACAGCTTGAGAACTTCAGAAACAGGAACAACCCACAAACCACACAAGATCTCGAACTTCCACCTTTTGCGAAACTCCTTCACAATGCACAAAACGATCATTTTGCCACCTTCAGAGTGAAGCTGGGGATTTTGGGTGTTGAGGACCAGTGTGAGAAGAGGTTCCCCACGGTGGTGGAAATGGTTGCCCACTTGAAACTATTGAAGGCATTCGAGGTGATGAAGAAGAAGATCACCAGCTCCAGGGACCCTGAATACGGGGCCAAAGCATGGCAAGTATTTGTTACCAATGCCGTTCGCCGTTTTGTTGTCTTGGTTACATGCTTAAGACCCACCAAAAACGGACGGAAGCGCGAAAAATGGAATAGTGAGGCCGTTGCGTTTGCCAATGGCAAACGAGCCTTTAATTCAAAGGCTTTTGCAAACTTCTTGCCTCCGCTCGATGTGCTCATGGTATGGCATTCATTCCTTCTCAACCCACGGCTGTACTACGATGCATTTATACGAAAACAGTTCCTTGAGTTCGCAAGCTTTCCATTCCCATTAAAAGAGATTGCAAATGCAATTGATAACCACAATTTTATATACGACCCTTCGGACGATTACGTCATCAACTACTTTGCCCATATCAACGAGTTCATTAAGTGCAACAAGCAGAGCGCAGTGGGAGACCTCTTCATTTACCACGTTCACGAGAACTTTGAGATGTACTCATATTTGGTGGATGTTCGTTGTCCAATTTGTGATAAGGAATTGGTGACTGACGTTCCATATACCAATGATGCCAATACTGGATTTGCTGATCGGGAATTTTTGCAATTCAAGAACGGACCTTGTCAATGCCCCTATTCATCTGAAATAACACACAATGAGTTGCAAAAGCGTCAACTATTTGCGGATGCTCAAAAGGAAATTCCACCCCCGGGTGTGGTAAGGTACTTCTCTCAGATGTTGTGCGAGGGTAAATCTGACCCTTACTATGCCAAATTAGGTGCGGTGTGGACGGAATTCTTAAAGACTGAGAATATCCTCCGCACAGAGTTTGGCACCCTCGAAATCGCACTGCTGATGGAAAAGGTTCTTCAGAAACGCGAAATTAACAAGCTCAAATATTACCACAGCATGTCGAGACTCTTGCGAGTGTACGTGGAGCTGAACTTGGTCCATTTGACGGTGCGAATGGGTGATCTTCCATATGACGTCATGGAATTTCACCAAGATCTAGTGGGGTGTGTTCTCAGACAGGGTAAGTTTGTGGACAAGATGAACTCTTTGGATTTACTACACACCCCCGCAGTGAAGGAGATCACAGCATGTGTGTTGTTGAGGTATAACCGCTTTTTTGATCTCCTTGCCAAAAGCAAGAATATGTTGGTACCTACCTTGGATATTGACCTTGGATGGCACACGCACCAGCTCTCTGCAAATTACTACTTCCAGTCATGCTGGAAGGACGGGAGAATAATCGACCATGATGACAAAATCGATCTGAGTAGGTTGGATGACGGTTTTGAGCGAACCTCGCGGCTCTACCGCAAGAAATACAGCGAGGACTACCTGATTTGTCTCTGCTGGTACTGTTTGACACATCGGGTTCGTTCCAAGGGTAAGTTTTCCAAGCTTGTTAATTCGAAAGATGCGAAGCAGAATGGAAACTCGGCAGAGGACTGCTTGACTCATATGAGCACTCACAACGCCATTGAGCTTCTCTCGTACAAAACAGTGCACAAGAAGCAAAAAATCGCCAAAGGGTACGGAAAAAATGAGGACGAAATGCCCTGGAGGAAGGATAACAAACGGTACGGTCCAATGTATCCAGATTTTTATGTGATGCCACCTTATACGCCGATCCCTGTTGAACATTGCCATCTTTATAGAGGAAGCTGCTGTACTTTGGCAGGAGGTTCATGTGGAACCGGCGGAGGTGGTTGTGGAAGCAGTAGTGCTGGTGGATGTGGAAGTGGAGGTAGCATTGGAGGGGGAGATGGAGGAAGTAGTGGTGGTGGATGTGGAGGAGGTTGTGGAGGTGGTGGTTGTGGTGGCTCGTGAATAGAAATTGTAAGTCAAGAATATTTGATAATTTGCACCCAAAATCATTCAAAAAATAGCAAATTCTGAACAAACTCGGAAAAATAGGGAACAAGTTTAGGGACAAAGTAAGGGAAGTCCAGGGACACATCCAGGAACAAATTCTGAGATCTGGAACAAGGTCATTGAATGAACTTGGTTTCTCTAAGATCAATCCAATCAATTGCACGCGTTCATTGAACCAATTCTATTCTACCAAATTGACCCAATCATTTGCACCCAATTTGTACTCAATTTCTTTCGCACCCAATTATTGTACTCAATTTCTTTTGCACCCATTTCTTTCAAATTCATCACTTCCAACTCTCCTCGATTACATCTTCTCCCATATTCTCTTTCCGATACTTGCATGTTCACTTTTTTCACTTTTTAGGATCGTTAAATATCTGGTGATATCTGTGACGATCCTTACATAAGCTATTTAAACTTTAACCCATTTAACGCTGTCTGCATGTTTGGAATCCTTGAGCGTTTTCCACCCGAAATCTTCGCTCGGGTAGTGGATTTCCTCGACAGGGACGACTTGCGGTACCTCTTACTGGTTCCGTTTGCCAGAGATGCGTGCTACGAGAAGCTTTTTGAGGCGATGGAAATAAATGAAACTAGGTTACCCGAGAATTTTGGGACTTCTACACAAGGGTATCATCCCCACACCCAATTCCATGGACACCTTTCTGAACAAGACAAGTTCCAAGGGCTGTCAGCAGTGACGTTGCAGTACCGACTTGAAAGCATTCTTGAATTCCCGTTGACTTTCGTGTGTTGGAAAGACGCGCGAGATTTCTTAGAAACAACCAAGGTTCAACCTAAGAAAGTGACCTTCGTTGGCGAATTGAAAAGCTTGAAGGTTTGCATTCGAGAATTGTTCTCGAAACTTGCCTGCGAGACGTATGACGTCAAGTTAATCAATGATGAAAATGAAATCTCCATTGACGACTTGGATGGTATACCCATTTCAAGATTAGATTTGCGAAAGTTTGACTTGACCAAAATGAAATGGCCGCCAACCTTACGGCATCTTAAGTTGTGGCAGTGCACTGGAAAAGAATACCCTAGAAACCTACTGACTTTAGAAGGCAGTTTTGACAATGATAATTTTCCAACATCATTAAACAGACTCACAATTCGGTCGTCCGAAGGGCTAGACTTCTCTTTCTTGAAAGATTTAGTGTCTTTGGATGCCCAGAGTCTTGTTGACTGTACGTTTCCAAAGGGCTTGAAATCACTTCAAGGTACGAAAAGCGATGGTTTAGGCTCCCTCTTAGGTACTCTGTTGGAAATCTTACATCTATATTCCCTTTACTTCTTAGAAGATATGGGCCCTCTTACGTATTTAGACCAGCTTTCACACCTTAAAGAGTTGAGTTTAGGTGCTCATTTAGGAGCTCCCGAATTAGTTGAGCTCGCAGAAGGTCCCGAAAATACGCCCACTGGAAAGAAAGAGGAGCATTTGGTGATAAGGCCCTCTCTTCCTGTTAACTTAGAACTGCTCACATTGAACATGAAAAATATATGGTCTGGCGAAATTCTCAAGGATCTCAAGTACTTGAAACACCTTACGTTCGTCACGGGTGGCCATCCTCTCATGGGCGATGGTACTTACAATAGTGAGTATGGTGAAATAATACTCCCTGATAGTTTGCAATCATTTGCATTGGCCAGAATGCCATTGAATCACTTGAAGTGGAATATTGGAAGTATATCATTGAAGTCTTTGAGTATATTTCGGGTGGGCTTCCGTATAGACTGCTCAGCACTTCCTACCTCGTTGGAGGTTCTCCACCTCTCGTACTGTAAAGTCAAGAAGGCTCACGTGAATCACTTGGTAAACTTGAGGACATTGGAGCTCACTCACAATTTCATCTTCTCATTGGAATTGGGCAACTTGAAGTTGTTGCAAAAATTGAATCTCGAGGCCAACCGCTTACTGTTTTTGGACGTGGGTAATTTGCAGCAATTGAAATTTTTGAATATCAGTGCGAACGCAATTAAGAGTCTTGATAACGTCAAAGTCGGCCCTAGTTTGAGAAGGCTCGTTGCAGAAGACTGTGACATTCAGAAATTGACCCGCATTGACGTCGAGGAACTTTATTTGTGGAAAAATCAAATAGGCGAAGTGAGTGACGATTTCAAAGACCTGAAAATCAACTCTCTTAAATTGGTTTGGTGGAAAATGGCCGACAATCTAGACTTGGAAAAGTTACCAAACCTCCAAATTTTACGACTTAGAACAACTTCAGTTGTGGAGGGAAACCTTCCCGAAAGACTATTGTTTGCACACTTCGACTGTAAGTGCTATGTCCTGTCGTATTCGAATACACCACTTCGAAGCCTCGTGAATATCGGAACAGGAAAGTATTACTATCTTTTCGGGAAGAGGAAAGTTTACTGGGAGGCTAAAGAAAGGGGAAAGAAGAGGAGAAAGACTAATGGGCGAAAATAAAAGATCAAGAGGGACGTTCAAGAATCAACGTAGCTCAACTCATACTCATTCATATCCCTGTCCTTATACTCATATTCATTCACATTCCTGTCCTTGTAATCATACATCACTCGCAATCCTGTCCTTATTATTCCTATTTATACCATGTCACACAAGACTCACTCTAAGTCCTGTACTCTATATCAACGCGAAACCGGCAACCACACCTGCCAAGGCAACAAAGTTGCCCATACCGACACTGTAAGCGGCAACACCCTCACTCTTCTTGGTACCACTGCTGCTGCTTCCTGAAGCAGTGCTGGTACCACTGCTGCTCTTGCTCGAGCTCTTGGTGCTGGAGCTGCCCTTTCCTCCAGAGTCATCGTCGTTGTTACCCTTGGCAATACAAGCCCACTGGGTCAGAGCGTCGAAACCATTACCCTTAGGGTCCTCCTTTCCGTTGAGGTACTTGAGGGCACCCTTTGGAGTGTCTGGAAGGGTGTCGGTGGCATTCCAGTGCTCGTCGATCGATGGACAGTTAGAGTGTGGCAAGCTGGATTGGTATCCACCGTCACCAGAAGGGTTCTTCTGTGCAGCATAAGCCTTCTTCAAGTTGTCGTAGTCAGTCAAGGTCTCGACAGTTGTGTTGTCCAGCGAGATCTGAACCAAACCGTAGTCGGACTCTTCCTGCGAGTACTCGTACACCAAACCACCAGAGAACACACTGCTCATGTCGGTAGAGTAGATGGAGGCAATTTCGGTGAATGGACGTGGGGTAACCTTGTTGCAACCAAACTCAGACATGAAAATAGGGATGGAGTAGTTGGAGTACTGCTCCACCTTCTGGTCGTAACCGGAGGTCTTGAAGCTCAGCTTTCCACACCATGAGTAGTCGTTGAAACCAAACATGTCAGAACGAGCCATCTCGTCGTCACCACAGTTGAAGTAGTGTGCAGTCTCCAAACGGTTCTCCAGGACGTCTGCTGCGGAGTAACCAACAGGCACTTGACGCAAACCAGTGTTCTTCATAAAGTTCTTCATGTCTCTGATAACAGCCTTGACATAGGTTGCAGCGCTAGTGGACTTTTCATCGTTAATCACCTCGTTACCTGCAAAGAAACCCAAGGTGTTGTCGTACTTGGCCATCATCTTAACGGTTGCAAAGACCTCGTTAAGGTACATGGTGTTGTAAGAGCACTCTCCGTCGTTACGAGCAATGGAAGCGTGTGGGATATTTGTGTCGACAATGACGTAGATACCTGCATCAGCCAACTTGCTCATACATTCATCATGGTCAGCTGTGTTGTCGACGGAGTAGACACGAATAGTGTTGACACCGAGGTCTTTGAAGTATTTGATATCACGCTCACAAATCTTAGTATCAGCGAGAGGATCCACCAAGTTTGAGGATCCACCTGGTTGGTAGTCGACACCACGCATGTAGAAACGCTTGGAAGTGTCACCGCCCACGAAGAAGGCGTTACCCTTTGTTTGGATGGCATCGAGGGCAGCCACGGATCCAGCAAGTGAAATAAGAAATGCAGATTGGAAGAGCATAATGATTCTGGCTTTTTCGGAAAGTATGGGCAACTCCAGTTCCTTTTATAGATTTTCCTGATTTTAGCCGCCCAGACTCGCCTTTTTTTGCGTCACAAAACGGCTCCAAGAAAAAACAAACCGTGAAGTCTAGGCGGGCTGGAAGACGAGGATTGTTGAGAAACACGAGGTGGACGTCGAGTGTGTAGAAGATGATGTAGGTGTCGTAGGAAGTTGCAAAAACCGACCATCTTACTCTTGTGTGTGCTCGCTTCCACATTTACTCCGCATATACTAAAAGTCTTCTACGCATGGGGCTTTTTTCTCCCCAGATCTGCCGCAAAACGACCAGCAAAACAAACAAACACGGAACAATTCGCGCTTCCTTGGCGGAGGCTTAGTGAGGGTCTATCAGATATAGTAGCAGGTCTTGGCCGAGGCTGTGAAAAGTGGATTCGAAGAGGTTGAAAGGGAAGACATCAAAAGTGATGAGATGGACCAAGAGGAATGAAGTGAAAATGACGAGATGGAAGTGAAACGGACTGAAAATAAGATTGCTATGATGCTGGTGAGAGTGTTGACAAAACTCGGAAGACTTTCTGAGAATTGAAATATGATGACTTGTTGATATTTTGGTGACCTATTGTTTGCATAGCTTATTGTATGTCATCTTGTTGATCTGCTGGCTGTTGAGGTACCAAAAATAGATGAAAAATGATCTGGTAGCATGTTTAATGTTCGGAAGTAGATCTGATTTCGGATGATTTTTCAGGCCCTGATTGGGTTACGTAATACAAATATAGTTATAATCTGTTACATTAGGCCCACCACACATAGTCTCATGAAACAGAGACGAGAGTATGGTTCTGTTCAAGACGTCGTAGGAGTACCTCTGGTACAAGGTTGAGTAGTTTCCATTTTGCTGGTAAATCAAGGTATTGTAGTTACCCCGCTATGGTTATTTATACCCATGAATTACAAATAGACTTTTACGAAATGTCCATTTGAACGGCTTTACAGAAACGGAAAAAGGTGATTTCAATGATTTGAAGATGTGGGATTTTAAGAATTCCTCATGAAATAGTGTGAAGAAGATGAACTTAGCAGTATATTTATGGATGAAGATGAACTTAGCATTGATGTATAGTGTGATGAAGATGAACTTAGCATTGATGTATAGTGTGATGAAGATGAACTTAGCAGTATATTGATGTATAGTGTGAACATCATTATTTGGTGAAGGACTTCCTTATACACCTACTATCACCGCACGTCTACATCAGTATTCAGTTCAACAGTTCATAAGTTTTACAGTTGATTATGTCAGCTACTTTTCATTACCTCAATTCTACTGAATTACACTTTCAGTCAGTTTGACTAACAAATTTCCACCACAATAATCATAATATTATCACTACTATGTCATTGCATCAAACTTAGAAATACACAACTACTTTTCTAGTACGTCTCTACCTAATACGTATCTACTTTTCTAATACATCTCTACATTTCTTATAAATCTCTACTTTTCTTATACATCTCTACTTTTCCTTTTCATTCTTATCAGATCACCATCTTTTTTTTGTTTTTCCAATATCCATGGCCTCGCAGCTCCACCTCCTCGACATCAAAGGAAAGCCGCTCCTTTCGCGTGATTACAAGGGCGACATTGCGCCCAACACGATCGAGCGGTTCCCTCTTCTCCTTCTCGAGAATGAGGCGGACGACGGCGAATACAAGCCGTTTCTTCACTCCAACGGCATCAACTACGTGTACATCTCCCACAACAACTTGTACGTGTGTGCGCTCACGCGTAAGAACGACAATGTCATGGCCCTCGTGGTTTTCCTCGCCAAGTTGATCGAGGTGTTCACGCAGTACTTCAAACTGTTGGAGGAAGAGTCGATTCGTGACAACTTTGTCATCATCTACGAACTCTTGGACGAAATGATGGACTACGGTGTGGCACAAACTACAGACACAAAGATCTTGAAGGAGTACATCACCCAGGACTACTACAAGCTCGTTCGTCGTGCTCCAAATCACTTGGTTGCGCCACCAAACGCGCTCACCAACTCGGTGAGCTGGAGAAAGGAAGGTATCACCTACAAGAAGAACGAGGCGTTTTTGGATGTGGTCGAGTCAATCAACATGCTCATCAGCGCCAGTGGACAAGTGCTCAACAGTGAGATTCTCGGTGAGGTGCGCATCAAGTCGCATCTTTCGGGAATGCCAGACTTGCGGTTGGGACTTAATGATAAGGGTATTTTTTCAGGCCAGGGCAATGGTGAAGGAAAAGGTGTGGAGATGGAGGATATCAAGTTCCATCAGTGTGTGCGGTTGAGTAAGTTTGAAACCGAACGTATCATCACGTTCATTCCTCCAGATGGAGAGTTCACCCTTATGCTGTACCGTCTTTCTTCCGCACAGTTCCTCGTCAAACCACTCATTCTTGTGAACTGCAAGACGAAAGTACACAAACACTCGCGTATCGAAATCTTGTGTTCGGTTAAGGCTCAGATCAAGAAGAAATCTACTGCAAACAACGTGGAGGTGGTGATTCCTATTCCCGAAGATGCCGACACGCCCAAGTTTTCTCCAGAGTACGGTACTGTCAAGTGGATTCCAGAGAAGTCATGTCTTGTGTGGAAGTTGAAGACGTTCCCAGGTGGTAAGCAATTCCACATGCGTGCAGAGTTAGGATTGCCTGCAGTCACAGACCCTGAAGATTTGGTGATCAAGAAGCCCATCAAGGTGAACTTTTCGATTCCATACTTCACCACAAGTGGTATCCAGGTGAGGTATTTGAGAATCAACGAGCCAAAGTTGCAGTACCAGAGTTACCCATGGGTGAGGTATGTGACGCAGAGTGGTGAGGATTATGTGGTGAGAAGTAGGTAGAATACCGAGAAGTCGATAAGAGAAGAAGTCGAGGTAGAACACCGAGAAGTGGAGGTAGAATACCGAGAAGTAGAGGTAGAATACCGAGAAGTAGAGGTAAAATTACTCTCAATTAAAATAGGTTATACTAGGAATACAATTAGATTCGAAAATAAGCTGTGTATGAGAATTGTGGTAAAATATGGTACTATTAAAAATTCATAGTAACGTTATGTTTTGCTACATTTTTCCTAATATAACCCCATTATTCACATTTTTCATTATTCACATTTTTCATTATTCACATTTTTCATTATTCAGATTTTTCTTACTTTCTTCTTATATTTTCCATTCCTATATACTCTCCGTTTGAACCAAATACCCTCCCTTCTCGTTCTTCTCTCCCTTCTCTTTCTTCTCTCCCTCCTGGATCGTCTCGCCCTTCCCACTATTATACAAATAAATACCCCTTTCCAACGCAGACTTCCGCTCGTCTCGCTTATAAAACCAATAGGCTAGAACCAAGAAAACACAGTACCCTATACTGAAACCCGCGCAAGAGGCAAAACCCTTCCTGTATCGAGGAGCCTCGGTTGTTGGAAAACACAACCGCGAAATCCATGGCAGCGACTGTAAGCCCATAATATAGATGAGCACCCACTCAATGGATTTCTGATTCGCATCGTGTCGCATAACATCACTCATCATGGGATTGTACACTGAAGACTGTGCCCAGCACCAGTAAGCCAAACAGAAGCCTGCCCACTTAGTGGTTTCCAGAACGTCCCAGACCGCTAGGATGGTATTGGAGACAAAGTTCATCAAGAGTGAAAAAAAGCACATTGCGAACCGCTTTCCGGTGACATCGGCCCCCACGCAGCAAATGAGAATGTAAAGTACACCCAAGGCCGGAGGGATTGCTGTTAAATTGTTCAACTTCTCAATTGAGTACCTGTCCAAGCTTTTGAGCCAAAGGGCGAAAGACCCCGTACCTGCTGAATTGGTGTTGAAGGCACATATGTTGATGATGGAAAACACCCAAAAGTGCCAGGAAGTGAGGATGTTTTTCCAGGTTTTCCAGTCGAAGAAGGACTTTGGGGTGTGCGATACGTCAGTGCCGTTTTCACGCATCCTAGAACGTCCCAAGCGGATCTCATCGTCAGTGAACCAGATCAGGTAGCAGCGTGCAGGAGTTCCTGGCTGCAAAAAAACCGATAGTAATGCAACCCCAAAAGAAATGCAACCATCGATGATAAACATCATCTGCCAGCCCTCGAGCGAGCTCTTGATGACGGACGCCGCTCCTTGGAGTAACCCCGAGGTCAAGATACCTATGAACTGGCCACAGTAGAAAATCGCACCAATCAGCGAGATTTCATGGGGTTTGTACCACTGAGAAGCAGTAAAGTGGAAGATAGGGAAGAATGAACACTCAGCACATCCAATAAGAAACCGGAACGCTTTTAACATGGCGGGGTTGTGCACTCGATAAGTGCAGAGAGTCAAAGTGGACCAAGCGAGTTCGGTTGCAAAAAGTGCGTATGGAAGCGATACTCGTGGTAAAAGAAACAACCATGGGAGAAGAGCCACAGTATAACCAACCACATATATCAACTGAGTATCGATCAAATCGTTACCCAGCATACCGATAGCTTCCTTTAATCCCGACACATACGCGTTATTCAAGTTGGAAAGGTCGAGGTAGTTGATCCAGTAACCGAGGAAGGCATATATTCCAACAGTGAGGTCGAGTTTCACCAATAACTTTTTTTCAGCAGGTGAGTAGGATTGGTCAAACCATCTGTATCTCCACCATGCCTGGGTTGAAACTGTATTTTTGCGGTATTCGTACTCGTCAAAGAATTTGTACCAGGGTCTGCTGACCTCATCACGATATTCGTAGATGGGAGTTATGGAAGATGTCGAAGAGGACAGGTCCAAGTCCTCTTCTACTTCTCGATACTGCGGTATGTACCAGGGAAGAGTCATACATGAAAGCAGAGGGAGGAGGGAGGTATTTAAGTGCCACAATAAAGGTTATGATCTGGCTAATGGGTATTAATTAGGTGATTAGGATTGTGAAAAAAGTTGATCTGATGCCACAGTAGGGAATACTAGACTTCAGATCAAGTCTGGTCATTCTAAAAAATACTAGTTCATCTCTAGTTCATCTCTAGTTCATCTCTAGTTCATCTCTAGTTCATTTCTAGTTCATTTCTAGTTCATCTTTATCTATAATCTTTACTTTGGTTCTATTTTTCAATCATTTGTATGCCCGACGAAACCGTCGAAACAGCGCTCTACCTTCTTCACAAGAAAGCCAACCAACCATCACGGACGTTTCCGAACCTCACACGTGAGAATGCTTCGCGGATAGCCAAAGAAATCAAAGCCGATGACGTCGAATTGGCGGAGTTGATCAAGAAGCGAAACTACTACACGCAGAAAGTGTACAAGTATTTGAATGATTTGGGGGAAGAAACAGAAAGGAAAGCACAGAGAGGAATAGAGAAAGGGGATAAAGGAATAGAGAATGGGGATAAAGGAATAGAGAAAGGGGAACAAATACATCGAATACAACAGGATGAACGAAATATTAGAGAAAGTCATGAAATTATAGATTATAGAGATACAAAGGAGTCACCCTCTCTATCACGTTCTTCTATTTCAGATATCCTATCCGACACCAATCAGCGAAAAGAAATCCTTCTGTATGTTCAGGACCAACAAGCACGGCAGTTTCAATGGCAGCAGGAAAGGGAAAAGATTGTGTCTGAGCACGAGGCCAATTCTAAACAGTATCGTTTAACGTCGTTGAGGGCCATGGAAAAGTACCATCCGCTGAAGCTAGACGCAAAGAGGGAGGAGATGGAGGCGGCATTGGAGAAAATGGAGGAGCAGGTGAAGGAGAAACTTATCGAGTTTGATGAGGACATGTACGCAAAATGCGTAGACTTTGCTGAGAGGAATTCGAGAAGGTTGAAGAACTTGGGTGTTCGGATAGAAAAAGATGAGTTGGAGTATATATCTGGGGAGCTAACTTGACCGAACTTGACGAAGTCAAGTGAGTGGTCAACTTTAACGAACTTGATGAAGTCAAGAGAGTGGTCAACTTTAACGAACTTGATGAAGTCAAGAGAGTGGTCAACTTTAACGAACTTGATGAAGTCAAGAGAGTGGCCAACTTTAATTGATGAAGTCAAGAGAGTGGTCAACTTTAACGAACTTGACGAAGTCAAGTGGTGATCAACTTTAATTGATGAAGTCAAGAGAGTGGTCAACTTTAACGAACTTGACGAAGTCAAGTGGTGATCAACTTTAATGGCATGAACGAACATTAAGTCAAGTGGTGATCAACTTTAACGAACTTGACGAAGTCAAGTTGTGATCAACTTTACTGGCATGAACTAACTTGACTTCGTCAAGTTGTGATCAACTGTAATGACATGAATGAATACCTGAAGGTTTATCTCAAACATATTTGAAGTTTAACAATAATGTTAGGATAAGAAGGAAAAGTAATAGAAGAATAAGTCGATTAATCGATCAATTACTAGAATTGCTGGGATAGCTCAATTACTAGGATAGCTCAATTGCTAGAAAAATAGCTCAATAGCTCAATTGCTAGAATAGCTCAATTACTAGCTCAATTGTTAGGATAGCTCAATTATTAGCTCAATTGCTAGAAAAAGAGGTTAAATTCTAGTGCTCAATAACTAGAAGAGGTTAAATTCTAGTCTATAAAGGAGTCACCTTCAATACTCCCTTCTTGATATACCTTTGCAAGTTAGTGACAATTCCAATCTTCATGCCAACGTGGACTAAAACGAGACCCTTCCTCTCTTCCAACTGGCTGCAAACGGCACGTGCACTTCTCCATTCCAAGTCTGTATTTGATTCAAGGTTAACCACTTCTGTTGAGCTTCCTAATTCGATCCCCGCGAGATTTGTGAGTCGGTTCAACCCGAGATTCACGTATGCTGTGGACTTTGGCAAAACTAGTCTGTTCTTCTGGAGATGATTTGCAAGTTCGTTGTGGTACAAATCCAAAGACTCCAACAGTGAGAGTCGAGTCAAGTCGCCCTTCAACACCTTCAATTCGGTGCTATTGACCTTCAATGTCTTTATGCTTTTAGGTAATGTGTCGAAGTCCAACTGGGTCCATTTGCAGCTACTGATTTGAAGGTTGGTGAGGTGTGAGAGCTGCGAAAAAGTATCTGCTCGAACATGCAAATAATCACCAATTGAAGTGAGTTCTTTTAAATTCGGCAAGTCAAATACAAAAGTACCACTGGGAAAACTCCCTTTGAGCTTCAAGCTTTCAAGGCTCTGTGGCCAAAGCGAACTCGCAAGATTATCCAGCTTTTTTTGCGGAAGAAGTTTCGTGAAAAATGAGCTACTTGGAGGCTTGATCCTTAGCTCGTCAAAGTTGCCTGTTGCGAAAAAGTCCGGGATGTTGCTCCGGTAAACGTCGGCGAATTTCACTGATTGTGGAATGGTAGGAATCCGTTTTCCAGTGTATTGAACGGCATACAAAAGACCCTCATATAGCAACATCGAGTACGCTCCAAGCTGAAGGTCCAAGATAAGTGGTGAAAATGGATGATTGGGAGTAGGGTCGTTAGAGATTTCCTGGGTAATGAGTTCCTGGGTATTTGGTTGAGTCTGTTGAGTTTGTTGAGTTTGTTGAGTTTGTTGAGTATTTGGTTGAGTATTTGCTTCCTGAATTGGTTCCTCACTATATTTTTGCGGCAAGTGCTCCTGCAACTCTGGACCATCTGATGATAAATTCAATTCCAAAAAGAAGGACTTTACATTGAACCATCTTTGAAGCGCATACTGCACCCTGTTCTCACTTATCGAACCCACCTTCAACTCCTCCAAATGGTGTAGCTTCAAAATTGCACCAAAGTCCAAATCACCAAACTGAATCACCAAAGACCTCAACCCTGGTGGCCAGTCTATACTCTTTGTGTTGAGATCATCAAGTTCAAGGCGAATTCGTTGAAGCGATCTTGGAAATTGAGGGATTTCCGCACATATACAGTAACGCAAACACAATTCCTTCAACTGCGGTAGGTCCTCAGTCCTGTCTATAGTAACAGGACCGCTGATTTCAAGCACTTGCAATCCTTCAGGTAATACGATGGAATTGTCGAAGGCCACTGGGATTAGCGAGCTCATGATTTCCAACCGTTTCAAAGTTTCTGGAAGTCTCAAGAACGTTAGCCCTACGCATCTGTCCAAGTGTAAATGCTTGATTTTGGTGTTTTCCAAATTCAACCCATCCAAGTGCTGGAAATCAATCAACTCGAGCTTTTCAAGAGACGAGGGAAATAACGCGATGTCCAACGACAGAAACGGAAACCCCTCCATTGAAAGAATGCATAGCCGTTGAAGGTCGGAAAAATCGAGCTTGAAGTCAGAATGCCCGAAATCAAACCCAAGTCCTGAATCGCTAGCATCGCAGATATACAACTCCTTTAACTTGTTAAGATTGGTGAAGGCAAAGCTGTCTGAGAATCTCGACTGTGTAATTAATAGCCTCTCTAGCAGATCAGGTATAAACTGGTGTAACTCTACTACATCTGCAAGGGATCCAACCCCAAGTCTTGTCAATTGTAGCGAGTCCAAAATACTATAATCGTGATCGTCGATATTTCCATTCCAGCCAGCACCAAGTTCTAGCCCTCGTAGCGACCTCGGTAATGTATACGCACCTTCTGGGTCCGCTAGTAGATGAAACGTATCGAATCTATAGGGAAGGCTGAAAAGTTTGGTGAGAATATCTTCATCGTCTGTTTGGTGGTCGATATCGATAGTGGCATTCGTTAGCACTTGTGGAAACTCGTCGTGAATTCTGAAAAGATCTTCGATTGCGCTGAATGCGATTCCTTTGGGGCGATAGTGAGGATGCTCTTTGAGAAACCGTCGAAACCGGTAAACGTTGTCGAAACAAGGGGTTCTATTATTAGCGGAAAGCTCATCATTGTGGACCCTGACTTCATCGCCCACTTCTACATACTCGTAAAAACGCCTGAACGCGTACTTGCCGACATCCGAGTGTAGTAGGAGCCAGCAGGTATGTAGCGAAAGGTACTCGAACACCCTTTCTATGATGTCTTCTGGTAAGGAAGAAAGCATGTTGATAATGGTTGTGAGCGTGGGGTAAATGGTTATGGGCGATGTTGCTTAAGCGAATATCACAATTGAGTGAGGAAGGAACAAGATCAGAGAAACAGAGGAGTTAAGATAAGGAAAGAGGAGTTAATATCAGTAAGAGGAGTTAAGATAAGTAAAGAGCATTTAAAGCAGTAAAAGCAGTAAAAGCAGTAAAAGCAGTAAAAGCAGTAAAAGCAGTTAAAGAAAAGAGTAGTAAAGAACATTTAAAAACTGTTGAAAATAGTTGAATTAAAGAATAGCTGAGTAAACTTCACTATTGGTAATTTGGCTCTGCAATTCTCCTACATTTCTTTTAATCATTTCTTTATATTAACTCTCTTACTCCAAATCAGTAACACATCCCTTCGATGCATCACTCACCAACTTGGCATACTTGGCCAAAGTACCTCTCTTGTACTTCAACTCTGGGGCCTTCCACAGCTTCTTTCTCTCAGCCAACACGCTCTCATCCACCAAGACATCGATCTTGTTGTTCTCAGCATCGATGACAATGACATCACCATCCTCAACCAAAGCGATTGGACCACCCTTAGCAGCCTCAGGCACAATGTGACCAATGAGGAAACCGTGGGAGCCACCGGAGAAACGACCGTCGGTCAACAAAGCAACATCCTTACCCAAACCGTAACCCATCAAAGCAGAAGATGGCTTCAACATCTCAGGCATACCTGGACCACCGACAGGACCCTCGTATCTGATGACACACACAGTCTTCTCACCCTTCTTGATCTCACCGTTCTCCAATGCAGTGATGAAGGCTCCCTCATCGTCAAAAACACGAGCGTTACCCTTGAAGTAGGTACCCTCCTTACCGGTGATCTTACCGACAGCAGAGCCTGGGGCAAGCGAACCCTTCAAGATCTGCAAGTGACCACTGGACTTCAAAGGCTTGGAGACCTGCATGACAATGTCCTGGCCCTTTGGCAAACCTGGCAACTTCTCCAAGTTCTCCTTGACGGTCTTACCGGTGACGGTGTACTCGTCACCGGTGATCAAGCCCTCGGCGAGCAAGTACTTCATGACGGCAGGAGTACCACCGAATCTCTGGAGGTCGGCCATGACGTACTTACCACTTGGTCTGAAATCAGCCAAGAGTGGGGTCAGGTCGGAAAGACGCTGGAAGTCGTCGACAGTGATCTTCACACCACAACTGTCAGCAACGGCGATGATGTGCAACACGGCGTTGGTAGAGCCACCAGTGGCAATGATGTAAGTGATGGCGTTCTCGAAAGCACGCTTGGTCATGATGTCACGAGGCTTCAAGTCGATCTCGAGAAGGTGCTTGATGGCATGACCGACGTTAGCACACTCATCGGCCTTCTCCTTGGAAACAGCAGGAGCAGAAGAAGAGTATGGGAGAGTCATACCCAAGACCTCAGCAGCAGAGGCCATGGTGTTAGCGGTGTACATACCACCACATGCACCTGGACCTGGGCATGCGTGCTTGACAATGTCCATTCTCTGCTCTTCGTTGATCTGCTCAGACAAGTACTGACCGTACGACTGGAAAGCGGAAATGATGTCGATATCCTTGGAGATAGCCTCGGTCTGCTCCGAGGAAGCACAAGAACCGGCCAAAATAGTACCACCGTAAACCATGATGGAAGGTCTGTTGTGTCTACCCATGGCCATCAAAACACCAGGCATGTTCTTGTCACAGGAAGGAATGGCAATGTTGGCGTCGTACATCTGAGCCATGACGAGGGTCTCGAAGGAGTCTGCGATGATCTCACGAGATTGAAGAGAATATCTCATACCATCAGTACCGTTGGTGATACCATCACTCACACCGATGGAGTTGAACTGCATACCCTTGAGACCTGCACGGTTGACAGAGTCAGTACACTGGTGGTTCAAGTCCATCAAGTGCATGTTACATGGGTTACCAGACCACCAAACGGATCCGACACCGACCTGGGCCTTGTTCATGTCGTCCTCAGTGAAGCCAGTCGCATAGAGCATCGCTTGCGAAGCACCCTGCGACTTTGGCTGCGTCACAATGGACGAGTACTTGTTGAGCTTCTTCTGAGCACGTGCTGCAGACGTCGCAAATGTTCTAGTAGAGCGGAGCATGTTTATCGTAGGGGATGCTCTGGCGATGCTATGCTTTTAAACTTGTTGAAATCGGGTTGAATTTTTCAGTGAGTCAGTCCTGTACCGGCGAAAAAAAAAGTTGGCCAATCGGAGTCGAGTATTTGTAAGCGGACTTGCGGGAGATCGAAAGTTGGGCCCAGGACGAGCGGGAAAAGAGAGGTGTGGTGATGTAGGTCACAGGGACAGAGGTGGATGGGGAGGAAAAACGAGTCCCAAATGGTAATGGAGTGTTGAAAAAAGTGATGGCGAAAAATTGAATAGGACGAAATTTTAGCTAAACGGGAATAAAGAGAGTGTTTAATAAGGAATAAAGAGAATAGTAATTGGAAATTAAAGTAAAGAGAATGTTTTAAAGGAATTAAGAATGCTTCTCAAATAATGGAATAGAGAATGGGATGAGAATACTGGAGAATTGGTTGAAGAGGAAGAAAATCATAAACATTCGAACCATCATCAAAGCCTTGATTTAGCAATCTCACTCTAGTTTTCCTATTTTTATCGTGGTTTATTTTAACTTGTCTAAGAATTGTCTAAAATTTAGTCCTCTTAAATAACCCAATAACCCTCAATCTTCTATTAGAAAATCATGTCGTTCCTTCTAGTCTATCCTGTTCTTCTTCCCTGTTTCTTCCGTGTTTCGTGTTTCTACCGTGTTTCGTATTTCGTGTCTCAATCTTCTCTTTGGCTGCTAACTCCAGTGGCAAACTATTTTCAGATAAGCTTTACCAGTGATCTTGTCACCGTACGGCGCGACTTTTCTAGGCAATTCATCATAAACACCTCACCCTTTTCTCAGGTCTTCTTCTCTTACGGATCCAACCTCAGTCCATCCATCGTCCAATTAATGCTATGAAGCCCATTCATTACCATTCTACCATTCATTACCGTTCTACTTGACAGCATTGATCGCTTTCCATCAATACGTCCAACTTTTTTCTGCACGGCTGACACGACGCATCAGTGGCGTTATTCCGTTTCATTCCGTATTTCTTGAGCATCACGGTGCGCGTGCGACTTTTGCGGCAATTGCCATCGGACCCCTATTGCAGTCGAGAATAAATACGAAGGATATTCCAAAATACCAAGAATTGCTGGACACCAAATATCTGAGGTTACCAAGAATTGCCCTCAGGAATATCTAGGTTCTTATTTACGTGGCCACTAGTAGCTGATTGCCATTGAGAACACTCCAGCCTTAGTTTTACTATGAAGTCTGACCAGAACAGCTTCGATGAGGTAACATCATTAAACAAAGATGCTATTCCCGAACAGAACCACATCAACAGAATCCCTTCTGGCATCACAGACCTCTCGGACTCCCCTAATGTCGACACCTATATCGAGTCGCTCGAGGTGAAACCCCAGAGGAGGTTATTTTCGTGGCTTTACTCGAAGAAGGTACCCCCTGTTCCAGCACGCGAAGAGAGGGAGGAGTACCCACAGCGCAACTCCAACATCTTTTCACGGAGAAATACCAATGTGGTCTCACAATTCTCGTTTTGGTGGGTGATGCCAGTGTTGAAGAGGGGCTATAAGAGAACCCTTCATCCCGACGACTTGTTTACGATCCCGAAGGAGTTGGAGGTGGCTCCTATGGCCGACGAGTTTGAGAGGCACTTTGATTCCGCGCTTGAGAACGCAAAGAAGGCGTATCTTGAGAGTATCAGGAAAGATGTGAAGGAGGGAAAGAGATTAAGGAAGAAGAGGGATGACAAGGATAGTGACAAAGATGATGACAAGAGTAAAAAGGAAAAGAAGAAGGAGGAAGAGGAAAAGCGTGAAGCCGACTACTTGAAAAATCCAGACCTTTTCTTTTCTGTCGATTCGACAGATGACGAAATTCTTGACTCGTATAAACCGTCGCCATGGCTTGGAGTCAGGGCCCTTTTTCTCACCTTCAAATGGCAGTATGCTTTTGCGACCCTCTGTGTGACTCTTGGTGAAGGAGGTGCCTCTGTAGCACCTCTTCTCATCAGAAAGTTGATCTTTGCCGTGGAGTACCATGCGATGGGTATCCAAGGTATGGGTCCTGGTGCGGGTTATGCCGTGGGAGCAACTTTGGTCTCGTTCATCATCGGAATATTGTTCAACCAGTTCTTCTACTTTGCCTTGATGACAGGTGCACAAGCAAAGTCGGTGTTGACGATGGTTCTTCTCAGAAAGTCCTTCAAGCTCAATGCTGAACTGAGACACAGATTTCCGGTTGGTAAGATCACCTCCATTATGGGAACAGATTGTGCTCGAATTGATTTTGCTATGGGTTTCCAGGCGTTTGCGTTTGCATTTCCAGTCCCGTTTGTGATCTCCATTGCGTTGTTGATCTACAACATCGGTGTTTCTGCATTGGTTGGTATCGCCGTCTTGATTGTGTTCATCATGATTATTGGTGCTGCTACTGGTCAATTATTTGCCTACCGTGCGAAGACCAACTCGTATACCGATAAACGTGTGAATCTTGTGAAAGAAGTGTTGAATAATCTCAAGATGATCAAGTTCTACTCCTGGGAAGGTGCTTACAGAAACAACATTTCCAAGGCGAGAAACGAGGAAATGAGGCTCATCTTCAACATGCAAGCGTTGCGTAATGTTCTCATTGCTTTTGCGATGAGTTTGACGATGTTCGCATCCATGGCTGCGTTCTTAGTCACCTACCGTATTGACCGTGGTAAGACGAACCCTGCTTCGATTTTCTCCTCGATCTCCTTGTTCAATATGTTGACACAGCAGGTCATTTTCTTGCCCATGGCTTTGGCAACGGGAAGTGATGGTGTTTTGGGCTTGGGGAGAGTAGCAAGCGTGTTGGCTGCAAAGGAGATTACCCATGAAGAACTTGAAAATGAAAGCGATATTGGCACTTCCGAACCAAACCTGGCGATTGAAGTCAACGACGCTTCTTTTGAGTGGGAAACGTACGACATGCGCGAGGAGGAGGATTCCGAGGAGAAGAGGAAACGGAAGCAGCAGGAAAAGGAAGAGGCTAAAAAGAAGAAGAAGTTGGAGAAGAAATTGAGAAAAGAGAAAAAGAACCAGAAACTAGTGGACTTGGAGAAACAGGATCTTGATGAACCTTCATTTGATAAAACTCCAGATACTTCCGAGAACACTAAGAATGGCTCTTCTATCAACAATTCTATCCCACCATCGTTTTCACTCAGCCATGTCGACCTTTCCGTTAAAAAGGGTGATTTCGTGGTGATCACCGGAGTTATAGGCAGTGGAAAGTCTTCTCTCTTGAGTGCTTTGGCAGGTTCTATGGCAAAGGTGGGGGGTTCTCTCCATGTTTCGGGTTCTTTGGTGCTCTGTGGTCTGACTTGGATCCAAAACGCAACAGTTCGTGAGAACATTGTGTTTGGAACTGAACTTGAGCCAGAGCGCTATAAGCAAGTCGTTCATGCGTGCTCTTTGGAGAACGATTTGGAGATTCTTCCTGGTGGTGATCGCACCGAAGTTGGTGAACGAGGTATCACGCTCTCAGGTGGTCAAAAGGCAAGACTTAGTTTTGCCAGAGCTGTTTACGCTAACAAAGATATCATTCTCCTTGATGATGTTCTTTCTGCTGTCGATGCAAAGGTCGGTAGACATATTGTTGACAATTGCTTGTTGGGATTATTGAAAGATAAGACAAGGGTTTTGGCTACACACCAGTTGTCATTGATTGGTGCTGCGGATCAGGTGATTTTCTTGAACGGTGATGGAACAGTCAGTTCAGGTACTTTGGAGGAGTTAAAGGTTACCAACGCTGCTTTCGCTAACTTGATGAAGTACGGAAACACGGAAAAGAAGAAAGAGTCCACCGAAGAAAAAGAAGAGGCATTGACGAAAAAGATCTCAAAGGTCTATGAGAATGAAGGTGATGGTCATTTGATTGACGATGAAGAAAAAGCAGTCAACCAAATTTCTGCTCATGTTTATGCCCAATACGTTAACCTTGGAGCTGGTAATGTGGGGAGATACATACTTGTTCCTACCATGGTGATTTTGATGATCTTGAGTACCTTCTGCTCGATATTTTCGCGTACTTGGTTGTCTTTCTGGGGAGAGCAACGTTTTCACCGTGGTGATCACTTTCACATCAGCTGGTACATTATCTTCACGGTTTTGTCATTTGTATTTTTGGCCGTTGAGTTTGTGATTTTGGTGTATATCACCAACACCGCGTCCGTGCGTATGAATGTCCTTGCAATGAATCGTGTGTTGCACGCTCCAATGCATTTCATGGACATAACTCCTATGGGCAGAATTCTCAACAGATTCACCAAAGACACAGACGTGTTGGACAATGAAATCTGCGACCAGATCAGTTTCCTTTTGCAGCTCTTCTCGGGAATCATTGGAACAATCATCTTGTGTATTATCTACATGCCATGGTTTGCAATTGCAGTTCCAGTTTTGGGCACCATTTTTGTGATGGTTGCAAATTACTACCAGGCTTCTGCACGTGAATTGAAGCGTTTGGAGGCTATTCACAGATCCATTGTGTACAACAATTTCAATGAGGCATTGAATGGAATGGACACCATCAAAGCATACCGTCATGAATGGCGTTTCTTGAAACAGAACGATATTCTATTGAACCGCATGAATGAGGCGTATTTCTTGACCATTGCTGCTCAGCGTTGGTTGACCGTGATGTTGGATGTATTGGCGGGTATCTTCACTCTTTTGATTGCATTGCTCTGTGCTGGGCGTGTGTTTAACATTTCCGCTTCATCCACGGGTCTTTTGCTTGCGTACGTCTACGAAATGGCTGCTACGTTGTCCATCTTGTTGAAGACGTTCACTCAGGTTGAAAATGAGATGAACGCGTGCGAGCGTATGTTGGAGTACGCATACAAGGTGCCCGATGAAGCACCATACATCATCACCGAGACGGAAACACCTCCAGATTGGCCACAAGGAAGAATCACTTTTGAAGACGTTAGTATGCGCTATCGTGAAGGTCTCCCACTAGTGATCAAAGACATCAACTTCGAAATCAGTCAAGGTGAGAAAATCGGAATTTGTGGCCGTACAGGTGCAGGTAAGTCCACGATCATGGGAGCGCTTTTCAGGTTGACTGAATTGACTAGCGGAACAATTTATATTGACGGAGTTGACATTTCAACTTTGGGTCTCCACAATCTTCGGAAGCATCTTTCGATTATTCCACAGGACCCTGTTTTGTTCCGTGGTAACATGCGGAAGAACTTGGACCCTTTTGACGAGTACGACGATGAAAAGTTGATGGATGCTATCCGTAGAACGGGCCTTACCTTTCTGCTTGACCAAATGGTTGACGATGACGGTTCTAATTTCTCCTTGGGTGAACGTCAGTTGATTGCATTTGCACGTGCGTTGGTCCGCGATTCACGGATTTTGATCTTGGATGAAGCAACTTCTTCGGTGGATTATGAGACTGATTTGAAGATTCAGGAAACAATTGCGAGAGAATTCGCACAGTGTACTATATTGTGTATTGCGCACCGGTTGCGGACAATTGTCAACTATGACAGAATTTTGGTTTTAGACAAGGGAGAGAAGAAGGAGATGGGCAGTCCTTTCAAGTTGTACAACGACAGAGGCATTTTCAGAGAGATGTGCGAACGGTCCAACATTATGGAGCTGGACTTCAAAGGAAAGAGAGAATAGGATTTTGACAAATAGTAATAATTATAGTAAATAGACATTGAATCCTAAATTGACGATTGTATCACAGCTTAAGCGGAGAAAGGTTGTATTTTACGAGGGAAATATGGTTACATAACGTGACGTATAGATGATTAAGCAACTAAACTTTAACGAGGAACTAAACGGTTTGGATATAATTAAAGCTGATTATTAGAGCTTATTGTCAAGAGCACTGGTTTTTGAAGCAAAACGATGTCTTAGCATGAATGAGGCTTATTTCTTGACGACAGCTGCACGACAGACCTCGTGGGGATGGTGCTCATCATTGTGTACTGGAAGAGAGTTCGAGATGTGGGCACGTTCCACAGGTCTTCGTGAGCCGGGTATTGAAAATGAAAAGAATGCGTGCGAGGCAGGTTGAAATACGCGTAAAACTGAGGAGGCAAAATCAGAAACCCAAGCCTCTCCAAAATAAGAAACTCAAGCCGCTCCAAAATCAAACCCAAGCCTCTCCAAATTGGCCAAACAGTAATATTGTGTTCGCTGATAGAAGCATGCGAAAACAACTATCTGGAGGGGAAAAGAGAGGAGTAGTACTGCTATCTGGAAGGAAAAAGTAATACTGGTGAGGGCAAGTCATCTATTACTCTTTGATTTGCAAGTACTGGTATCAATACTGGTGATATTGGGGCTTCATAACCTCCGCAAGCACCTTTCCATCATACCGCAGGATCCTTTATTGTTCCGGGGAATTTTTCCGGAAAATTTAGATCCCTTTGATGGAATGTTAGTTGACGCACTTTGACGGATTGAATTCAACGCTCTGTCTGTTCGCAATGCGATGAGAATGGAATCTTAGGCAAACGCTAGTTGATAGGTACCTGTGCATTGGTTCGCAACTCAAGGATTTTGGTTTTGGACGTGGCAACCTCATCTACAGAATCCAGGGGACTATAGCACGTGAGTGCACGATTTTGTGTATCGCACTTTGCTTGCGGACTATTGTCGAGTATGACCGAATAATGCTTTTGAGGATGGACAAAAACAACAAATCGGAAGACCGTGACACTTACACGAAAAGGGAGAACGTATCAGGGACATGTCCAATATTAAAATGGAGGAAATGAAATGACACAGTAAATTAGCCGTGGTCAAAATTAGGGTCATCCAGTGGCACATGAACGATGGAAATCAGCCATGCGGAATGTGTGGAAATCTGCAATCGGAAAAACACTCACGTGATGTAAATATGTTTATAGGACTCATGTAAATAGCAAAGCAAGGTCCAGTCTTATTTTTAGTTTGGTCTGCTTGCCGTTTCAGGCAAGTAAACATATGATGAGCTGGAACGAAGAGTCTTCAGTTGAACGTTTGCATCGCGTTAAAGGAGGAGCACGTGTAATGATCGCGAAGTGCTGGTTTTGCGTGTGGCGATTTAAATCCCCCAATATCGGGAGGTTGGCCTTACAAAGATGTAGTCTAATTTATCATTTGTCCCTGACGTCATTTTCCCCACGCTCAAAAACCTAAACTACAGTCATTACCTCGGCAGAAAAAAAAAAAAGTTATAAAGTCACAGGAATAGATCTGATTAAAAAGCAAAGGAAAAGCACGAAATACTTTCAACGACATAAACTTGTCATCATACAAATTTTGCAAACGCTTGCAGACTTATAAAGTCCAGTTGTCCAATAGCATAGCATGTCTGAAAAACGACTTTTCAAAGAGTACAAGCAGTACTTGAAAACTCCTCCACAGGATACGTACCCTCAAATTATCGACTTGAGTCCTGTGGATGAAGAGCAAATCTACAAATGGAAGGCAACAATAGCGAAACCAACAAGAAAAGACTCGCCGTACTACTACAACGGTCAGTGGAAGCTTCTGATCACGGTGGGAAAAGACTACCCTATTAAACCACCAACCATAAAGTTCGTGACCCCCATACACCACCCCAACATTAACATCGAAACCGGTGAAATTTGCCTTGATATCTTAAAGAGCGAGTCATGGTCTCCTGCATGGAACTTGCAGCACCTCGTGGCGGCGATTCTCATGCTTATTGATGACCCTGAACCAGACTCTCCATTGAATATCGACCTGGCAAACTTGTTCAGACACGACCTCGTAGCATTTGAACTGGTTGTTCAGCACACGATGTGGAAGAACAACACGTTCTATGAATCCGACCGTCATGCTAGTGGTGAGAAGGGTTTGGACAAGCGTGCGAACTATAAAGTGATACACGATGTTGGTGAGGAAGTCACCAAGCAGTTTATTGCTAAGGTAGACGAAATCAGTCATGGATACGAGTCGAGTGGATCTCTGCTGCCAGTCGAAGGGTTCAACCCGGTGCGAGAGCAGGTTGCAAAGACAGTGACGAAGCAGGTTGAAGACCTTTTTTCACGCAGTGAAGGTGGAAGTCCGGTAGCTCCCCAGGAGGTGAGGAAGGACGAAACGGTAGAGCGCATTCGCCAACAGTTTATCCAACTGGTTGAGGCAAAGGTGAATGAGCACTTAGAGAGGGTGTAAGCATTATGAATTATGAGATACGTTAATAAAGGAAATGATAAAGAGTATGAATAGGAATGAGATGAGATGAAAAATAAGGAAAATATCGAATCAGAAGAAGCAACGAGTTTGAGGTATAGAAATGAGTTAAGGAAGTAGAGAAATTAAGGAAGTAGAGAAATTAAGGAAGTAGAAGAAATAACATGGAAACAGAAAGGATCATGTAAAGAGAATATATATGTTGTGAATATATTATCTTGAACCAGATGACATTAAAAAATTGATAAACGTTTGCACCAATTTCCCCAGATATTCGTCAAATTTTCAAAAAATTATAACCATGTCATATCTGTTCATCTAAACCTCTCAATCACCTCACACCCACTTTACACTTGTACGGCTACATCATGGTTCTTAGATAAGTGTTCATCCCTCAACTATTCCCGATTATGATCCCTTACTCGCTTACCGAAAAAATATAGACGGTAGATCAACAATGACGTCCTCGCACTTGTAATGAAACAATACCTACACTTAAACATGATTCTATAAATCGTAACTTCGCGTCGAGATTGCTGACAGAATTTCAGGAGATCAGGATCACCGAGCTTGCTTCGTTATTGGCTGGTTTTCGTTGTTGTATGATTCCTTTGAACCCCTTTTACTTTAAAATTTGCTGAACTTCTGTTCTGAGACTAACTTCTCCTATTTTGCTCTTCCCCGTTTGTACATTCTCTTGAGTTTTCACCTTCTCTGCTTCTTTTTCGCCTTCTTTCTTCTTCATTTATACCTGATATTCTCATTAATTTCTCTTTTTTCAAAACAAACACCATGGCGTTTGGCGAATCGCGAACCGAGCTCCTCGCCTGGCTCAATGCCACGCTCGAGTTGAACTACAGAAAGGTCGAGGAGTGCGGCAGTGGTGCTGCGTTTTGTCAGCTCCTCGATTGCGTGTATGGTGGTGTGCCCATGAACAAGGTCAACTTTACTGCCACAGGCGAGTATGACTTCCGCCAGAACTGGAAAGTCCTCCAAGCACAATTCACGAAGCATCGCATCACGAAGATCATCGATGTGGAGAAGTTGATGAAGTGCCGGCTCCAGGACAACCTCGAACTCTTGCAATGGTTCCGCCGTTTGTGGATGGAACACAAGGGCAATGGACCCTACGATGCATCCTCTCGTCGTAAAGGGCACGTGACCGGAAACGTGACCACCAGTGCGCTGAACCTGGCCAATACGTCCTTCAATGCCACGCCTAAGCGTGCTGTCACTCCGCGGAAGCTGACCGCAGCTGCACCTGTGCGGCGCTCGACCCCCACTAGCAAGGTGAGTCAACTGACCGCGCAGAACCCGCATGTGCAATCTACTCAGTCGAGCCAAAGATCATCGGGGCAGTTTGGTGCTGTTGATCAGAACCAGGTGACTGTGCTTAGCAGGCAGCTTGAAAGCACGCAGGCCGAGCTTGAGGAGTACCGTGCGACGTCAGAAACATTGGAGACGGAGCGGAACTTTTACTTCAACAAGCTCCGCGAGATCGAGATCCTTGTTCAGAATATCGGTGATTTGGTGGAGAAGAACGATATTGAAAAGTTGAAGGAGTTGACGGTGATGGACTTGACCAGGCAGGTGCAGGGGATCTTATATTCCACGGAAGAGGGCTTCCAGGCTGTGGAGGAGGAGATGGGAGATATTTTAGATGACGAGAGCTTTTAACGATAATAGAGGGGAGAAAATAATGAGAATAAATGAGAATACAGGGGAATAAGGTGTGTCACAACCATAATAGAGAAATTCAGTTAAGCAGTAGTTGAGCAATTCAGTTAAGCAATTCAGTTGAGCAATTCAGTTGAGCAATTCAGTTGAGCAATTCAGACCTACTCACAATAAACTTATTAAACTACTCATTTTCCACCTCCCCTGACTCTTAACCTTCCGTCTATAAAGGAAGAAAAAATGGATGATTTTTTCAGTACAGACAGTCACAACCCGGTCCGGTCCCCCAGGGCCAACATCTTCTCTTTGGCAAACCGTCTTGGTGCGTCTTTTGAAGCGGGTGTATCGGCACACTACGGTGCCGCTGTCTGAAGATCAAAATGTGCATCATAGTACATCGAGGGAAGCTTCAACCCCTCGGAGTCTCCAGGACACAAATATTCAAGTCATCACTGACAAACTGTAGGTAAATGGATTGAGCTGTAAACTTGGTATTACAAATAGTACACCGTTTTCTTTATTCTATTTACAAGGTAAGTAACCTACCATCTGCTTTATACTTTATACATTTTGTCGTGGTCAACTTTCTGGTGAGTTCCTCATCCATTTGTCATGCCTAGTCATCTGATCTCTTCTGATGTTCTAGCAATCTGGTTTTCTCCTAGTACTCTCCTGTCATTCTCCTAGTACTCTCCTGCCATTCTCCTAGTACTCTTCTGCCATTCTCCTATTACTTGTCTTCACACAGTTTTTTCTCCCACTCTCTTATTCTCCTATTCGCCTAGTTCTCTCCCATTCTTCCTCTACTCCTAGTCTTATTCCATATATCGACTCTCTCACTCATATCCTCCCATTCTTCTACCTGGTCTTCTCCAATATACTTCTCTACTCCTCATCTCCTCTGATGATTTCAGACGACAACGGCTGCAGTTTAGCCAAACGGTCACGTAACTCGGCCTGCTCCCTGTGCTCAAGCTCGTTCACTCTCTGCTTCAGTGAGAGGTCGCGCAAACGTGCAACGTCCTTGATAGGACCCTGGCGCATCGCGGCACGCTCGGTCTGTTGCGAGAAGTTGATGAAGACAAAGGAGCCCACAGCCAAAAGGCAGGTGGTTCCGAAGGTGATTTTAGAAGCGGTCAGCATTGGTAAATTAAATAATTATTGAAAACCAGGCAAATTGATTGGAAGCTAGAGAATGAATGAATATGAATGAACATGAATGATACGAACGAATATGAATGAGTGCGGATGTGTATGAATGGATATGAATGAGATAGAATACAAATCAACTTGATGAACTAGATGTATAATAAATGAAATGGGTAGCAAGTCAGAGTACACGAGCAAACTACACACTGCGCCAATATAATTTTACCATCATAGTAAAACAGACCATTCTCGTCCAATCTATGAAAACCCATAAGTCTCAGTATATAAGTAAACCCAAGCAATTACAACTGTATGGTCTTGTTTTGTCTCACTTTTCTCCCTCTTATCACCATTCTTTCTTTTCCTTTTCTTTTCTCGACAAAAATACCACGGGTTTTGTTGAGTCCATCCATCAAACCACATTGCCATGAGCGATCCCCCGCATCCCGTGGACGTGCCGTCCGGACGAAACGATTCTGAGTACCAGCTGAACCTTACCCGCAACCTCCAAGCAATTCCTGTTCAGCCTCCCGCATACAACCGTTTTGTTTCTGAGAACTCGCTGTTGTCGTTCCACAACACGCCGACGGTGGTCAGTGAGTCGTACCTGCTGGCACCATATGGCAGTGTGCATGGGTCTGTACCAGGATCGATCCCAGGCTCGATTCCGGGGTCGATTCCAGGGTCTGTACATGGTTCAGTCTCGGGGTCATTGCCGCACGGATCAGTCCCTAGTTCACTTCCCCATGCGCTGAGCTCCATCGGGAGGAACACGGGCTACCACAGCTATCATGCCAGTCAACACAGCTTGAAGGATCACCACAACCAGAGTTATCTGGGTCAATTCCAGAGTGGTAATCAAAACCAAATTAACCCGAGTCAAATCAACCATAACCAGAATCTGATTAATCAGGGCGTCAACCAGAATCAAATCAACCAGAGCCTCCTGGGCCACCAGAACCTCACCAATCACAACTCGAACGTCCCGAACTCGTTCCCGTACCTGTCGTACGGGTCGTCTCTTGGCATAATACCGCAACCCGTGGCTACGACCAACATCTCCACACAAGCGGCCTACCACACGGGCCTGGTGCCCGTGACAGGCTTTGAGGAGGGAAAGAAACAGACGGAAAGCGAAGAAAACGAACTGAACGTGAACCAAGGTAACGTGAACCAAGGTAACCAAGGTAATGTGAACTTGGGTCAAAACGTTAACCCTAGTCAAAACAATCCAAGTCAAAACAGTCAAAACAACCCAAGTCATCAAAACCAACCAAACCAAACAAACCCAATAAACCAATCACAACCAAGCCAGGTTCAGTCGAGTCAGTTTGGACAAGATCTAGGGATCTTAGCGCTCCCGTCCGACCGGTACATGCTGTACGATGAGTTTTTCCGTGGGTTGAATGACACTTCTGAGGAGCATCTCAACATTGTGGACTTTCCCAGCGACTACCTCATCATGATGCTTTCGTGCTTGCTATCTAAAATCGTGGAGGCCAACGATAAGCTCCACCCGAACCACTTCGACAACACCATTGCGTTCAGATATCGGCTCAAGCTCGAGAAGAAGTTCCGCAACCAGCGTAAGCAGCGGTTGCAGGACAAGGAGGACATGGAAGTTGACGAGGACGATGGTGAGGACGACGAGGACGACGAGGTCAATAGACATTTGGCCAACGTGCTTGCGTTCCACGGTATCAACGTTCCTGAGATCCCCATATACGCATACTTGACAAGAGTGCTCAAGTACTGTCCGGTGACCAACGAGATCTTCTTGTCGCTTCTTGTGTATTTCGACCGCATTGCCAAGCGTGCGAACAACTTGAAGAAGAAGCGAGAGGAGGACGCGGATGGTGCGTTCGAACAGCTCTTCGTGATGGACCTGTTCAACATCCACCGTTTGCTCATTCTGGGCATTACGGTGTCGTCTAAATTCTTCAGTGATGTGTTCTACAAAAATCTGCGGTACGCAAAGGTGGGAGGTCTTTCGTTGGAAGAGCTCAACTACTTGGAGTTGCAGTTCATGTTGCTTTTGGACTTCAAGTTGATGATCAGCGTGGAGGATTTGCAGAATTACGGTGACTTGTTGTTGAGGTTCTGGAAGCGTGAGCAAATCACGAGTGAATTGAGGGAGGACAAGGACAAGGCGGAGGAGTAGAAGGCATAGAGTAATGATAATGAGGTAGGCAAGTGTAGGAAAAGAGGAGATTAGAAGGAGTATGAGGAGATTAGAAGGAGTATGAGGAGATTAGAAGGAGTATGAGGAGATTAGAAGGAGTATAAGGAGTTTAGAAGGAGAATCAAGGAGAATCAAGGAGAATCAAGGAAAATCAAGGAGAATGAAGGAGAATTAAGGAGAATCAATAAGAATCAAGGAGAATGGTCGACGGAGCGACGGGTTGGGAGGAAAGGTTGATATTATTCCAATTCTTTGGTGGTCCCTTTGGTTGGTATTGGTTGGTGGTTGGTGCATTGGTCGATTTGGATGCCGCAGAAATTGCGGCTATGGAAGTGTGGCAATGACCTTGAAATGAGGCAGATTATGGTGGAAATTTCGAAAGCTGGTGATGATATTGAGTATCAACGACAACTTCCTTAATGTATCCCAATAATCAAATTGCATGGCGATTGTAAATACCTCGATGTTTTTTCGATTGCATCTAAAAACCCCAAACTTTACTCCACTACAAAATAAAGTGACCAATGGAAAACTCAAATCGAAAGCTTGTACTGCCCCAACTGTCTGACTTCGTATCGTTCTACGATCGGAGATAAACGGCTTTGAATTTTCCACCCGTACTTCGCACGAATACTCAACGTGTCCGTCCATATCTTTCTGCACATGCTACTGTTACAATCGCAACTGCTCCTCGTTCGCCCAATATCCCAATCCTTGATTAATATTTGCTCAGTATTATACTTTTATTGTTGGCTGCAAAAGCTCAGCCACCCGGAAAAACACCCCACCCAGACGTCAAATGTGAAGCCTGGAATCGCAGCCAAAATTTCAGATTTCCGCTAACGTAAGCGGAACTAGCATAACGAAACAACCCTTCATAACCCTTAGTTAAGTATACTTGGCACGTATCGCAACCGTCGCCCCATGCTCACGTAAGCGCACGGCTGCGAACTTCGTCAACTGTTGCCTCGATTGTAGTTTAAAGTGTAACTTATTGTGCAGCCCCTCAATATTCCCCACTTGTGTCAACGTTTTCCAAAAATTCAGGACAACAAGAACGAGCAAAAATCGACGGAAATGTGCAAGTACTTGTATATGTTTGTCCTGAATGGATTCTACTTCGCCGGGATGACCCCATTGCCAGTGTTTCCTTGTTTTATGTATGCAATAAAGGCCATTTCGGTACAGGGATTTATCTCCGCCGTTTTGTTCTCTTATCTCGCTTTTACTTACACAATAGGCTATTTGTACGGCGCGAGATTTAGCAATTTTGAGGTCTTTCCACCGTTGTACGGTCGGTCGTTTCTTCTTGTGGGCTGTGGGCTCACGATTCTTGGCTATTTTTCTGTCTTTAACACAGTAAATAATAACCAGCAAGGGAAGAAATGAACGTCTCTTGTGCACAATGAATTCAGCGGAAATAGTTTCAGTTCCTTTAGCAGTTATTTCCAGACGCATAGCCTCAAGATCTGCTCAACAACTGTTTATTCCCTCATACACAAAGGTACAAAAAATTAGATAAATTTAATTATTATTTTATCCGCAGTGAATCGAAGGTAGACTTGTGGCTTCAAAGTAAACGTGTTAGCCAGCGCCAATATAGTCCCATAACCTCTAAAATGAAGGTTATTTTCTGTGATAAATCGCCTCGGACTTATAGCCGTAGTCTAAAAGCCCCTCAACTCGGAGCCCTGATTGGATATTTTGCATTCGACATTTTGGATTTCCGACTTCTTCTTCGGTACCTTAAAGCCGCCGCATTCCAAAAAAGCACAATCTCCCTTTCCCAATCAATTCTTAGCCACACCATACTGTCAAACACCCCAGTATGTCAAACACCCCTAGCCCGGCTAGATAAACCCATCACAAACATCACAAACCGAGCCATAGCCAGTCTGTCACTTGGCTTCTACCAAGGCTTGTTTAAACGTGCTGGACCTCTGCGATCAGTTTCTTCCGAGCCGATGACACAAAACCAAGCAAATTAGTAAAAGTGTTCCACTTTGCCACTCATGTGTGCGTTTGAACACCGGGAAAGGTTAACTTCATGCATGGGGGACTGATCCCATCAACTCCCGCTGTACAGCCAATATCCACACACGCACTGTGGGCAAAAGCAACCTGATGCAAAATTTCTCTTTTTTAATGTATATATACATCGCATCCGCACAGCAATGAATGGGTTCTACAAGCACCCAACATGAGTCTTACGGGAGTTTCTGGTTTTGGCCAGTGGACTACAACACTTACGGCTACGCCCACGGCGATGTCCACGGTGAACCCCTCGGCTGTTTCATCTCTCACACTGCTTGCAATTTCCATTTCTTCCCATGCTGCTAATGAGACCAACTCCATAACTCTTTGGAACCTTTCCAAATCGATGCGTGGAGTGCTAGCATCTCTCACTATTGCACATGAGCAGGAGGTTATGGCAACAGCCACGGACTCCCAGGTTCTTGCAAAGGCAACGCAGGCAGTTGTCGAAGCACTGCTCAATTTGCAAAGCCTCATTGATGAAGCAAACAACTATAAGGAGAATTTATCCTTTGCAGGAAACATCGTATTCGCTATCGCCTTCGGTATCTTGCTCATAGCACACAGTGGCCTCTTGGCTTGGACTCGCCAATGGTACTTCAGTATAGCATTTATTTTAGGTGCAGGAGCGGAACTTGCTGGGTACGTCGGACGCACAGTTAGTAGCAACGATGAGACTTTAATGGATCCATTTTTGTGCCAAATTATCTGCTTGACTATTGCTCCTGCGTTTGTGATGGGTGGTGTATACTACGTGCTAGCACAGTTGATCGTGGTGCACCACAAGACCAAGAGTTCACAGTTACGACCTCTATGGTTCCTGTATATTTTCATCACATGCGATGTCGTTTCTCTTGTTCTTCAGGCTGCAGGAGGAGGAATGGCGGCAGAGGCTGTTAGTGATTATAAGAGCACCGATGACGGAACTCATGTGATGTTGGCTGGTATCTGTTTCCAGGTGGTTTCCATGTCTCTTTTCCTCTACTTCCTTGGTGACTTTTATGTTCGCACCTTTTTCATGGACCCACAAATAGAGCGCACATCGAAAAACTTTTTTGCAATGCTTTTTGCAACCAAACGTGGCCGCAAAATGCGCAATGATATGAGTCAAACTCACTATAGTCCGCAATATGCAAGTGTGCGCAATGGAACAGTGTTATTCCATTACTTTCCACTTGCGATTCTCATCGGTGTCATATTGGTATACATTCGTTGTGTGTACCGTGTGGTGGAGCTTGCACAGGGCTGGTCAGGATACCTCATCACACATGAGATCTATTTGTTCTGTCTTGACGGATTGATGCTCTTTTTCACAGTGTTACTCTTTGTACTATTCCACCCTGGTCTTGTTTTTGGCAAGGATCACGGGTTGGACAGCACTGCCATCAAGGGCAAAGAGGACGCAGGAAAGGAATTGGAGGAGGGCACCTTGGAGGGCGAGGAGGATAGGAAGTGGGACTCTAATTTGAGTGTCCTTGGTGGAAAGGAGAGCGAGGGAATTAGCGAGGGAGTTAGCGAAGAGGCTAGTAACATACAAGAAGGCTCTCGTCTGTCTCCGTTTGAGGACATACAAGAGGAGATAAATGAAGAAAAGGATGAGCACACGCAACCACAAGTTGCAGGAAGGTAACAATAAACATTGGTTCAGATTAATTATTTCAATGTAGTGAATTATGGAGCGACTGTAAATGGTGAGTAATAGAGCTAGTGCAATGGGTAGTAGACAAGTTCAGAGCAATAGTGGGCGAGATGTTCTAGACATCCTACAACAGCGTACTGTTATATTTCTTTGACTAGACCCTCTAATTGTAGTTCATTCAACCAACCTCTATTTATCATGATCTTCGTCATTCTTATTTCTTCTCATATATTAAGCTATTTATATTTAGCATGGCTGCAAAAATTCACTTTGCGCGGGGTATCCACGCGGGGGCATCTTTGACGCAATAAACATCAGCACAACCACAAGCTTTCAACTTATTGGTCTCAGTCTGCTTGTCCTGGACGATGAGGCATGGGTGGTATGGAGGCACTCCTGCCGCCAACCGTGCTTTGGCTGGAGGAATATACACGTTCTCCTTAAGCTGTTGAAGTCTGCTAGTGTCCATTTACTCTATGCTTATTAGTATAATGTATGGTTATTAGGTGGTAGTGTGCTACTGACTCTTGTCTTCACTTGGTGGGAGTTGTTTGTAAATCAGTCTGTTGTGGTAGTCTATAGCCTATTGAGTTAGTCTATTGATTGAATGCTAATAAGCAAACACTATTGAGTTAGAAAAATCTCTTTATAAATAGTAGCTCGATCCTGCCAACTCTCCTTAGTCAACTTGCAGTGATTGAGTCACTGCTGGCTAAACGGGGCACCTTTGTCAATATATACAATCGTTCTTATCAGTAGTTTGCGGAATCACGCCCCCGAAAAAAGAAATTCCGGATCGATGAAACGGCATATCGATGAGACGGCATATCAATGAGACGTGGCTAATGTAATAGAGCCATCTTCACACCATGAGACTACTTTACAGAGTCAACATAAGCATCGAAGTCACTTCGTTATAATTTGAAAGCCCTTCTATACGTTCCCATTTGCATTCATCTGGTCCTCGCGTGCTCTTGATGACCATTACCACTTTGGTTTAAAGTTTATAGGTACGCTCGATAAGGTCATCAAAGGTCCTCAAAGGGAAGGGGTAAACATCGCACGCAAGGGAGAGGACTTCGTAAATTGGTATTCAGGAAGGAATTGGGGAAATAAATAAGAAAAACAAGTTCAAATAGCGAAGGCTATCGAGGAACTTCAAACACATTGGAAATCCTATGATTCTAGTACTCCTGATAACCATACCGCTACGTGAATATTCTGAAAAATGCGCAATGACATAAGGCTGATTCGATTGTCTGTGCAACAATAAAAAAAAGTACATTGCCAAGTGAGCTTATCAGTGATAACATTACTGACCCCATGCGCAGTTCGATCGTAGTACATTCATGTAGGGCCCACAACTTCCTCTAAAACCAATAGAACACGTCTATTCACAGTAATTCAATTGCCATCTGTCAATGCTAAATCCTATCTCTTCTAGTAAATCAAAACTCCTACTCTCATATGTCTGATCTTCGGAACAGCTCACGTGCATTTCACGTGCCATGTCACGCGCTGAAAATTTTCACTTGGAGAGCAGGCTAAATAACACAGTCGAGCTCCTAATCAGAGCTCCACCATAAGTGCATCTGACGGCTATATCAACCTGTCAAGCACGATCTAAATACTGATCCATGTCTGATATATTCATCTGCTACTTCTTCTTCAAACTTTGTCGCTTTTTCGTATCAGAAGACTTCACCTCTCAATTCCTACATTCATCGTCTCTTCTATCGTATTTGTATTAGAAAGAACATTTACATAACCATTACCAATGACGTGCTAGTAAACTCTTTAGTTCTTACCAGCCTTCTTGGCAGCAGCCTTCTCCTTCTCCTCCTGCTCCTTGACAACTCTCTTGACAATCTTCTGCTCCTCGATCAAGAAGGCTCTGACGATTCTCTCCTTGACACAGTTGGCACATCTGGAACCACCGTAAGCTCTCTGGACGGTCTTCTTGGTCTTGGAGATCTGAGCGTATTCTCTTGGTCTCAAGGTGGCGATACCTGGCAAAGCGATACCGCAGTCACCACACTTGACTCTGGAAGCGATCTTCTTCAAGTGGTGAGCAACCAACTTTCCACCTGGGGTCTTGACGACCTTGATCTTGTTAGACTTGGTGTTGTATGGGTTTCTTCTTCTGTAGGTAACACGTTGAGCCATTGTGGAAGGTAGTAACTGTTGGACTTTTCAAAAGAGTAGAAAATTTTAAAATAAAGTAGACCGAGAAATTGCAGGAGGGAAATTTTTTCGAAAAGAAACGTCACGTGTGCAAAAATGACTAGGGCAGAAGCCCTAACGAAAAATATCTAAATAGAAACACAATAGTCTCCACATTTGCTGCAAACATTATCTATCTTTCTGGTTGCACTAAACCATGAGAAATATAAAAAGCACTTAGCATTTGGATACGTTAATGATATGATATTGATGTTACTGAAAAATGTTTTATTGAATGAGATTCCATGAATGCTTTCCATGGATGTTCTATTGAGTGTTCTATTGAGTGTTTCTTTGAAGTTGTTCTGTTGAAGTTGTTCTACTGAAGATGTTCTATTGGAGTTCTTCTATTGAAGTTGTTCTACTGATGTTCTACTGAAGTTCTACTGACTTATATTGATGACACAACATGTCTATCTTATAAAAGTCTTGAAATATCAAAAATCATCTAGTCATCCTGAACACCTCAACATCACTGCCACAATTCATGACAATTTAGATATCCTACCACAAGTCAGTGAAGAGAATTAACTGGGTGGGTCTCAAATTACTCTATCTTATCATCTGTACTTACCCTACTCTCTCTACTTTTTCGTATATTCAGCTACTAAGCCGATTACAACTTGGCTTCCTCAGCCTCGACAGCAACAACTTCCATCTCGAGGTCAACGCCCAATGGCAACTCCTTGACAGCAACACAAGATCTGGCAGGCTTGTGCTCACTGAAGTACTTGGCGTAGACCGAGTTGAAGGCAGCAAACTGAGTCTTCATGTCGGTGAGGAAAATGTTGGCCTTGACAATGTGCTTCAAGGAAGAGTTGGATGCCTCAAGGATGTTGGCAACATTCTGAATAACCTGCTCAGCCTGCTCCTCAATGGATGGGTTCTCAGACAATGGCTTGTTCTGTGGAGTGTATGGGATCTGGCCGGACACGTAAATGAAACCTGGGGTTAGTAATTGGTGGTAAATGTGATCAATATATCACATTCGGTGGTTTTTCTGATGACTGATTGATTTAATGGGTCGATTGTGTGATATATTGGTTCGATTGTGTGATTTATTGGATCAATTGACTGATTTATCCTTTACTTACCGTTCACCTTGATAGCTTGGGAGTAAGAAGCTGCTGGTGGAGGAGCGTTTGCAGTTTTAACCTGGTTGTTAGTAACAAAAGGAAAGGGAACTTCTGGAAGTGTGGATTTCCTGGAAGAATCTATCATCAACTTACTGGAACAATGGTGGAAGACATTCTCTTGGAGGTTCTAAGAACAGAAGACAATTGGTTTCTCAACATTTAGGGGTACTGAAAAAGAAAATGGTAGAGCGAAAAATGTGGAATATAAAGAAAAGATAAGAATGCTCAGGAAACGCCACAAAGCTACGATTATGGATAGTACCATACATAGTCTTCAAGGGATCTGTCGGGATCAACAATTGTCTATGCCCTTTAGTAGTTGAGCAGTCGCTGTACAAGTATTCTACATTTGTTTTAACTCCGATTTGACTCATTTGACTCGGCCAAAATCTCCACATTCTATATACACTCTATAATCAGTCCATTTTCCTTTACCATCACTCTATGATCACCTATCTTCTCTTATCTTCATCACCTTACCTATCTTCTCTTAACTTCATCACCTTACCTATCTTCTCTTTCCTTTCTTCTTCTTTTTCTTTTCCTTCTTCTTCTTTGTTTCTTTCTCTTCCTCTTTATCGTCCTTTTTCACTTCCTTCTTATCGTCTGCCTTGTCGTTGTCGCTTTCCTTTTCCTTCTCTTCCTGCCCACCAGTCACAACGCTCTCAAACTTATCAAACAATGTCTCTGCAATCAACTCCACTTTGCACAACGTGTTGAAATTGTCAAAGAAGAAGCGCAAATGCTCACGAACAGCAGCAATTGCACCCTTTTCCTTATTGGTGGTGATCCCAACTGCTTGCAGGATACTCGTTTCCATAACGGTTGTAAAGTGTAACACCGCACTCAAATGGCGCGGGTTCTCCTCCAAATCCACATTGATCTGGTCGGCACTCTTACTTTCGTAAGATTTGATCAACTCCACAGACTCCTTCCAAGTGACCTCATGAGAATCGCGCTCCTTTTCACGGAATTTCAGATTCACCCGGAAGAAGAGCTGCCGCGCTTCGGGAACCTTACCCACCCAGTGGATCAACAACATCTGGAGCTCTGCCCTGTAGTCATAGATATCGTCTCCACCTCCTTCGAGGTTAATGATCCCCAACCTAATCAATTGGTTGGCCATCAAGCATAGAAGTTGGACCAACTTCACCGCAATCAGCTCTGCAAGTACAACCTTGTACCCACCATCGATTTCAATGCCTTCAAACGATGCCAGAAGATAAAGTGCACTATTAGTGAGAAACTCCGAGAGAAGCATGCCCTGTTCGACGTCAGAAAGGACGAGTTTTCCAACACGAGAGAAGCGGAAGTCACTTGAAACGTTCTCCGTTTGATCGCCTCTCTTGCCAACTAAAAGCTCGTACACATAGTCGATCAAAGACTGCGACAAGTTGACATCGTGAGTAAGAAACCAGATAATCGACCGGCGGTATCCCCTGCACATGAGCATCTCGTCGATGAGAGCACGTGCAAGCTGTGTCTCGTTATGCAAAAGTAACTCAAATCGAGTTATACCAAGCACGGGTACAAGCAACTTGTTGTTGTTTTGGGTTGCCTCGATTTCTTCCTCCAGAGCAGGAGAAAAGAGGTGAGAGTAGATGCTAAGAAGGAGCGATGGAAGGGAAGCCATATCCTCAAGATGGTTTTGACTATCGATTGTCTTATTCCCATTCTTGATATCTTTGTTTCCATTATCGCTTTTTCCATTATCGCTCTTTCCATTATCGCTCTTTCCATTATCGCTCTTTCTATCACTCTTTCTATCACTCTTTTCATTATCTTCCTCCTTCTTCTTCTCATCCTCCTTGATTTCCCAAGCGACAGTATTCAACAACATCTGTCCATCCTGTTGAGTTCGCTTCTTGTCCAAGATTCTCTTCCAGTCTTCAAAAGTTGTGCACCTCTGTGCACTCTCCAACCACAGCTGATACTCACCATTTTGTCCGCGAGGACAGTCGCGCCAATCGCGACCTTCTTCGTCGAATTCTATTGCTTCTGGTTCAGCGAGTGAGAATGAAGGCGAATTGAAGAGCTTGAGCTTCTCAATCACGCCCTTACTGATGTTGAGTTTCTCGAGATCCTCGAGGGGTAGTTGTGCTAATTTCTTGAGCTTGGCAGCATCGTCTTCACTGAGACGGTCAAAGTTGGAAATCGCATTCACAATAGCAAAGTCTTTTCTATCATAGTCTTCTGTTACCTTCGCACTCAAATCGATGTGTTCTATCTTGTCTTTCTTTTCCATTGCTTCTTTCCAGTCCAGATCCTCCAAATCCTCCAAGTTCAAATTCTTCACATCCCTCAACTCCCTCATTGTTCTGATCTCTTCTAAGGAGAACTCCTCGAACTCTTTCATCGTGCGGAACTCCTCATATTCCAACTCTTCAAAGCCCTTAACCTTCTTCAACTCCTCGTAACGCTTGTAGTTTTCGTCGTGCTCATCGTTTTCCCACTCGTCCCAGTCCTCTCCCTCGAAAATATACCGGATATCCTCGTCGAACCGGTCGTCGTATTCTAGATCAATGAGTATATCACCGAGTTCCGTCAACTTCTTACTCTGTGCGCGTCTGCGCGCAGCTTCGTCAGGGTTCGAAGTGCGTGTGTTTCTCGAACCAGCTACAAACGTAGTGCCAGCATTGAGAATGAGAAGCGCCACGATAACGAGTCTCATGTCCACAGAAAGTGAGCCTCCGTTAATCTTTCGGCGTCCTAGTGGTTGGATAAACCTCAAGAGCGACTCTCCGCATACATCGTCCACGTCATCCTCTTGGATTGCCGATGGGTTCTGGTTAAGGATCCATGCGAGAACGTAACGCACCGCCGACGAGCCCCGCAAGGTCTGTTTGACGATCTCCGGGGTCTCCTCTGCGCCACCGTTCGTATGGTTGTCCATTTCTATTCGCCGGTCGATCTCCAACCCGAGGAGAATGATGTTTGTGTGGCATTTCCAGAGTTTGAGGAGGTAGTGTAGGTACGGGTTGAATGGTAGGGAGTATGGAAGGAAGTGGGGGACTTTTGGAGATGAATCCTTATTTGAACTCACGTCAGTTTCTTTAAACTCGTCATTTACTTCATCTTCTCTCTTGTCATCTGTATTTCCTTGATCCTCAGTTTCATCCTCCTCTCGCCTCTTGAACAACTTGTAGATCGCCACCAATAACACACACACCATCGCATACACCACACGCAAACCGTGCGGGTCCTTTGCGAGTGCGGACAGTGGAGTCCACTCCAGTAGCAGTTTTTCGTAGTCTTCCGGCCCATTGCTGATGTAGCGTGTGTGGAGCTCGTCCTCCGCGTTCAATGCGCGGTGTGCAAGCTGTAGCAATTCGAAGAAGCGTGTCAGTAGATCGAACTTAAGCGACTCTATATCTGCTTCAGGCATACGATACTTCGCAAAACAGAGCGAAACAAGCACGTCTGCCATGAAGTCCACACTGAGTAACACGCGGTCGTTTTCCTCGGGCTGTGTGAAGGGGTCGCAGAGCGACGTCACTGTGGAGAAGATGAAGGCGATCGATGGCGAATCGTCCTCCTTCTTTTCCTCTTCGTTTTCGCTTTCTGTATCGGTCTCGGGGGGTTCCGTATCCAGATCGGCGTCGCCGACGTGGAGAATACGTCCAATGAAGTCGTGTCGGCGTAGGAAGTTGGACCGTATGGGGACCTCGAATTGGAGTTCTGTCATGAGGAAAAATAAAAAATGAGATGAACAAAGAATATAGTTGAATGGTTAATGAAATGAGTAGGATGGAAGATGGATTTTATTCAATATGGATATTGATATGAATGTGATTAATTTGAATGCGATCAATTTGAATGTGATCAATTTGAATGAAATCAATTTGAATAACATCATTTTGAATAACATCAATTTGAATAACATCAATTTGAATGATTATATGAATTTGACATCATCATATATCAATACCTAGGGATAAAATATACGAGATACCTTGTAGCGACGACTTTGACAGAAAACAATACGAAACCAACCAACTCATCTCTTTTTCTACCTGATTCGTTTCTCTTCGAAATCAGATGCTTGCCAATCTCCCAAGACTTTCCGGACATTAACTATTTTGAAGAATTGCCGCAAATATTAACAAAATCACAGCCATCCCCACATGTTTGTAAACACAACTTAAAAGGCTCCTGAATCTTGATATTTTCGACACTATTGATGTCTTCTGTTCTCAAATACACTCCTATTAAGGAGATCCCTGGCGTACGCAAGCTTTCCAAGCCAAAGTCTGTCCAGCACAGATTGAACTTATTGCGTAACGTCTACTTTGCTGTCAAGGATAATATAGATGGCATTTGCGATGCTTTGGAAAAGGATTTCGACCGCTCCAGAAGCGAAACCCGTCTCTTTGAAATCACCCCGGGCTTGAACGAGCTCTTGCACACTATGGCTAGTTTGCACAAGTGGGTGAAACCAGAGCAAGTGCACGATTTACCTCGCAACTTGGCGAATAATAACGTCTACATCGAAAGAATCCCGTACGGAACGGTGTTGGTGATTGCGGCGTTCAACTACCCGTTTTTGGTGAGTATCGGCCCAATTGCCGGAGCAATTGCTGCGGGAAACGCTGTGGTTTGGAAGCCCAGTGAACTAACTCCGCGTTTTTCGCAGTTAATGAGTGATTTGTTAACAAGGGCTCTCGGTCCAGAAGTATTCTTTGTGGTGAACGGTGCCATTCCAGAGACCACTGCACTCTTGAATGAGAAGTTTGACAAGATTGTTTACACTGGAAGCAGCACCGTCGGGAAAATCATCGCAAGGAAAGCGGCTGAAACACTTACTCCGTGTATTTTAGAGTTAGGAGGAAAATCTCCTGCATACGTCCTTAAAGATGTTAAACATATCCAAACCGTTGCTCGTCGTATTGTCTGGGGTAGATTTGTCAATGCAGGACAAACGTGCGTTGGCGTGGACTATGTATTAGTACACAAATCCGTCAAAGATGAGCTTTTGAAGGCGATTGTCGGTGTTCTTCTCGAGTTTTACCCGAACTTTGATAATTTCACCCACCTTATCCACGATCGTGCTTTCGAAAAGATGACCAAGATCGTCGAAGCCACTCTGGGCGATATCGTCTACGGTGGAGAGTCGAACAGAAATACAAAGTTCTTTCATCCAACGGTTTTGGCCAATGTCTCGTGGGACGACTCTAGTATGCGGGAGGAAATTTTCGGGCCGATTTTGCCCATTATCGAGTATGATGATTTGGATGAGGCCTTACAGTCCTTGAAACGACACCACGATACTCCTTTGGCGCAATACATATTCACCAGCGGTAGTTTGAACAGAGCCAAAAATCCAGAACTCGACAAAATCTTGGAATCTACAAGGTCCGGGGCTGTTATCGTCAACGATGTGCTCATGCACGTAGGTTTGGTAAATGCTCCGTTTGGAGGTATTGGAAATTCAGGTTACGGATCGTATCACGGGTACTACTCGTACCTCGCCTTCACTCACGAAAGAACTACCATTGAGCAGCACTTGTGGAACGAGTTTGCTCAAATGGCACGGTATCCACCGTACACCACGAGCAAGGAAGGCTTGCTTGAAGTTGCCATGGACAGGTACAGTGGTAGTGTTTGGTTTGGGAGAAGTGGAGATGTACACGTGGGAGGACCAGGAGTGTTTTTTAGAGCTTATACTGAGGTTAGTGGGGTTGCAAAATTGTTGTACAGATTTGTTGTGGGATGATTTGCACCCAAATAAAAGATGGATATAGGCAATTTTTATCAAGTGTAATGAAGCAGAGTATCGATAAAATGGAATTCTATAGTGTTTTCGTTATTACTAGTTTTCATATTTTTACATTGTGAAACTCATTTTCATAGTCATTTTCACTCTTTTTCATAGTCATTTTCACACTTTTTCATAGTCATTTTTACTCGTTTTCAGGCATTTTCATAGTCATTTCCATTTTTATTGTTTTGTTCGCGATTGCCAAATGTTCTTTTTTTCACTAAATATCTGTCAATTCGCGTCATGAAAGAAACCATAATCCACGCCTATCCAAATACCATAGTCGTCCTAACATACTCTCTATGAAAAACCCATAAGTATCCTTAAAATACACCAAATCATACTCCTATATGTTCATTTCCTCAAATATTTGTACTCCCAACACTTATGCCCTCCCCTCCACACTTTTCTACCACTATTACAATTTCTTGTCTACATTTTTAATTTTTCTATTTGCTGGCATTTTACAACATGAAACTCAACGAGATCCCACGCACATCCACGTTTGCGTGGTCATCGGACCTGATCCCGTTACTTGTGACCGGAACAGTGGCCGGTGCCGTTGACGCAAACTTCGATTCGCTGTCAAATCTCGAGATCTGGGAAGCTTTTGCTTCCACTCCACTTTTTGCAGCTCAAGTCGACAACCGCTTCTACAACTTGGCTTGGTCCAAGCCAATCGCTGGACATGCGCACGGTTTGATTGCAGGTGCCTTCGAGAATGGTACCATCGAGTTCTGGGATGCTGAAAAGTTGATCAAGGACAAGAACCTCGATACCGCTAGTGTCCACAAGGCCCAAAAACACACAGGCAGAGTGCGCCTGCTCGCCTTTAACCCATTCAACCCACACGTGCTTGCTTCCGCGGGCGCCAATGGCGAGATCTACATCTGGGATACCCTCAAGTGGTCCGACCCAACCCCACCAGCACAGGCAGCTCCTCCAAAGGACGAAGTTTCTTCGGTGGCCTGGAATCACGTGCTCCCACACGTGCTTGCCTCGTGTAGTGGAGGTGATGTTCTGGTGTGGGATGTTGCTGGGCGCAAGAAGGTTGCGCTGTTGCTGTACAGTGGCGGTGTTAGCGGCAAGGTTCTGCTTGCACGTGTCGCATGGCACCCTACTAACCTGACTCGTTTGGTTACAGGCAGTGACTCCGACTCCAACGCGGCTGTGATGACTTGGAACTTGCGTAACTCACATGAGCCTGAAAAGACCATGGTTGGACACAAGCAGGGTGTTTTGTCCGTGGACTGGTGTGAGAAGGACTCGGGCTTGTTGCTTACTTCTGGCAAAGACAATGCCACATACTTGTGGAACCCCGAGACCGGAGACCGTCTCGCAACATACCCACTGACAGCAAACTGGGCCTACGAGACCCGCTTCGCTCCTTCTGCGCCAGATATCTTTGCTACAGCTTCGTTTGACGGCAGCATTGTGGTGCAACCATTACAGGACACGAGCAAGAAGGCACCAGAAGCTGCTGTTGCTGACGACAATGCGTTCTGGAGCCTGTTGTCTGAAAACAACGCCGTGCACCCTGTGATTGAGATTTTGCAGGCACCAAAGTGGATGGGACGTCCAAGTTCTGTGACTTTTGGGTTCGGTAGCAAGGTCGTGTCGGTTAGCAGTGAGAACGGCAAGAGTGTGGTGAAGGTTGGCCGTTTGAATGCATCTCTTCCATCCGATGCCTCTGGTTTGAAGAAGGCGTTGGAGAGCAACGAGTTTGGTGAGATCTTGGAGGAGAAGGGCCAGAAGGAGGAGGAGGACTGGAAGTTGTTGAAGAGATTAAACGAGGTGGGAAGAAGAGAGTTGATAGAGAAGGCAAAGGCGGAAGAGAAGGAAGAGAAGGTGGAGAAGGCAGAAGAAAAGGCAGAGGTCAAGAAGTCTAATGGAAAGCAGAAGAAGAAGGGTAAGAAGGGTAAGGACACTGCTGAAGTTGAATCTACTGAAGCTGAAGCTCCAGCAGAAACAACTACCCTTGATGATGCTGCATTCTTTGAGAAGCTCGGTGACGGATTCCTTGAAGAGTCGTTCTCACCATCCGGTCCATTCTCGTTCCCAACCGAGTCATCGCTCGTTTCGCTTCTTCTTTCGAAGAACATCGATGCCGCAGTTACCGAATGCTTGCAAAAGAACAAGCTCACTGAGGCATTGGTTTTGGCTTTGGATTCCTCCGACGCTGTCAAGCTGAAGGTTAAGAATGCTTACTTTGAAAAGGAAAAGACAGACTTGGCCCGTCTCATCTACTCTGCATCTCTGCAGGATATTGGCGACATTGTCCAGAACGCTGATGTAACTCACTGGCGCGACATTGCCGGTGCTATCCGTGCCTACGATGCATCTGATGCCGACTTCTCCGCCAAGATGGTCAAGTTGGGTAACCGTCTTTACGAGAAGGGTAACCGTGATGCCGCCGTATCTTGTTACCTTTCCGGTGGATCTTTGGACGAGGTCGCAGCAATCTGGCTCTCGGAGTTGACTGACTTTGAGAAGAAGCTCCTCGACGAGAAGAGCGTTTCGTCTCCTGCAGATGCCCGTTTCGTTGCATTGTCCAACTTTGTCGAGAAAATCGCGGCTTATCGTTCCATTGCCAAGTTGAGTGGTGTTTTGACCGGCGCCCTGGTCAGCAAGGCTGTTGTGGAATACGCCAACTTGGCTGCCGGAAGCGGTGAGTTTGACTTGGCCCAACGCTTCTTGGAAATTGTTGCTAAGGAGCACGGCGGAGGTCAGAACGATAGAATCTCGAAGGCTAGCGAGAAGAAGGCAGCAGCAACCACCGCCGCCAAAACGACTAACGTTCGTAGTGCTTCACGTGCGGCTCCAGCAGCTACTCCTTATGGTGCTCCAGCAGCTACCCCATACGGTGCTCCAGGGGCCACTCCATACGGTGCTCCATATGGAGGTGCACCTGCTGCTCCTTATGGTGCCACACCTTCCCCATACGGAGCTCCATCTCCTTATGGAGCCACCCCAGCTGCTCCTCCAGCGCCTCCTGCTACTTCAACTCCAAAGGCACCCGGTATTCCTAAGCCAGCGGCCTTTGGTGCTCCAGCAACTCCACTCGGAGCTCCACCAACTCCTGGTTCTCAGTTTGGAGCTGCTCCAGGTGCTCCAGGTGCCCCAGGCGCTCCTTACAACGCTCCATCTCCATACGGGGGTGCCGCACCAGTTGCTACCCCGAAGGCCGCACCAAACCCTTATGCTCGCCCAGCTGCTAATCCATATGCTCCAGCCGGCAATGCTGTTGGTACTAACCCATATGCTCCAGGTGCTCCAGGTGCTCCAGGTGCTCCAGGAACTCCTAGTGCTCCTAGTGCTCCAGTTCCAGCTACTGGATATGCTCCACCAGCGGGTGCTACCTTTGCATCTGGTTCCTATGGTGCTCCAGGAATAGTGAGCCCTCCACCTGCACAGGCAACCACCGTTGCTCCACCTCCTGCAGCTAAACAAAAGGACAATAGTGATGGATGGAATGATTTGCCGGAAACCTTCAAGCCAAAGAGTGCTCCTCGCCGTGCGGCAGCTTCTGCGACTGCTCCTACTCCTGTCACTCCACAGTTCACCCCTCAAGCAAACTTTGCCCCTCCAAAGAAGATTGCGCTTCCACAGGGACAAACTGGACCTGCTCCTCCTCCTAAGGGACCAAGTAGAGCTCCTTCCTCTGCCCTGGTTCCAGGTAGAGTTGCTTCTGGCAGTAATGGATTTGCAAGTACCGGTCCAAGCACCCCAAGTGCTCAGATCAAAAACCCATACGCCCCAGCTCCAGGTTCTGTAGCAAGTCCTGTTTTGCCAAAGCCACAAGCCGGTAACAACTTTGCTCAGCCAACCAACTTTGGAAATATCCTGAGTCCTCCAAAGAACCCATATGCTCCATCTCAAAACCCTTCGAGATATGGCGCTGGTACCCCACCAGTCCAACCAGCATTCGGTGGCCAGCTTGGAGGCCAGGTAGCACCACCTCCCATGGCTGCACCACCTCCAAAAGCTAACCTGGTTGGCCCCCCACCAAGAGCCAACCAAGTAGCACCACCACCACCTGCTGCATCTGCCCCTCCAGCAGCTGTTCCAGCTGCCCCAGCCGCTGAAAAGCACCCTGCTGGCGACAGAAGCCACATTCCTGAGAATGCTGCTCCAGTTTACCAAAGCTTCAGTGAGATACTCGATGCTATCAAGCCTGACATTCCTGAGAAGTACCAGCGTCACGCTGTCGACATGGAAAACAGATTGAACCACTTGTATGACCATTTGAACAACGAGGAGTTGGTCACTGCGCCAACCATCGAGCTTTTGAAGGAGATTGGTACTAATTTGAAGAGCCACAAGTTTGCGGAGGCTAACGCAATTCTTTTGCAGATTTCGACTGCTCACGGTGACGAGGTCGGCACCTGGCACATTGGTGTGAAGAGATTGATCACCATGGCGGAGGCAATGTTGAGGTAGAATAGATAGGAGATTTAATGGACCTAATGGAGAATGAATGTAGGAAGGATTGTAGATACAAAGTACGAGTTAAATTCTGATTTGATACAATAGAACCAATTTTTATTACCATTTTTATAACCATTTTTATAACCGAATTTTGCATTTTCTTACTTTTCTTTGTTTCTTCAGTACACTACCACTTCGTACAATTTTGGTCCCTCACTTTCTGCTTGCTCTCCCTCGACTTCAAGGATTAAATATCGAGTTTCCACATCAAATTCCACAGCCGTGGTATTCCATCTCTGTGGAACCATAACCTGAGAATACTCATAGGGGTCAAACGGAGCCGATATAGACACATCTGCACTAGCGATCTCATAGAAGGGGGTCTTAGTACCTCCAAATATCTCATAGAACTTGACGTTTGGTGCGTTTTCAGAGTCATTTTCCCTATTCTTCCTCACTGTCATTTTATTCGCGGGCTTGTCTCCCCAATTCACGAGCAATTTGGTGACTCTCTTGTAGGTACCCAAATCAATGAGAACTTCACCTAGACTTCCATTCACTTGCCAATTCGTCGTATTATCTCCGTCGTGCATTGAAAATGCCACGTCCCCAACAACACCATCCGTAAGTGAAGTGAAAGTCGCATCAGCACATTCAGAAACAGATTCTGGGTATGTTTTCTGTGGAACAAATACGGGAATCTCCAAAGAAGCGCCTGGGTCCAACGTATAAACACCCGCCTTTGAGTTGCGGTCTCCAATTTTAATCTTGATTGGTTGCTCATTGCCAAGATGAGTGACTTTGAAAGCGTTACCCTCAATGGACATGGAAAACGTTTGGTTCATGTACTTGACACCTTCATAATGTGCACTACCTCCAAGACAAGGAATAGCTATAGGGTCAAGAACCATCACCCTCTCGATCTTTCCATCTTGTTCATCGTAACTATACCTCAACCCAGTCAACCCTTGTAAAACAGCTTGGACCAATCCTCCATGAGCAGTCAAAAAAGGGAAAGCGGGATGTGTGCCTCCATTAGTCGCAAAGTCATCGTTGTTCTGTTCCAGGAATTGCGCAAACGGAGCACGTAAGAAGGGCACCACAGCCTTGCGAAGATAAGACTGCGAAGCACATCCGGACTTGGCCAATTCACTGGCAACAATCGAGAATATTGGGAACGTCATCGCAGGACCATAACTCACTTGTTTTCCAGAATAAAACTCCATGTTGCGATAAGCTTGCTCGCTGTCAATCATCTCATTCCCAAGAGGGTATGTCATCATGATTACATCAGCCTGCTTAATACCAACATCTGCACCCATTCCACTGTATTCAAGAGTCACATTGTGTTCAGAAGTAGGAATCTCAATGTTACCACTAATGGCTGCAAATCTCTCGTCTGCACGCTTACCCAAGTGCTGACTAAGGGTGGTTGCCCAGCGCATCACTAGAGATATTCCTGCGTTGGTATACGCCGCGTTATCGACATGATTTGCATACTCGTCAGGGTCTGTCATGTTCTGCGTGGTGTACTTTCCAAGAGTATCATTATAGCGAACGAGGTAGTCTGCGAAGAAAGTTGCTGCATCGTTAACAAGAGGATACACCACCTCATCTAGATACCGCTCGTCTCCTGCACCACTGAGATATACCTTCATCGCAGCCATAGCCACTGCAGTGTTAATATGGTACTCATAGTCCAAACATGGCCCAGACAGTGTACAATTTCCAAACCTTCCGGAGGTCCAAGGATAAACTGTTCCTCCATATCCCGGAGGAACGTTGTCGCGTGCCTGTTCACGGGTGTACAATCTATAGTTCACAAAGGAATGAGCTCTTGCTGGATCGAAAGGGAGGATTCCCTGCTGCATCCACAAGTCTGCATCCCAAAAGACCATTCCTGCGTAGCTATCTGATGATAAACCTCCCACAGACACTGCTGACGACACGCCTGTTGCGTCCGGGTGAGTATTTGCGTGGAGGTGGTGCAAAGAGGCTCTCACGGCCAAGTTGAGAAGAGGATCGTTTGGAAACGTGATTGCAGGGGGCACAGATTCTTGTTGAGGAGGTGATGCACACAATGCAACTGATTTCGCAGAGCTGAGAAGGTTTGCGAACAATTCTGGAGGTTCCTTATTGTTAATGTAGATGGAGTTACTTCTGGCGATATAGTCAGAAGACACAATTCCCACATACTTCGTGAAGGTAGATTGTTGAGCTGGTGAAAGGTTAATCGAAGTATACTGTGAGACTAGTAATTCCGACTTTGATTTTTCTAGGGTCTCAGAAGTTTGCAACTTTGAATAGACCACGCCTCCAGCTTCGTAGACACCATGAGGATGGAAACGCACAAAGATTCCATCGTCATCGGTGCCAAGATCATAGAGGTCGCACCTTTGAGCCGTCGCAAAGTCAAGTGAGTCCGTGATACTTATCGCAATCTTTTCATTGCAGAGATTTTGCGCGGTTAGAGTGACCAGACCCAACGTGAGGTTCTGGTGATGTGCCACTACGGTAAACGTGAGCTTCACCGATTGAAGCCAAGTGAACTCTGTAGTGACGGTACCGTCCAGAAGCGACAAGCTCTGCAGGTAGTTTGTAATGTCGCCATGTTGCGAGGGAGGAACTGCAGGGTCCAAAACGTATGTGTGGTCTCCAACAACCGCAGAAACCGTAAGGCTGGTCCATTGGGGAATTGCTGCAATAGTCAGCTCATATCCGTTTCTGTACAATTCTGGAAAGTTGGTCTCGGGGAGTTTCGGCTGAGAGTCATAGAATCCTGCTATGAATGCGCCGGAATACCGCGGGTTGAACAATGGCCAGCCATTGAGGAGGTTGGTGGGTGATTTCGAGTCTCCAGCATCACCGAGAATTTGCGAATTTTGGGACTTTTGAGGGGACGATTCGGAATACACCACGTTCTGACTGATATCGCTTGTTTGCTGATTATCCCTCGCCCATTGCTGCTCTCTTTTGAACTTCATCTTCATTCCACTCGGAGAAACTCCGTTATCGTCATAGGCAAAACCTTGGCCCAAGTACGGGATACGCGCTCCAATATAACCATTGGCAACATACGGCTGCTTCTGGTACAGGTTCGCCACAGGCTTAGTGGTTGTCCCAACCACATTCTGAACGGGGTCGTAGAAAGAACCGTCAGAGTCTGGGATCTGTGAGAAGATTGCTATGTTGTCGCGGGTGTAAATGTGGGGAATGGCATTGGGATTCCACAGCTCTCGAAATGCAAATACGGTCTGGAGTATAAGTAAGATGAAGACGGGGATGATAATCATAGTGCGCTTGCGTTTGAGACGAGCTCCGAAGAGCTGGCGGATCTTGCTCATTTTATTTGCATTTGTAGTGTATGCTAAAAAAAATGGACTGCTATATGAATAATGCTATAAGGTTATGAGAAAATGGGGAACAATAGTATTTGGAGCCATCCTGAGCCAATATGTAAAAATATAAGGGGAGGAACCGTCCCGTTACAGAACGTCGTTACAATTTCTGGAGCACTTCTCGTTACAGAACATCGTTACAATTTCTGGAGCACTTCCCTGGTACAGAACATAGTTACAATTTCTGGAGCACCATTACATTTTAACACCTCCCGTTGCAGAACACCATTACATTTTAACACCTCCCGTTACAATATCTATTCAATCCTTGTGTACTTCCCCTTATAGAACACCATTACATTCTCTAAACACTCCGTTACAATATCTATTCAATCCTATTCTATACCCTGGTCAAACACCTCAAAACCCTCCTGGTCTCATCCTTGTCTTTTTTCACCAACTCTCCGAGTCGCTTCAGTATCTTTTCGTCGAAGTCCGCACGTTGCTCCACTAGGTTGGCGGTTCGTTCCAACCTGTAGGCCAGATGGAACAAACGGTCCACGTTTGGTCCAATTTTCTTGACGCGCTCCTCAACATCTTTCTCCTTGATCTCGATTTCTCCCACCAACGACTCATCCAAAAGCTGCGGGTACCTTCCAGTATCTTTGACGTCCTCTGTCAACGGCTCTTTTATCAGATGGACCTTGTCCATATCTTTTGTGACCGCATCCACAGCCTTTTTATGAGCTTCCTGCCATTCTCGCTTCTCCCTCACCAAAGTCTGTAACTTCTCCTTGTATATTCTGATATTGTGCACGTTTTGCACATTGAGTGGGTTTGGCACCACCACCTCCTTGCCCGGAGTCGACTCTGCCGCCGTTCCAGAGCGGCCATACCAACTCGCAGACACGCGTTTTTCCATTAAATCCTGCAAAAGCTCCTCTTTTATCACGTTTGCAATGTTGTGAACAGTACTCTCAATATTATACCCGTTGTTATCGCTGCCTTTGCGCTCCTCCATCTTCTTCTTCATGCACCAAATGAGCAATTGCCGCATCCGGTCGGGCTCTGGTAGCGCGGCATCAAGTAATTTATAGTATTCGTTAGGTGAAACATCAGGGTGGGGTTCACCTGCAAACCCATTACCGATTGACGACACTCTTTTTCCACGAGAATAGTACAGCGACCTTCGTCTTTGAGTGGGGTTCTTCACAGGCGAGCTAAGCAGCATACTTGAGGGAAAGTTTGGCACTTCGTCAGGGATCTGTTTTTCAGGTAATTGATTTCGAGGTATTGGTATCTGTTTTTCAGGTAGTTGTTTTACAGGTATTCCAGGTATTCCAGGTGTTTGTTTTCCAGGTATTCCAAGTGTTTGTTTTCCCAGTACTTTTCTCGTCGATCCAACCTCTTTCTTCCTTTCTTTCAACTCCTTTCTTTCTCTCCTTTTCCTCTCCTTCTCCTCCAACATCTCCAACTCCTCTTTGGACCGCACCTTGGGTGGTCTTCCACGCTTTCGTTTTGGGGGCTCCTGTGGAGTTTCCAGGGGCTTTCTCTTTAGCATGCCGATCTCAGTCTCCAAGTCTTCGATGGGGCTAGTTCGGCGCTTGTATAAGAAACCCTCGTCTTCTTCAAAGGGCTTTTGTGAGTGCTGCAGTGAGGAGAGGAGATCATTGAGTCTGTTCTTGCGACCGAAAAGTTGTGAGCTTGGTGGAGCATCCTCTTCGTCGCTATCGAGGATCTGATCAAGAACCTTAGCACGTTTGTCGTTCTTTGGAGGCGATAGCCGCACGTTCAGGATGGTGGTTTTTGGCATGGTAAACAAACAAAAATAAAAGGTGAATAAAAAAATAGAACTAGTATATTACAGAGGACACTAGAAGGAAAACTCATAGAAGGAAAACTCATAGAAGGAAAACTCATAGAAGGAAAACTCGTTAGAAAGGAAAATGTTAAGGAAGTGGAACAAGATAAATAAAGAAGACTTGTAAAGGTAAATTCAAGTCGAACAAGGTAAACTTAGAATAAGTTAACTTAGAACTGGCACTCATAATTAGAAAACAGTTACAAGGTAACACATAGTTATAAAAAGTCCTTATAAAAACTAGCAAGAAGAGCTAATTCAGGTCGACCTCACGATAGATACATATCAGATCATCTTCACAAACACTAAATTTATAAATCCTTTAGACTGAATTAGTACTTTATCTCTCATACCTTTGGATACTTGGATGTTATGAAAACTATTTTTTACAACGCGAATGTAAACAACGCGAACCAGATGATCTCAAATAAAACATGTACCTCCGAATCGATTCCTCTATATCTCAACATACTTTCTAATAATGTTTTCTCTCTTTGTATATTCTTTGTATATTTTTATATTCTTTGTATGTTCATACTTTATATTCTTTCTATTCTTTATATTCTTTCTATTCTTTATATTCTTTCTATTCTTTATATTCTTTCTATTCTTTATATTCTTTATTTTTAATGCACTCACTATCGCTGTGTGGAACATATATCGCCACTTACACCGACGCCCTTCGCATCTACGACCTCCTGCGAAGGCTCATCAAAGAATACAACCCTCCATCTCGTGTTTATCACATTTCCTGGGAACCAGCATGGCACCCTGAGAACCACACCACCTCCAAGATCGCGGCTGCGACTTCAAAAACAGTGATAGTGTACGACTTGAACGCTCCAGAACCAATTGAAATCCACCAGAGTGACAAAATAACAAACATTCAATGGATAAGTCCATGTGGTCCTTCGACTTCTGGGTACTCTGACGGGAAACAGATAGTGGTCTTCACTCCACTTGAGGCTAGATTGTACTCTCTCGACTGCACGCACATATTACTTAACGTGCTCAAACCTGTTTCTGGCGTTCTAGAGCGCCCTAGAAACCCCCAGTGGGCAATTGTCGCAGAAAGTGTCGAATATAACCTGCCCCGAGTCGTGTACACGTTCCACAACGCGGGCCTGGTGAGCAGACTTGCATTTTCAACACCCGGGGAGAACTCTGGCGAAGTGTCGTGGTCCCCAGATGGCCGCTGGCTCGGCCATTTTGGGGCCCTGCCCTTCGGGTACTCGCTCGCCGTAGACAGTGTATTGGGACACAACTTGTTGGAGATAGAGGGCGAATTTCCAGGTGCCACAGAATACGCTGGATGCTGGGGAGAACGAGAACATAAAGAAAAAGATACAGAGAACAACCTCACTTACCTCGTATGCGGAGGAGATACGGTTGCCGTGGTACCTATTCGCAAGCTACGTGTTGAAATTTCAGGCAGGGTCCAGGACTCTACGCCTCTCACGTACTCTGGGGAAAAGTATGTATTTGTGCGACAGGCACCGAGGTCACATAATGTGCGCAAAATTTCGCTGGAGCACAATGTCGCTGTGATAGAGTATGAAAAGAGCGTGGCCGTGGTATTGATCACGGATAAGATTACTGTGCTACGTGAGATTTTGGTGCTGGTACTTTCGACGAAGATATTCCGCACAGAGCGTGGTGCTGGGGTCATGATAGTGGCTTCGAACCATATAGCAGTTTATGAGGTGGAGACGGGAGAGTGTCGGGTGGTGTACGAACGGGAGGGTATCAAAGCTGCATATTTGGTGCAGAAAGAGAGTCTTGACTTGGTTGTGGTAGGCGATGCATTTTGGGAAAAGAAGACTGATTGGGCAAAGAAAAAGGTGGACAAGTGGGATATGAGTTTGGAGGTTACGGATACTTTTCAAGGGAAAAAGAGGAGGTGAGAAATCAATCTGAGAAGGAATCAACCTTGAAGGAATTAATCTAGGTGAAAAAATCACCCAAGTCCATTTTTTCGCAGCAATTGAAATGCTGGGGAATTTTTTTGATAACTTATAACTAGCATTGAGCTCTTATCTTTTATCTATTCTGAAATTTCCCATTCTATTACCGTGTAAATAGAGTGGAAAGTTTAATAAGAGAAAATTTTCCTATAATGACAGTATCTACTTTTTCCTATTCGTCTAGTTCATAATTAAGCTGGTATTTATAGTATCCACTTTTTCTATTCCTCTAGTTCCTCATCATCTGGATCTATATATTCAGAAGTCTCGGTGAGTTTCCATAGTGTGTCAACGTTTTCCAAGACCAATTGAAGTCTTTTATCACGAAGCTTCAAGATAATCTTTTCATTTTGAACGATAAGTTTCACGAAATCACATCCTGGAGATGAAGACTCCAAGATCAAACCATAGTACAATCCCAAATCGTAGTTGTTGACAAACTTCTCTATTCTAGTATCCTTCACACTGGGAACTTCGCGAATGATTTCATCCCAGTGTAGAGGAACCCATTCTGACTTCCAGCACCCTGTGATGTCGATCTGATGTATGGATGAGAGTGGATGACCCAAAATTTCAAGGCCTTTATGAAAATGGCAAAACCTGGCAGATAAGGATATCAAAGTCTTTGGGAGTGTAGAAAAATCGAGTTTTCGGAGCGGATTACTCGAGACGCAAAACTTCAACATTGTCAGGTTAGTAAACTCACCGCCGATTTCGACAATGTGGTTGTCACTCACGTCAAAATCACATACGTCAATTCGAGTAACAAGCTCTCGAAGCTTGTTGCTTTCCATACAGAGCTTCCTCAACGATGGTGCGAACTTGAGATCATCGATGTGGGCGATTTGGTTGTCTGTCAAGTCTAGCAGCTTCAACTTTACCAAGTGACGCACATCCAAGGTAGATACATTGGATCCCCATAGCCTGACGGTTTCCAAGGAAGGTGGTAACTCACTTCCATCAACAGTGAAAATGACGTGAAATAGCTGAAGGTGTACTAGGAAGTTAAGGTCTTTTAAGTTCCATGCGATGGTGCGGAATTTCGCACCATAGCCTTGCCAGTGGAGCGATTCGAGGTATTTGGGAAATGTGAAAATGCAATGGTCGGGGTCAAATATGTTTGAATGTACAGTGTTGTCGTATGCAAATGATTTGGGGCTCTTAAGGTGAAGCTTTTTTAAAGTTTCTGGAAATTGGAAGTTTTCCACAACAGGGTTGTTTCCCCAAAGCGATAGTGTGAGGTCTTCGACATCCGGAAGATGTATCTTCAACACAGACACCTCTTCTCTTGTTTCATCAGAAAGGTCTAAATCCGATAGTGCGCTCAAAATTTCGTCCTCCTTGTCCAAGGGCCCATACTGCTGCGGAATGGTTGCAAATTGTGTGGGGAGAGAGAAAACGCCCAATTCTAGAGTGATATTTTTGAGCGACCGCGGAAACTGACCTTCTATGAGCGATATGGGAATGTCTGCACCGCGGATGAGTAAAGTTTCCAACTCTATTTGGGGAATGGTCGGGGAAGTGATCACACAGTTATAGAAAACTAGCGATTTTAAGTGTGCAGGAAGGCTGAGTGTTTCAAAAGAAACTTCCATGGAGTAGAATTTCAAAGACTTCAAGTTGTCCAAGTGGGAGAACGGAAGGGAGGTTGTGCTGCAATTGCGGATTTCAAGGTTTGTCAAAGTGTGTGGAATGTTTCTAAGTAGGTCCGAACTTGGTGCACTAATTTTTAGTGTTCGGAGGGAACTTGGAATTTTGGTCTGGAAGTCTTCTTCATCACCAAGTAACTCCTCAATATCAAGCTCCACCAATCTTGATGGAAGGTTATATCTCGACAAGTCCCAATTCTTGATGAGAAACCGGATTTTAGGGGTTTGTGCCAACGTGGATAATGTTTCCACTTTGGGCATATCTGTTGGTAGCCATGTATTCAAACAGTAGTCTTCAAGGGCACATATTGTTTCTAGAGGAGACATTCGATATTCGACCCACTCAAATGGTTTCAAGTACCCAGTCTGGATACATTCCGATAAGAATTGGCGGTCAATTTCAGGAGGAATGCTTGAATTGATCCACAACCCCAGAAGGAATATTTCGTTGGAGTCATCATTTGGAAGTTCTTCAGCCCGCTCAAACATCTTTTGTAGTGCCAAGTGGCGAAAGAATGGATCCTGGTGAAGAAACTCAGCATCTGAAGGCTTCAAGAAGTGGAACACCCGATCCAATATGTCTGGAGGGAACCACAGAAGGATTCCATAAGACATTATCGAAAATGGAACACAGAAAAAATACGAGATTGCCAACTTTTTATAGAAACGAGCAGTTTTAGGAGACTATTTCAAAAGGCTTCTAGAAGGTATGATTCGCCACTAATGACACTAAAAAGAAAGGGTTCTGGAAAAGAGTGACACTTGTTAGGGTGATATTAGTACAGGTTCTGGAAAAGAGAACTACTTCTAAATAGTGAAAACGTTCATTTTTGTCTCTTCAACTCCGTAATCAACATGGACACCTTGGATTTCCATTCGTCTGCACGACCAACCTCATCCCAAAGCTCCAATAATTCCGACTTCTCCACGTCACTTATGGAATGCTCCAATCTGAGCAACAAAAAGTCCACGTACTTTACTTTAGTTGTGTCATCGATAGAAAACTCTTCTTCTAAGGCTTCCACAAAGCCTACTTTGTATTTTGCAGCCACGGTAGCAAGAGATTCGGTCACCTCGTGGTAGAGACCAAAGACCTCGGTGAATGTGTCTGTACCTTCAACACAGGCGAGAACGATGAAACTTTGCACAATGGTGTTGATGGTGTCATATTCTTCCATGTAGGACTCCGACAATTTCTTGCCTTTTTCGGCCGTATATTCGACATCGTGTGCCAAATCCAACGCCATCTTCACTGGATCCGCGGCATTCTTAGACTCGTCGAGAGCCTCACAAGCACTGTCACTGTCGAAAAGCCCGCTTCCCCAACAGCCCATAGTTGACGATCTAAATTTTTTGTGAAACCTTGGCAAATGTATAGAAGAATTATAGAATAATGGAAAGAGTAAAATATGGCATGGATTCAGATAGAACATTTGGAGTGAACCTGTTTTAGAGAATCTGGTATATGGAACTAGAGAACCGTTTGGGGAACCTGTTTATTTAGTCTTTCTGGTAGAGAAAGTGCAAGTTTTACTGACCATCGACTTGACATATTTATCCCCATGTCTTGAACCTTGAGTTCCGATTCAACCATCTTTAGTTACATTGAGTTCTGATTACCATCGTTAGTAACCTTGAGTTTCGATTACCATCGTTAGTAACCTTGGTTCCGATTCCCAAATTCAATCAACTTCTATTCAGCCGTTCCTGCATGTTACATTGAGAGCAAAAATTGTGCATGTAAATGTGGAGGAAGATATAACTGCGATGAATTCTCAAGAACACCACCATGTTTTTATCTGACGACGACAGGTATCTAGCCTTGAAGAATAGGGATCCCAAAGCAGAAGGGGCCTTTTTTTATGCTGTTCTTAGTACAAAAATATACTGCAGACCAACGTGTTCTGCTAGACTACCACTAAGGAAGAATATCACCTTCTACGATACTGGGGACGAAGCGATACGAGATAAGTTCCGACCATGCAAAAGATGCAAACCAGACCAGAATGAGGGATGGAACAAAGCACGAGAAATGATTCTAAGGGCATGTTTGATCATTAGAAATGACGCGAGAAGGGGGGTACCTTTAGATGTGGATAAGCTAACAAGCACATTGAAGGTTTCCAAATGGCACTTTTACCGAACGTTCAGAAACTACTCAAAAATCACACCGAGGAAGTTCTACTTGAAGTGCGTTCAAGGAAAAGAGTTGGATATGTCGAAAAGCTTGCCAGTGGTGGAGACGAAGAAGAATTTACAGAAGCTTAAGGAAAAAGAAAGGGAAGCAAGGGAGAATGCTGCTAGAAATATGCCAACACCTCCAGATACAGATTTCGACTCGCCGATCTACGAGGAAGATCCGTTTTTGCTGATGTTTGCGGCGCAATTGGACGATATTTTTCCAGATGTACACCATCAGGAGTTGTTGAGGTTTGAGGAGGAGTTGTTTGGGACGAGGGATTTGGGATAAGGATAAGGAAATAGAGTTAATAATGAGAAATCAATGAAAAAATACGAGGGAAAGTAGTCGAGTGAGTACAACGAGGTATATGAACTGGTTTATAGTAAGGTAGAAAAGTTTGATGCAATATGCAAAGGTCCGCTTGGGAGTTTATGTTTTCTTAAATAGGTGTGTGAAGTTCTCAATGCAGATTCTAGGAGATCGACTAGGAGGTTTATAGGAAAAATCGACCTTTCAAGGAGAGATCGGAATAACCGACCTCTAAACTTCCAGGACTTCTTGGAATAATCGACCTCTCAACTTCCAGGAGTGATCTTCTTGGAACAAAAAGAAGCATTCCGGTGCATTCTTTCACCTATTGAAAAACCATTTTTGTCGCAAATTTGCAGCCAGTTTGAGAGCAAAAAATGAACTACTACATTGCGAGCAAAATGTCACAGAAAACACGAAACACGCTAAGTTGAGAGCAAAATATCACAGAAAACACGAAACAAGCTAATTTGATAGCAAAATATTACAGAAAACCCCAAATTTACTATAAAAAGGTTGAAAAAGACTGCAACCTGACATCCCCATTCTATGACTCAAATCGGCACCACAATCACTCTCAATGATGACAACCAGATCCCAGCAATTGCATTGGGAGTATACTTGACACCTCCAGAGTCAACAAGGCAAGTCGTTTACAATGCTCTATGTGTCGGGTACCGTCACATAGATTCCGCACAGGCGTATGGAAATGAAATGGAAGTAGGGGAGGGTATCACCCAATGGCTCAAGGATTCAGGAAGGAGGCGCGAAGACGTTTTCTATACCACCAAGATTCAAGAAGCCAACCACGGGTATGAAATGGCAAAGAAGTCGATTCTAGGATCGTTGGAAAAAGTAAAGGAATTGAGGTACATTGATTTAGTGTTGGTTCAAGCTCCTCATTCTGACAAAGAAAAACGTTTAGGGACTTGGAAAGCACTCCAAGAAGCAGTTAAACGTGGCTACGTCAAATCAATTGGGGTTTCAAACTATGGAATCGATAATTTGAAGGAGTTATTGGAATGGAAAGAATTGAAAGTTAAACCTGCTGTGAATCAAATTGAGTTGAACCCTTGGATGTTGCAACATGAAATTGTTGATTTTGCAAGATCCGAGGGAATACACTTGGAGGCATATAGTCCACTCAAAAAAGGAAGTAAGCTCTTTGATTCGATGTTGATTTCGATGGCAATGAAGTATAAGAGAAGCACTTCTCAGATTCTAATCCGGTGGTCTTTGCAGCGCGGTTTTATTGTTCTTCCAAAGACTGAAGATAAAGAGCGTGCAACTGAAAATTTCGATGTGTTTGACTTTGAGATTCTGCCCGAGGACATGGATGAGATTGAAGAGAGTTCATGAGGTACCAGAGTTTGAAAAGGTGATATTGCAATCGGAAAGCGAATGTAATGAATAGGAATTGTTTAGTCTTTGTACTGTATAAAATTCTACTAGACTGCAACAGTTTACCCAAAAGGTCCAACAGCAATATCACATTCAGGTCTACTCTACATTCAATCTAAACATACACCAACTCAAAGCCCTACTAACTTTCACCAACCTCGACCAACTTTCACCACCTTTGTTCTTCGTTCAAGTTCTTCCCGATTAGGAAATACGCAGCACGATCTTAAATCTATGAACTACTTGTAATGCTTGAACATGATTTATATAAACCCATATACAATCCTTCAACATCGAAAATCAAGATAATGGACAGTTTAATTATCAACCACGCACTAAACAACAAGAACTGAACCCATACGAAAACTGCTGAAGTTAAAGATTGAGGAATTCCACTGTGGTGAAGTATTGATAACAATCTGGGACATTCTAGGCTTTTAAATAAACTTCCTAGCCAATATAGCTCTGAGGAATTGAAAATGGTTTCAGTGTTTGAATGCCAACTTTGCAATAGGCATTCATCAATAAATCTCTCATACGGAAATAGATTAATGGTAAAGCACTGTTAATGCATCATCTAGCTCGCATCATAGAGATCAAGAAATCTCCAGTATACACTCATCCCACCTCTAGGCACTAAAAGACACTCATCCCACTCACTCCAGACACTAAAACACTTCAAACTATCATTCTCCTACATCTCATTATTTCTGCTTATTACGGGCGAACCCCTATGTACACGACACCTCTTGGGCATCTTATCTATTCATGTCTCGTGCAACGACAAACCTTGGGTGGATTAAAACGATGAAGAAAGAGTTGGTTATCCACATCTTCCATACAATTTCTTCAACCTATTCAACGTCATCCTAGGACCGTTTTTCAACGTCACTTTCACCTTGTTCATCGTTTTTCAACGTCACTTTCACCTTGTTGTTCGTCTTTCAACGTCCACCTCTTCACTTAATGTTTATCGTCTTTCAACGTCCACTTCACCTGTCTTGTTCTTTATATCAGTTGTCAACCCCTTCTTCTTTATCTCATTCTTTATACCTACTCGCTCTTCTTCTTTGGAGCACCCTTGTTTCTCTTCTTTCTGTCATTCACCATGAACAAACGGAAGGTTTCGCGAGGGTCGACCAACTTCAATTCTGGGAACCACTTCTTGAAGTCTCCAAATGTTGGCATCAGGTTGTTGTCACCGTAGTACTTCACCAACTCCGGTCCGCGCAAAGGCGCACGTAATATCTTTCCACCGTTACGGGTGCTGTTGGGGTTCCATGTGTGGCCGAAGATCTCAGCACTGAGCTTCTTGGCCTGATCGAGCCGCGCTTGCTTTGGCAAAGCCTTGAGTACAGACATGTTGATGAGTGAAAAATTTGAACGAAAAATCAAAACTCAACAGGTAGTGGTGAAGGGACGAACAAAGGTGTGGAATTGGTTGTGGAATTGTGGAATGATTGTGGAATGATTGTGGAATGATTGTAGAATGGATTGATCATACAGAGGATTACTATAAACGAGAGATGTTATAAAAGAGAAATAGACAGTGTTATCCTGGATTATCTGGAAATCATAAAGTCTACTGAGAAAATTAACAACAATTAACTACGGTGATTAGAATGATTAAATCGTCCAATCTTGCACAATCCCAAAACTGTACATACGAAGGCCACCTATCAAAACGGCAAGACAATCCATATACTTTATGCTCTTTCCATATACTTTATGATCTTTCCATATACTTTATGTTCTTTACGTATACTTGATCTTTCCTTCTTATTACACTCCATTTAATTCATCCTTATCATTGCGTCACATTCATTCACCTCCTTAATGCCATCATTCTCCCTCACCTCGTTCTTTCCTTATTCCTTTCTCTTATACCGTTGGTCTAGACCTCATCACTAACCATTCTTCGTATCCCTTATATGCACGTGCACGTCAAGCGAGTAACAAAAAATAATCTAAGCCTTCAACATCACGACTGTTGTCAGTGCCGTAACCTTAGCACAGCGATCGAAAAACGACTGACCCAGCGATCCCGGCTTCTGAAATTGCACATATTAGGGACCGAGTGTGCTCACAAGAAGGAATCCATCTTTCATAGCAGCAGAAATACCCCAGGCGGCGCTCGTTAACGCTACATCGCGTATCCCTTAACTGCTATAAAAAGATTAGAATAGGGTCCAACACCAACCTATAAAAGAAGCGGAGTTGCAATCGAGCCACCGTTGATTGGAATCGCAATTATAGAGAAACCTCACAATAGAAAATCATTCCTACACAATAGAAACTCATCAGCACTATGAAAGTCCCTGAAATCACAGTGAGGTCGCCAGACTCTCCACAGAGTCCTACGCGGAGATCACACATTCGAATGGTAGATTCGGATGAGGAGTCGTTGGGAACCGCGGAGACTCCGATCCCTCATTCTCCTATACTGCGCGACTACTCCCCAATGTCCTATAGGATGCAAAGAACTCCACCGCAAGTGCGGAACCCAGTGCTGCCCACTCCTCAGCGAGCCCCAGGACTGCCGACCCTGCCCACTCTGCCACACCATGCTCTGGTACAAATACGAACTGTTTCTGACGTGATCCACGGGCATTTACCGAGATTGGAGCTGCCCCCGGGTTCCCCGGTGAACACTGTGTCGATGTTCGACACTGCTGGAGAAGACGAGCTCCGTGAGGGGTTATCGTTTGCTCTAGGAACAGAGGGGCATTGGATGCATAAGGAGAAGGAGCACAAACATGAGCATAAGCACAAGAAGCATGAACACAAGCACAGTCTGAAATCGCAGGACATGACCACGGATATTCCCATGGTAGATTTGAAGAGGGAGAGTGGGATCATCGACTATTATGTGAACGACACGAGTTACCACGACTCGTTTGGAGGATTGTTGGATAAACACGAGGAGAAAAGCAACTATGAAACGGCAGAAAGTTATGGTGGAAGTCCATTTCAAAGTCACCTAGATTATAAGAGACCTTCTACAGAAGACCCAAATCGGCTTTCTACAGAATATCCAATTCGTCTTTCCACAGATAACCGCAACTCTGCGGGAAGTAACATTAATTCTACTGGAAGTAACATTAATTCTGCCGGAAGTAACATTTCTCCTCATCATCGCCATTCAAGGGAGTTACCTGTTTCAGGCAATCGCTTCTCTTCAGACAACCGGGTTTCTCACGAGTCCCACTTTTCCGATGCTTCGGAGCGTGCGCGTGACCTCGAAAGCGCGCTCACGCCAGTGTCGACCGCATCTAGTGAGGACCGGCCCAACTTGAACACGAAATTGGCACAGGTTTCCGAGCGTATCGCAGGTCACGGAACAACCGATTTCGGCCAGCCACGTGAACTTTTCGGCCGCTCGCTTAAGGTGTTCCCACCACATCTGAAGTTCCGTATCTGGTGCCACTGGTTGGCACAGCACAAGCAGCTCAACACCACACTTCTTGTACTTTTGGTGCTTCAGGTTGCCCTTTTGACCTACAGACAATGGAACCCACCAGCATTGAATGGTTACTACTACAACGGATACAACTGGGCTGACTACATCTTGATGGCAATCAACTTGATTTATATTGGCGAAGTGGCCATCAAAGTGATTGCGTACGGGTTGATTGACGACCGCCAGATGTTTGCAGAGTTAGGGCTTCCTATTCCTTCAGATCCGTTCTTTCGAAACTACGTGGGAGAATTCGTTGGAAACATGACTGGATGGAAGAAAGCAGAGAAGAAGGAGAAGGATGTGGAGAAAGATGTGGATTTGCCAAGTGGGAAGAAGTTGCATGTCAAAAAACCAGGATTGAAGACTCGTCTTCACAGGAAGAAACCCCAGGTAACATTTCAAGATTATGGAAATGTGGAATTCACAGAAGTTCCTCAAGATGAAACCAGAGACGTCAAGTTCGCAGACGAGGACATCAAGTACAAGGACAATAAAAACAAAAAAGGTAGTGATGTTGAAGTGATATCTCGCGACTTACAAGGGTCTGGCTCAGGTACTGGCAATTCGTCATCGCCAATTTACTCCACGACCTCATTTGGACCGTCATACAACCCATTCGAGGCGATTGACGGTCAAGAGGGCCTCAAAATCCAAGTGAAAGAAGATTCTCCTACGGATCTCACGGACAAGGACCCATTTGATAAGGAAAAAACCAAGAACCAGACTCCTGGAACCTCTCCAAAGAAGGTAAAAGCATCCTCTCCAAAGAAGGCAGAATCTTCTCCACAGAAGGGAAAACCTCAACCTCCACAACTTGTTTCTCAAAACACACTCATGGTGCACAACACCATCACTCAGAAACCTGCAACTCGTGCATACCTCCAAAACGCATGGCAAAGACTTGATTTCATTTCGTCGGTGTTCTTCATACTCTCGTTGGTACTTCTGGTAGACCGCTACGACGCAAAGCACCACATCATGATCTTCCGCACACTTAGTTGCATCAGAATTCTTAGGTTGTGTAACGTCACGGCCGGTACCACCACCGTGTTGAAGTCGTGCCAAAATGCACTTCCAGCGATGATCAACGTGATGCTTTTCATCCTGGTTTTCTGGTTACTCTTCGGAATGATTGGTGTGCAATCGTTTAAGTCTTCGCTCACACGTCACTGTGTGTGGCAGAACCCAGATGATCCCTCGGACATCTTCGTCAACTCAGATTCCTACTGCGGGTCGTATCTAGATGTGAATGGGCACGCAATGCCATATATCATGCGTGACGGTACGCCGTCGAATGTCACGAAAGGATACAGATGTCCTCGCAATTCACGGTGTGTTTCTGGTGACAATCCGTACGGAGGAACAGTGAGTTTTGATAATATTTTCCAAAGTATGGAGATGGTGTTTGTGGTGATGACTGCAAATACTTTCACGGATATCATGTACGACACAATGGACACAGACAATATGGCCGCGTGCTTGTTTTTCATTTCCGGAATCTTCATCTTGACCGTTTGGTTGGTCAACGTTTTGGTTGCAGTCATTGTTGCGCTGTTCAACACCGCCAGTGTGGAGGATAATAAAAAGAGACGGTTTTTCTGGAGAAAAAGCAGGGAGTATACAGTGGACGACTTGGTGGAAGGAAAGAAAGAAGGTGACGATAGAAGTCATGATGGAAGGAGCGACATCAGAGATGCTGGTAGCAATCGTGAACGTGCTGCGACCAATGATGGTCAAAGTACAAATGTCTACCATTCCAGTCGTGAAAGCATCGAAACCAATGTTTTTCACGACAGTAGCGAAAGTTTCCGTGATACTGCACCGGATACCGCTACTGTGAACTCCAAGAAACCTCGGTCCATGCTCTATCGTTACTACTACAGGTTTGAGTTCATTTTCGTGCTTTTGATTTTAGTCGACCTTTTCATTCAGTGTTTCCGTACGGCTACAATGTCGGATGAACGCAGAAACACGTTGTTCCGGTTCGAAGCCGCTTTCACATGTGTGTTTGCAGCTGAAATCATCTTCCGTTTTATCTGCTACCTTCCTGATTGGCGCACCTTTTGGACACGCGGAAACGTCTTCGACCTTTTCCTTGCGATCGTCACGTGTGTAATCATTATCCCTCCCGTGAAAGATGGAATGGGCCACGCTTACTACTGGATGACGGTTTTCCAGATTATGCGTTTCTACCGTGTTGTTCTTTTGACCTCGCTCACTCGTGACCTTTGGCTTGCCATTGCCAGTGAATTCGAGGCCATATATGATCTTGCATTGTTCTTCTTTGTTCTCACATACCTCAGCAGTATCCTTGTAGCAAGGTACTTCGAGGGAGTGGTTCCAGTTGACGCTTTTGATGACGTGAGTTTCCCTGTGCACACCCTTCCCAACGCGTTTGTGGCCTTATATGTCATTACCAGTACCGAGAATTGGACTGAAATCCTCTATGGTTTGCAACAGTATGCACATACCACAAGCTCGCGTTCAATGGGTAGTATCCTTCTTGTGGGGTGGTTTATGTTGTCGAATATGGTTCTTTTGAACTTTTTCATTGCTGTGATTGCAAGAGCTTTGGAGGTTTCTGAAGACGGAAAGCGTAAACAGCAATTACTCCAGTTCATCGCCAATATGACAGAGCGTTTGCAAGCTGCAGAGTCTGGCCATGGCATGTTGGACAAGCTCAAGAAGCGTATTATGGGCCAACGTGGACGTAAGGAGGAAATGGAGAGTGCAGTTGTTAACTTGCTTCTTAGTGGAAGTGCGGTCAATGACTTTTTGGACACTGATACTGGTTCCGTGCACGAACTTTCCACTATGCCATGGACCCGCTGGTTCCACCCTCGTCAATGGAGAGCATATATCCCATTCATCAAGGAAAAAACAGATAACCCGTTCACGAGAACGGCTCAAAGTGCACCTCCGGATGTGGCAAACTTCGACCCGGCCAGATTTGCACAGGGAATTTTGGTAGAGCGTAATACGCTCATATCGCAACAAAACCAGTTTTTAGCTGCGAATCCGAACTTCAACAACGTTTTCTGGGTGTTGAGACCCCAGCACCGTTTGAGGCGCTTGTGCCAAAGACTCGTATCACTGAGTCATGGTGAACGTATCGATGGTGTGGAACCGTATCGCCCTGTTGCCGAGCTGTTCGTAGTGATAATGTTCCTTGCGAGTATTGGTTTGGTCGTCACGGCATGTTATCTCACACCGCTTTATCGTCGTGCCGTGTTTGACCACTACGGTTACTACAATTGGACCTTCTACCTTGAGATCGCGTTCCTCACTCTTTTCACAGTAGAGTTTGGTATCAAGGTTGTTGCAGATGGTCTCAGTTTCACTCCCAACGCATACTTGCGACTGCTGTGGAACGTAATCGACATGGTTGTGTTGATTTCATTGTGGATCGAGTTCATTGCATATCTTAGAAATGACGGCAAATTGTCTCGTATTGTTCGTGGACTTAAAGCTCTCCGTGCCCTTCGTTTACTTACAGTGCTGGAAACCGCAAAGAATAACTTCCACAACACAATGATCCTGGGTTTCTGGAAGATTTTGAGTGCAGCTGCCATCTCACTTTGCCTTCTTTTCCCCTTCCTGATCTGGGGTCTTAATATCTTCAATGGCCGCTTGGGAGTGTGCTCCGATGGAGTTTCTGACATCAACGCATGTTTCAACGAGTACCTGAACGAGGTCTTCAATTGGGATATCACTATGCCTAATGTGTATTCCGATCCACAGCTTGAGTTCAATCGATTTGCAACCTCATTTGCGACGCTTTTCGAGATTGTGTCTCTTGAAGGTTGGGTTGATCTCCTTCTCAACGTGATGGCATCCACTGGTGTGGGGACTGTTCCTTCACCATTTGCTACCCCGTTCAATGGGTTCTTCATCATTCTCTTCAACTTCTGCTCTGTGATCTTCATCCTTACACTTTTTGTTTCGGTCATTATCTCGAATTACTCGAAAACGACGGGCCGTGCATACATGACACAGGAGCAGATCACTTGGTACCAGGTGAAGAAGATTTTGATGCAGGCACGTCCGCTGAAGAGAAAAGAAGTCCGTGAAATGAACGCCTTTTCGCGCTTCTGCTATAGGATGACCGTGGAACGTAACCCTGGATGGTCGCGTGTCATTGGGTTTGTCCTTTTGCTCCACGTGGTTGCACTTTTGAGTGAATGCTATCCGCTGCCAAGCGCATTACAACTGGTTCGTGAGGGAATGTTCACCATTTCTCTGTCTGTTCTTTTTGGCCACCTGGTGATGCTCTTTATCGCTCAGGGATTGCGCACGTTTGCGCGTTACAAGTGGAACTGGTTCAACTTGCTTGTTTCGTTCGGGGCCTGGTGTATGACCATCATTGGATTTTTCGTTGAACAGGACTCGTTCTACTTTAACGTCAACAAGTTGTTCCTTGTGGGTCTTTTGGCATTTGTGATTCCAAGAAGTAACCGTTTGAGTCAGTTGTTGCGGTTTGCGAGTGCCTCGTTACCTGCGCTTCTCTCGCTCTCGTTCACCTGGGTGATTGTGTTTTTGGTTTTCGCTATTGCCATGAACCAGATTTTCGGCTTGACTAAAGTAGGAGCTAATGGTACTGGAAACATAAACTTGCGGTCGGTGCCAAAAGCGCTCATTTTGCTTTTCCGGTGCAGTTTTGGTGAAGGATGGAACTATATCATGGAGGATTTCACTCTCGAAGCTCCGTTCTGTACCCTGGGATCGAGTCTTGATGACACCGATTGTGGAAACAAACAATATGCGTACATTTTGTTCATCGCGTGGAACATAACTTCCATGTATATTTTCCTCAATATGTTCGTTTCGCTCATTCTTGACAGTTTCAGTTATGTCAAAGACCAGTCTGTGTACCTGAGGTTGATGCAACGTGAGGAGATTCGTAAGTTCAAGCGTGCATGGCAACGTTTTGACCCTGAAGGTACAGGGTTTATACTGCCAAAGGAACTTCCTAGACTCATGAGAACTTTGGACGGAGCTCTTGCTTTCAAGTTTTATACCGGCGAGTTGTCTATTCCCGTCCTTTGTTCTCACTGGATGCACAGAAACGACCCCAACGATCCATACAATGTTGACGTGGATGTGGATGCGGTAGATGATACGCTTAGTCGGATGGATATCCCCAAAATCCGTGAAAGACGTAAGTTGTACGAACTTTTCATCGAAGAAGCGCTTCTTGTCATGGAACTTAACAGTGATCCAGGAATTTCTTTCCTGCGCATAATCCTCCAGATTCCACTATACAGTTCATTTGAACCCGGCCAATGTCTCAATTTGATTGATTTCTTAGAACACCGTTTGCTCGCTCAAAAGGTGGAGCGCCGCTGGCGCACTAAGAGAGTTTATGAGACAATTGCAGCATACGCGTGCAGATGGAAGTACAGAAAGGACCAACGGATGGGAATTCGCGACTCCAATATCGCGTTTGATACCGCACTTCGTAGAAACAGTTACTTGAGCGGAGAAAAGACGGTTGGTGATGATACACACACTTTCGAGGCAGAAGTGAAGGACGACCCAGAGCTGGACCTCGAGAATCTCGAGGAATGGACGTATTTGGATGCACGCAGAGGCACTGAAGCAGGGGTTTCTCCTTCAGCATTTGGAGTCACACCTAACTTCGCACAATATGTTCCAAATTCCCCGTTGAACGTGTACACAAGAAACCGTTCACATAGCGGAAACCACTTGGGTGAACCGAGATTGTTTGTGGAGATACCGTCGCTGAGACTGTCGCTGTTGGGATCTCCGGGTGAAGAGATGGATATCGAGATGTTGGGCGAGGAGTTGGAGAACTCGCACTGGGGAGAAGCTTTGAGGAAGGTGAAGAGTGATACTCTGAAGAAGTCGAAGTAGTTTGAGAAGAGTGACACTGAAGGCGAAGTAGTTTGAAGAAGGAAAATTACATTACTGTGAATATTTAGCATAAGTGATATTTTATAGATTATTTGAAAAGTAGAAGTAGATTCAAGATTACAGCTAATTTGGAAGTTTCACGAACACCTCCAATCTACACTTTTCTATCCCTCTTCCTCTATTCCTATCTATTACATTACTCCACCTTCATATCATTCAAACCCAAGTCCTCGTTCTGCTGGAACGATCTTTCGTAGTCCTCAATCACCATCTCTGGGTCAGCGTCTGGAGCGTAGACGTTCTGAATGTAAGAAGACGCCAATGGGTCTTCCATCTTGATTGTGAATGGGATCTTACCATCGATGGCATCCTGCAAACGTGCGAAGAAAATGGTCCATCTGCCCTTAGTCTCATCATCCATCGAGTCGGAAGTCTGGGTAAACACACGGGAGTGCAATTCTTCCGCGACTTGAGTCAACAATCCCTCAATCGTGGTGAAACGACCACCCAAAGTACCAGGGGTCAAGTCAAGACTCAACTCAGGAATCTCCATACCACAGGTCTCCAGCTTCAAGATATCACGAGCCAAGTCTTCTGGGTCAGTGACCTTCAATGTGATCTTACGGCCCTTATCTGGGATGGCACCTCCGGTCTTAACCTCGTTGGACTTGTATCCACAGTGGTCGCAAACGGTGGACATAATGATGACTTCTTTAAAGTGAGGAATGTCAACGGTTTTCATGTGAGTTTCGCATGGCTTGTAACACGACGAGCACGTTGCGCTGAAGGTTTGCACTTCTCCAGCCAAATTCTCGATCTCACTGGCATCCGAAACGAATCCAGTCACACGAGGGTTTTGGTCGGCCTCAGATTTGGCGGTTTCCGCCTTCTTTTGCTGTTGCTGTGCAACCTCATCAGCAGACACCAAACCCAAGAAAACGTTCTGCTCCGCAGTACGGTTGTACTCGAGGTTAGACCACTTGTGAGCTGGTTCACCTGGCAAGTACTCAATCCAGGAGTTTCCGGCAGGGTCGTCAACAGTAACGGTCAATGATAACTTAGACTCGTCTTCGATGAAGCTGCGGATATTTGCGATGACTTGTGCGATCTTAGCGTGGATCTCAGGCTGGACCTGCAAACGAGCAGGCTGGTCACCTTCAAGATCGTCAATGATCTCGTTGAGAAGACCCTCCACGTTGGTCAACTGTCCGCGCTTTGGAGGAATCTCAATATCCAACTCTGCGAATCTAACGGTTGCAGTCTCGGACTTGACCACTTGTCTGTTGAAGTCCTTCTTGGACTCAACCTTGAGAACATAACGGCCACCCTTCTCAGCGATCTGTGCTGCTGGCTGAATCTCACTGTTCTTGAAGTGACAGTGTGGGCATTCGAAAGACATCAAGATGATCTCACGGAAGAATGGGATACGAGTCAAGAGCAAACGAGTGGTTCCCTGCTCATGACAGTTCATGCAAAGAGACTCGATTTCTTGCACGGCGCGCTCCTCATTAGCATCGTCGGTCTGCTGGACCTGCTCGCCAACATTAGTAAATACCTCTTCTTTTTCAGACATGAGTTTTTGCTTCTTGTCAATGTGGGACATGGAACTATTTATGAAAAAAAAAAGAGAAGCCTGAAGAATACAAAAGAAGAAGAGATCATCAGCACATAGGAGACTGAATGAGAGCAAAATGTAAAGACATGAGTTGATTGAGGATTGAAAGAGATCGTAAGATGATTTTATGAAAGGTCACTGTTGGGGCCAAAGAAGGACCCAGAAGAATCTAGAATATCATAGTGAAATGAGTTGAAATCATAAACCCAAGACTCATAAACAAAGTCTTAACATAGCAAATATCTGATGAACTCATTAGTAAGATATCTGATGAACTCATTAGTAAGATATCTGATGAACTAGTCGAATATCAGATGAACTCTTTTCTGAAACGTCCTTCAATTGGATGTCTGATCTTGATGAGTAATGGTGCTCATTGCGATGAGCTGATTACACGAAAATTACCTAATGGATATGCATGTCACGCTTATGATCACGTGAAAAGACCCCATTGAGCAAAAGTCCTTGTTTACACTGTGGCACCTGCATTGCAGCAGTACACGCAATGAAGTTTTAATTCTCGTGTAAACATCAACGATGGTTTTATACTTACTACTTTCTACTTGTACTTTTCTTCCTCCAGAGCATATCAATTGCTTCTCCACAAATAATCTCTACATTTCCCCTTAAAACTTCTCTTTTCCTTGTGTCCGCTCAACACTACCGCTTTAGTGTGAAAAATTTCACAAAGCTTTGATCTACGCACATGCTCTAAACCTGGTCATCCCCAGTTGACAACACCGTTGACGAGCACGTAGTTAAATGGGCAACAATAAAGGCGATCGTTTAAAGTTTACGAGAGGTACACACTTCATTCACGCTTAGTTCACACTTCCGTTTGCCCTTGTTTGTTATCCACCACAGTTAGTCACATTTTGGTTCGCGCACGCTGCATCCACAGTTTTTTTCTTTTATAAGTTTATAATCAGCACCCTTTACAATATGGATCTCCAAGAACAGTGTGTGCCCAAAGGCGATATTAACGACAATTCAGGCAACATGACGAACTCAACAGCGAGAGAGGAGCACTCGGAGCCCAAGTTCAACAAGATTATAACAGAACAACCGGAGCAGCCGCCTTTAGGTGATGTTTCTGTTGTTACGCCGTTCCTTGTGAAACATATCCTGGACCTGAACCATATTCCCAAGGATAACTTCCACAAATACTGCTACAGACACAACCCTGACATCACCTGCAACAAGCGCACAGACGCCGACAGAATGGCTAAGATACAAGGTAGTTTAGACCAACTTCCTAGTCGCGATCGGGAAGCTATTTCTCATGTTTGGTCCATTTTTAGTGCCGCCCCAGTCAACCACAGACAGCTCATTCTCCAGGGAATGTTAACCCAGTGCTGTTTCCCACAATTATCGTTCGTGCTGTCGGAAGTACAGAACCTCATTCGCATCGACTTCCTCAGCATCCTTCCCATTGAGATCTCCCTTAAAATCTTGTGCTACTTAGATTGCAATTCCCTTTGCAGCGCAGCACAAGTGAGCCGCAAGTGGAAGTCGCTAGCTGATGATGACCGCGTATGGCATCACATGTGTGAGCAGCACATCGATAGAAAGTGCCCTAACTGCGGATGGGGTCTCCCACTTATGCATATGAAGCGTGCACGTGACATGCAAGATGAAGATATCAAGCCAATTCAGGCGGCGAAGCGCCAGAAGAAGGAGGACGAGGCCAATGCTGTAGCAGCCGCCAAGAAGAAGAGACCGTGGAAGTCTGTTTACAGTGAAAGGTTCAAACTCGAGAAGAATTGGAGAAAGGGTGTGTATTGCACAAAAGAGTTTGTGGGCCACACTGATGGTGTCACGTGCCTCCAGTTCAACAGCAAGTACTTGATGAGTGGGCTGTATGACAAGACCATCAAGATATGGAGCATTGAGCTGGGAGAGTGTATCAAGACTCTCACGGGACACACAAAGGGTGTGAGACTGTTGGCGTTCGATTCACAGAAACTTATTACTGGAGGTTTAGACCTGACCATTAAAGTGTGGAACTACCACACCGGGCAGTGCATTGCGACATACCGCGGACACGAGGACCTGGTTGTCCTGGTGGACTTTTCAAAGAAGTCGATTGTTTCGGGATCTGCAGACCACACTGTGAAAGTGTGGCATGTGGATCTCCGCACGTGCTATACCCTTCGCGGACATACGGACTGGGTGAACTGTGTGAAGATCCACGCGGCGCTGAACACTGTCTTCAGTGCATCTGATGACACCACTATCCGCATGTGGGACCTCACAAACAACCAGTGCTTGCGTGTTTTCGGAGGTGTTGATAAAGGGGGCCACATTGGACAGGTCCAGTGCGTGATTCCCTTCACTTACAAGGAGAAGTTGGCGGACGAGAGATCGGAAGAGGAAGTTGCCGAACCGCTCGAAGCAATCGACAACCCTAACCTTCCTACGCATTTGCTCACGGCATCTTTGGATAACACCATCAAATTGTGGGATGTTTCCACAGGAAGATGCATTCGCACACAGTTTGGGCATATTGAGGGAGTGTGGCTGATTTACGCCGACACATTCCGTGTTGTCTCAGGTGCACATGACCGTCTCGTGAAGGTCTGGGACTTACAGAATGGTAAGTGCTTGCACACTTTGGCCAACGACTCCTCCGTTCTGTGTGTTGGATTGAGTGATTCCAGAGTGGCTGCAGGGTTGGAGAGTGGTGTAGTGAAGATGTACTGTTTTGAATAACAGTGCTTATAGAGGCCACTGGCTATGTATTATTGTATATTATGGGAATAAAAGCGTAAGGCGTTTTAAATTCATTGAGATGTTCAGCATAAGCAAAGACTGTTTCAATTACACTCTGTTGATTACATGTTTTCCCTCAATCTCCGTAAAATCTCCCCCGCAAAATAGACTTTGGCAAACTTTTCATCTAAATTTGTCCCATCAAAGCTTGTTCTGTTCTACACTCTATCAATAACTCTCAATTATATACACAACTATAAACTTCCAAGTCCCCGCAATATAGACTTTGGACAAGTTTTTCAAATACTTTCGATCTTCATCTCATGACTTCTCTCCTATGCATATCCTCTATAACATCGTGCGTTGCACGCTTACTCCACTCCCAAAAACGAGGATACCGCGTACGGTTGGTCCTCTTTTTTCTTATCCGTCAGGAAGAAACAGTAATTATCCAACAACTCCTTGTACGACTGCAGGTGCATAACGCTGCTTCCCAATCCATCACTCTCGAACAGGCGTGTTTGTGGACCTGGTGCAGTTACGTTCGAGAAGCGCTGTGTAGGCTCCAGCTTTGTCTTCTGCACGGTAGCACCGTGTGAAGGACTGTATAATCCTGCCAACAAAGGCAGCGACAAGTAGTAGTTGTTCTTCACAAAGTCCCCTACATCGCTCAGATCGTCGTGAATGTAAAAGTTTGACACTGCCAGCGACGCCAGCGTCGGTGGTGTCAACTCGGGCTGATGCTGTGCAACAGCAGCCGCAGCCGCAGGGGCTGGAGGTTGATGAATGTTCGAATCCGACACTCTTCTCTTCAAGTACAGTGACGAGTACTTTGGCCGTGCGGTATGCGTCCGAATTTGTTTGTTAGCAGGGGCATGGTTCTGCACTTTACTGCTCTTGACAAGTTCCACCACGTAGTTCTTGTAGTTGTTGTTGTCCCAAAACTCCTTTGAGTCCGCATTGTATTTCACGCAAAAGTGGTATTGCCGTGTGCGGACTGTGCACCCGTCGCGCTCATCCAAATCTTTGCAATCTGAGCTTGCAAAGAGCGTTTCCAATGGAATCTGGAACAGGAAGCGATCATAATTGTGGTCCCGCAAGATTCCTGGTCTCTCAGGTACATACGTGGTTGGGATCTCGACAATCGTCAGCCACAGCGCATCGGGCGAGTACCGCACACAGATGTACTTCTCGTACGCAATGTTCTGCACAGCCACATGCCCAATCACGAACCGCTTATCCATGCTGATGAAGATGCGCTCGAGGAAAACAGGCGTAGCCGCATTGATTTTCGAAGGGTATGAAAGCGCGGGGAAGTTGAGTGTCTTTAACTGCCAGTCTTCTTGTTGGTATGGGTAGAGCGTGAACGTATCAGTGTGTGGTCGGTCAATGTCGTCGTCTTCATAATCCTCATCGTCGTCGTCATCATCTTCGTCTGAAGCATTGGGTGAGTTCAGTGCAGAAATAGCGGCAGGCTTATCTTTCTCCTTGAAGTATCTCACGTCGTTCAGACATCCAAAATGAACCTGTTTGTAGGTTGGTGTTGACGGGAGTGACTGAGACTTTCCCCAAGCGGACATCTTGAGTGATGACTTGAGAATCTCCCCGGACTTCTTGCGCACAAGCTTGTAACCAAAATCCAGTTCCGGCTCTTGTGGTTCCAGAGGGAAATACGAGTCCGTAGGACTCAACGGGTCAACAGAGTCGTAGTTGGTCTCATCGTCGACAACCATTTGTGTGTTCTCCACTGCGTCGCCTGCCTCATTCTCGACTATTCCACGCGTTGTGTCCGTCTGTTCCCCGCTGTGTTTCTGTTCCCCTCCTTCACCCAACCCATTTTTTTCCACGCGTCTATCTTGTTGGTATTGTGTGATTTTTTCGCTATCGGAGTTGAGGTTGTTTGTGGGAGCAACTCCGGGCTCAGAGGTTGAGTTCTTGTTGGCAATCGTATCCTGAGCCTGTCCATTAGAAGGCGAACCATGTGAGAATTGATCGACGACTCTTTGTTCAGTATCAGCAGTAATAACCTTCAAATTAGCTTCACTTTTAGGTATCTGCCCATATTCAGACTCATCCCCTTTACGGACCTTCCTAGATACATCACTCGGAGATATATCAGAAGGCGATTTGCCACTGTCTTTCAGTCGCTTATGAACGTTCAACTCCTTCATAGCTTTCTCATGTTCTTCCCGGCCAACCTTTGCGTTCCAGACGCTATTCTCCTTACTCTTATCAGTAGCCTTCTCCAACATCTCTCCCAGTCTACTAGGCTTGTGTAAGAAGCGAAGGGAGAACGACGGGACCAGGTTAGACACGTTTTCGTAAGTCCAGCTTGGTCTTCTGGCACTTCTTGGAACACTAGACTGTGAATTCTCAGTCTTCTCCGGAGCTTTCGTTGCGGTGTGAGGCTTTTCATTAGACATTGCTATGTTATCCTTGCTCTCAAGCTTTCTCCCAATATCACCCGAGAACGTCAACAAGGAGAAATGGCCGTCTACCTCTTCAGTTCCCTTTTCCCCCATGTTGTTGCAAATTGTAATTATCACTTGGCGCCGCTATTTTTTTTTGCTCTTTTCTATGTAATCACGTTAGGGTGCGATTATCGGGTCTGATCAGTTTTCGGATTTTCCGTGATCAAAATTGCTTTATCTCTACAATTTACCCAGTTATTGTGAGGCAATGTGCCCCGGATGAGCCTAAAAATGACCGAGTACAGCCCTCAAAACGTCAGTTGTGCCACTTTCGCTATCTTTCAAGCTTGCTATCACCGTGAGTGCCGAATAAAAAAAAAAGAAAGGTTCGGAATTAATTAGGGGAGATAGTGACGGGTTAGGTGAACCTTCCAACGGCGAAGGCGATATAAACTGTTCGTTACTCAAAGAGGTCAATGGGCCCGTATTTGTGGACTTTTCGCTTGCTTCTTCTTTGTGTATTGTTAGTGGGATGATGTAGAGTCAGGCCATAGACATTCTTTCGTAGCCGCAACTATGGGGTCGCAACTTTGCGGCTTTGTAGAGATTGGCTGCCTTTGCGTTATTAATGAATCTGTGGAGTAGTGCGAAGGTGACCGACCGGCTGAAAGTTTAATGGCCTTGAGTAAAAATTAGTAAGGAGTTGACTAATTAGGAACGGATTTCAAAAGCCTATCGTGATATGCATCATGGTGTGTAGTGATCCTTACTAATGCCATTAACTGATACTAATAACATCAGATGAAGAACATACTCTCAGGCCACGATGATATCAGCATACATACACTCATACGGTTCCCACATCCCTGAACCAGAAATTTTCAACTCCGAATATGGAGAAATTCAATTTGACTAAATTGGGATGGCAAGTAAAACAGACCATACTCATAAATTTTGAAAAAATTCCGTGCTTCATGTATTTCCTACTTCCAAATTGTACGTTCCCCACTCATTATTGGATTCTCCACAATGTTTCAATTGGATTCTCCACAATGTCTCAAGTGGATACTCCACAACAACTTATTTTCTTCCAATCGGACGACCTTTCGGGTACCTTCGGGTTGTCCCAAATTGGCATCCCCAACATCTTTCAGCTAAATATAGTATCCGGGGTCGTAAATTACATTTCTTCGTGTATCTCCATCCAAGTATCTCTATTGTTCCCCCGCCTATAAATGAACTTTAATTAGTAGTGGTTTCTGAGTGGAAATTTTTCAATGCAGCCCCTGGTCCTAAACCCCTGGTCCAAATTTCATCCCCTCTTATTTGGAGATCTTCAATCCTCCACTGTAAAATGTACCAAATGAATAGCATACGGCACCGCCTCCAACAACAATCCACTCGCCATTCACCTCAACCAAACGAGATCCAATTAGCATAATGTCTTTATACACAGACTCTGGAATCTCGATGCTTTTCACAACACCTTCCAAATTCACCACAACAATGCTTGTTTTGCGCGAGAGAAGTTGCCCTGGACATACCCCTCCTACAACCATCACCTCGGTATCCGACACAAACACACTCTCAGCCCCAATTCTAGACAAGATCGGCGCTTCGAAAACCTTTCTCACTATAATCTGCAGGGCTTCGATCACAAATGTGTATGCAGTACCACTAACTTTCGGCACAGTCTCGTCCACAATACCACCTATTATTATACCAGTTTTGCCATTATACGCAATTGAGCACGATGTAAGTGCAGGGATCTCTCCCAGTACTGTCAATTCGCGTGTACTATCGCCAATAAGGAAGAATCTGCCTTGTGCAAATACCAACACCTCACCATTTACATTACATGCTGAATGGCGGGATACTGCGATTGGGAAATCATGCCTTTGTGTCCACGTGCCACGTTTGAATTCCCAAACATCGTTCAAATTATGTTGGGGACGTGTACGACCGCCAATGAGTACAACCCTATCACCGACTTCGGTGAGTGTGTGGCACATTCTCGGCGAAGGCGCCACTTCGCATTTAACTTCTTCAGAAACTCCATTGCGAATCCTTAACGTCCGGCCCTCTCTCGTTTGATGTAACCCACCGTGTATAATTACACTATCGCCATCCAGTGTTGCTCCAGCAAACTTCAACTCAACATCCGCCTGGTAGCGCTCCACTTTGAAATCAGTGGCTGCAAAATCCTGCATGTAGTCATTTTTCTTTGGATAGTAGAGTTGGTTATCGACTGTAGTTGCGTGAACAATGACGTAGTGCTGGCAAAAGACGATAAATTCTTCCCACTCATCGAAATCTTCGATGTTTGCGACGCCTTCCTTCAACTTTTGGTCCACGAGCCACAACCAGTTCTCAAACAAGTTGGCAATTTCCAAATGAGGAAACCACTGCTTGAAGCGGTTGATTTGGTCCTGGGGCTGTGGGTACGTTTCAACGCACTGGAGTGGCGATCTCAAGTGTGCAAAGTGGTACAACATCTTTTGAGCGAAGGCGTTAGATGTTCCATCGGGGAGAACTTGCTCAAGGATCACAAAGTGAGAGCGTGGGGTCGAGCGTGAGGAAATCTCAATGATAGGGTTAGCATATTCTGGCTTCATATAAGCAAGTGAGACTTCTGCGATGAAAATTGTTGTGTAATCATCGTCAAGAAGCTGTTTGAGCTGTTCTTCGTATAATTTTTCGTCTTTTAAATCACATCCAACAAGGAAGTAACGATCAGAAGATAGCACTAAACCCGGACATACGGATTCAGCTTGTGGTCTCGCCTCCTCTGAGATTGGTTCCTTGACTTCAGATTCAGCTTCTCCTGTCTCTTTGGCTGATTTTGAGTGCTCATTTTTCGACTCAAAATTTTCTATGACATCACCACTTTTGGCATCGCGGTTTTCTCCAGTCTTTTTCAGACCCTTTTTAGCCTTTGGACTGGTCTCTTTCACAGTCTGCTTGTATTCTTTGATATCTCCCACCAATTCCATGATCTCTTTACTCTCCTTGATCATTCTCAACTTGTTCTGTACAAGCTCGGGGTAGTCGAAGTCTAAAAAGCGTATGTTCGGGTGCTGTCCCATGAGCTGGAAAGGAAGAGGGTCAAATCCACATCCCAAGTTTACCACTTGGACCTTGTCGTTCTGCTGTGCGCATCTCAACACAAGCTGTCGTATGGACTCCATACGGATCCAGTAACCGCGGTTGATAGCAGGACTTCTCCGTTTCCCCTTCTTCACGAAATGCTGAAACCATTCTCCCAATTCTGGTTGGAGGACTTTGGTGTATAAAGTCTCAACTGATCTCTTTGACACAATAGACGAGTTGTTGGTGCCTTGAACTTGAAGGTCATCGTACTGTTTACGACGCTTATCCTTCTGGATCTTCTTTGCCTGTCTGGCAGCAGCGTTGGGATCCATCTAGTGAAAAATTAATCGAAAAAAACAGATTAGGCAGATACAGTATCAACGATTAATTTGAAGATGAATGGTACAAATACATACGATTGTTATATTTAAAGTCACATGAATAATACAAATGCATATGAATGGTATATTTAAAGTCATTCGTATAGTTCTGAAGTTATATGAGTAGCTTATTTAAAACCCTCTTCCTACATTTTCCTCTTGTTAATCTATTATCTCTATATCTTTCCGAATGCCTCTTGTAAAACAGTGTCAAACTGGTCAGGACTCACATCCTGACACTTTCTAATGTACTTGCATGCAGCCAAAGTGTCCTTCAAGTCCTTTACATTGACGCCATTCTTCATTTCGACATCTTCATCATCATCTTCATCATCGTCGTTTTCTTCGGTTTCCTCAACCTTCTTGGTCTCAAGCCCATCACCACACTTTAACCACACCTTTCCATTGATTCCCACGGCAATCTCAAATTGGCAACGCTGTGCCAATTTCTCCAAAACCGTGGAGTTTGCATTGAATAAGAGCTCACGAGCATAATTCATCAGGACATCGAATATGTACCCGCTTTCGCTCAACAAACCAAAACCACCATCTTTTCCGGTATCCGCGTCGAAACACTCTAACTCTGTCTCCACGTCGACAAGCGCCAGCGATACACGTGCGTAGACAGCCTGACCGTTCTTCAAGTTCGGTCTATTCTTCTTGGTGGCGTTAGGGAAGGCCATCATTGAAAGCAAAACGCAAGGCAGGAAGTCCTGGAGTTGCACTTTGTAAAATTCTCCCAACACTCCCACCACTATGCCGATGACGAAGTCATTTGTTTGAGGAAGATATCTCTTCAGGTTGGTATCCACATAGACAACCTGGTTAGTTTGCTTCTTGTTGACTTTGGAGTGGAAAAAGCCCGCAGAGGTCGGTACCACGTTCTGTGTAAGCGGGTTCTTGTATATGCCGGGTCCAATAGCAGTATTGATGCCTTCTTGAAGGTGAACAGTGTCACCTGGTATTATAACGCCCATGATGAGATGAGAAAAATCAAAAAAGAAGTAAATGAAAATGGTGGTGGAGACAAAAAATTATCACGCTCAGATGACCATAGAGAAGTAAGTTGCAGCTTGCAATCAGTACTACTTCCGTCAATCAGAACTTTATCTGTCTGCATTCCCCCAACGTTTATGCTTGCTTTATTAACGACTATCAAAAATATAAAAAGAATGGACGAGTCAGGAATCGAACCCGAGACCTTACCCATGCTAAGGGTACGCGCTACCAACTACGCCACACGCCCATTTGTTGAGGAAAAGAAGCATAGTATAAAAGCAGTGGAATCAAAAGGAGCTATACTCCTGGCCCAGGGAAGAGGACCATTGATATAGAGCACTTAATAACCGTTACTATAATTTCTATTTCTTATCATATAATAGCTATCCCTTTTCTATTCTTATCATAAATATCCCTTTTCTATTCTAAACTTATCATATCCCATCCTTTTCTAATCACTCTTTGGGGGTAATAACCTATATGGCTCCCCCTTCTCTCTCCATATTCTAACGTGGTCTTCTATATCTTTCTGTCTTGCTGCCTTTGTGTCCTTTGATTTGCTTCTCAAGTCTACCCTTGTAGAATCCCAAATGGCAGGTTCAAAGCCACCTTTCAAGTGCCTGTATGACTTCTCGAGTTCCTGGCAGTACTCGGCATCTGCAGGGAAAGACAAATTGTGGAAATTTCCTTCGCGAATAGTCAACTCATGTGAGTAATCCTTGTTCATATCTTCTTCTGAAGGTAATTCGAATCTTCCACTATACACTCGAGCAAGTAGTCCAGCTTGTGCTTCCACGAGGGGGAATGGTGCAACATTTTTGCATAAGGAAACGAATGAAAGTGAAGGGTCCTTGATGTAGAATAGCTGTTTGTAAATATTGTGAACCAGTCTCTTATCAGTGATCAATCCCGGGATGTCCAAGAATGGAAAGTCATAGAAATATCCAGTGCAAAACACTATCGAATCTATCCCCTTGATGATCTCGCCATCGGTGAGTTCAATTGATTTTTCTTTATAATCATACTTGGAAACCCTTCTGATGTGAGTTTTCAAATCATTTGAGGGTGGTGGATCAGTCGAAGAAACGTACACTCTTTTTGCACCCACCGCCACTTGTGTGGAGATATCCATTCCACTGGACTGATTACCTACAACCAACACAGTCTTGCCATTATAATCCGCAGGGTCGTCGTAATCGAAAGCGTGGATCACACTTTTAGGGTCTTTGCTTTTCCATTCGTCAAGTCCAGGAACACTGGGAACAAAGGGTAAGTTGAAATGCCCGTTGGCAACGACAACAAAATCGTATTTGATGCTTTCCACGGACTTGAAGAAGAGTCTTTTTAAAGGCGAGAGCCAACTGTAGCTGATTTCTTTGCTTTGCACCTCCCACTTTGAGTCGGTTTTTTCAACTTTGATAACATCTCGGGAGGTCTTGATATCAAATGGTAGCCCTGTTTCCAGTCCAGTTGACTTTTTTGACTCTTCCAACTGTGACTCTTCCAGCCCAGTTGACTCTTCTACCTCATTAGCAAAACTCGTCAAGTACTTCTCAACTTCGCTCCGACTTTGAAAGACATTTTCCAGCAGTGGATAGCCGGTAAACTGCATCAACTTACTGTGTAAGTTTGTTTCGAGGAACTTGTACATCGGAGAGTATCCTTGAGTGCGAATGTCTTTGTCGTAATACCAGACACCTCCAACGCGGTTACGGCGTTCGTAGACATCAATGACAAATGAGTGTGGTTCTAAAGCAAGTGCACGAGCCACTGCTAGCCCTGAGGGCCCACCACCAATCACTGCAACACGAGACATATTGCAGCAAGAATAAAGTCAAGTATCAATGACTTTTATTCAATATACCAGACTATGATCCGGAATATCACTCTAAATTTCCGTCAAGTGTGGTTATAGGAGTCTTTTATAGCAAACCTTATCAGTCACGTGAGACTTCCTCATAAGCCCAATTAATCAATTACTACAAAAGTAATAATGCAAAATTCATTGCCGTAAATGATGAAGATGTACCAACGGTAGTAGATCCATATGAAGCCTGTAGGGTGCAGACTAGGTAAGAAGCTGTATCTAGTAAGGGATCAAATCAATATTATTTTGTGTCTCCGATAAGGCTGCAAGCCCCTTCTAACAATTGAATTGCGTGAAAGAAACCGGTTTTCACGGAAACTACCAAAGGTATCAATTAAGGTGCTTCTGAGTATTGCAAGTTGGTTTCTCTTATCATGAGGTTCATTATCAACATATCACTTCAAAAATCCACAAGATAAATCTTCTGTGACCCTCAAATGTCTAATTTCTTCGATCCTCTATACTCCAAGATAAATCTTCTGTGACCCTCAAATGTCTAATTTCTTCGATCCTCTATACTCCAAGATAAATCTTCTGTGACTCTCAAATGTCTAATTTCTTCGATCCTCTATACTCCAAGATAAATCTTCAGTGACTCTAAAATGTCTAATTTCTTCGAACCTCTATACTCCAACTTCAGCCCTCTTTATTACTCTCCATCTCCAATCTTTATTACTCATTGCTTCCTCTACACTGCTTCCTCTCCATTGCTTCCTCTCCACTGCTTCCTCTCCATTGCTTCCTCTCCACTGCTTCCTCTCCACTTGTCTTAGAAAAAGGAGGCGGATAGACTGCGTTAAAACGACAACCATAATTCTTACATAAGCTATTACTCAAAAACCCAATTGAAGACTACACGTAAAAGCTATCAGCTCACAGCTGTCGTCACAGCTATATTCTAGTCAGTAAAGTGGCAGTAGTCAACACGTGACTCTCGAGCCCAGGTCAGCCTGAAATTTATGGCCAGCAACTGTGGACTGTTTTATGCAGGACCGCTTCTTTATGCAATCATGCATAGTGACCTAGTGGGGTCAGGTTCTCGAAAAATGCACAGAACATACACCATAACCACGTTGAAGAACAAATACCACAATCTCGACATCAGCTGTTGACAATAGAATTCTATCTACAGCTCTAAGAAAGTTGCTCTTAAAGAAACCCCAGGCCAGAACAATACTACAACAATACGCAAACACGGGGTATCAGGCAACTCCAGGTTTTCAGGCACCAGATTAACTCAGTTGAAGTCAGACCATCCAGAGCAGGTTGAAAGTTGTACCACCACGTCTCGCAATTCAGAATCTTCTACCAAACACACTTAACTTCCGACAGCTCCACAATGGCACACCCTGCAGCGAGTGTCAAGTCTATTGCTAGTGGTAAAATCAACTTGGACGATGATTTCGACGATATAAGCAGCGAAGACCGTGCTTTTTATTACGATAGTTCGCTGGGGTTCAACCAGGGATCCGATATAAACAGTCTAGACGGCAGTTTCCGTGATTCTTTTGATCCGGTAAGCTCGTCTGTAGGCACCAATTCGTCTATTCCAGACAGTGCTTTGAAAAACGCAAGGTTCCAGAACATTGAGGATTCTCGGCCCGTAGACCTGAGTCCACTTGCTACGGAAGTGGACCTGAGACAGTTTGACGAAGTTCTGCAGACTCCAGTTTCGAGCTCAACCCCTTCAGGTATTAGACCCAGTCAATTGAACATGCCCAACTTGGAAGCGGCCTCTTTTTTGAAACAGCCTGCGGTGGTGTCCCCTTTGAAACAACCAGAATTGTCATCCTTGAAGCAACCACGACCAAGCAATCCGCAACAAAGACAATTGGACCCAAGGAGGCTAGCACCTGGAATCGAGTCCACTCCTCCTCCGCCAGATCTGGAACCAGTTTCGAGACCATGGTCGAGAAATTCCACCACTTCTTGCTTGTCAACAACGGCCACTAAGGACGGCATTGAGGGGAAAAAGCTCCATAGACTGGGGCCAACCTTGTATTCCAACACTATTATCTCCAATATGATGCACCAGCAACAACAAGGGATTTCTCCTGCTGAAAGACAGCCCAGCACAACGTCTGTTCACACAACGGATGCAGAGGTCGACGGAGATTCGGGCGTTCTGCACGAAAGAAGAGAATCCGACTTTGAACACACTTTTGCAGCTCATGACCCCCCCGAAATGACATTGACGGAGAAGGTCAGTTTGATTACAGATGGAAATAGCAGACGGGGTTTATAATGAATATGAATGAAGTAAGACAGAACGGATAAGTAAAGACAAAGAATGGCAAATAACAGACTAGAAAGTGATGATATGAAATAACAGACTATTCTTGTAAGTGGTATATTATTCCTGAAAGTGATGGTTTAACAGACTATTCCTGAAAGTGAAGAAATAAAAGACTATTACTGAAAGTGATGGTATAACAGACTATTCCTGAAAGTGATGGTACAACAGACTATTCCTGAAAGATATGGCATAAAATAGCCACTATTCCATCTTCTCACCATCTATTTTATCAAATGTAGTCCACTATTCCATCGATTTCCTTTTTGCAACCATTACATAATCACCGATGATGCCCGATCCTCCTCAATCCAAAACTCAACTCTCTTCCGTTGCTATTTTTGCTACATTGGTAAACCCCTTATTCCTTATTGTAGGTACCAACTCTATTCTAGGTTTCTTTTTCTGTACCTGATCCTTAACCTCCACAGCTTTGTCCGCTTACATATTTTTTCGCTCCATATTCAAAACTTTTCATCACCAACATGTTGAACAGATTCTCACGCTCTGTGCGCATGGTGCGCACTCCTATGCGTGCAGTGTGTGCAATTAGGTACAACTCGCTGAAGACCAGCCCAGAAGAGGTATTCACCAAACTTTCCGACACACAGGACCCACAAAGATCACCATTTTTCCAGTACACCTGGGGTTCGTGGTTGCAGGATGACAAAACCAAGAAGGCCAGAAGAGAGACCAAGTTCTCCATTGAGGGTCTCACCAAATTGATTGGTGAGTTGAGCGCTGCCAGTAAGGACTCAAAGAATGTTGACAAGAACGGCGTTTTGACTTTGAAGCCTGTTGAGCAACAGAAGGATGGAGCCTATGTGTTGAACCAGAACTTGGACTTGGTTGGAGAAGAGGGCAATGTTCCTGTTAAGTCGATTGCCAGTATTCACGAAGGTAAGCACCACCGTATTTATAAAGTTACTTTGACTCTGGGCCGTGAGCTTATTTTGCGTATTCCTTACCGTTTGGAGTCGATGGCTGCAGTTGCACAAAAAATCAAGAGTGAGGTTGCAACTTTGGACTTTTTGAAGCTCAAGTTGAACGCTAACGTTCCAAGAGTGGTTGCCTACGGTATTGACAAGATTAACCATGCTCAGACTCCTTTCATTTTGATGGAATATGTCGAGGGTGACTTATTGATGAAACTGTGGGATCCATTGGTTGCTGATTCTGAGGAAGGCATTGCAAAGCTTTTTTCTGTCATTGACCCAATTGCTGATTTCCAGGAGAAGATTCTTTCTATCACTTTCAACAAGTTCGGTTCCCTCTACTTCCGTGATGATGTCCCTGCTACTGAACAAAACGACCTCCCATACGAAGGTGAGACCGATGCCTTGCTCAAGAACAGATGGCGCATTGGCCCTTCTGTGGAGAAGGCGTATTCCAAGTATAAGAACTACCTTTCGGACAAGGTTGTGATGCAATTGAACGGACCATGGCCAAAGGACGAGCCATTGAAGTTGGTTGAGTCGATCGCCGAAATTGAAACTGAGAACGCCAAGAGCAGAATTGCTGTGGCCCAGGCAGATGCTGGAAAGTTGGAGAATGTGGAGCTTTTGAACCGTCAATTGGAGACTTTTGAGCGTTTGGCCAAGATCGCACCAAAGTTGTTGAACGACAAGTCTAAGAACATCATCAACGCCAAGGAGTTGTTTGCTCCAACCCTTTTCGCACCAGATTTGGACCCATTGAACGTGATTGTGAAGAAGGACGGCTCTCACTGGTTTGTGGACTTTGAGTACTCCAACATCAAGCCTTTCATCTTGACTAGCTACCCATCTTTCGTTGCTTACCAGGGTGCCAAGGTTTATGACATTGAGGAGGAGATCCCTGAATTCCCTGAGTTGAGCGAAATGGAGCAGCAGCAGTACAAGTTCATGTACCACAAGACCAGAAACGAGCGTATGTGGGAGTTGGCTTTGAACAAGAGAAGACACGACTTGATTGCAGTTGCCCTGCCATACATCAAGCTGTTGAAGACCCCTTACCTCCAGGCCTTGGAGTTGAGAAACGACCAGGACTTCCTTTATGTTGAAGGAAGCTTGATGCTGTTGAGTCCACTTTGGGAGTTGCTCGTTGCCAACGAGATTGTGAACACTACCAGTGCAGACTTCCCATTGAAGTTCACCGAGCAGCAAGTCAAGACCCACGAAGACGAGTTGAAGCAATACCAGCACGAGACTGTTTCGAGTCCTTTCGCAGCTACCGGCGGTTGGGTTCCACAGGACATGTTTGAGAAGTTGCGCGACCAGGGAATTTTGGTGGAGAAGGAGAACGGTGACTGGGAGATCGACACCGCTACGATTTTAGATGAGAAGGAACAGTAAATAGTGAATGACATGTAAATATGATGGTATGTATTTTATACATGGTAAATCTATATGACATCTATTGATATCTTTATCGTTAATCATTACTCGGTAATTGGTAAAGCCCACATAATGCACATTTATCTTATAAGTACTCCTTCCCAACATCTTCCTTTATCTTGTCTTATAAGTACCCTTCCCAACATCTTCCTTTATCTTGTCTTATAAGTACTCCTTCCCAACATCTTCCTTTATCTTGTCTTATAAGTACCCTTCCCAACATCTTCCTTTATCTTGTCTTATAAGTACCCTTCCCAACATCTTCCTTTATCTTGTCTTATAAGTACTTCCTTCCCAACATCTTCACCTTCAAATCAAAGTCTGGCGACACGATCGCATTGTTGACCAGATAGAATGGATTCAACAAGCACTTCACGTACAACTCGTTGACCTCGACGAAAAATTGACGAATGGCATTGTCGTCGTGTTTGGTGCCTGTTGACACCGAGTTCTGGTCATAGCACAAGATAAGCTTAATATTTCCTTGTGTTATGAATGCATTCACATTGAGCCCGTAGAACGAGTCGATCTTGCCGAGGTAGTACAGGCTGGTGCCCCATTGTGCATCTTCAATCAAATCGAGCGAGGAATTCGACACAAACGGTAGGATTTCCCTTACATTAGGTGGAAACTGCGACCTTCCAGGGACGTTGGATGCAGCTGCGGTTGTGTTATTCGTGGTTAAACTTGCTGGTAGCGAGTTCGAGGGACCGCTAGGCCCTTTGAACGAGGAGAATTCAACCTCGTATATGGGGTTGTCCCTCGTTCCAATGATGGAGAAGTAGTATGAGGACATGTGGAAAAAGAAAACGATAAATGAAAACGATAAATGAAAATGATAAATGAAAACGATAAATGAAAACGATAAAAACTAAGAAAAAGACTACAAACTATAACGATAAAGTAAGAAGAACTCGAACATAAGGTAAGAATACTCTAACGTAAAATAGTGAGAATAATACAATGGTATTATATCAAGATTCCCTTATCCTTATAATCTACTCCTATTAAAACGTACATTACCTTATTGTCAATCGATATTCTGTTCTCTGTTGTTTATCCTACAAAACGTCTTCCCTCTATTGTTACATTTATCCAACCATAATACGTTGCCAGTAAATCACACTTCCACCACATCCTCTCACTATTGTCTTGTTGGGTTCCACGTGCATTTCACGTGATCTTTTTATCACGTTTGGTCATTTGTTTATGTGCCCGAACAGGAAGGAGATCGAAATCAAGCAAACCATCAACCCTACAATGAGTCAACATTTGATGAAGGATCCGTACAGACCGAACTTCATACATTCCTCGGATGTGCCACGTAAGGTGGGTGCTCTTGCCGAGCTACACTTCCATGGAAAAGAGCTACCCACAACGACTCTTAACGTGAATATCGAGCTCAACTCGTTATTTATCCGCAATAAAGACCTCAAGCCAAGCGTGTTAATTCGAAATAACCTCCTCAGTTTAGCCAAGACTAAGCGCAAACTGAAGACAAAGAAGAAGAAGAAGAATCCCAAGGCCCTTATCGACCTCTCGACCGATGAGATTTATATTGTCAGCCTCGTATTGATGGCGTCCGTGAGGGTGCGACACGAGATGCTCGAAGTGGAGTTTGAAAGGGATGATAATCTCGCAGTGTTGGGTGAGTTTGAACACAACGTCGTCAACTATGTACAGGCTACATGGAAGAATGCGGTGCTCCGAGCAGAGGATGCTGGGGAGCTCACTCGGACCCATCTGATGGAGTCACTTGTTGAAGATCCAAAGTCAAGTGACACCACGCAATCCGGAGACGAGTCGGAGTATGACAAGTGCAAGTCTGTGGCATTCATATCAATAGGCGATTTATGCGAGAATAATAGAAAGGACCATGAAATGAACGGTGTTGAGTCTCCAGAAAATATGGCTGGACTCCATTCCATGAAAGATCCTCTTGAAGATTCCCTTCACTATGACGATATGGATACTCACTTGAAGGAGCCTGTATCAGTGGACTGTACTTATGATGACGAAACAGATGATAGTGATGACACAGAGGAAGCCATACATCTTTATGAAGATAATGTTCGCTCACATTATGAAGACCATGAAGAAAACGTTCGCTCACTTTATGAAGACCATGAAGAAAATGTTCGTTCAGTGCTTTCTTCCGGCTCGTACGCGTCATCCGAGAGTTCGCCAGTGTCGTCGAACCCAACTTCCCAGGACTCCTCAGATCCACTCCTCTTAAACTCCATTCAAAATCTAAGAATCGCTAGAGTTGACCTGCATACGGGTCACACACGGCTGTTGTTGGATGAGCTTCCGACCTTACGCAACAAGCTTCGCAGGCCCTCGAGGGTGAGTTCCCCGCGGCTTTCACGGAAGTCGCTGCTTGCGGACACGGAGTTGACGGGAACAGAGCCTGTTCCTACGTATATGAAGGACAGCAAGAAGTACAAGTTCATCAAAGTGGGCAAGGTGCAGAAGTTTGTGCATTTGTTTGAGGAGCAGATGAAAGAATAGAGGAAAGGTTGGAATGTTAGTGAGAAGGTAATGATAAATGGTAAAGGAGTATTTTCAAGAGTTGGTAAGTTGACTCTTTGAAGATAATAAGTGGACTCGAGATGATGATAAGTGGACTCGAGACGATAATATGTGGACTTGAGACGATAATATGTGGACTCGAGACGATAAGTGGACTTGAGACTGAAGATAATAAGTGAAGTATAATAAGTGGATTAGAAGGAGATGTGGCATTGTGAGGAGAATGGCCAAAATGGACTTGAAATGGGCTTTAAAAGCGAGGAGATTGATGACTTGTTTCAGTGACAGATGTTTGAGGTGATCACTGGTAAGGACGGTACATGAGTAGTGCACTCATGGTAATGATTAACGTTGTAGTATAATACGAAGAGGAAAGGTTTACGCGTGTAGAACTACAAAACTGTACATCCTGTCTATTAAGAAGTTGGTTTCCGGAAGCAACTTCGATGGTATACGTGGTATTCCACAATAGTTCTATTACTTGAAGTGGATGAAGGTGGTGGATGAAGATGTGGATGAAGGTGTGGTTGAAGGTGGTTGAAGGTGTGGTTGAAGGTGTGGTGGAAGTGGATGTAGTCGATTATGAAAAGTGTACTGGGTAAAGTGGATGAGCTAACTGCGTCGCTTGTATTTTTTATTCCCACCCAATCATCCTTCTTCTACTCCACTATGCTTGACTTTCTTGAGTTCTTTGTTGCAATTGCATCGGTCAATCTGTTGAACTGGTTGAATATTCTCTCGACTTCGCGCACCTCTTCGCTGCCTGCTCCCTCTTCCACCTTCAACGTGCCCAAAGCCCACGTCTCCTTCAAGGAACGCGATATATTGAGCAAATCCTCGCACAAACGAATGATCACCAGCGCGTCCAGCTCCATGGTGAGAGACTCAACCGCGAGGACTTCACGAGGCTTGTCTGCGTTGATCACCACCTCGAATATATCCTCGAATTTCTGAAGGATTTGTCCGACATCCGTGTCGATCTTTTCTTAGGGGTTAGTCATGAAGAAACAATGGTTGGCAAGTACTTACGTAGTAGTGCAATCGATGCTGGTTGCATAACTGAAGATTTTGATTTTTCCTGCACGAAAAAAAGAACGCCCTATGAGGTAATTTTGGCTTCAGAATGTGAAGGGGTTTCGACTTACACCACAGTTAAAAAGCTTCTGATGAAACATTGTGGAAATCTTTCGCGATGAACCACTGTAGAAATCGCTCATGATGAATCACTGTTGTAAACGCTCGTAATAAACCTGAAGAAATCGCCTATAATAATCCGCTATATAAAACGCCTGTGATTACACGGTTAATTTATCGTGAAACGACCATGCTGTTATGTTGAACGGCTTTTCCGATTAACGATTTTGAAAAAGCGTTTTGTGATGGTCGGCCAGATGCAACTCGTCAATAATGGCTCGTATCGTAGGACTGGGTGAACCTATCGATTGTGTTGTAGATTTCTAATACGGATAAATTTAACAATTTTATTTCCGCTCACATACAATTACTGCCGACCGCGAAAGTGCTGTAGAATTCCGAAAGATCATTCACCCGCGCACAATTTCGAAAGACCGACCAGCGATCGCAATCATACCTTATCAATGTAAGTCCGGCTGTTTCAGAGCCATTCAGGACATTGGCTATCGTCCAGGGATCGTGATCAACGAATTAGCGTGCATCGGTTTTCCGGCACTTGTGATGCTCAGTAGTCAAGCCAGAAATTCACGCAAAAGTTGGCTAATTTATGAATTGGGCCCTGGCAAAGAATAATTTGTGAAATTCATTTTCATCTATGGCACAATATTACGACAAAACAGTACGACCCATGACGTTTTTCATTTGCTGCTTACAAGTGGACGTTTTCTATTGGTCATCTAAGTTTTAGAGTCTATACTAGATAAGACTCAGGGCGCTAATGTATACTTGCTAAAGTATCGTCAAAGAATGGAATGAGGAGTAGTAGCCAGGTAACGGGGTGTAACTATAAGTGGAGAAGCAGCTCGTAGTCAACCCGTAGTTCATACGGCTGCTGTGGACTTATTCGGTGGGAATAATCCCTCTTGTCCACAATACCCTCTACTGTACGATCTTTGATCATCACGACATGAAATATCCCTGATACCGAACGGCACATCATCAATTTCCTATTTCGGTTTGACATAATTGCGTCTATTTTCGACCGCGCAACTCAAAATGACATGCTTTTCTACCAGAGTGAGAAAATCCCCAAAAATGTAGGGAGAATTCCAGATATCTCAGCAAGGTAGTAGTAACTTCAGGATAACGACTGTAGAGATACATTGCTTTGCTCTCTTGCTCTCCTCTTGTACGTGGGGGCTTTTATGAGATAGCTTGCCAAATGCGAGCAAAAAAATATTTTACACGGTTTCAACAATCAATGGCTTCAGAACTTTGAATGCAAGGATTTATGCGTTTAGTGTAAGAATCCCAAACAGGGTTTTGAATGGCTAAGAGTGTGGGGGTCTCCTCGGTAGGAGGACCCCTTCCTTCTCCGCCTTATACCGAAGTTTGAATATAGTCATGACTTATTGTGTAGGCATCGGTTGCTACCTTTGCACGGAAGTCCTCTTATCAACCATGTAAGCTCATAATACACTTCTTTATTTAGAATATACTTTCGGCCCGGAAATGGTGAAACTCGCCTGTGAATAAACTCTATTGACCTGCATTATTTCATGCAAATGAGGTAAACGGCTTCCACACAGGAACCTTCTTTCTGCACCATAGTTCCTGTGAAAACCCCACACCATATGTTGCGTTGCGCTCAATCGTCCTATGTACTCAAAGTTCTCAAGGAATGCAGAGAATCCAGGTAAAGCTGTTGCGAAACTCACCTTCTTCTTTTCAACTCTCGCCTCTACCTTTTCCAACGTCACTTCAGTCCTCTGAAAACGTGGCCTACAAGTTCCCACTATACCTGTACCGACGCGGCACCTTATCAACCTAAACTAAGCCAAACACCATGTCGTTCCACCTCAAGATCGCTAAACTCTCATTGGTGCCGTGCAACACCGAGGACATCGTGCATAAAAAATTATTTTACATGGAATTATGTACCAGTTTGTCGAATAGGCTGCAAATGAAGTGAAGTGGAGAACCAAGATCATGTTGAGCTAAGAGATGCTGTGTAGAAGCTCTCAGTACCAAAGACTTTGGCTTGTATAGTAGAGCATATGATAAAGGTGAGGCTTGCCTAAGTCGCTGAAACCGAACTCAAACGACTATCAACGAACGTTGTGGCTTTATGCTTTCTGGGTTTGGAACACAATCACAATAGATTTAAGATAACCGCACGGCCGTGTTGAAATCATCGTCATGGAGGAGTATAAGTAGTAGACAAGATCCGTTCTACATACCCTCTTCATCGCCATGTCTAACGAGAAAGAAACGCTCGGTGTAGCAACTTCTGCTGCACCACTCACACTGATCAGATCTGCCGGCAGTTTCTTGGAAGTTGAGGACCATGAAATCGATCTTGCTGCTCTTCAGAGTCATGATGTGGCTATCGAAGATATCGGAGGAAGTTTGACTTCATCACAGAAGTTCACTATCTTGGAACGTCTTAACTTTGCAGGTTTGCAAACATTGGAGAACTTGCCTGCCACTGCAACTTTCATGATTGAAAAAGTTGAACACATTTCCATTGAGGACTCGCTCAAGATCTTGGAAGATGCCGTCAATGACTTTGACGGGGATGTCAACATCCCTCGTGATGAATACGAGTTGTACGTCGAGTTGGTCAACCATAAATCAGGAAATGGTCACACTGGAGTTGCTGGAAAATTGGAAACTGCCTTCGAAAAGGACGAAAGCAAAGTTGTCACAGGTTCTGTCTCTCCTTCAGACGTTGACAGCGAAGGTACAGGAGAGTATTCTCCCACTAGAGTTACCGACTGGAACTTGCAGGTACGTCTTGAGGCTGCTTTGATCGCGTACTGGTCGCCATATCCAGAAGTTCGTTCTGTCACTGACCCATTTGATGACCCAACTATCTCATGTGAAACTATCAGAGTTTACATTTTGGGATGCATCTGGACTGCTATTGGTGCATTCGTCAACCAGTTCTTCTATGACAGACAACCTGCCATCAGTTTGTCCACCGCTGTTGTTCAAATCTTCCTTTATCCTTGTGGTATGGCTTTGGCTTATATCTTGCCAAAATATAAGTTCAAGGTTTGGAGATACACTATTGATTTGAACCCAGGTCCTTGGTCTTTCAAAGAACAGTTGTTGACCACGATTTTCTACTCTGTTGCAGCAGGTGGTACTTATGTCACCTCCAATATTACTGTCCAGAAGATGCAAAGATTCTATGACAACCATTGGGTTACTTTCGGATACCAAGTTTTGCTTGCCTTGTCCACAAACTTTATGGGTTTTGGATTTGCTGGTATCATGAGAAAGTTTGCTGTGTACCCAACTCGTGCTATTTGGCCAACCTTGTTGCCAACCCTTGCTTTGAACAAGGCTTTGATGAGTCCTGAAAAGAAGGAAATTATTAACGGTTGGAAAATTTCTCGTTACAATTTCTTTTTTACTGTTTTTGCAGCCAGTTTTGTCTGGTATTGGATTCCAAACTACTTGTTTCAAGCCTTGTTTCAATTCAACTGGATGACCTGGATCAAACCAGACAACTTCAACTTGACTACCCTCACTGGTTCTTCCATGTTTGGTGTTGGTATAAATCCAATTCCAACTTTCGAATGGACTATGCTCAACTCCAACAACGCTTTGAACATTCCGTTCTACTCGCAACTCAATATGTATATTGGATCAGTTATCGGTACCTTCTGCATTCTTGGTGTCTACTATTCAAACTACTACTGGTCATCTTACATTCCAATCGCCACTGCATCTGTGTACGGAAACGATGGTAACCCATATCATGTTACTGCGGTGGTCAACTCGAAGTCTCAATTTGATAACACTAAGTACCAGGAGGTAGGACCACCATATTACTCTGCTGGTAACTTGGTCTCCTACGGTGCATTTTTTGCCTTGTATCCATTTGCGTTTGTCTATGAGTTCATCACCAACTTCAAGGCATACAGGCACTCTGCAAAGTCTCTCTACCGGTCTTTGAAGAACTGGAGGAGTTCCACATACGAAGGCTTTGACGACCCTCACACTAAGATGATGTCGCGCTACGCTGAAGTTCCAGACTGGGTTTTTATCGTCGTCCTTATCATTTCGATTGTTTTGGCAATTGTGTGTGTTGAAATCTTCCCTACACTGACTCCAGTTTGGGGTATTTTCTTCGCCCTTGGAATCAACTTTGTCTTTTTGATTCCAATCACTACGATTGCCTCCACTACTGGTTTCTCTTTTGGTTTGAATGTGTTGGTCGAGTTGATCGTCGGTTACGCTTTGCCAGGTAACCCTATGGCGTTGATTTTCATCAAGGCTTTGGGTTACAACATCGATGGCCAGGCCTCCAACTATATCACTGACCAAAAGATGGGTCACTACGGTAAGATTGCACCCAGAGCCATGTTCCGCTGTCAAATGTTGGCTGTTTTCATTGGTACTTTTGTCAATTTGGGTGCCGTTAACTTCACCATCACCGGCATCAAAAACTTCTGCAGTCCACACCAAGCGCAAAAGTTCACCTGTCCACAGTCCACCGTCTTCTTTTCGTCTTCCGTGCTCTGGGGTGTCATTGGCCCTAAGAAGGTTTTCGATGGACTTTACCCACTTTTGAAGTACTGTTTCCTTATTGGTGCTGTTGGCGCAGTTATCTTCGGTCTTATCAAAGTTTACGGACCTAAGAAGTACCTTAACTCGTTCCAGCCAACCCTTGTCATTGGTGGTATGCTTACTCTCGCTCCATACAACTTGTCCTACTACACTGGTGGTCTCTACTTGTCGATTGCATCCATGTACTACTTGAAGAAACACTACTCTGCTTTCTGGGAGAAGTATAACTATGTTTTCTCTGGTGGTATGACTGCGGGCGCTGCCTTCGCGGGTATTATCGTGTTTTTCGCAGTGGAATACCATGAGAAGGACATCATCTGGTGGGGCAATACCGTCTCCCTGGCAGGTATCGACTTCGGTGGAAATGGTAAAACTTCCAGACTCAATGCCACTGTCGATGCACCAGATGGATACTTTGGTATCAGACAGGGACACTACCCATAAATGTATAAATAATAAAATAATCGATCTTTTGCGGCAATAGAAACGGCTTCAAAACAAGCCAAATAATATTTATTTAGCGTCTTCCAAAACCGATTACTTCTCTAATCCTTCACTTAATAATTTTACCTCTGTCCCTTACATTAATTCTGATTTTCCCTTCTTCGCTTACATTAATCCTAATTTTCCCAATTATTCTATCTTCTTATCTTACTCAACGCCTTAACCTTATACAATTACCCTTTTTGGCTTTTTATTTCTGAGTCACGTTCTGGTAGCGCGTGGTTTATTTATGTTCATTTCTGCATTTTTATTTTGTACACCATGACTACTGCCGAGCCCAAGCACTTGAAGTCGCTCTCGAGCGACAACGTTACTGTCGATTCCAAAAACCAAGAGAGACCACAGCTCCGCCACATCTCCTCGGGATTTTTCAGCCGTGGGTCCATTCCAGTTGCCCAGCCCGAGTTGATTCAAGAGCATCTCTTTCCCATCTCCGAGGAGTTGAAGAACAACGTGCTCGAAAACAGAGAAATCGTTAGCAAGGCCTTGAAAGGAGAGGCACCGTTGTTGGTCATCGCAGGACCTTCTTTTGTGGATACTGCTGACCAAATCAGAGACTGTGCTACTTGGTTAGCGACCTTTGGAGACAACACATTTGTTCGTACCAACCTTTCCAAGCAAAGAGAAGGTGCATCATACGAGATCCGTTACGGTATTCCAGCTTGTCGTGAACTCCTTTGTGAGATCGCAGGGATCATTCCTATTGCCAGTGCCATCAGTGACACTCTTTCACCTCAGTATTTTTCGGACCTTTTTTCACTCGGTACGGTGAGCTCGACGTTGACCGAGTCCCAGTTACATCGTGAGTTGGCCTCTGGTATGTCTTACCTGGTTGGTTTCCACGCCCAAGATGCCAGTTTGGAGTTCAGCAAAGAGATGTACGACCACAAGGTGACTTCTGCCCTCGATGCAGTCTATGCGCTGCTGCAACCTCACCGTTTTCTTTCGGTCACAAAGGTGGGAACGGTTGCCGTTATTGGAACTGCAGGAAACGACGAGACCTTTGTTGTTTTGGTGATAAATACCCAGACTAACGTCGAGGACTTTGAGCAGGTGATTGCCAAGGTCAAGAAGTATGCCAATTTGAAAGCACCAAAGATCATGCTCGATGTTGGAAAATTGTTCACAAATGAGTTCGAGTACAAGAAGAATCTTGTAAAGCTGCTATTGGAGCGCAACCGCGACTGTATTATAGGTCTTTGTATCGACACTGGTGAAGAGTATGCTGAGAAGAATGAGTTGTTGGTCAACACCGAAAAGTTGGTGAAAGAGGTGAGATGATGTAAATAGAATAGAGAAAATTTTGGAGATCTTGAAGTGTAGAGAGTAAAAAACGTAATGACACATTGAATACTGTTAGTCTACATTAATTCAAACCGATATTTTTCTATTACTTTCTACCCTTATCCTTTATGTTTCTTTTACTGTCCTTCCCACAGCCTGCTGTGAGCTAGAAGAACACAAACTTCACTGCCCTCCATATGAACTTCACCACAGCTGCAAATAACTTGTAGATGTTGACAACAACCCAAACCAAGCGCAACATGATAACAATAAAGTTCTCTAAGCAGCAGTATAAAGCTTTGCTCATATCTCCTTGGTCAAATTTCATTGCGATTTCTTGTGCTGGCTCCTCAGCGAGAATTCCCGACACATACGTCGACGAGAGTAACGAAGAACTAAGCTTTTCGAGCTTCTCGTTGATCTTACGCAACTCCAACAGGAGGGACGTGTTGATCTCACCAATCGAACGATCGCTTGTACTCAACAAACTGTCAATCTTCGCAGAATACGACTCATTGGTCAGGTGGATAGCTGCCTTGATTTCATTGAGGAACCCCTCATACAACTGCTGATACGCAGGAAGGTTGTAATCGGTAATACTCGCAGTCACCGTGAAGAGTTCATCAAGTTGTTGGTGAATAATCGAATTAAGTCTTGACTCCATAGTCTTTGCAAACTGCGGATAAACCAGAGTGATGTACTGTACTCTCAAACGAACCATTCCATCGAAGTAACGGAAGTTGGCCAAGTTTGTCTCTGTAACCTTGTACTTCGACTGGACTTCTGGGACTTCTATCGAGACTTCCGTGTACTCTGCTTCTGCTTTCGCATCGTCTTCTGGTTCCAACTCCTCAATGACCTCAACTTCATCTTTATCCAAATAATCCTTCGGTCTCTCTATCGCTGCAAAATGCACATCTGCAAGCTCCAGATCGGCATAGATTTGCTGAGGCTCGCTCACGTCCAAGCTACTTGACGGTGATGATGATGATCTACTTCTCACGTCCGAATGACTCTCTGAGTGGCTTCGAGAATCACTCTTCGAGTAGAATTGATCGCTATCCGATGCGTAAAGCTTTTTCGTGTGTTTCTTCATCTTTGCCATAATCTTCTTCCTTCTCTTGTGGTGATCATCATTCGTTTCGATTTTAATTTGAGGAGGCACGCCGAATTCAAATCCGTTCTTCTTGGGATGTGATTTACTTTTTTCAGAATATCCGTTCCGCTCAGACCCACTTCCTCCCGATGCGCTTGTATTGCTCCCACTTCCCGATCCTCCCAACTTACTCTCGTCGAAAAGCTGGTCGTGGAGTCGGCCCGATTGTTGTTTCTTCGGGAACCAGAGCTCACCGTCAGGCCCTCTTAACCTGTCCCAGTTATCTCTGCGCCAGCCAAGATCTCCGTAGTACTCGTTTAAGTCGATGGACCAAAACATCTGCCAAACTTTATGCAGGAGAATGGTATCAGTGTGGAAGTTATGCTTGCTGAAAGCATTACACGCGAGTGGGAGAAGCTTGATTGTGAGAACTTTGGGAAGCTCTGACTTGTGCTTGTCTTCTTTTTGACGAACAACTCGATTTCTCAAGATTTGAATAGGGTTGTAAACGCCCTCGACATTCTTATGATGAAGTTCTTGCTGTGAAGTTTCGTAGACACGCTGAATGTAGAGGTACTTGACACTGATCATTGATTTCACACGTTCAGCCTTGGTGTATGTTTGGCGAGAGATGTTCGAATCACGGTGATTTTCAAAGTGGTGATGTTCACCTAACGTTGGGTCTATGACATTTGCATCCGCTTGGAGAGTTTTCCTAGTATCAAGGAGAACAGTAGTTAGCTCGCGTACCTTCTTGATCTCCGGAGATGCTAGAGTGTGCAGCATTCCCTGCAGGCTTGTCACCTGTAGTGGTGTAATTTCTGGTAACACTTTGCTAATTCGTTTGGTTGATGAAATCAGCTCTGAACGACCCTTAGAGCTAGGCGATGAGGAATCACTGATCTTTGGCGACCAATTGTGGCCATTTTTACTGCGTGGAGAACTTTGTACCACTTCGTTTCCATAGTATTGCACAGGAGAAAGCGGATCTGATTCTTGGCTCACAATTGACGGGAATCTGGAATCTCCATTTGTACTCTTACTTGGAGTATCTGGATGCTCCGGATCGTTATGCTGCCCGTTTTCTGTACCTTTTGAAAGACTCAGTCCACTCAAAGCTTCTGCCAATTCACTTGCTCGTGGTTGTTCTGTTCCATGGTGGTTGAGGTAAGAGGATAGTTGATCTAGAGAGAACTTCCCTCCTGTTTGTTTACGTTCCTCATCGCCTTGACTCTCGTCTCCGTTTGGTCCTATTGACGTAATCTTCACTGAGACCGGACCAAACTGTTCCGGCTCACTTTCGGAGTAATTTGCGTTCAGACTGCTGGTTGAGTTTGTGGCTCGGTACCCATTTTGGCGGGGTGATTGTCCATTCTTTGGCTTTTTGGCGTGATTCAACGAGCTTGACGACGGTCTATGTGAAGCCCGTGACGAATGCTTATGTGAGGACCCTTCAGCACGATTTCGGTTCTCATGGGAAGTGTGTCCAAGATCCGAAGAGTCTAATTGGTGTGAATTTTCAGCATTCTTCTTTCTATCGTAGTCGAAATCGAAACCGTCCTTCTGTGTGTGCTTTCGCTTGCTGCTGGACTGTCTGGATCGATGCTGTTTGCCTAATTTAAGAGGCGTAAGCGGTGATCCCTTCATGAAGGCGAATAGGCGGAGAAAAGTCACGAAATTGTGCGCGAAAAGATCTTTAAATCAAAGTGGCTACCAAGCACATTCCCCAATCAAAAGGGGAGGTTGAAACGAGCAGTACGAATGAAATAACTTTGGCAGGTGAGTAATTAGCGAGTCTAAAATGACGAGGTAGTAATTACAATAGTTGTTTTCACCATCATCTTTTATAAAATAGCTATTCCCCAGATTAACCTGCCGCACAAATGGAATGGGAAAAAGGAAGTTTCAAGCGAATGTGTTGACATGTGACGTCCAAGAGAAACGCGGTAACTGGTTACCAATTTAGTGAGGACCACGGGATATACGACAAAATACGGTACTGCGTGCTACTCCTGCACATATTGGGACTCACTCCATAACTTGTGGGTTTTACTCGGGCCGGGAATGTCCTTTATTGAGTCAGTTTCGATAAGGAATCAAGGCATTTCGGCACAAATTTGCTCTTCATTGTGGCTGCGAACCAAGCCAAGTTTTCTTGCACCTGATCAAACCGGGGGTCCCATTTGTATTTGAATTGGCATGCGCAAGAGAACTGGCCCAAAACAATAGTGAGGTCACTTATCCAACAGCATTAAGCCAGTTTGTCATGACCATGGATGTGTTCAAAAGTGAAGGTTATTCAAGCTGAAAATCTGAGTTTTGTACAGTTTTAGAAAAAGCTTGGAACCTATCCAAAAGTGGTAATTGCGCCATAGCTTATCGAAATCCGGTACGCGAACATTCTTCAAATCCGTGGGGAACATTAAACGCCTGGGCGGAGTGCTGGATTGTCATCGTTTGAAATTCTGTTGCTAAGAGCGATGACATGAAATTTAGGTTTTCATAAAACTTGCAGGAGTCAAGATTTTAAACAAGATTTTAGTCAAGATTTCAGTAAAGGGTTCCAAGAATCACTTCTGTGATAAGCACAGAGCACGGAGCTCATGAGTTAGTCAAGGAATTCATGTTGAGTCAAATACTTAATGAAATTTATCTCTATCTCCTTTCATTTTGTGATTGTCTACAGTTTGTTCGAGAATTCTTTAATTATATGACCTCTACACAGATCATCCACACCTAAATTCGTCCATACGTGCATTTCCGCTTACCTTACCCCTCTTGTGTAGCTAATTAGATGTGCTGTATCAGAGAGCCGTGGCCATGTTTAGTCTTGGTACATCTCCGCACTCTTATCAATTGCGGGCTCGAATCAAGTTTCCATTTTTTCCGTTTGCAGCTTGAATAATCCGAACCGCCTCTGCGCCCCCACCTAAGCAAGATGTTCTCTAGCCCTCAGCCCCACGATGAATTATCCTCAGCTCTAAGATGACTTCTGAACTGTCATGTACCTGAGGATTGAAAAATCGTCCTTCACTGAAGCTCTCTGTTAACTTCAACTAACAGCCCACACCCACCCCTTTCCTTATCAGCAAAGCGAACGGCACAAGAGTACCTATATTGATTGCGATACCAAGACTTTTGCATCTTGGCTCGTCTTCCATCACCTTTGCTGCTGTCTATAATTTGGTGCCGTACGACACCATGGACCTTGACTGACGGGATAAAAAATATTTCGAATACGGGTTTGTGTAAGGTGTGTTAAAGCCCTTTTGAATAGCTGCAAAATTGATTTAGAGGGCTATAGAGAGTGTGTATGTGTGTTTAGTAGATTATTAAACGTCAGTTTGCTATAATTACTTGATGTCCATACCAGATTAACTCGTGTACTCTGTAAATAGGCGAATTTTGACATATTGTTTAAGTTATAAAATATACTTCTATGTGTGAACGGTGGCTTCAGATCAAAACTCGAATTTCTCGGCATCAGAATATGATAATTGATATCACCACGGCTACAATCTTCCAGTTATCAGTATAAGTAGGGGACAACTTCCTCGATTCAAAACACCATCGAAATGAGCAACGAGAAGCAAGCAGCTCATTCTGCTCCAATCCTCACTCAAGTCAAATCTGCAGGCAGTTACTTGGAGGTTGAGGACCATGAAATTGATCTTCAAGCTGTCCGCAGTCATGCTTTAGCAATTGAAGATGTTGGAACAGCCTTGACTTCTGCCCAAAAGTTTACCATCTTGGAACGTCTCAACTTTGGTGGTTTGGTTTCCTTGGAGAACTTGCCTGCTAGTGCTGCTTTTATGATTGAGAAGATCGAGGCTCTTCCCATCGAAGATTCCGTGAGAATCTTGGAGGAGGCTGTGAGAGATTACGACAGTGACGTGAACATTGAGCGCTCCAACTACGATTTGTACGTTGCTTTGGTTGAAGGTGCTGCTAGAAGAAATATTGGTGGTGTTGCAGCCAAATTAGATTCTGTCATCGAAAAACAAGATGGTAAGGTCAGTGAACATTCTCTCCCTTCCTCTGATATCGACAGTGAAAATACCCCAGAGTATATTCCAGGCCAAGTGACCGACTGGAACTTACAAGTACGTCTTGAGGCTGCTTTGATTGCGTACTGGTCGCCATATCCAGAAGTTCGTTCGGTGTGTGAACCATTTGACGACCCAAGTATCCCATGTGAAACTATAAGAGTTTACATCTTGGGTCTCATTTGGACTGCTATTGGTACTTTCATCAACCAGTTCTTCTCTGAAAGACAACCTAATATTTCATTGTCGACATCTGTGGTTCAGATTTTCCTCTATCCATGTGGTTTATTTTTGGCTTACGTTTTGCCCAAGTGGAAATTCAAGGTTTGGAAATACACTATCGATTTGAACCCAGGTCCTTGGACTTACAAGGAACAGATGTTGACGACCATTTTCTACTCCGTTTCTGCTGGTACTTCATATGTGTCCTACAATATTCACGTTCAAAAACTCGACACTTTCTACGGTAATACTTGGGTGACTTTTGGCTACCAAACTTTGCTTATCTTGTCCACAAACTTTATGGGTTTTGGATTTGCTGGTATCATGAGAAAGTTTGCAGTCTATCCTATCCGTGCTATTTGGCCAACCTTGTTGCCAACACTCGCTTTGAACAAGGCTTTGATGAACCCAGAGAAGAAGGAAATTATTAACGGTTGGAAAATCTCCCGTTATAATTTCTTTTTTATTGTTTTTGCAGCCAGTTGGTGTTACTTTTGGCTCCCTAACTACTTGTTTACCGCATTGTCCACTTTTAACTGGATCACTTGGATCAAACCAAACAACTTCAACTTGGCTGTGGTTACAGGTTCCCAAACAGGTTTGGGTCTCAACCCTATTCCATCCTTCGACTGGAACGTGCTCAACTTCAACGCTGCTTTGAACATTCCTTTCTATTCTCAGGTTAACCAGTATGTTGGTTCGTTGATTGCTTTTATCTGTATCATCGGTGTCTACTACTCGAACTTTTACTGGTCTTCTTACTTGCCCGTTAACAGTGCCAGATTGTTCGACAACAAGGGTGTTTCTTACAAGGTTGCGCAGATTGTCAACGAGAACTCGCAATTCGACAATGCAAAGTACCAAGAAATGGGCCCTGCTTACTATTCCGCTGCTAACTTGGTTGTTTATGGATCTTTCCTCGCATTGTACCCATTTGCGTTTGTCTACGAGTTCATCACTAACTACAAGGCATACCTCTTCTCTGGAAAGTCGCTCTACCTCGCTCTTAAGAACTGGAAGAGATCGAATTACGAAGGTTTTGACGACCCTCACTCCAAGATGATGTCTCGTTACCCTGAGGTTCCAGACTGGGTGTTTGGTATCGTTCTTATTGTTTCGATTGTGCTTGCAATTCTCTGTGTTAAGCTCTACCCAACCCTGACTCCAGTTTGGGGTATTTTCTTTGCCCTTGGAATGAACTTTGTGTTCTTGATCCCATTGACCACCATCGTCGCTACAACTGGTTTCTCCTTCGGTTTGAACGTTTTGGTCCAAATCATCACAGGTTACGCCTTGCCAGGTAACCCTATGGCTTTGATTTTCATCAAGGCTTTGGGTTACAACATCGATGGCCAGGCATCTAACTACGTGCTGGACCAAAAGATGGGACATTACATCAAGATCCCACCTAGAGCCATGTTCCGTTGTCAGATTTTGTCTGTCTTTGTTGCTTCCTTCATCGGTTTGGCTGTGATGAACTTCCAGATTGACCACATTAAGGATTACTGTATGCCATTGCAGCCACAAAAGTTCTCATGCCCAAGCTCGACCACTTTCTACTCTGCTTCGGTCATTTGGGGTGTCCTCGGTCCAAGAAAGGTTTTCGATGGTCTTTATCCACTTTTGAAGTACTGTTTCCTCATTGGTACCGTTGCGGCTTTGGTGTGCTCGGTTATCAAGCTCTACGGTCCTAAGAAGTATCTCAACACTTTCCAGCCAACTCTTATTGTTGGTGGTATGCTTGTGTTTGCCCCTTACAACTTGTCCTACTACACTGGTGGTCTCTACTTGTCGTACTTCTCCATGTACTACTTGAAGAAACACTACTCTGCTTTCTGGGAGAAGTACAACTATATCTTCTCTGGTGCTATGACTGCAGGTGTTGCATTCTCTGGAATCATCATCTTTTTCGCTGTGCAGTACAATGACAAGGAGATTAACTGGTGGGGCAACACCGTCAACTACATGGGTATCGACGGTGGAGTTGGCAGAAGATCCTTACTTAACGCAACTGCCCAAGCACCTGAAGGTTACTTCGGTATCAGAAAGGGTCACTACCCATGAGATAATTTATGTATGTATAAGAGATTAATGTTAGCATATGTGTAGACCGTTTGCAATCTAGCAATCTTGATTAGTTTGGCTGCAACACTATTGGATCGAAAAATCGGCACCTGAAAATTACAAACCCCTGACCATCCTCCATCTGGGGTAATCCTCGGGGGTAATCAAGACGGTCACATGGAACTGCTCATCCTACATCATAACCTACTTACTTCATTTGATACTTATCACTCCACTTTGCTCTCGCCTTAGTGAACGGGTGAAACCGCCGTTATTTCCCAATTTTCAAAAATGTCTAATCTCCGAGGTCCACAGGAGCATGGAAAAAGAAGCTGATCGAAGGTTGAGCTGCCTTTTACCGCATCAATTTTTGTGTAAGATCACCCAAGGTAAGTGCATTTTCAGTTGGAGGTCATGAAATGTACGTGTTATCCTCTTCGATGGTCATTTTGAAACTCCCGTCCCCTACTCCTTCAATTTCCATATTTTTTTCAGCTTCAACCTAAAACTCCACTACAACGGAGTAAATTTTCAGCCATTGGATTTGTTCCGTGGAATCATCCAAACCTAGCAACTTAGAAAATGGCCCACACAGACCGTAAAACGCCAATCCCTTCTGCATTTGATCATAGCTAAGTCATCCCTTGATCTTGATACGCCTCCTTATCCTCCACTTTTACACCCTCGCCGCTCTCTTGACTTCCCCCGCTGTACCCGTTGTCCTGTATATAATGTTTTCTGCCACGGAAAGAATTTTACAGCCAAATTTTTTGCCCTCAAACCACTAATCGACAATGATACCTTCTGTGTCCAAGGCATCGATCAGGCATTTAGGGAAAGTTGTTAGAGGTTCCGCCTCGGTGCGCAATGTTATGCGCTCTCGTGCGCCAATTTTCCCTATTCCTCTCGGTTACCAGATTCGTTTCCAGTCGACCGGAAGTGCTGGGGAAGCTTTGAAATCTAGAGAAGAAGGTAAGCCAAAGGATTTGAAGACTGAAGAGTTGAAGGAAGCTAAGACTTCTAAGGCAACGGAATCGAAAGAGTTGAAAGATGCTCTTTCTTCGAGTCCAAAGTCTTCAGAAACTCCAAAATCCACTTCCAAGGAACTTGTCAAGCTGAAGGATGTTCCAAAGTTGACCATCTGGGAAAAGGTCAAGCACGAGGCACAGCACTACTGGGACGGTACCAAGCTTCTTGGGTACGAGATGAAGGTTTCTACCAAGTTACTCGTCAAAATGCTCTCGGGTTACGCACTTTCTCGTCGTGAACTGAACCAATTGCAAAGAACAATTGTGGACGTGATTCGTCTTGTTCCATTCCTGATGTTTGTCCTTATTCCATTCGCAGAACTTTTGTTACCAGTTGCGTTGAAGCTCTTCCCAAATCTTCTCCCATCGACCTACGAGTCTAAGCAGGACCGTGTGAAGAAGCGCGCCAAGTTGCTGAAGACCAGAGTCTCTGCCAGTGAGTACATCAAGAAGACCATGGAAGAGTCTGGTTTGAAGTTGTCCAAGAAGATCACTGAAGCCGAGCGTGAGGCGTTCGTTTCCTTCTTCGACATCATTTCCCTCGGAAAAAACCCATCGAGAGAGCACCTCACCCAGGTGGCACGTTTGTTCAAGAACGATCAGGTTTTGGATAACTTGTCGCGTACACAATTGGTCGCAATGGCCAAGTACATGAGTTTGCGTCCATTCGGTACTGACTCCATTTTGCGTTACCAGATCAGACACCGTCTCTTGAACATTATCAAGGACGACAAGGCAATTGACTACGAAGGTGTTGAGAGCTTGACCATTCCAGAGTTACAGATTGCATGCTCTCAGCGTGGTATCAAGACCACCGACGTTTCTCCAGCTAGAATGAGAGAGGACTTGACTACTTGGTTGGACTTGCGTTTGAGACAAAAGATTCCATCAACTCTTTTGATTTTGTCGCTGACCTACACCTACGGTGACAACTCTCACTCGATCGAATCGTACTACGACGCTTTGTTAGCTGTCTTGTCTTCGATTCCAGATGAGGTTTACAACGTGGCCAAGTTGGAGTTGTCGGACGACTCCAAGCTCAAGTTGAACATCTTGAAGGAGCAGGAAGAGATGATCAACGAGGAGAACTTGCGTGAAAAGGACACTGTCAACAAGGTGAAGGATAACATCAACTTGGATGAGTATGAGGACACTGCAGGTGAGGGTATGAAGATTGAGCAGGACCCCGAGGACAAGAAGAAGCAAGATGAGAAGAGGGAAGAGAAGGAAAAGGAGACTGAGAAGGAGGAGCAAGAGACCGTAGACAAGAGCGAAAAGGAAAAGGTTGACACCACGCAAAAGAAATGATTTTACGATAGAGGAAATACAAGTGAAGGTAAGAACTGTAGTTATCTAGTATGTACAAGCGCACGTCTAAGCGTGCTATGCTAATGAAATGAACTTAGAACAAAGCCGAGCTCAAGTAGTTTCCGTTGAAATAAATGGCGTCCAATCCTCTGATTTCGGTCTCCTCTTTCTTCAAAGCGGTATCCAAATAATACAAATCTTCTTGAGGATTGTTTACCAAGTAGTCCATGGCCACGCGGACCTGTAGATCCAAATACTCTTGGTTATACTTCCTTGACTTGGTGATCTTTCTAGAGAGCTCATAGTTTGCTTTTCTCTCAGGAGAAAGTTTCAAAAAGCTGGACATTGCATCTTCTAAGCTCATCGAGTTCTTTGCCTCAGTATTGTAATAATTGACAAACCTCGCGCGAGCTCTGAATGCTTGAACGGCAATCCCACCGGTAGCAAACAATGACTTTTTGATCACAACATCGTAGGGATCGGACTGTAGAACATCGCGAATATTCGCTCCACGAAGACGAGCTAGCTTGTCCTTCAAGATTTCCGAAGGGAGTAGCGTCAGGAACTGGAACGGATCCCAATCATACTCACGATGATTCTGTCGCACGTACTCTACAGCCTCGTATCCCTCCCATACGCGGTATGTTTGTTGAAAGTACGCGTCTATGTTGGGACCTTCCAACGCATAACGTTGCTCTTCTGTCAAACGGTTGTATATCTTTTTAGTAGCAGTTGTGGTCGGACATTCGAAGGCTTGCCTTAGAAGCTCGATTCCACTTACGTTCTTCGGAGGAGGACGGTAAAAAGCATATCCTGGCTGTCGTATTAATTTTAGGATCTCATTAACAGTTGGTTTTGACATGCCAAAAAAATTGAAAAATAGAAAATCTTGTTACGCTTCTACAATCGTGTTACAATTCCGTATTATTAATACACCTCAACTAACCTAGTTGAAAATGCTCTCAAACTCACCTGGCAACTCCTCGATCTGGGTGGAGTAGAACTTCTCGATCTCTCTCATCATACCAACATCCTTGTCAGTGACAAAGTTGATGGCAACACCCTTTCTACCAAATCTACCACCTCTACCGATTCTGTGGATGTAGTTCTCCTTGTTGGCTGGCAAGTCGTAGTTGATGACCAAGGAAACCTGCTGGACATCGATACCTCTGGCCAACAAGTCGGTGGAGATCAAGATTCTCGAGGAACCGGATCTGAACTCCTTCATGATGGTGTCTCTCTCAGCCTGTGGCAAGTCGGCGTGGATAGCGGAGACAGTGAACTTCTGGGCCTTCAAACCGTTGGTCAAGTACTCGACCTTAGCTCTGGTGTTACAGAAGATAACAGCCTGGGTGACGGAGATAGAGTCGTACAAGTCGATCAAACATTCCAACTTGTAAGCCTCCTCCTCGACGTTAATGTAGAACTGCTTGATACCCTCAAGAGTCAACTCGTCCTTCTTGACCAAGATTCTGACTGGGTTGTTCATGAACTTAGTGGTGACCTCCAAGACATCCTGTGGCATGGTGGCGGACAAAAGGACAACCTGGGTGGTCTCTGGCAACAATCTGAAAATGTTGTAGATCTGCTCCTTGAAACCGGAGGACAACATCTCATCGGCCTCATCCAAGATGAACATCTTGACCTTGTCGGTCTTGAAGAATCTACGCTCAATCATGTCGTAAACACGACCTGGGGTACCAACAACGATCTGGACACCAGAGCGGAAAGCCTCAATGTCGTCCTGGACAGAGGTACCACCGATGGAGGCGTGGACAGTAACGTTCAAGTACAAACCAATGGAGGTGATGACGTTCTTGATCTGCAAAGCCAACTCACGGGTTGGGGCAAGGATAAGAGCCTGGGTAGACTTCTCCTTCTCGTCAATTCTCTGCAAAGCAGAGATGGTGAAGGTGGCGGTCTTACCGGTACCAGACTGAGCCTGGGCCAAGACATCTCTACCCTCAGTAATTGGGAGAATGGCTCTCTGCTGAATAGCAGATGGAGCTTCGTAACCGTAACCGAAGATACCTCTGACAATCTCAGGCTTGAGGTTGAGGTCATCGAACTTGTAGACGATGTTGTCGTAGTTGGTTTCGATCAAACCAGATTCAATTTCAGTAATTCCGTCAGACATGGTGGAAGAAGTGGTGTAAGAATTGAAAAAAAAAATGGCTGTAAGTTTTTTTGTAGGAAAATTTTTCCTGGGTCATCCCTTTGGGCGGGTAACCCTTGCTAGCGACGCCCCAGCACACCCATTATTAACACCAATTTTGCAAGTGGCGAGAGTAACTGAGAAGGTATGACGTGTAGATTCGAGGTGTGACGGGCTACAGGTGGCAAATGCAGTCTTGAATTGTTAATGATGTTACTGTGGCCATTTGCGATGTCTAAAAATTGGTATGGGACAAAATCAGACGAGAGAACGGATCAGGAAGAGTAATGAGAATATAGAAAAGCACATTTTTTGAGGTCCACCTAGACATAATGGCCAATTTAGGTGACTTTATGGACCACGATATGGTCTGTAGCGGTAGTGAATTTGGACAATGGCACTGCTGAGTGATTATTTCTGTTGAGATGAGGTGATGGCCGATGTCGATGAGCTTTCAAGTACCTTATTTTGGAGCATAATAAGAATTCGTGTAAGAATACTGGATTTAAAGCGTCGAAATCAGGCGAAGGTATCGATGAAAGCATTGTGAGTTACATCTCAGTACTTTTTATCACCACGTGTGAAGGTTGCAGCTATCGAACCAGCATTTTCGGAAAAACATTGCGAAAATAGAGTAAAATGAAAACATTGGCTAGAACTCCGGGAACACAGAAATGCGTGTAAATCCGCATGTTTGTGAAGATCAAGATGAGTAAAACAGATCGCTTGTTGAGAGTTTGGCCGAGTTTGGCAACTAATCTTGCCTTCTTAAAGTAGTTGTTGTATCTGGATACGGCTGCAAATTTCCCACTTGGTCTTGCAACCTTCGGTGATCGCCCAACTACAAGTTCTTTAGTGATATTAGATACACCAGTTCTGTATTTCATTCAATTTCAGTGAATAGGTTCTGTGTGTATATCGTTCCATCTCTGCAAATAGATTCAGAATACTTCAATCTCAGTAAATAGCTTCAGAATACTTAGTTCAACTTCAGAAAATCAGTGGGGGCTACACAAGTAGGTAATTTACATGCTGTATCTACACTTCATTCAATCTCAATCAATTCAACACGATAATGACTCTGCATATCTAAACCGACTGGTAAACACTATCTAATGCATAAACAGTAGGTTGAGAACATTCTCGTGCAATGTGGACACATCCTCCATGTGCAAATTATTATCCATACTGTGACATCTGTATTATTAATCCCAAACTCTCTCTGGGGCTTGCTGCTCTCTGAACTCCCATGGGAATATTTTGCGTTCCGGAGCAAAGTACTCAGGAATCTCCTGTTCCACAAACTCTTCATAAATTTCTTCAATATTTTCTTCTTCTCCAATTTCAGCATCTTCTATCTCTTCTACTTCATCAACGGCTCTTATCTCGTTCTCTTCAGTCCCGGCCTGTAAACGGTGCTGAGGGAAATAGTCGTCGTCTTCAAAAACTCTCTCTGGTTGAACGTATTTGTACTGCGAGCATGTTGGTCCTTCGAAAACATCATCGTGACTTCCCGACACTTGCTGGTCAACTTCTGAAGTAACTTCAAACTTTTCTGAAGTGTACTTCTTTGATGATTCTGTGTCTGGTTCGTCCCAAGTTCTTTCAGCAGGTTCCCAGCTTCTTTCCCAACACCTTTCAGTTGGTGCTTGGATTGGCTCAGACTCGCTTTTCAATGGAGCTTCAACATTCACCGGCTCGTTGTTAACTGGTTCACTAAAAGAGTGTTCTTCTTTTATGACTTCTTTTGGTTTTGGTACCTCCTCTTCTTTTTCAGGCTCGTCCCACGAGCTCACAAACGACTTCATCGCGTGTTCAAGCTCACTCGTATCGCTCACATGCAATTCCGAGATCGGAGGAGATTCTCTAGTGGCGTCCCACTGAGAATCCTGCGATGGTTCAGCTGTTTCGGGAAAGTCCTGGTAGTTTTGTGGGTCGACCAAGTAATGCATAATGTCTGCTGAATTTTGAGTGCCCGACTCATTTTTGACTTCAGCAGGTTGGTCGAAATGCTCTGCTGGTTCCTCCTGGGTATGCGTAACTTCTATTTGCTGGTTGTTGTATTCCGTCTGTTTCTCGGGAACATAAGTTTCCTTTGGATAAAGAACATCCTGGATCAGATCGCCGTAGGCAGTACGCCAAACATTCCACCAAAGTCTGTGCCAGTCACTGCTCTGGATGTTTTCCGGTACTTTCCAGGGTTTGGTGCTACCAATGAAGTGAATTAACTTGACTTGTTCACGGAAGTGGTGGTAGGCAGGTAAGTACTCATATTGTAACAGTGGAGTCACGTTGTACAAAAACGGCAATTTTACCCAATTTGATTTTTGTCCTTGCACCCAATCCACTCCGGAGTTGAAGTACTGGTTGAGGAGTCCTTGGTCTGCACCATCAAACGTCATATCGGATGCGGATGCTCTCTCAGACAACATTAGGTAGTCCCTGGGGTTCGGATGTAAGACCATGACACCAGAATTGAAGATATCAGGGAATCCCGAATCGGGCGCAGCTAAAACTTTGCCCACGGGGAATTCGACGTCCAACAAATCTCGAATTGACCCACACTCTCCAATCAATGGTAAGGAGTCACAATCCACATACAATATGGTATGATAAGGTAACCCCCAGAGATAAACTTTACTGAAGGTCTCAGCCAATTCCGGTCTCTTGAGCAGAAACTGAAGTTTTTCTTGTTCACTAGACTTAATCGAGTCAACACTAATCACCTCATCGTACAAATTCCGTAACAAGCCGATTTGATGGGTGGAAAATCTATCTTCATTAGCAAGTATGATACCTTTAGTGACATCACCTGCGATCTTATTAAGCTGAACTCCCAATACCAACGCTCCAGCGAGGTAGCTGGGGTCGTACAAGAGTGTAAATATGGCAGACATGCCTACTGAATCTAGTGTGGAAGTATGCACATTAAATAGTTTTTTTTGGGGATGGGGGAGTAAGAGTTTTTGGGGTTATACATCGTATATTTTTGTTGTACCCCTTCCGGATTAAGAAGTCCGGGGACTAGCACAAACACAGAACGGCGGTGATATCTAGAGATAGTAGCTCATGGTGCAGAAGTACAGTGAATACGCAGTGTTTCGTACTCATTTTATTGATTACACAAGTTCACTTGAGTCCAGCACACACTGTGAGAGTTATCTAGCATCAGGTTATGAGAGGTTATTCGAGAAATCGGGGATTAGGTACCCGAAGAAATCTGCAGCGATGAAACAATATACTAAACACTAACCGATACATACGATCCCAAAAATAGGACACTTCGATATGGACAGTACGTGAAAGCTGAATGGATATACCAGATGGGCTCTAACGATACATAAATCCTAGTTTATGTGATTTACTCACATGATGATTATAAAAGTCACGTGATACAATGATCCTAATGTTGGTAGAAGAGAGGGTTTCCATAGATGGGAGTAAATATAAGCACAAATAGGAGGGCGCAAGGGCGGCTCTGATTTGGAAACAGAAAGACACAGAGGTAGTAAGGTATTTATCAACAGAAGAGCAACGTGTTTAAGCGAAAGTTATAGTTTTTTCTATCAGTTTCTGTGAGAGTACTCAGTCTACCAGCATAGTATCTTCTGATTGTGCTCTTCCTCTACGACTTCAACTCATCTTCGTTATATCCATTACGTTTTTATTACTAAAACACACTAACTTAACGGGAGTAAGACCAGACGTTCTTCAACAAACCGTCCTGCTGAGCCAATCTGTTCAAGGAGTCGTCAGCCTCACCTCTACCTCTGATGTAACCGCACAAAGCGTAGGTGGTGTTGGAACCAGCAACGGCTCTGCCCTCCTCGTCAACGTTGGCGATGCTGATCTGAACGGAAGCGTGGTCCTTAGCCTTGATGATTCTGTTGGTGGCAGAACACTTTCTTGGGACGTACAATTCAACCTAAAGATGTTAGTAAGATTCAAACTTGATGCTTGGGAAAGTGGAGATTCTGTGGTAGGATTCTGAATAGATTTCGTTCATAATGTCGTCGGAGCTCAGGTTCTTCACGAGTGTGTCGAGATGGTGGTTGAAGAGCATTTCAATAGTGGGTTCACTTGGTTCTTGAGTTTACATAGATTCAGCACCTTCCCTTGTTTAGCTGTGGTCGACGGTACATACTAATTGGCCTTTGTCGTTTTCCATTTTGGCTGATGTTTGATGTTATGAAAAGAGCTTTCTGAAAATTTTATTGGTATATTCAAATAAATTTTTCGAGCCTCTGTGCGGACAGAGGAAAATTTTTTGGTCCTGCAGAAAAGAGAATAGGGTTATAACCCTGATCACGTGGTAACTGAAAGGTATCACCTAGCCATGTCCTTGACAATCACCACCTATTCACTTTACCTACTCACCAACTGGTCTCCTCATCGTTGGCTCAAACACTACCTCCATTTGGCTTTCTATTTCTACGTTTCATCTTGCCCCATTTGTATGACAATCAATTCCTAATATCTATAACCTACTCTCTTGGCTTTCTGGTGAGAACAGCCACGCTTTCCACATGGTGAGTCTGTGGGAAGAAGTCAAACCCCTTGATGGACTCCACTACGTAGTCCTTTCCTTTCTCGGTGTTTTTGATGAACCAGTCAACATCTCTTGCCTGAGAATGCACATTGCAACTGATGTAGACGATCTTTGCAGGATAGTAGTCGCTTAATTGCTTCAAGAACACATCATCACATCCCTTACGTGGTGGGTCCAAGATGACCGAAGTCTGGTCCAGTGGGGTGTCTATCAGGCCAAAAATCTGCTCGGCCTTACCAACAATGAACTTTGCGTTGGCGACGTTGTTGATTTCAGCATTGCGTTGAGCAAACTTCACACTGTCTGCAGAAACCTCTACACCAATGACTTTGCTCACACCATCGGAGCACGTTATCAGGAAAAGTCCCGAACCACAGTATGCATCCACGAGGTAGTTCTCACCCTCGTTTCCTTCGATTTTCAAGTTGGACTTGACATACAGCGTCACTGCAGGGAGAATCAGGTTGTTGTTCTGGAAGAATTCTCCAGCAGAGAACTCAAAAGTGTACCCATTGATGTATTCACGTACAACTTGACGGGATCTGGTAGCGCACGTTTTGAACAATTTTTTTGCACCCAAATCGACCTCGACAGTAGAGATAGTTCCTGAAGGGTCTGTGGAGGCCTCTGTAGCAGGAGCGTCAACCTGAGTATCCTCTCTCAAAAGAATGGTGGCACCTTTTTTGTAGTTCTTATAACCCTCCATGAAACGAGCTCTCTCGTTCAGCATACCCTTGTTGATGATTTCAGTGCCAATGGCACACTCCTCGATGTCCATGATCGACTCAGAACCGGCATCCACAGCACGCCAAGTAGGACGTCCCTTGGATCCAAAACCCAAACTGGGTCTGGACTCCAACATAGCACCAGTTTTCTTGTAAGGGATGTTGAAGTGTGGAGTCAACTTGGTACGGTAGTTGTATTGAATTGGAGAAGGTTCGGTGTCACTAACGCCAGGAAGTGAACCATCTGCAGTCAACTTTGGTGCGTAGTACTTGTATGCGTTTTCTATGGTCTGCTTCTTGAATCCTAGCTGGGTAGAGTACTCAACATTCTGGTATTGGCATCCAGAACACTTACCAAAGTACCTGCATACAATCAAGCTGTCGTCTCTAAACGAGGAGGCAGACGACACTTCGAGTAAGTCTGATTCTGCGTACAATGGGTGTGTCTTGAAGACACGGACAGTGCACACGTCTCCAGGTAATCCAAAAGGAACTACTATGACTTGCTTTTTGGTGGCCTCTGTAGGGTGTTGGACAAGAGCAATACCATCACCATTGGAAAGGAGCAGTATGATCTTGACATCGGACACTGTACGGTGATACTTCTGCTCCTCTTCAGGAATGTTTAAGACAGCCTTCATGTCGTTTTCGATCTCCATTCTGGTGAGGTTGTTGTCGCGCAATACGGTCTCGATCTCATGCTGAAGAACTCCTAATGGAGCAGTTGCATCGACACTCTTGGCCTTATATTTCCTGTCCTTGGGCTTCTTTGTGCGCTTGGCAACGACAACAGCAGGTCTCTTTGCGGTTACCGATTCATCTGGTCTGTTTGCGGTTTCAGCCTCGTCTTGAGTCATGTTGTATACTTCCAATCAGAGAAAAGCAGAATGTAATTTTCGCGATGAGATAACAGAAAATATCAGGAGAACGAGAGGGGAAGGATGGGATTGAATATTTTCTTACTAGCGAGCTTATAAGGCAATGGTGAAGACAATTGCCTCTGCGGTTATGTTGGTTATTATGGTACCGGTTATGTCAGTATCGGTTATGCTAGTATCGGTTATGTTCCTACATGTATCCATAATTTTCTCGTCACTTTTCCTATTGCCATAAAATACAGTAATATTACAGTGCTGTCGCTAAAAACAGCATAAAGCAAACAACTCGCGCCAATGCTCCCTCGCGGGCCTTTTCTGGCTCCCACAGTATCTAATTGTGGGCCATACATTGGGCATTTTTCATCGAACTCCGTAGTCTTCGTTCATCTAGTGGTTATCGGCTGTTCTCCAGTTATCCGATCCGAATTACCTTATTAACGTCCGATCATCTCCCCGTTTTCTCCAATCATCGACCATTTCTATTGCTCATATCGCACGTACTTTTCGGGCACATTCAGACACAACCACAGTAGCGGTCGCTTCTTCAACACACCATTGCTCTCAAAGCTCCGAAAGCTCTCCAAATCGTCAATCACCTGCTCCTCGCTCAAACCCTTGCTCTTGCCGCACTCGATCGCCTCGTATATCTTCTTTCTACGTAAGAATGTGCGCAGCTCCGTGTCATTTCGCCACTTCGTCCCGTACTTCTCCTCCAACAATCGTAATGGAGGCTTGTCGTTGAGCCCATACTGGTACTCTTTCCATATGTCGTTGATGCTTTTGAGCGAACGCTCGAGTTTAAATGCAGGGATTTCGTCGTCGCGAAGTACATGGGTGCGCGAGGAGGAACCAGTGCCCTGTGCCAGGCTAGAACCCTCCTTTTTCCGTCGTTTTCTCTTCTTTTGCTCCTCTTCCATATCCAGCACGATGTCCTCTGTGAAAAAGCGTTCTCGGAAATGCAGTTGCCCCGATTGCTCCTGCATACCCGGAATGTACCCCATAGGAAGTAGGGTTTTCTTGTGCTTCTCGCCCTGTGCTGCTGATGCGGCAATTTCGGGCGGTTGGTTGCTTTGCTGGCCAGGAGGAACAGCGATCTGCGGTACCTGCTGGACCTGTGGGACCTGAGCAACCTGCGGGACTTGGGTGACCTGTTGAACCTGAGCCACCTGCAGGCCTTGTTGTGCAGACAGCTGTGCTGGAGGCTGCCCGTACTTGAAATTCATGTCAAAATTAAATTTGTTTGGGATAAAGGGCGACGTGGGATTCGAGACGTCATCGTGGATGTGTGGATATTGAACAAGTGGCGTATGCTGCAGCGAAGTCGGCTGCTGTGCCAACTCCTCGATATCCTTGCCGAGTTTGTATATATGTTTATTGAAGACCTCGAGTACCTTGGACAGGTTTGTGGCGGCGAATGGCTGCTGAAGTGTGCTGTTTTGGACCAACAACACAATCTGTTGACCGAGTTCGCTGACTGTGCTGCGGAGCAGCTCTAAGCTTTCGTTCATGAAGTTTATTTTGAGGTACAACTCATGTATCTTGTCTGTGTTTCTGTGTGTGTGGTTAGAAAGCTGTGTAAGCAGTGAGATTATGTCTGATGCGTGTGGTTGTTGATGTGCATGAGAGTGTGTTTGTTGGTGTGGAAGTGTGTGAGACTGTTGAGAATGAGCCTGGGCCTGTGCTTGGGCCTGTGCTTGGGCCTGAGCTTGGGCCTGAGCTTGGGCCTGTGCCTGGGCCTGGGCCTGGGCTTGTGCCTGAGCTTGGGCCTGTTGCAGAGCCAGACCCTTCTTGTCCTCGCTCAGTTCACTGTCCCCCTTATAATGTAGCGTACTCGACAGAGGGGTGGCATTGTAAGTGTCGTTCATAGTCCATTCCAAACAATCTTAAATTTGGCAGCGATCGTTAAAATCCGCGATATATATACGGCGCCTATTCCAAAACAGGAACAAACGTGAAACGCGTGTGAAAGCGAGCGATCTAGGAGGCTGGTTTAGGGTGTGAGGTCGCCTTTGAAGGAGGTATTTGAGACAACGGCTGTGGGGGAAATCCGATACCAATTCTGGTGGATCACTGGTAACTTCTGGTGGAGTTGAAAGCGGGAAGTGACGCCCTTGAAATAGTAAACGGTGGAGAATAGTAAAAATTGGTGGTAGGAAAAGTGTCGGAAAAGAGAGCGAAAGAACAAAAAGAATGTACAATGAACGCAAAAAGGAAGAAATGATGTACAGACTAAACAATGTACGAACGTCTAAAAGATACATGTCTAAACACGCCATACAGGTTTCCATGTAACAACGCCCCATAAGTTGAGGAATTGGGAATTTTTTTTAGAGGTCAATTCTCTGAAACGGTAGCAATATCCTCCTGGCAACAGCCAGCAGGTAATAATAGAACATGTCAAGTGGTGCCGTTCCTCCTCGGTGGTGACCAATTTAGGAGGATGTACGTGCCTGCCTTAGTTCCGATGTGAAGCAGGCAACAGGAGGTTGCGGTGATGTCCATAAAGTGGGGCGGAGGGAATAGGATATGTTGGTTAGTATACGGTCATAAGCTTTGGGGCCGCAGGCCATTTGGGACTTAGCTATGATCCGGGGACAAACACAATTTGCCTTTCGATTGCTGAGAAATCTGACATTTATGCCAGGGCTCCAAAACAGTCGGACACATTCCAGTGGCTGCAACAGCGGTAACCTTAAGTGCTAATTACGAGCTGGGGGAAATAGGGCGGGAAATCAGACACTAGGATAGGGGCGCAAGAATGAAGGATACTTTGAGGCGAAGTAGGCGTAAGCACTTGATTTGTGGATCAGGGCTGTACTGGAATTGATGAGGGGGGTCAATGACACTCTTCGATTGGATCGTTCTAACGTTGGACCAACGCTCTTAGAAAGCTAAAACCCCGGAAACGGGTCCACAAAGGGTCGAAAACGGACAAAAAAACGACACACTGGGGTCTTGAAAAATAAAGGCAAAAAAGGCCCAAACGGGGAACGAAGAGGGCACACAAGACAAAAAAACAGGCACAATACGACAAAAAATGGACTCAGGGACTAGAGAAGCGCAATAAGATAGCACAAGAGTATAGGCAGAAAGAGTCAAGAGACCAAAGTATCCGGCCGGGAATCATACTAATTTGACTAGGGAAACTAACTAAATAGCCAAGGAATAAGTGTCATCAGACTAAGAAATCGTAAACAATGGGACCATTAGGAAATATCAAGTATCAACAATTACCACAACATTTAACAACAAAAGTTGATTAACCAACAAGACAATTACTAAAAAAGACGTCTTGAACAAAACAGACAACTGGTTTAAAGATCGTCATCCTAATTTGTACTGAAAACCCGAGATGAAGCGCAGTGTCGTGGAGCACAAAAGCAAGCAAACTATATTGTATCTTAAAAATGTTCCCCAATCACATTTATCTCCAGAAATGGTCGACATTTTATCTTTCAATAATAAAAAGACAACTCAATCTCCTCGTACAAAGCCCTCAAAACATCCCGATCCTCAACCGAAATGTTCTATTTTTCACGCACACAAGGTTGGCGAGTGATCGCCCTACCTACCAAGCGCCGAGTGCCGAGGGACCCTGGACAGAAATGAGGGGACTATGAAACATACCGCAAAGGAGGTGCTGACACTGAAGTGTCTACGCAATCACGTCACTCGCGCGCCTCTAAGCGATGTGCTTGAAGCTTTTTTTGAGGAGGAGACACTTTGAGAGGTTGAGGGTGCAGATCCATGCGACCGTTTTCAGAAGCGATGATTCTATGCATTAAGTTTGCAAGTTACACGGCTCAAATGCTCTACATCTAAACTCTCTTACCGCTGCCGTTTATGCTGCACTTGTACTTTTTGGTTCATTTCCGTTCTACCTGCCCATAGTCTGGACTGTTTCATGTTTTGTTCCATCGAAAGCTTGTAATTCGGAATTCAGTGTTTGTGGCCTCCGTCACTTTATTTTTTGCGCTTGTGCATGTTTGTTACAACCGAACAAATTGAGAAGCCGGAGGTATATCGAGCGATATGAGACGGGAACGAGGCCCATGAGTTGTCCTTGCAAGAGTTGCATATATGTGCTTGGCGGATGCCGCTGTCAAAGTAGGGATTGTGACATCTGCCACGTATGCGATAGGGTCCTGCTCTACGTTGGCGGTCGCCTCAACCCACAACAAGTTGTATTTTCCCGGCTAAACTGGCGAGAGTGAGTCTTTTCGGTAAAATCACGCACAGTCCGCAGAGTAGGCTTTTTAGTGGTTTTTGTCTGATCGTTCGATTCCTTCCCTATTAGGTAGGCTCAAAACGCCTCAAGAAAGCTTCCGCTGTGTTCTCGTAACAGTTGCGATGACAGTTTGTAAGAGCACTAGTGTTTCATATCGAGGGAATGTCAGGTCTAGAAAGGCGCTGCAAGCAAATTGAAACATCCTAGGTGAAACGGTGTGGCACAACGTACAGCGGTAGTAGTAACCGGAAAAAGCCGCCTTGGTTGCAGCGTGCGTTTGCCCTAGCAACAAGGACGCCCAATGGTCCCTGGAGATGGAAATGAGGTACAGATAAATATGTTGTATCAGGAAGGAGGGGACATTTGTGAGATTGTTACGAGAAGGCGAATGGAAAAATAAAAGTATGTTATTTGAAATGGCTCAACCTTTTAAATCCGAAGCGAATGCGGAGAAAGAAGGCGCAAGGAAATTTCCTTGATGAACTGATCAACCCAAGTTTTGTGAGATGAGCAATTTTTATTTCTCACTGATTGGCGAGGAGCTGCAAAAAAGAAAGCCTGCAGTGTTGAAAGCCTGCAGACACGACGGCTGCAGGCTCCAAATTTCAACCTTACAGACGTTCGGCATCGTTGAAACTTGAGGTGATAATGAAATACTTATCACTTCCAAGTTGCTGAGCCTACCGAGGTTTTCTAAAGCTAATAGATGACGAAACAACAAACAATAAGCTCAACTGCGTGACCGGATGTTCATAACCATTTACCTTTTTTGTCCCTGTGGTGCTCCGTAAGAAACGTCGCTTATAACTTTGTGTCGGGACTGTCAAAAAAGTGGCTGATGGGTGCAGAAGATATATAGGTCTGTGAGATGGCTCCGTGGCCCCAAGACTCGATGGCACTTTTAATATTCTGCGGTTCCCACAATATTCTACAATAATAACGGTTAAAACGGCCAAAGCTGGAGTAAACGGTTTGAAACAATAGCCTTAGCGCCGCCAATCCAATATTCACTGCGTGGGGCTCATCATGGGTCATAATAGGTGAAAAGATGTATCTTGTGGTAAAAGCAGGCTTCATTTGGTAAAACGAGGCTTTCTGGTAAGGGCCACCTCCGGAAGTGAGTACTAGTTGCGCCCACGAGTGGTACAAAATGGTCGAAATTTTATTGATTGAAAGCTTATGAGTATAGAAATTTTCGGACGCAAAACGCATGAATTGAGTTTAAGCAAGAGGATCGAAGGTGTTACGAGAAATTAGTACGGGAGTAGTGGGACCAAATAACGCTCGATATTTTTTGAGTCCATGAAAAGCAGTCATTTGTGGATGCAATAGAAGCTGCATAACAATAAAAAGATTGAATTTCTGAACAGCAACGACAAGCTGCAAAAGCAATGAATACTTGCAAAAGCAATAGTTGGCAAGCAACGTACAGTTGCATTTCCGAGAGCAAGAATCCTGAAAGCTATGGGCGCAAATCTGAAACCGAATATTAATGGGCGCAAATCTGAACAATAAGAATCTACTGAGGCAATTCTGGGTATTGCTGCAAAACCTCGGATGAAAAGTTTCTATTTAAAACGAAAATAAGATTCTACCCGTTGAGAGCCGATTGCACAAACGAACAGATGGAAATCCACTAGTTGAGGATAACAGCTGCAAAGGCAGTTTATCAAAATTGTTGTTTCGAGACACACATGCTGTTGATAATACCCAAGTTCTTGCATTAAGCAATAATCATGGAAACTGAGAATTCAAGAACAAGATATTACTGACTACCGGAATCATACAAGTCGTTATTATTGGTTATCGAAATCATTTAAGTCGTTACTATTGGTTAATCAGAATCACAGACGATAACCTCGATAATCGAGGGTCTTTGTTGATCTGAAAAATGTTCCAGAAATTGATAAAGACCTTGACTTTCCAAAAATCACAGGGAAATCCAGTACTCTTGAACAAATTGCACACTATCCTCACAGTTTCATTTTTTTGTCTAGCTTCTCCTCCCTTACTTTGCTAATACGTCGACCTACTGACTCCATCGAGAAACCTCACAAAATCAAACTACAAACTTGTCGTTTCTATGAAAAGTCCTTTTGTGAAATGGCAAGGCCTACTAACCTACTTAATTTTCTTCTCAAAACCTTCTTTCCTTTATTCTATTTTTCTCTAAACCTTCTTTCCTTTCTTCATTTCTTCTCCAAACTTTCTTTCCTTCTTTCATCTAAACCTTCTTTTGTTACACTATTTTTCATTCCTATAAAAATTTTCCTCTCTACTTCAAAATTTCCCATCTTTTTACAATTCCTTTTAGATCCTTTCTTGCACTTTCTTCTCTCCTTTCTACTTACATCCTTCTTCTATTCCTTCCTATCCTTTCATCTACCCCTTTCTATCCTATCTCCTACATCCTTACATTCTAATTTCGTATTCCTCTATCTTACCTGCTCTATGCCAATCCAAGAACCGTACTCGCAGCCCAGAATCCCCAGAAAGCACTCACTGTGATTCCCGCATACACAATCAAACGCCCCACGATCTCCACGTCGTATCGCGGCTTGAATGCTCCACTTGTGAATTTGACCTCTTCGGTCTCCTCCTCGCCGTTCTTGTAGTCCAACATCTCGTACAAATCGATTTCACCTTGTGGACCAACGTCGTTGTTCAACTTGAGCAGCAAGTCTATTTGGTCGTTGACAAGGGACGCTGAGCGAATCTGGCGTGTCAGCTTCTCGGTGTAGGCCGTTGGAATGAAGTTCTTTCTGGGAAGGTTGATTCCCACAAACTTGTATATTGGCGGAAGAATCGTGAACACTATGCGTTTCGATACGGTTTTCCAAGCCAACACTAATGCCACACCAAGGAGCACGCGGAGGAACGACTTGAAGAGTCCCAACTTCTCCCAGTCATACTCGATACAAAGGGGGTCTGGTACATTCGAGTACCTGTAGGCCAAGATGTGACTGAACTCAAGTCCGATCAAAACACCAATGAATGCAACTGAGTCGTCGAAACATGGACAGTCGTCCACGGGTTCTGCGTGGATGTGCACAAGCAAAAGATATCCAGCAAAAATGAGCAGCAAAACCATGGGAAGCGGGAGTTTCATCAGATCCACAAGAAGTAATTGGTCCCATGCGTATCCGACAAAGTGTCTGAAAAGAAAGCATCCGAGGCCCACGAGCCCACCAGACCCGATATCAAGAAGACCATGCATGCCACAGTAAACTCTTCCAAAGATCAACAGGAAGTAGTAAAGAGCCAAAAGCACAATCAGCGTGCGGACTGCAAGTGTACTCCAGTGGGACTGCTCTAGCACCGAGAAAAGCACGACCAAAGTCACTGCGGTGGCATTTGCGGAGTGGCTCAGCGGAAATCCATACTCCTGTGTTGTGTAGCTGGACATGGTGATCCGATGAACAGGAGGCGATCTTGGTCTGGGCAAGCAGAAGAAGTCCTTGAGGTGGCCAGTGATGTAGATACCAAATCCTAGCACGTAAACCAAGTCGCGCACGAGCTTGCTCCCGCCAAACCAAAGAGGGATGGGGAGAATGAGCACGTAGAACGTGTGCAGTGCTAAGTTCGCGGTCCACGCGAAGTAGAAGTCGAGGATGGGGTGTCGTATGGCCTGTTGGAGTTTGAAGATTAACGGTGTTTCGTATCTCAAGTAGGGGAGGAGAAATGAGCGTAGCTTGTAACGAAAGGGCGAAAGACGCGATTTGTAGTGGTCAGGATGTTTGTTTCCGGCATCTCCGAGATGGTTGCGGTCGTACTGGAGAAGGAGCTCTATGTCTGCTGGTGTGATGGAAGCATTGGAATCGCCTGACACTGGCGCGGTCACTGACGTGCTCTCGCGCTTTCTCAACGTGGACATGTAGAGAAAAATTGGAAAATCGAAAAGATAAAATGGAACCTATGGATGGTGGAATATGAAAAGAATGAGAAAAGGGTGAAATGTAGGTAAATTAAGAAACCTAGCTTTACGGTATAGGCGTATAAATAGAAGGTTTGGATGTGAGATGGAGGTGGAAAAAGCGTGTTTTTGCTTTACTTGTTCACTATTTTGCTTCGCCAGATCGAAGATAGGGGACGGCCCAAATCAATTGACAGAAGAGGCACTCTTACCGCCAGATTTTCAATTAACGGGACCATTGAGATGGTTTTCTGTGAGAGGGCACTTTGAAAACGGCAAGAATGCCCTGGCTTACTCTTCAACTAGTATTTCTACAGGTGTCTGAAACTATTGGTGTCCAATGACGTAATGAAAAAATGATAGAGGCTTTTAGTGAAGTAACACAATATAATCTACACTTCAATTGTTTCAAATGAAATCTATTAACTTAACTCCTCATTTACCAATCTCCTAGTTCCTGGTTCTTCCAAGTTGCTGTTTCTTCCAAGTTGCAAGTTCTTCCAAGTTGCAAGTTCTTCCAAGTTGCAAGTTCTTCTTAGTTCCTGGTTCTCCTAGTATCTGGTTCTCCTAGTACCTGGTTCTCCTAGTTCCTAGTCCTTCCTAATTTCAAGTTTCCTAGTACCTGGTTTCCTCCTCCTCTATCTATTAAAGTATCACACACCGCCTCTTCTTCTTCTTCTTCTCTTCTCTTGTGAACGCAAACTCATCCTCGTTATACTTCTGGGTGTTGTTCTGGTTGCCGTAGTTGCCATACGGATTCTGCACGTAGGTATCCTCAGTCAAAGGCTCGCTCAACAAAATGGCCGAGTCATAACTCTGGCCCTTCAAGTGCCCTTTCTTTCCTGTCAGCAGCATGCGCAGGTGCCCCCTCAGATGTCCTTCCAAGCTGTGGTGCCCACTGCTATTCCACACGCGCGAGAGACGTTTTTTCAGACTCTGTGACTTCTCCACCTGCTCCTCCATCTCCATCTGCTTCTGGAAGTGGTTCAATGCAAAGTTGAAGACGGTCTTGATGTTGAACATCCGCTTGGCCAGGCACGAGATGTAGCCAATAGCGTTGATTTCGGTTGCGAGTTGGATGGGCAAATCGGGATCAAAGTCACAGCCCAAGTCCGACTTGGTTCCCACCAATAAAATCGGCACTCCGGGACAGAAGTGGTTCACCTCGGGGAACCAAGTGTCCTTGACATTCTGCAACGACGTGAGGTTATCGAGGGCAAAGCATACCAATAACAAGTCGGCATCCGGGTACAGCAAAGGACGTAAACGATCGTATTCTTCCTGACCTGCAGTATCCCAAAGTGCAAGCTCGATGATCTTGTTGTTCGGAGCCATGACATTAGCAACATAGTTCTCAAACACCGTCGGAACATATATCTGAGGAAACTTGCCCTGAGAATACGAAACCAAAAGACAGGTTTTTCCACAGCCACCATCACCGACGACCACGATCTTCATATTGTAGCGCGCCAGCTTGTTGAGCAGCGACTGGATAGGGTAGCTGGGTATCACGGGGTCATCGTTGATGATGATCTTGGGTCCGGCCTGTTGGTACATATCGGCCGGGGTACGACTATTTGCAGATGTATAAGGATTGTAAGACATGGCAAATGACGAATGGATGAGGTCGGGAACTTATATTGGAGTTTCTGCTGATATTAATGTTTCTATATTTGGAGTGATTTGTTTTGACGATCGAGAGGAAAATTGGGAATGTTAGAAAAGTAGCGTCGAGGAATGATTGTCGCGATGAGATGTGTGCAGGTCTGTGTGGACACCGCCAGCAGATGTAGATGGCTTGGTCCCAGAGTAAGAGTGGCCATGTTTTAGGTGGGTTGGTCTCATCGACGATCTTGACGTGCGCGATTGTGTAATTGGCTGAAACAGAAGACATGAGCTACGAAGTGTAGGAATGCGCTAGACAGAACCAGTGTGGATGTCCAGAACACTTGCAAATTGAGTACGAAATTCCGAATCGAGAGTCTTTTTGGATGTAATGACCAGTAGTTGCTAAGTAGATAGCAACTGATTGTGATTAGCAACTAATTTCATCATCTTGTCAACTGATTAATTGTCAGGTGAGCGATTGTGGATTTGCTTATGTAAGCGAACGGCATCAAGGTCATTTACCAAAGGTCATAGCCACTTGATGAGGATGTGCCATATGGACGGGCAGAGCCAACCACCTTCTGCTTCTTATGTGGGAGCTATTTATAGGGTGATTATTCTAAATGCAAAAGTTTTTACAGCACGCTTTGTGCTTGCGCCTAGCATCATCTTCAAATAGCATTTGTCTCTACTATACCTCTTTCTCGAGCACAAGTCATCGTTCTCATGAGGCGGTCAGAACGATTTTTGAAGTTAGGTTCGCATGTGTCAAACTGTCAAATCTGTCAGGTTCGCATAAAACGGACGAAAAGAAGACTTAATAATAGAACAGAAAACTTCAAAAACAGCGAACATCTATAAGTACGCAAAATGTACCGGACTCATCGATTGAAGGGTCAAAAAGCCGATATTGCAAATTTCAAATTATTTCTCAACTAATCAATTTCCCATCAATTTGCATAAATTATTAATCAAAATCCCCCAATAATCAAAATCCCCATCAAATCCTTCCAGTAATCAAATTCTTCCAATAGACAAATCCTTTCAAAAATCAAATTCTTCGGAATATCCCTTATCACATTATCCAGTTCCTTATCGCCTAATTTGCTGTTGCTTTCCCATTTTTGCGACTTCTTGTTCTTTCACCTCGGTATGGAATCTTCCCCTGCATCTAGACATCCCCGCTAGTCCGACACCCGAGACAAAAACCGTTCAGCAACTTTATCCACGCGAGCACTGCCTCACAGCAAGAGGATAAGCTTTGCATTCTTGGCCATCTCTCCGCATCTATATTGCTCGCATTTTCCACACTTGCTTGCATACTCCATAGTCTCAAATTATATTATGCCATCGCTGATTTTCTATAGTGTGGATTTTCGCTACGCTATTGTTCTCGGAAAGTCGCTATAATTCTAGGATTTCTTTTGTTTGGCTATGTTTTTTCGCCGTCTTACTTGTTCTATTCTAGTGGATTTCTCCAGCTCCCAGGCCCGGAGCAACTTGTTTCTTTATGAACCCTGGCCTACCCCAGATTTCACAAAGAGCATGTGAAGAGATACGGGAACGACGAATATGAGAACCACTACCATAAGCTCCTCAATACGGCCCATAATCATCCATAGTGTCTTGCCCCCATTTAATCCCGTTGAAAGCTCGTCTAAATCGCATTCACCCCTGCTTCTTGACACATCTTTTGCAACCTTGTTTGCAATTACTCATGTCCCACGTTTTCCTGCATATGCCGCGCTCAGGCGGGAAGGAAAAACTTTTTATATAGAGCATTTCAGCTACGCGAAAAAAAAATAAGCATAACCATGAACAAGACAGTGTATGAGGTTAGTGCTATTGCCAGCACACTTTCGCGTGTGATGACTGCCTCGCGCAAGCAGTTAGCTAACGACTTCTGCGATTTCTACCACAACTCTTCAACTATGTTACCTGTTCGCGCAATGGACTCCAGCGCCCCGATGTGGCTGGCCGCTAAGCAGATGTCTGAGTTGAAGAGAGGAAAGCCAACCAAGAAAGCAAAGAGAAGTTATTCGACAACCACAAGAGGTCGCTCCGCTACTACAAGAAGCTACTCGACAACCGCAAGAGGTTTAATGACCAGAAACACCTGCACATTTTCTATTGGTTCAAACAGATCATACTCTTCAAAACAACCATTCAGATCATCTGCCTCCAACTACTCGACGTCCTACTACGGAGACAACGATGTGATGCCAAGCAAGGAAAAGCAGTTCAAAAAGCAACGTGTTATCGGTGAAAAGGAGAAGCCTGCGAGTTTCCAGATGTCTTCGTCCGAGATTCCATCCTCACGTCTTGCACGTATTTTCCACTACGGTTCTCTTGCTGCTGGTATGGGAATTGGAGCGGCTACCCAGGGTATCAAGCTGTACGCCAAGGGTGATAGTATGACGATGAAATCGCTCTTCCTCTCGCCAGCCAACATCGAGAGAATGGCCAACAAGTTTTCGAAAATGCGCGGTGCTGCGTTGAAAATCGGCCAGATGTTGTCGTTCCAGGACAGCACGTTGTTGCCTGCAGAAATCCAGGCGATTTTGATGCGTGTCCAGAACTCGGCTCACTACATGCCTCCAGGACAGTTAGAACGTGTGATGACACGTGATTTGGGCCGTGACTGGCGTGCTAAGCACTTTGCCCTGTTTGACGACGTTCCAATTGCCGCTGCTTCCATTGGACAAGTCCACACTGCCGTGACCAAGGATTTGACCCCTGTTGTGGTGAAGGTGCAGTACCCTGGTGTTGCAGACTCGATTGACTCGGACTTGAACAACCTTCTTATGTTACTTACTGCGTCTTCGATTCTTCCAAACGGACTTTTCCTCGACAAGACCATTGCCAACGCACGTACGGAGTTGAAGTGGGAGTGTGACTACATTCGCGAGGCTCAGAACTTGATTCGCTTCCGCGACTTGATGCACGATGAGGAGAATGTTTTCACTGTTCCTCGTGTTTTCCACCACTTGTGTGGTCAAAGAGTTCTCACTATGGAGCGCATGAGAGGTGTAGAGATTGTGAAAGGAAACTGGGATCAAGAAACCCGTAACCACATTGCCACCGAAATCATGCGTCTTTGTCTCCGTGAGATCAAGGACTTCAAGTTCATGCAAACAGACCCTAACTGGGCCAACTTCTTGTACAACGAGCAAACTCGCAAGATCGAGTTGCTCGACTTTGGAGCTGCACGTGAGTTTGGCGATGCGTTCATTCGCGACTATGTGCATGTGCTCCGTGCTGCTGTTCGCAAAGACCGCGAGCAGGTGAGGCACTATTCTATGAAGTTGGGCTATTTGACAGGTTTAGAATCGCCACAAATGGTGCAGGCACACATCGACTCTGTGATGGTATTGGGAGAGGCTTTCTCGCCAATGGACAACCACGGTCATGCATTTGACTTCAGTCAACAGACCATCACTGAGAGAGTTAAGGGTAATGTGGGTGTGATGTTGAGCGAGCGCTTGACTCCTCCACCAGAAGAGACATACTCGTTGCACAGAAAGTTGAGCGGTGTGTTTTTGTTGTGCGCGAGATTGAACGCTACGGTTCCATGTGAGGAGTTGTTCAGGGAGATAATTGGGTATGAGTAATGACTGGGTAATATAGATAATAGATAAAAGTAGACTTTGAAATCTAGAATAATAATGAAAAAGCATGTAGGAGGATACTCATCTAACAATAATAAGTGAATAAACTCAGCAATACTTGAGAGATGGTCAAAAGTGTTGTTTTAAATGTTTGCTTGATTTTACATCAAAAAATAGAAGTTGTTTTTTCTCGGTCTTTTTTGGCTGTAGCGTGAAATTTAACCAGTTGACATCCATTGAGAATGGCAAGATTGGCTTCGCTTGAATTTATTGGCCACAATACCACAACATAATAACCGTACAATTACCATCATCTAATAAGAGATAGCACTGAGCTGCTGATAAAGAACACTACAAATAATTGCATCACCAAAGAGTACGGCTGATACCAACTTAGCCGAGACGTAAATACCATATCTAGTCGCCTAGGCCAACAATGCGTCAATTAGACCGACAGCCTTCTGTGATTCTTCCTGAAACCGGAGAACGTGTACATCGGTCCGTCACTCAGCTATTCGATCCCCCAACCATACAGCTCCAGTCAAAAGATCGCTGGGCTGAGCACAGAAACGTGCTCAAGTGTCTGTTAGCATATCTTTTGGCATCGCTATGTGTTTATATCCCGTTTGTGGACGATCTTTTGGGGTCTACAGACTCGAAGCATGTCATTGCGACAGTTGCGGTATATTTCCATCCGGCAAGGTCTAAAGGATCCATGGACCAGATGTTGATGTATGTGGTGATATCAATCGGTTTCCTGTTCTCTGTTCTGATGATATGTCGTCTATTGCTGACAACGTTGTTCAACCATGGTGATGACGAGCTTTCGCACGCGCTCGACCTCGTAGTGAGCTCCATTGCACTTGGAGTGATTTCCATGATGAAGCAGTCGTTTCCGCAAGCAAACACCGCATGTCTGTTAGCTTCGATCTCCATCGTTGCGTGCATTGTGAAGGAGGGTAGTTTGAACAGCGGGAGAATCCCATTTAGAAGACTTCAGCTGACGTTCACTGTGGTTGTGACAGGATGTGTTATCAGTGTGCTCATGTGCTACTTGGTATGGCCAGTCAGGGGTGTCAGCGAGCTCAGAAAGCACTTGAATGACTCCTACAACATTATGCTGGATATTTTGCACACAGTTTCAGAAGAGTTCTTGGAGGAGAGCAAGGTTGAGAAGAAGAAAGAGAGGAGAATAGACACGATAATCGAGGGAGAATTAGAAGAAGATACAGAGATTGAGATTAATGAGAATATCAATGAGAATAATGAGAATAATAATGAGAATAATAATGAGAATATTGATGAGAATATTGATGAGACTATCGATAATGTGAAAATCAAAAGCCTTGCCAAAGGAGAGACTTCGGATACTGCGTCTGCCACTAACACAACAGTCAAAGCAAATCTGGCAGACCAAAAATCTAAAACCAATCCCATCTTCAACCTCACCGAATCTGAAAACAACTCCGACGACACAAGCTACTATGGGTTCACTCAACCAGGACTATCTCGTCGCATGAGTAGATCAAGCGATATAAGCCCAACAAACACAAACATGGGTACATTGAGTGACCTCAATCGCAGTGCTGGTAGCAATCTCGCGAATTCGGACGGTGCAGATGCCACTGCTTCCAAACCTAAAAGGAATTCTGATTCGTTTCCGCTCCTCAATGAAAACATCAAAAACCTTCTCACCAGTACAAAAGAAGCGCGGTATGAGCTCCTTTTAAAAGGAAGAGAAGAAGAGTATAGAGTTTTTGATGAGTTGACTACCGCGACAATCTCACTCTCGAGGCACTTACAGGCATTGAGAACTTCTACGCAGATCAGAGACAAATTGCTTCGTGATGTCCTCGGTGACACAGAACTGATTGACAGTTTCAAAGGAACTCATGAACCGCTTGGTTCTTCCGAGCGTATGATGCAACTTTTTTCAATCTTTGTGGAGATCCTCGCTCCGTCCATGAAATCACTCATATTCACCATCCAAGGTATCATGAGCCAAGTTCCCTTTGAGAAGAAAGTTATTGGAACTCACCGCTTTGCAGAGACAACACACCTCCAGCAGTCCCTCAAAGAGGCCATCGATCTTTACGAGTCTAAGCAAGAGCAACTGTTCGATGTCCTCTATTCGCGGATCCAGAGTGAAGACCACGACGTCGATTACTTGACTGATATGGAGGAAGTCACTGCGTGCTGTGGAAATTTTGCCTCAATCTTGGGTTTATATGCTATTGGACTCCTTGACTTTTTGAAGTTGGCTGAGACATACGAATCTGCTCGTGCTCAACCACGGAGCTGGAACTGGATTAGCCACTTAATTTCCAAATTGACCTGTGGAGAAAAGGAGCAATTTTCGGAAACTCTTGAACGCAATCCAAGTACACTCGATGCTGCGATCCTAGAGTTTCAGTCTCAATTCCACCACGATCGTCGTCGTGGGTTAATTTCCCCACCTAAGAAAGTACAACCATTGAGGTACCGGTTATGGGAAGCCCTCAAAGTTTTCCGGCGCACCGACGTTCAATTTGGACTTCGTGTTGGTCTTGGAGCGTTGCTTATCTCTCTGTTTGCATTCTTACCACAAACACGCACATATTTTATTACCTGGCGCATCGAGTGGGCATTAACCGTTTATTGTATCATGATGAACAAGCTGTTGGGAGGTACAACAATGACAGTGAAATGGAGATTCATCGGAACAGCTATTGGAGCACTCAGTGCTTATGTGGTGTGGACTCTTACCGATGGTAATGCTTTTGCACTCGCTTTAACTGGACTTTTGATCCTGATTCCATCGTTTCGCATTATCCTTTATTGGCCGAAGAACAATGCCTTTGGGCGGTTTATTCTCCTCACCTATAATTTGACTGCGCTCTACTCCTATAGTATGCGTGAGCAGGACAATGAAGACGGTGGTGAAGGTGGAAGTGAACCTATAATTGGAGAAATCGCATTTCATAGACTTGTTGCAGTTTACCTCGGTATTGTTTGGGCACTCATAATGGCTTCGTGCTTCCTTCCGAATAGTGCTAGAGCGCGGCTCAAGCAAGGAATCACAGTTCTTTGGCTTCGCTTAGGTGTTATTTGGAACAGCGATCCCCTTGGATATGACCCACAACTGCATGCATTAATTGGTCTCAAAGATGAAAAGGGTGTTGGTGGCCTTCTCTCTGAATGCGAGGCTCTTCTCAAACAAGCGCCTTTGGAGTTTCGACTCAAAGGTAGTTTCCCGGAAAAGGCATACAAGAAGCTCCTCAAGAGCACGTCAGCGATCATGGATGCACTTCAGAATATGAACTTGATGATTCAAGTGGATCCGATTCTAGGACGAAACGAGCAAAAAGTGCTCGTTCACACCGAAAGTGAGCGCCAGGAAGTGGAGCACCGTATCTTCTTGGTGTTCTATATGGTTGCAAGTGCGATGCGTTTGGGCTTTCCGATTCCACGAAAACCAGCATCCACAGAACATGCGAAAGACCGCATGTTGTGGAAGTTGGCAGAGTTTCGTCGTAGAGGCGACATGGATTTGAGCAACAACGACTTCATCTTGTTGTATCTGTACATCCTCGTCACCACTGTGATCTCGGAAGAGTTGGATGTAATCATAAGCTTGTTGGTAGATTTGCTTGGAGATGTTCTGGTGGATGCGTTGAATTTAGTATAGAGATGAATAAAGGATGAAGAAGACGAGAGAATATCTGAGCTGTGAGGCAACGTAGTAGAGGATTATGGGATTGAGTGGGAGAAGTTGCTTTATTGCTTGCTTCCATTTGTTTTCACCATCCCACATAATTTTCAATAAGGGCTCTTTGGCCGAGTGGTTAAGGCGGTAGACTCAAGTTCTACTATCGTAAAGATGCAGGCGTTCGAACCGCCTAGGAGTCATTATTTTTTTTTTATTCTGCTCTCTTGTTTTTATACATTTTTTGCAATACTTCTACAAAAACTATCATCAAGATATGTTATCCCAATATCTATCCTCGCTAAATTTTTCAATTCATTCCTTTCTCGTTCAAATATTGAGTAGCCATTAGAACGCTACATAGCTTCCTCAATCAGTCCAGGTCATCGTGACTTCTACTACTTGCTGGAATATTCCTTGGTCACGTGACGTGTCCATCATCACCAATTATTTTGCCGTCACATTTTTTTCCAACACAACCATGTCTTCGTTCAACCCCGACGGCCCAGTGGGCACACAGCTAAAGCAAAATCTCATCCAGGAGTTGAAGAACCGCTTCAACTGTGCCGACGATGCGGTCGACATCGCTGAGTTTATCGTTATTCTTATTGCGAGTGGTAAGCTGCATCACGAGATCGTAACTGAAGTGAAGGAGATTGCTGACATTCCTATCGATGTTCCGTTCATCGAGACAGTGTTCCGTGAAATCGAGAGATTAGAACTGGAGCAGAAGGCGCAGAGTGCACCTGCTCCACCTCAAGCACAACCAGAACAACCAAATCAAAACTACACACAGTTCCAAGGACAAGAAAGCGCACCATTACACAGTACATTTCCACAACAGAGTTCAACGCAAAATGCTCCACAACAGAGTGAACCAGCTCAAAGCGCGTTCCCTCAACAGAGTGAGCCAGCTCAAAGTGCGTTCCCTCAACAGAGTGCACCAGTTCAAAGTGCGTTCCCACAACCAAGTGCGTTCCCACAACAGAGCACACCTGTCCAGAGTGCGTTCCCACAACAAAGCGCGCCAGAGCAAATTGCCCCTGTTCCAAGTGCTTTCCCGCAAAGTAGTTTCCCAGATGCTGGTCAAAGTGCTTTCGCATCTGGTGCACCTCAAGTTTCCACTGCGTTCCCTGGTGCATTCCCTGCTGATTTCAACGGATCTGCGTTCCCAGGATCTTCGGGTGCACCAGGAGCCAGTGTGCCGAGTGGACCAAAGCTCCTCCGCAAGGCCCCAGCTGGACCTCGTGCTCGTGGTGGTATCCAAAAAGACAAGGGTACCAAGCCAAAGTCATTTGCATTGAAGAATGCTGCAAACTTCTCCAAGGCAGCTTCAGGAGGACCTACGCAGTTCGTTCAGAAGTCATCGAAGGGTCGTTGCCAGGACTTCCCTTACTGTAACAACAAAGAGTGTGAGTTTGCACACCCTACCAAGAACTGTTTCGCGTATCCAAATTGCCCGAACGCACCAGGCACTTGCAACTATTTGCACCCTGATGAGGACCAGGAGTTGATTGCGAAGTTGGCCAAGTCTAGAGAGGAGTTTGCAGAGAGGAAAAAGAAGGAGGTGCAGATTCAACTGGCAACATGTAAGTTTGGTGCCAAGTGCACGAAAGACACATGTCCATTTGCACACCCAACGCCTGCAAACAGCGCAGCCACCATTCTGACGCTTGAATGGTGTCCTCAAGGTAAAGGATGTATCAACACAGAGTGTGGATTCGCACATCCACCTCCACCAACTGCTAAACCACTCAACATGCAGGATCAGGCCGAGATTGCGTTGGAGCAGTGTAAGTTTGGTACTGGATGTACCAATCCAAAGTGTCCAAGAAGACACGCTACGCTGAGGGTTTTGTGCAGAGCCGGTCTGGAGTGCAGAAGGTTGGATTGTTTTTTCTCGCATCCATTAAAGGAGGACTGTCGCTTTGGAAAGCAGTGCCAGAACAAGAATTGTTTGTACCAACACCCCGAGGGACGTGAAATCGGTAGCAACACCTGGAGCATGGGTGACAAGAGCAACACTTGGACAGGAGAGGCCACTAATGACAAGAGTGGTAGGGCTTTTGCTGAGGACCAAGCCATGGAGCAGGTCGTGCAGCAATAATTTGTATAATAGTGTATTTTAAAGGAAGGAATGATATTTAGAGAATTGTAAACGGAGTAGAGATCGCGGAGGAACGGAATATAGAACTACAGAAGTCGAAGGTCGTAAGAGGAATGCCGTTGAGCCAAAATTGTAGAGAGAACCGACAAACAGAGAACACAGAGAATTTACAAAGTACGTTGTAACAACCTCGGATTGAAGACCGAGGTTGAAAGAGGAATGCTTGTGGGCTTGGAAATGCACTGCAAATGATAAGGATGACTTTTGCGAAGCGTTTTATGCACGTTATATTCGATCTTGTTTCACAAGGTATAGCTGCAAATCAACGGAAATGCAATCATGTTGGGATGTTTTGTGAATTATGCAACCCAGATGTCAGTTTCCAGGACTTGCAGCCGCTTATCGTGGCTTTCAAGTTCATGACCACTGCTGAGCGATAGGCATATACGGCACTTGTTCGATTCTGTGTACCATGCTGCTATGAGGTACAAATTTTTAATGCACTTGAGGTGTTTGAGATACTTCTCGTTGAGAGCTGTCATTCTGTCAGCGTTGATTGTTCCGTTACAAAGCCTTCAAAACCACTGCAGGTACGATGCCCGCATCCGTTCCTCATACTGCTCAGATCACCATGATGCCTTTGAACACTACGTTGCACGTGTTGAGTTGCAGATAGCGTGGTATGTCACTTATTGTGGCCTCAGATGCAGTCCATAAAAGGAATTGTAACGGTCGGAAAATTCCGTGTACCGAGGTTGTTCTGAATACTGTTTATCTAACTCCACGTAAGTGTAGTGCTCTTTCACACATGGTTGGACGTGCTGTTGTCTCGTAACGTTTTTCCGGGGCCATCGCCAATCTTCAGAACTACTGGAGATTAGGTTTTTTTGGTAGCAATACCGAAACACGGCGGCGTTTAGATTTAGAGGCTGTGTACTAAGAAAACACTTCTTCTTTCAGTAACGTATAAGAAGGCTTCGTTTGAATTGTTTAATCTACTGTAAACGGCAGTTTAGTATGAGGCTGTAGTTATTGAGCATAGCCACTGTGTGTGGGGACAGGCAAAAATGGCAACACCCGACAGGATAGGTGGAAGGGCTGAAACGGCAAGAAGTAAGGGGGCACCTTTTTGAAAGTACTTGAAATGGTAACCAAAGACATTTACGGTTTATGGGAAACTAAAGGTAGAGCATTCTTAAGGGATTGCTTTTAAGGCAACTGTGGTTTGGTCCAGATCTTTTTTCATGCGTGGGGCAAGCGTGGCGCATTCAGTGTGGTGCCTGAATTTACTGATCCAGTATATGCAATGCAAGCCACCAGACCATAGATATACGTATTGGGTATAGAGTTGGAGCTCGCATTTAGTGGACTTAGCGGAGAAGGCAACATACCGGTCTTCTGTTGCGGGCTCAAGTCATAAAAGAAACCACAGGTACTTTGTGGGTAAGATCAGTGACTAAGCGAGAGGAGGCAAGGATCGGCAACCAAGAAACTATTTGAGATCGTTAATCTATTCATGATGTAGGGACCTCTACCGTTCGTGCTCTTATTAGGTCGCTTTGGTTTAAAGAACAAAGGCGTAGACACATGTCAGTTACACCATCGTTGGTGTGAAGTCACGTTACGCCTCCTTAAGAGTCGCAGCACTTCATAGTTACTTTACCTGAATAGGTAAACTAAAGGAACCCTGGTCCTGCTTCCCTGCACTCCCAGCGTTCTATGGCAAGAATGGATTCTGAGCCCCCAAAACTATTTCCCAAAAAGGTAACACGCAACCATATGAACGTGATTGCGAAAAAGGCACGGTAATGACAGCTCAAAGGTATATAAAGAACCGGTGAACGGAGCTAGAATCCCACACACAAAGGAAAACAACACCAACAACCACAAATACCTTTTTACAATAAAATATAATGAAGTTCACTGCCATCTTTGCCCTCGTTCCAGCTGTCTTGGCCGCCAACGACTTGTTCGCTGAGTTGGGTGTCGGTAGCGGAAACGCTGCCGCTGCCACTGGAGCCGCAACCACTGCTGCATTTTCTGCCAAGGGTGTTTCCAGTGTTCCAACTGGAGCTGCCGACTTGTCTTTGGCTGGCACTACCCTTGCTACCAAGACTACCGGTGCTGCCTCTACTGCCTCTGCAGGTGGTGTTAACTTCTTGAATGCTTTACTCGGCGGTTCTGCCAGTGCCTCTGGCGCTCTGCCAACTGCAACCGCAGCAACATCTACTTCTTCCGGTTCTTCCATCGGCTCTTCCTCGGAGTTCCAGGAGTTGATTGAGATAGGAACTGAGTTGATCGCCAACTTGACTGAAGGTAAGGGTGTTGGTTCAGACGCCTTGAGCAAGATCGCCACCATTGTCACCGACTTGGTTGAGAAGAACACTTAATTAAAAAGAAGCATAATGTCTGCGATACCCAGCACCAAAGCTAGGGTTATAAGAGATTACTAGCAGGTTATACGATTTCACTTCTTGGGGGATACTGGATCTTTTTTGATGGAAAAGATTGAAAATTCAGACGTAGAGTTTAGGTTTATATCAATTGATTTGAAAAATTATTGTTGTAGAAAGTGATTTTGTTGTTTAAGAGCATAGTGTTGCGAGGTTTCAAATTTAAACTGATCCTATGAAACGTGGAAGACGTTGTACTTCTTTCTATTAGCATTTTATCAGCATTATCAGCATTATCAGCATTATCAGCATTATCAGCATTATCAGCATTATCAGCATTATATCAGCATTTAAGTGGTATCGCTACATGTTCTACAGTTTGGTTTTGTTATCCGGGTCGATTAATATACACTCGTTAGCACAACGTGCTAAGCGCTTAGTATCTTCTCTTACCAGCAGCAGCCTCATCAGAGTAGACGTCCAATGGGGATGGAACAACAGCGGTCTCAGCCCACAAGTTAGGGGTCAAGAAAGCGTAGGTGTTACCGATAGCAACGAAGGCAGCCTTCAAGGTGTTCTCGGTGGTTCTGGTAGAACCAGAAGAGGTGGTGTAAACATCCTCAACACCAGCCAACTGCATCAACTTCTTGACAGCTGGGGAAGCGACGATACCCTTACCTCTTGGGGCTGGGATCAATCTAACAGCAACGGAACCACACTTACCAGTGACCTTGGTTGGCAAAGAGTGTGGAGCACCCAAGTTGGTACCCCAGTAACCTCTTCTGATTGGGATGATGGACAACTTGGCAATGATGATAGCAGCTCTGATAGCAGAAGCAACTTCCTTGGCGGTCTTGATACCCAAACCAACGTGACCGTTGGAGTCACCAATGACGACAACAGCCTTCATTCTGGTTCTCTGACCAGCTCTGGTCTGCTTCTGGACAGATCTGATCTTCATGACAGAGTCAGTCAACTCTGGCAAGAGCAAGTCAATGATCTGGTACTCCTTGACTGGCAAAGCGTGCAAGTAGATCTCCTCGATGGAAGTGATCTTACCGGCCTTCACCAATCTACCGAGCTTGGTGACTGGAGTCCAGCCCTTCTCCTCGTCTCTTCTACCTCTCTTTGGGCCTCCTCTTCTTGGCTTACCGCCAAATTGTCTCTTTTGTTCAGTTGGTGCAGCAGACATCTTATCGGAATGTTACGTGGAAAGCCGGGGTGGTGGTTTTCGATCGATAATGAAGAAGAAAAGTTGTTTGGTGGAAAATTTTGTCTTTTGGTGATGCGAGGGTAGGCGACGAAAAAACTTTTCGAAAAAAAAAAGTTAGTGCCCTAATGAATCACGTGAACATGACTTTGAAAATAAGGTTCTTAATCTGCTCTCTTATCTTAGATGGTAACGAAGTAGATGGTAACGAAGTAGACAAGACGTCATCAGGACGTTACTAAGTCATCAGCTTCGCTTGACAAGGAAGGATTTAACAGAGACCGGAGTATGTGAAATACTGTTCGGGTTACTTGCTAATTTGGAAGTAGCAAGCGTAGGTGAACCAACCACATTGCTTGCCCAGGGATCCGATCATGGCCCCGGGAATGAAATTCAACATTGTAAGGTAAGGTGTGGAAATAAGAGAAGGCATAAATAGTGAAAGATAGAAGATAAAGACTAAGCAGTACGTTCCATTATGTTCGCTCGCCACCAAGGCTCGCCACTTGTGGAGTCAAGCTGACTCCATCTTTCACTGACACGGGCTGCGAACCATACTGACCTCAATCTATGACTAAGCTTTGACATAATCTTTTGATAACAGAGTAGTATGCCACTGGGGTGGCAAACAGGTCCGTCGATATGAAATGCGATAACAGGTAAAGACGGAGGGATTCAAGAATATTGGCGTGATTTGACTTGTGTGTAGACGAGTGCTTCTTTGTCTCCCGCAAAACCTCGGGTGTAGCAATCAAGGCTTACCTAATCGGTTACCTAATTGGGCGTAACATTGCTACCGCACTGGAACCAATATAAACGTCCCGTCCCCCTTAAAATGTTTCTGAGATATAACCAATAATTTTAGGATGTCCTACGCTGAAGCAGCTGCCAGTGCATTGAACGAAGACGACAAGCAGACTTTCGAAAAGAAGGTTGAACGTGGAGAAGCCGCTGCTGAGGCTGATATTGCCAATGCTGAGGCTGCAGCAGACGACGTGTACAACAAGGCCAAATCGAAGGCCAAGTCCACTGCTAAGAACTTGAAGAAGGAATTGGGAGAATTGGAGGACGAGGGCAAGTCCCTCTGGGCCAAGTTTGTTGACTTTGCTCTGGAGCAAACCAAGACCTTCAGCGAGCAGGTTGGCAAGTACACAGCTTGCGCCCAGAAGGCTGGTACTGAGGCTGCTCACAAGACCTCTGTTGAGTTGCAGAACCCTGTTGTGGCGACTCAGGTTGTTGTCGGTATTACCGGTGCTGTTGCAGGATACTTGGCCTACCTCGAGAGAGGTAGAATTCAGAGCGACAACAAGGTTGTTGTGGGCATTCATGTTGGTATTGTGAGTGGTTTGTTGTTGTTGGACGGTTTCTTGTTCAACAAGTACTACGAGCAATTTAGAAAGTAGGAGAAAATAGCAGATATGAATTGAGGGTATATGAGGATTTGTAGGATGTGGTATGCAATTGATAAGGAAGGTATTTAAAGGGAGGTATTAAAAGAAAGTAATTCAAAGAAAGTAATTCAAAGGAAGCTTTTAAAAGAAGTGATTGACAAAAGTCTCTGTCATAGCAGTGGAAGGCTTACTGAATACTTCAGGACGCGAAGACTAGAATCTACGACTAAAATTGTAAATGCTAGTGAAGTTTTGAACAATTTCCTCATCAGATGAATGGTTCTCTCTTAGCGGGCCCATAATACGCGTCATGCGCACATCTAAGTTTGCGTAACACAAAGCTTCAGTAGTTGGTTAGCTCTATTAATGTGACCAATGAATGAATAGCGAATTCGGTGCCAGTAAACGCGTGATTATCTGTTGTGTGAGTTCATCTTTGATAAGGGTCGTGGCGTGATTTTTTGTGTAGCAGCGCAAGTGAGTAACCGAATAAGAAAAGTTCTAGAAACGTCAGGGAACAATGCAGGAAATCGATTTACGGAGGAATGACTAATGCAAGGCTCTTCAGATTCATGTTCTCAGTCTAATCGGACCTTTTGAAGATACGGCGTTTTGCTTTGATCGTTCTTGAAGCTTTAAAAATATGGCGTGAATAATGCAGTTCCTGCAGACGCCATTTCTGTTAGGAAGATACGGCTAAACGGCGGAGAGGAAAGTTATAGAGAAGCAGAAACAACAAGAATAGCCCTGGGTGAAGCAATCACCATAATAAAAGGAAATGCAACATGAACGGAGTTTTTATCTTTCTCAAGCTGATGGACATTGAAAGGAATCCTTTCCCTGGGGAAAAAAATACGATGGAGAACCTCGCTTGGAGATAAGGCGCAGTGACGGTGCGCCTTGACCATTTATCGATTACGAAAACGAACAACAGTTTAGGGATGTTTCTTTGGCGTCACCATAACGCCGTGTACTCACGACCAGACTCGCGGAGGACGACTTTACGCAAACCTTATCAACGGTTCTGCATACGGCAAAGTTGGTACGAAATGCAAGTCTTACACGTAGATGCAAACAGTACACGGTTTAAACGTAGAAAGCCGCGACTCTCTGTTTTGCGGACGACGAGATCAACCGCTTGATGCAGTACCCATAAATCAGATTTGCTGAGAGTGCATTGTTTGAGAGCTTTGTTTCTGGTACAACTACACGCGAGGTTGCGTAAAAGTAGATATCGAGCTACGGGATGCGTTATTTCATAAAGTATGGGGTTGCAAAGGTAGGGGGTAGGAAGTTCATTTCGGGACTGGGCTCGTCTTGTGTTCACTGTGTCCGAGCATACTGGTAATATGAAAAGTCGCTAGAGAAAAACGCAAAAAGAACTTGATAGATGTAAAATTACGAGGGAAAATAACCAAATAAGCAAAGAAAATAAATGCGTGACTGATCTAGGGGAATGTTGAAGCACGAATTGACGAAAGGTTGCCTTAAGTTGAAGCGTTCCAATCAGATAAAATGAAGATTTTGATTTGTTAGAAATTGTGAGGGGAATGTTTAGTTGTAGGTAGGATTAATAAGTTTAGATAGGAGTTGTAGGTAGGATTTACTATTTCACTAAACCGTATTTCTGGATATATGAGATGACATATGACTAAATACGATGCAGACCAATAAAGAAGAATTAGGTTTTTTGTACCAAAAATAGCCTTCGTCGACATGGAAGGCTCTAGCACCGTTGACGTAATTCACAAGAACAGGGAATATAGAAGTGAGTCACTCAACAACAGCGCGGAATGTGAGTAGGTCACTCACGGCAAAACTCACACACTTTGTGGGCATCTCGAAACAAGCATGGTGTAGCACAAATCAAGGTTAGAGAATGTGTGGGGATCGAGTAACGGGCCGAACAAAATGGAGAGGCACTAAACTAAAGATGGCACACAAAAGTGAAAAATTTCTAAAGATAGCCGAACGAAGATCAAAATGAGTGACACCTTCACAACACAGCCTTTTTCCGAAAGATAACACCGAAGAAGTCTAACTTTAATTTATGCAGGTTAAGATTAAACACCAAATTAGGCCTGTAAATCGCACGGCAAAGATAAACTTAATTATGTACTAGACGTGTAATTAATGACTGAAGAAGGTTTGATATACACTTCATAGTTTGTTTCCTACAATCTTAATATAGCACCAAAGCTTATACTTGTCGTAAATTATGGGCAAGTTGATTTCCAAATGAACGCTTTTGTTCATGAGGTGGTAACGGAGCACATCACGATCTTTCGTGTTTGTTGCCCGCAACTTGAGCAAACAAACGCACAGAACATTCAGGCGAACTTAGACCGAGGTGGGAGAATAGTTATACGACAGAAGTGAACCTGATTAGGAAAGGAAAGACGCATTAGAAAAGTTACCGCCCAGGCAAGCAGCAAGGGAAGTGTTCGGCAGATCGGCAGTGCCTAGTTTAGCAAAGTGGGGCAAATAATTTCCAAGTGGGTATTTTCTTCCTCATCGCGCAAATGAAAAAAATTGTAGCCTAAATAGGATAAGTCGGGGTAATGGGAGCACGGCCATGAACAAACAAGATCGCTGTCGAGGATTAGCAAGATGTAGTGGCTGTGCGGTCAATCATAACTGACGGCTTTGATCTGTCGTACATACGTCGTATTATGACGTTATTCGAAAGCTTGCTTATGTTTCAATACAATAAATTGGGGGACTTCTTTCACGTTTCTTTTTGTTTTTGAACGGTTTCTTTTTCGTTATCGTTGTCTTCGACGGTGCAGTTTTCTTTTTTTTTTTTATTTTCAAATATCGTATATCGGGTTTTCTTTTATTCGATTTTCTACAAAGAACGATGAAGGTGTGGGCCCAAGACCAGCATAGGCCCAATCGGGTCACTATTATTGGCTTGCTGGGCTCCTACGAGTAGCTGAGTTTATCCGAAGAGTGAGCATGAAAACTTCACTTTGACGATGGGGGACCTTTTAGCCCGCTTGTGTAAATGTGAACACCAACGTGCTGTCGGCCATCTCGGAAGACAAAACCGTTCTCACTAATTCGATTTTGTACAACTGGTCTACAGTCGAGCGAAGTAGGGATCTCGGCTATTTTTAGGCACGATAAAGGTTGCATTCTTGTTGTTGAAAATGCCCTACGGAATATACTTGCCACAATGCATGTAGCTCTGCTTCAAAGTTGTGTTTCTTCCGATCTATTAACTTCTATTATCCGACGTCATACTGCTCCAAACCAGATTAAAGTTAATCGTTATAGCGTAGCGTAGTTGATCACGCAGAAAAATATATCTGACACAGGCTGGGTCAACAACCACTTGTAAGGAACCTGCCGATCACCAACTCCTCATGAGGGTACGAACCATGATTTGACCCCACTATCCAAAGGTGAAGCATCGGAGCGGAGTTGTTCTCTTGGTAGAGGAAGATCTGTGCGTGGGGCATATGTACTCGACGGAGCGATGAGGGGGATCAACAGTGTTGATTGGCTACAAACTGCCTCTGACGTAGTGCTTTTTTTTCAGCAAAAGTAACACAAACGTATTTCTAGTGCCCCTCTGTGGCTTTGAAGTCATGAGCGCAGTCCTCATTTTTTTTTTCTTCCCCCTACACAGGGCTGCAGGGTGGTCAACACCATAGAAATATGCTTCAACCGGAAAAGCTTCGGGACACACAGATTGACGCGAGGAGCAAGCGAGTGGAGGAGTTAAGGTGTTACGATAAAGTTTTGCTTTTACGGATGCAAGTGCGAAAGATAACTAGCAATCAACAACACGTGTGAGAAGAACAAATACAGGTACCCATCCACAACGCAAGATGTACCCCAAATTGGATGAAACCTCACATGACTGTACTCGATGCAACATTCTCTTCACGTGCCCACATTCTCTGTGCAACGGTTATTGTAGGATTAATATTCTCATGCATGGAAGCCAAGCCGCGGTCATCCTTAGGTTTGCCGCGCACTATGAGCTCAGACTGGACCGAGGAATTTTTTCTGGAATCTGCAATGGAAGGCTGTGCCACGAAAGAGCTGACTTAACGATCGGCACAAATATGCATATGCTCTTATTCTCCCACCGGAAGCCGCAGAGTGTAACAAATCAAGGTTAGATGACGAGAATTAAATTAAAAGCTCAATATTGGAGGCATAGGAGGACCACTGCACCTTTCGGAAGCCGGGGTAAGGTGGACAAGTGTGGTACGGCGGGCGCACTTCTATTTTTTTAAGAATCTGGGTGTGATTTATTGCCAACGGGTGCCGCGTGTACTGGGGGCAAGCCGCCGTCCTCCCTTCTAGGTAATTGCTCATCGCAACTTTGTCATCGGATTATTTTTGAAACCAAGTTGCGGGCCATCATCCCTTTGCTGCAAGTGAAGCTCAGTTGTTCCCAAACTTCACAGCCTCATATGCCGGGACGGCGTGAAAGGTTATGAGTATTATTTTTTATTCAATTTTAGCATTTTCTTCTGCACCATCTCTGTGTAATTTTGTCCACCATAATAACAAATATTTTTGCAGCGCACTCCTTTCTTTTTCGTGAGATATATAAACAGGGCCGAATCACAGACATATGTTCTCCATTCGAAGCCTATGTTCACACTCCAGAGGCTAACCATGATAGATAATGACCTAGACGTTGGGGCCGAGTACTTGGATGAGTATCCCTTATCTGAGGGGTACAGCAACCAGCAACATTCCGGTGGGAACTCTCAACAGTATCCACCTGCAGTTCCAACCGGTCTGTATGAACCTATCCAGAATATCAACTTCCCAGCGTCAGCGAACGTTAACTTGACCTACCAAGACGACTACTATTCTGTCAGCACTCCTGCCAGCACCGCACTTGGTGCTCCATGGGAGGGCATGTCTGGAATCGACGAGAGCACTACGCAGAACAGCTTTTTATCCGACTACCCCGTTGAATTTGATATGTTTTCGCATAATCGCTGGGGCCAGGACCAGGAAGGCCAGCCTCAGTATCAGCGTCATGGTCTGATTCCACAAATGAACCAAATCCTGCAATCTGAGTCGCATTCTCAATTAGGGCAATCGACCCAAGGGGGACATGAAATGCAAAATGTCCAGCTCACCAACCAACTAGTTCAGCTTGGTCAATTGGAGCAGTTTGGAGATATCAACCAGACTAGGACTACACAGTCTGGTGAAGTTGCACCTTCGGCAGTCAACCAGTCGGCTGATGTCGGCGAAATTCCAGCCATGAATCAGGTTGGCCTGCAGGTCATCAATGTACTGTCCCCGCACCTGGCACCACATCTGGCATCGCATCTGAGCTCCAGTGTCGGAGCCCAGCCTCTTCACATGATACACAACCAAGCATACCGCTCCATGCCAACTCTTGCGCAGGCAGCGCAGGCAGCACTGTTACCTAGGCACTCGACTTTTGACTCGAGTAACACCAGTGGGAACAACAGTAGCTACTCGAATAACTACTCCAACACCACCACGTCCAATAACTTCTCCAACAACTCTTCAGCCAACTACTCGAACACTAACACATCGTCCAACTACGCCAACAATACTAGCTCAAGCTACTCAAATACCGCGTATAACTATTCTGTGAACCCTAACATGTCGCCATACGGAGGCCCAGTGACGCCTATGTCTGCTGGTCCTGTCCAGCGCGTACAACCCAAACGCAGATACCGTGTGATTCGTGGTATTTCCGCGGGAGGATGTCTGACACGTCCACCGAAGCAGTCGCTTTCTCTGGATCTGATGTTCCTTCCTGTGGAGCTCAACCTTGTGGGAGCCGATGTAGAGGACATCTGCTTCCCACGTTGGCTGGAGCTGGAGCGTGAGGACAAGCGTCGTATTGTACGTATTGAACGTGTTCAGAACGGAGCCGAGTTGGTTGCATCGTTCAGCATTGTTGGAGCCGCCAACGAGAACCCTGTGACGCTTCCAGCACCAGCCAACGTTGATGTTGTTGAAGTTTCTTGTTTGGAGTGCCGCGTGAGACCATCACTTGGAAGCGATGATGATTCCAGTAGTGAAGATGAGGAGAAGGGTAAGGGAAGGTCACTGCGTTCACACATAAAGAGTGAACCTGGCACTGGCGAACACTACCAGTACTATATCACATCGGTGGAGGTTGTCGAGATTGTAGAGTTGCTCATAGGAACCGAGTTGGTTGATCCAGCTGACCGCCGCCGCGAGCGTGGGCGTGTTCGTCTGAATTTGGTTCCATTTTGGCTGAAGAAACCGATTCTGTCGCGGATGAGCGACCACGGAGTCCCTAGCGCTGGCGCAGGGAACAGTGATTTCCGGTTAGATTTGGCCAGACGGATCATGGGATATGAGATCAGAAAGCCACGCGGATTTGACAAGGAGGTGAGAATCTTGCGCTGGGATAAGTTAGTCCCAGCTTTGAAGCGTGCTTTGCAGAGCTACTACACTGAGATCCCAAATAATTGAGGTGGATAGATAGAGCGAAAAGAATTCAAAATAAATTAATGCTGCAAAATAATAGAATTGGGTAGTAATAGATGATTAATGATGATATTAAGACGTAAATGTGCGATGTATGGGGTTGAAGGACAATGTGATGAGGCAGATATATAGGCGGAAGAGTACAGGAGTACAAAATCAAGCGAGAAAATGCTCAAAACGTCCGAGAAGATGTGGAGTGTAGTTTGGCAGAGTTGAATAAAGTAGAACAAAGTGGGTTGAAGAAGATGAGAAGTTGAGTATAGTGGCTGATTTTCGTTTATACTGAACCTGCTTTCGTTATTGATCTTGGTTGAAGTTTTTTGAGAAGTACAAATGGTGGAACAAAAATTCCAGAGGATCAAAAAAAGAATGAGTTGAGACCTTCAAAATAGTGAATAGTGCAGAAAAGAAGAATTATAAAGAATATGGAACAGGCCAAGAAGGACAATGATGATAAGAGCAGTATCATGGTTGCCATTGATTTTCCAGGGAAGTTTCAGTTCAAAAACAAGGGGAATCGACAGAGCCAAAGATTGACTGTGAGAAAAAGGAAAATTGAATTAGTACCCCTTCAGAATAGCAGTCAATTGACGAGAACACAACGAATCGCATGACAACTAGACGATGCATTAAACTCTATTCACATCAATGTGAGACAATCCAGATTCAATTTGGCTGCAACTTTGTGCGAGGTTTGAAACCAAAACCAATTATTAGAACCAGTGCCGTGCCGGGAAGGGATTCACGAGGGAGTCGAAGCAATTACGAAGCTAAACGAAGCACGAAGAAAAGAAATAAGCGGATAAGGATGTGACGACTGAGAATGATCATCATATTATTCCGGTATTTCCCCAGCTCTTAACCTTTCCTCCAGTAACCGAATTTTCTCCTCGTTTGCTCTTGAATTCTTCTCCACTGGTCTCGGGCACAAAAGCATGTTGTGCAGTGATTAGGATATGGTGCGTGTTTCAGGGTCTATTGAACTTAATTATAGTGCGGGTTGCGAGGCAATGGTAGCTCACAACAAAAGGGGGATATTGACACGTTTGTGATGGTGGACTGTTTTAGTGGAACGTGGTGAGGGTTGTGGAGCTCAAGCAGGATACAGCGGAGCATATGGAGGTGTTATCGCCCACTCTTGCAATGGCGCTATCGACCTCTGAGCATATAAGAGGCCTGTGTATAGTTCAAACTATAATTGCTTAAAAGAAATGCAATTGGGTAAGGAGCAAAGCACAAATAGCCGACGAGGATGCTTTAGCCTTATGAGCATACCATTACGTTGTCGGAAAAGCGTTCAGAACGCAGAATTCAACAAACAATTCGGAATGTCTGTTGACATTGTCTGACTAACAATAATGTCTGACCAATTGAAGATCAACACAAGGCTAGATAAGCAACATCAAATAGTGCATCACCAGCACATCCCTCCGATCTGGTTCTGTCTAGAGAAGCTTATCAACAGAGGTACTGCAAGTATTTTTCTGTATCCATCTAGATTAAGGTTTCAAAATGTGTTTGAGGAACCACAGATAAGATGAAAAGCCTAAGAAAAGCATAATATTGATGAGGGACTGCCGTAGTATGCATCCGAAAAGCATATTATACTTCCAACTCGCCATGTGACGAAAGCGACCAAAATGGTGGGGTGGTTTTGTGGGAGGTTGGGGAATAAGCGCGGAAACAAACCAATTTGCGCTTGCAAACCCACTGGAAAAACTTGTGTCGTTAGTAGTTAGTTTTTTTCGATTACCCGAAAAGGAATTTCCCAATTGGCTGCAAAAGATAGTACGATTGCTGGAACAACATCATTTCTGTCTGAATTTCTAGAAACAGCAAATTTTTGCGCGACTAAAATTGAGTTCTTCACACTGCATGCCCAAACTCTATTATAAAACTGGGCTCATATGCTGACAAACTTCATCACAAAACTTTTATACAAAAGGCCATGGAGAAGCACCAAAATGAAAAAGTAGACCTTTGGATAAAAGACAGCCGTATCATTACGAGACCGTTCCTGAGTTTGAGTCCGCACGTAAACTGTAACAGGGTTGCCGCCTCCTTCGCTGCACCCTGGTTACGAGCGGTAATGGAAGTACAACCTGCATATAGTCGAATAGTCAGGGCTGATCTGTTGGAAAAATATTTTGGGGACCCACGTTGATAATTGTCCACAAAGGTTGCACAATAGAGAAGACGCAAGTGCGATTGCCACAACAAGACATCTGCGGCAAAGGGCTGGATGCTAGGAAATAGATTAATTTGAGAATAAGCGAGGACGAAGACGAGCTGGGCACAGTATCGAAACACGCCGGGACAACAGGAGATATGTACTCTCAATATTGTGTTCCGGACTTATAAGGCATAAAGGAAAATGCACAAAAATAGTAATTGGATCTTTATTGTGTTGAGATTGGCGTCATACAATAGATGCTTGCCAAAACAGGCATTGTTCTCGTCTATCAGAGGTCACAGTCGAAGGTCACGAAATGCCACCACAACAATAAAGAGATAGTGTATGTTCTCTTAGGTTTGATATTTGTGGACGTTAGCTTCAATTTTTTCGTGTTCCTGGAGATGTTCGTATTGTCAAGATTCAAAATCTCTCATTTTCGGATTTTGAGTTTAACAATGTCGCACTCCGAATCATCATAGACGCATGGATCCTTCTGATGTTCACATATCATAGTTTCTCTTAGTTTCTTATTTCTTAATCCTTATTTCCCCATTCTTATTTTGCGTTGCCCCGTTCATATTTCTCTTCGCTTCTCCGCTTTCTCGCTCGTTTTCTCCACTCATCTTCTCCACTTGATCTTTCATCTGTCGCTTTAACAATCTGTTGATCCTCCACTTCTCTCCTTATCTGTTCTCCTCACTTATGATCGCCAGCCACTTCGATCCAGTAAAAATACATCAATTTTAGTGGATCTAGAGGGCAGCGAAAGCCCTCGGTAAAACCTACAATGACCAGCCACAGCCATTATTCTTCAAATGCAAAGAACGGAGATGGTTTTCCACGTCATAGAACAACCTCATTGAAAACTGCCAGAATCACAACCAGCCTTCATCACCGTTCAACCTGACAAACCACATTCAATAAACCACCTTTCCTCCATAATGTCCCCCAAGGCTGCGCATGATATTGTCCCACTGGCCACGATAGCTCCAATAATTAAGGTTTTGTACGCTGACGATAAAAAAGCCTGGATACAGAAAGCCGCTGTGCCGAAAGCCGACACACAGCAAACGGTTGTTTTGCGGAATGCCGCCCTGCGGTGCCAATAGTTCATCCCTCGGGAGATTTGTAGTTATTCAAAGCACAACCACAAACAAAGTTGGCAGTGACGTCGACACTAGGGCGGACCGAGGACTGACCATGCAGCAATTTAGTGCGGCGTGGGCGCGCACGACTTTCTGCTCAGAGACAATGGCTGCAAATGGATCCTAGAGGACCATAGAGTGAAATGGTCAAGAACAGTGTTGGGACTGACCAAAATGTTCCACTAGCATAATTGCTCTGAAAAAGTTTCAAGGAGTACCGCCACCAGAAAAATTACTAAGAGCGGAATTCTGCAGGAACTTGAAGACCCTGGAGCGGTTTGGCAGACTGAAAATATGTCATTTCCGGACAAGGTGATGTGGTAGATCCAGATGGTCAGATTGATTGATTCTCTCGTTCTTCGTGTTTGATTGACATTTTAAGGGTCTTCTATGGTTTGTAGCTTGTTTCAACAACACGATTGAACAAAAAAAAGGCTGGACTTGAATTAGCTATAACCGAAATAAATAGATTCGTCGATAGAACTGACATGGATATGGAAGATGGGTCTTGTTGTCATTGCCCACCCACTGCGAACGCGTATGATCTGTTATTTTGTAGGATCTTTGATCTTGTTTAATCTGTGATCTTTGGCCTAGATTGGTTCGAAATTAGAACGCAAGAAGTGCAAAAAGCGTGAGCCAGAACGAAGGAGAAAGTGTTGACGCGGATCCAGCGACAACGGTTGGAATTGCACCAGAACCAGACGAGCCCGAGCCCGATGAGCCCGAGCCTGATGAGCCCGAGCCAGACGAACCGGAGCCAGACGAACCAGAGCCAGATGAACCAGAGCCAGATGAACCAGAGCCAGAAGTGCCAGATGAGCCAGAACCAGACCCTGAGGATCCGGAGCCCGATGAACCGGATCCACTAGACCCTGAGGACCCTGAACCACCTGAGCCAGATGATCCTGAGCCACTAGACCCTGTACCAGTACCTGAAATAGATCCAGAACCACCTGAGCTTGAGCCACTTCCATGGCCACCAGAGCCAGAGCCAGATCCAGAGCCAGATCCAGAGCCAGAGCCAGAGCCAGAGCCAGAGCCAGAGCCAGAGCCAGAGCCAGAGCCAGAGCCAGAGCCAGAGCCAGAGCCAGAGCCAGAGCCACTTCCACTTCCACTGCCAGAGCCACTTCCACTTCCTGAACCACTTCCACTTCCTGAACCACTTCCACTTCCACTTCCACTACCAGAGCCACTGCCACTTCCACTTCCACTGCCAGAGCCACTGCCACTTCCTGAACCACTTCCACTTCCTGAACCACTTCCACTTCCTGAACCACTTCCACTTCCACTTCCACTACCAGAGCCACTACCAGAGCCACTGCCACTTCCACTACCAGAGCCACTGCCACTTCCACTACCAGAGCCACTGCCACTTCCACTACCAGAACCACTTCCACTTCCACTACCAGAGCCACTTCCACCACTTCCACCACTTCCACCACTTCCACCACTTCCACCACTTCCACCACTTCCACCACTTCCACCACTGCCACCACTTCCACCTGCTGAAGAGCTTGAAGTGGTTGAAGAACTAAGCGTCGTCGGTGTGAAAGAAGAACTGGATCCAGAATGAGTGGATCCAGTTACACCAGACGAGCTAGAGGATGTTACAATTGAACTGGACGTTGCACCAGAAGAGCTAGTAGCACCGGAAGAGCTAGTCGCTCCAGAAGAGCTAGTCGCTCCAGAAGAGCTAGTCGCTCCAGAAGAGCTAGTCGCTCCAGAAGAGCTAGTCGCTCCAGAAGAGCTAGTCGCTCCAGAAGAGCTGGTTTCACCAGAGGAACTAGTAGCACCAGAAGAGCTGGTTTCACCAGAAGAGCTAGTTGCTCCAGAAGAGCTGGTTTCACCAGAAGAGCTAGTTGCTCCAGAAGAGCTGGTTTCACCAGAAGAGCTAGTTGCTCCAGAAGAGCTGGTTTCACCAGAAGAGCTGGTTTCACCAGAAGAGCTAGTTGCTCCAGAAGAGCTGGTTTCACCAGAAGAGCTAGTTGCTCCAGAAGAGCTGGTTACACCAGACGATCCACTAGACGTCCCTGACGATCCACTTGAAGATTCGGACGAGGAACTGAGTGACGAGATAGGACCACTAGAAGATGCAGAGCTTGAAACACCTGAGCTGGACGCTGTAGATTCAGATGCAGAACTCAGCTCGGAGCTGGAAGCGGAGCTTGAAGGAAGCGAGCTTGAAGACGGTGGTTCAGCACTAGAAGAAGAGCTAGGAGGCTCTGATGAACTGGAAGAAACCACACTAGAAGACTCAGACGAGCTTGAAGAAAGTCCACTAGAAGACTCAGACGAGCTTGAAGGAACGGCACTAGACGACTCAGAAGAGCTTGATGGAACCGAACTGGAGGGCTCTGATGAACTGGAAGTAACACCGCTTGAAGACTCAGACGAGCTTGATGAAACGCCGCTAGAAGATTCAGACGAGCTTGAAGGAACCGCACTAGAAGATTCCGAACTGGAAGGAAGCGAACTTGAGCTCGAGGGGGCGGCACTGGAAGACTCAGAAGAGCTTGAAGAAACGGCACTAGAAGATTCCGAACTGGAAGGAGCGCTAGAAGACTCTGAGCTAGAAGGAGCACTCGACGACTCTGAACTCGACGTTGGTGCTGACGACGACTCTGAGCTCGAAGGCGGCGCCGACGACGACTCAGAGCTAGAAGGAGCGCTAGAAGATTCCGAACTCGATGGAGCTGCTGAGGACGACGATGACGACGCTGTTGGCCAAGCAGGTAAAGGCAAACATGGCAGACAAACAGCAGGTCTTGCAGTATTTGGAGGAGGACCTGAGTATGATACCGCGCCGTTGAGAACGCTTAAAACACCATTGCCGAAATTCCCAAAAACAACTGAGAAAAGCGCCGGATTATATCCAGTCCCAATATCGAAGTTCTGGGAAAGAATACCCGTGAACAACGTCAATATACCCGACACTGGATTATATACGAATGGAGTACCGATAATGTTGAGAGGAAGACTTAAACCAATAAGGTTTGCATTACCAAAACCTGAAACAAGGAAGGTCTGGGTAAGACTCAACGCTTCAACGAGAACAGTGGAGGACGGGGTCTCAAGGAAGATGTTTTGAGACGATGAGAAGCTCAATAATGAGTTAAGAATATAGACATTAGAGCCTACTCCCACATCAATACATCCTGAGCCCTCAACAATGGTGGTTTGTACGTAGTTCTCGTTGTGAAGACAGATAGTTCCTGTGTTGCTGATAGTACCTGCTGGCGCACCAAGAGTGACGATTCCTGCGGATCTGAAGTTCTGCCAGAAGGTGAGCAAACCAGTGTTGGTCCATGAAAGCGACGTGATGGCCATAATAGGGATACCAATAGTACCGTCTCCAGCAAGGTACATCTGACCGTTGTTGGTGAACGAGGCACCGACAAGGGCATAATCAGGCGCGGTCAACGAAGCAGCAGAGTTGAATGAGATCACACCGTTGTTTGCGATAGAGTTGATCACACCTGCCAAGGTTACCTGCAAAGCAACAAGCGAAGTATCGGACGAGATGAAAAAGCCACCGCCCGCGGCAACATTGAGACTACCGACAATAGCACTGAGCGTGTTATCGATAATCGACCAGTACGCACCAGAAGTGATGTCAATGTCTCCAACACTGACATCTACAATTCCGGAGCTGACTGTCGGCAGGGAGATGGTGATAGCGAGTGCATTGGAAATGAGTGCTAAGGAAGACACCAAGGTTTTCCTGTACATCATTTTGAAACTACTGAGCAAGGAATGGAATACGGAGCGATATATATAGTTGACGGGGCCATGGAGATATTTTCTCAACCCTTGGTGAACCCTTTCCAAAGGTCCTCAATTTTTGCAGTCAATGAAAAAGCTTCCACAAAATGAACAAGGGTGCAAAATACCCAGATTCAGATCTTGCCAAATTCTACGCTTGGGGTACGTCCATAAGAGGCAGCAAGCTGTGGAGCACGCAGGGAATGAGAGGGGACGAGATAACACTTAGACTTGATGCAATATTCTGGTTGGTAGGATTGGCTTGACAATGCCATAACCTCACTTTGGAGATTTAGGGCTTCCCAGAAGGTGACCTGTGCTCTATCTCCAGATACAGGCAGTTGTGAAAGTGGATGGAAAACCACTTAGAGCGCACTTTAAACCTCCTATTCTGGAGATCTTGGGTCACTGGGGTCTCTCCGCTGGGGTTCCACAAACACGGGCTATAATTGCAGATTTTGGAGCCGACGATAGTCCTTAAGATCTTTTGTAAGGCTCACAAAGCCTTACATTTAGCGGGGTCTATCGAGATCTTTGCAACTCTGGGGTGCTCAAGATTTCAGGCAAAGTCACATGATGAAGACTGAAAGCATGGAAAGCGTTTACGGGCGCGATATCTTTCGTGCGTTCTATTGTGTTGAGCTTTACGAGCCTAATTCAAAGCCCCCAACACCTCTCTGAGATGGGAAGGGCCACAAGAATTACTCTGTAGTTCTTGTACGAAGCTTCTGGGGTTCGTTGGTGCATAATGGTAGTGAGAAATTGGACCTGCACGGTGTTTTTGTGTCCGATCAATAACAGGGGCTGGATTCTAGAGAAGAAAATGAGAGTCGGAGGACCCGACACTGTGGAGTGGTCTGAACCCCGAATGATTATGAATCACGTATCAGCACATCCTACTAGAGGCATTGTTAGATCTAGCCGTTCTCCATTGTGTTTTAATCTTTGCGTGTTGGAAAAAAGGGTTTATTTCACGCAATTACCCCGAGAGCGAAACACCCCTTTGATTACGGAGGCTGAGCTGGGCGAGAGTAAAGCGAGACATTGGACGAGAGTAAACCTTCGAGAAGAGTATAACCAGGATGGTCGAATGACTGATGGACTAATGTGCCAACATTGATGGATTAAAAAAATAGCAACTTTGTGCATCAAGAAATTAATACAGATGCATCCTGCAAGGCTATGAAATTCGCAGACGCTGGTTTTCCGCACACAAGCTTACTTTTATGGATCGCTATAGCATCATTTGTGTTTCATTTGGGGTTTGTGACCATATCCAATGATACAATCGCATGGAATTTAACCGCATCACATATATTCTGTTGCGAAATTGGAAGGTCGAACAGATTCCGAAGCGACTGCATTAGTTAAGTTGCGATGACTCGTGCAATTCACAAAGTTGTTAGACTCATGCGAGGAAATCCCGCGGCTCGGAATGATAGGCAGTTCCCGGATCAGAGGATAGTAACAAGCGAGACTCAAGTTCTTGAGACCACGGCGTGCCTTGCGATAATGAAAATTTGCGAAAACAATAGGGTAGAATGGCTGACTCTAATGAAGCGAAGAACAATAGTTGTTCATAGTGAAGTACGAACGAGGTTGCACTATTACAGTTTAGGGTCTCGTTCTAAAAATTACTCATTATTGAATCTGGGGTGGCTCTCTACAAATCGGTAAAGCAGATGCTCGTTTACGGTTGAATACCCTGCTTTCCTATTTTTGGGAGGCCAAAGTTAACGGGAGGGCTGCGCCCGAACCGCGACATTTCCGCAGGATCGGGGGTTCAACCAGTCCGTGTAAGTGAGTATCTAAGCCTATCGCAAAGAAAGTGGTCAAATTACAGAGGGCAATATCTACCGACTGTACCTCGGTAACATTGATGCCGCATCCCACGTTTTCTTCAAGGCTTCAATGCCGTGGGATTTGCAGCAAAAGATCGAACGAAATCGACCATGAAAATAGACAGTCCCAAAACATGACCTTCTTTATTTTGGTACGCTCTTGAAAAGGTCTCCGATTGTGCCGCCCCAGTTGGAAGTGTAATTGATACAGAGAAAGGAATGACTCAGATGTGAAAAATTATTGAAAACGCACCATGAACTCCTCGAATTCAGCAACTCCACAACTTTATCCAATGGGATTTGCTCCTTGATTTGAACAAGTTCACCGATGTATCCAATGATAAACTTCTGATAACGAAGAAACGTCAATAAGATTATCAATTAGTTGTCACAGATGATTACTGAACATAAATTTAGATCAAGTGAATTATAAATTTCTGAGACACTGTCAAGAACACAGTGAAGGGAATATCATATTATCTTGTTTACTTAGAGAGTTGCTTCTCGGTGTTCAAGTCACAAGTTTAGGCTGGTCCCGTTAAGCTCACACAGAGTTGTATTTGAAGACAAGGGTTGGTGTCAAACAGTGAGATGCATTACATGCAGTACGGACACCATTCCCAAATGGTTTTTTTCCAGTTCTACTTGGTTTGGAGTGATATATTCGCCTACCGCCCAACCAAACAACCTTTCATCCCAATTTCAAGCTACGGGTAAAGAGTTGGCACTAATTTTCTAAACTTCCTCAATCAATCCGCCTTTATCCGAATTTCAAGCTACCTTTGGCACCTCTTTTCTAATTGTTTTCTAAATTTCACTCCGCATTTTCCATTTACGAAGCAGGTGCTATTATGCTATAATACTTCCCCAATTCTCAATTCTACGTTAAATTTCTTAATCATGCTTCATTTTCTAAGAAGTCATATAGTCTGATCTTTAACTTAGTTAACCAAGTATCTCTTCTCAGCCTCCTTCCAGTTAATAACGTTCCAGATGGCCTTGAAGTAGTCGGCCTTGACGTTCTGGTACTGCAAGTAGTAAGCGTGCTCCCAAGCGTCAATAGCAACCAATGGAACCAAAGGACCAGTGACAGTGTCTTGGTTGGCAGTGGTAACAATATCCAATTGACCACCGTTCTCCTTGTTCTTAACAATGAAGGCCCAACCGGAACCCTGGATACCAGCCAACTTGGCGTTGGTGAGCTGCTTCAAAGCGTCCAAGTCACCGTATTGCTCGACGATCTTCTTAGCGAATTCGGAGGACTCAGAAGGAGGCTCACCACCACCCTGCTTCTCTGGAGCAAGGTTCTTCCAGAAGAGACAGTGGTTGGTGTATCCACCACCGTGGAAGTTGATAGCCTTCTGCAATTCAACGGTCTTCTTGACCTCACCCTTGGCCTTAGCTTCAGCAGCCTGCTCAATTGCGGTGTTGTAGCCAGTGACGTAAGTCTGGTGGTGCTTGGTGTAGTGGAGCTCGTTAATCTGGCCCGAAATGTGTGGCTCGAGAGCACCGTAGTCCCAGTCAAGGTCTGGGAGAGAGACCTTAGTTCTGGTGGCGGTACGAAGAACAGAAGTTCTAACGAGGTTTGATCTGACAGTGGAGAACATATTGAATATATTAACAGGATCGACTGGAGCAATTGACTGTTAGTGAATAACAAAAATTCAAAAAGTGTTGCTAATATATTTTTATCAGCAGCCACACAAGGTCTAAAATTCTCTCAAAAATTGGCTTATAGTATCAGATGAAGGGCCCGAGACGGTCGTAATAATGGATCCTAGACGCCAATGTTGTCAATGTTTCCCAATTGAAGGCAAACCACCACCTATTTATGTTGCTGTGGGGTTGTGTTGCGGTATGGGTCTTTGGTGATTAATGGGCGGATTTAATTGGCGGAGCCCGTGTATGATTAGAAATACAAAGAGGTAGCTAGAACCAAAATTTGGCCCGTTTCTCGGACCCGAAAATAGGGACACCGAGAGAAACGTTGGACAACGAGGATTTAAAGGAATCTAAACGACATATATTACAATGTATTGGCAGACCTACGGGGAAGGTCATTTCATTCAAGAGGGCAACAGTACGCGAGAAAAGGCACAGATTGAGAAGATAAACCTGATCCGCACAAAAGATTCTCTCCGCTTTTATGTTTTGCCAAGATCGATGGTTTGGAGCACTGTCACATCGTTTGCAACCACGGCAACTGCAAATTGTCGTAATCGAATTTCATTTCGTACTAGGACCAAGAGAAGCTTATTTCCAACGGCGATTGATCGTGATATTATTTAATAGCCCACTGAAGCGAATATACTTGGCAGCCGTCATCTGCATACTGGGGGCCATTTTATTGAAGTAAACGTTATCGCCATTAATTTATGCAACAACCTTATGGTGTAGAATAATTTCAAGACTTTGTTCTTAGTGTCGTGATTAACACTCAGTATTAATTACTAGTTCCTGATTTACTCTCAGTATTAATTACTAGTTCCTGATTAACTCTCAGTATTTATTTCTAGCGCCAGTAGGATGAATCCCATGATTCAGCTACTACAACCTCTAAACATGCATGTATTCGAAACAATAAAAACATAAAAGACGAAAGATACCGGCGAAATCAAAAACATCCTGCCTAGGCATCGCGTTGGTTAACGACCTGCAAGTCAATTGCAGTGCCACCAGTGCAGTCGTTGTCAGCCAAAGAGTACTTGTTAACACCAGATGGACAAGCCTTCCAGTTGTCCTTGTTGTCGTGGAACAACTCTCCATTCTTGATAGAGAAGCCTAACGAAGCAGGAATATGGTCCCAAGGGTCAACGTTTCCAAACTCTCCAGTATTACTATTGTAGTAGATACCACGTCCATCTTGGTCAACTAAAGTTCCGTCTGAGTTCAAAGTGAGAATAACGTCCTTACCTTCATCACCACCAACAGAGAAGACGTGTGGGTGAGAGTCAACCTTCTTGATAGCGCCATTTTGGAACTTGGTACCAGAACGAAGCGCAACGAGACCGAATTGAACTCTTTTGTTTGGAGTGTTTGGGTTAGGGTTAGGCTTTGGAGTGTTTGGGTCGGGCTTTGGAATGTTACAGTCAAGAATTGGAGGGTCGGGCTTTGGAGTGTTAGGGTCAGGCTTTGGAGTGTTAGGATCCGGCTTTGGAGTGTTTGGGTCGGGCTTTGGAGTGTTTGGATCCGGCTTTGGAGTGTTAGGATCAGGCTTTGGAGTGTTAGGATCAGGCTTTGGAGTGTTAGGATCAGGCTTTGGAGTGTTTGGGTCGGGCTTTGGAGTGTTAGGATCAGGCTTTGGAGTGTTAGGGTCAGGCTTTGGAGTGTTAGGATCTGGCTTTGGAGTGTTAGGGTCAGGAGTTTCAGGCTCCTTCTCCTTCTTTGGTGGTTTTGGGTTCTCAACCAGACACATGTCCTTCATCAGGACACTCATGTCCTCAGGTCCACAAACAGTCAAAGCACGTGGAGAAAAGTCATAGTACAATCCGTTGTTCTTGTACTTCAAGTAGAACATACTTCCGTCGAAGTTGCCGTGGGAGGAAAAGAAGTTATCTGGAACTTCGCCCTCAACAAAGGACACACCCTTAACAGTGACATACTTCTTGGTATCAGGATTGTACAAAGCGTTTTCATCAGTCAAGATATACTTGGAAGCTTTTCCTTCATCATTAAGCAAAAGGTTACCTTCCACAGTATAAATGTGGTTTAAATGAACTTTACTTCCTTCTCTGATAACCAACAAATTGAAGCTCACAGCAGCAGAAGCGTAGGCTACCGTAGCCAAGAACGCAAGAGACGAAGACAAGTGCATGATTTGATAGTGTACTAGTTATTGATGTAGATGATGATGTGAAGAGAAGGTTGACGATCAACTAGGGTTTTTATATTTCTTTCCAACGTCTACCGGTTGTTCTCGAAGGTAAGGCTTTTTTTAAGAAGCTACTTATTTTGCAACCGTTGGATCTAAAAATAGGGCTTTTCTTTTTTTGCTCCATCACCGATTTCACAGTATCAATGTAAATACAGTCAAGCAGCAATAATATCACTGATTTGAGTTCAGTGAGCGAGTCATTTAGCCAGGGGTTTCTTTTCTGTTTGTGGGGAAGATCTTCTAAATTGGTGTTCAGGTGAAAAGGAAATATAAGAGCATATTGGCAGAAAAGAGCCTTCAAGGACTTCAGAATACAATTTGGTCATTAAACTAGTCGAGCGAAGTGTAAAGATATCGCTCACAGCAACGAAGTTCGTTGCTGCTCGGAAATATACAGTTCCTGAACTTTTTCAGGGTTATTATTCCTGCCAAGATATTTCTATTGATCACTCGTAAGAATGTTCAGAGCCATGTGCAGGCGTTGAAATTTAACATTTACGAAGGATAAGCCTGGAATTGCGACGTTGAGTTTCGTGGTTAGATACCCCTTGAATACTCTCAGTGCCGCTGTGCTGATGCAGGGAAAGTGCGAGTGAATACGACTGTAAATTATTTACGAACACTGTAGAGTCAGTTGAAAGTTCCTGCAACCTAGCGAAAGCAGGAAAGGACAGCGAGAAGTAAGGCGTGGTCATGGTTGGCTATTATTGGAGCCGTACCAAAAATAAGATTCGTAATGGTGGTGATGAGGAGATACGGCTGGAACAGTTCAAATTCTTGGTATCCTGCATATAAACGTTAACGAAAGTACTCTTGCGGTGCCTTGATTTCAACATGCACCGTAAATAGTTTACGTATTTGTTTCTAAAATTTATCCACGTTTCGAAGGGAATGACTGGGTTTTTGGGAAGGATTTGGGAGGGAACTTGGATTTGGAAAGTAACTTTTTAAAACTCCAAAGCCCCGAAAGTGACATTGGAGAAACATTGTGGGCAAGTTGAGGGAGATCCCAGTGGGAAAGCACTACCATAGGAAAATAACCTTGGGGAATACCTGAATCACTGTGGACAGAAAGGAATATGGAAAGGATTGTCGAGTAGTGAACGAGGATAAGAAAAGGCTTTTATAAATTAGGGAGGTTCAAAATGTTGAGAAATTTGTATGACTAAGAATTTTTGAAGTGGTAATAGGTGAGTAAATGTGAAACACCCACAGATTGTTTAGATTACCACAGGCAAAATTATACACATTGATCTACACAGATTGAAATTATAGAGATTATGGGGCTTATTGGTTCAAAATGTACCATGACCTACACTCCATACTATACTTTCCTACCGTCCATCAAGCTTATCATAGCTTTTTTTCAACGCATTTTGGATCAATTTTACGAAAACTTGGTTGATCTTTCCTAATTTTTGGACTTTCCTAGATGGGAGGAAAATAACACACAGTTGTCAACGCACCATAAATTTTGCCATGGGTTGATCAAATGTATAGGAAGCGCCCAAATATCCAGGCAGATCATTTGGTATGGAGTGGCCCTGTTCTTGTTCAACAGTTACCTGACCACTTTGTGATCATTGTAACTGGAAAATGAACAAAGCCGTGTGCGTTACATTGTTATCGAGGGCCAACTCTAAGCCCGACAATGAATTTTCAGCTGCCAATAGTCGTCCGATTATTTGGAATTTTTTTGACCTTCGCTAAATAATATATGTTCGATATAGAAGATCAGGTAGTCTTCAGCCAGTGTGGCCATGTTCTTCAGTCAGGGAAAGGTGTCTAAATTTAGGGAAGTATGCTGGATCATCACAAAATGTAAACAATAGCGAGTTTAGGGTTCTGGCACCTATTGTTTATGGAGATAATATGCTTTTTTGTAATTGAAGAAATAACCGAAAATGGATTTTTCGCTTAATTGAAATCCTATTGATCTCTGCGATGGCTGCATGAGGTTATCAGTTAATATACAGGAAATCTATACTTGCCTTGAGATGGCTGGTACAGTGTTTGGAAGGTATAACAAACAAAGTTGTATAAATAAGTAAGTTATTCCAATGTAAACACAGCAGAAACCCGACGATGTTGAGCCTCTTTGTGCTTCTTGGATTTCACATTTTGTTAGCTGCTGGATATGACCTGAGCACCTCCAACAATGTGGCGGTGTACTGGGGGCTTAATGGTGGTAAACACATGAAGCCATTGGCAACGTACTGTAATGACAGTAAGCAAAGAAATGCCGATATCATAATATTGTCGTTTCTCAATGCAACTAATCCCATGGATATGTCACTTGAATCCCAGTGCACAACCACCACTGTTCGCGGAAGCAATATACAACACTGCCCCAGTTTAGCGGATGATATCAAAACTTGCCAGGAAAATGGTAAGATAGTCTTGGTTTCAATTGGTGGTCAACACGGAGACTATAATTTAACGTCTGATGCAGATGGTGAAGAGCTTGCAACTACATTATGGAAGACGTTCGGTAACGGATCTGACCCCGCGATTGGCAGGCCATTCGATGATGTTGTTATTGATGGATTTGACTTAGATTTAGAGCAGAAGAACCAAACGGGATGGGTTGCATTTGCTGATCAAATGAGGAAGCACTTTGACGATAGTGCTAACAATAAGCTGTATTACCTCGCCGCGGCTCCTCAATGTCCATACCCCGACCAATCTTTGAGCGACGTTTTGAGTCAGTCCCATCTTGATTTTGCCTTTATCCAGTTTTATAACAACGAATGTGCGTCTACGAAGTCGTTCAATTGGAATACATGGCAAGATTTCGCAGCCAATACCGCACCCAACAGAAAAATACGGTTGTTTTTAGGGCTCCCCGCTACTGAGGAAATTGATGGTTACCTCACCCCTGCTGCGATAAGGACACGCGTAAACTCAATTAAAGATAGTCCGTATTTTGGGGGAATATCATTATGGGATGCTTCTTCTGCTAGTAAGAACGTTGGATTGGGGAAGAATTTTATTACGAAGACCAAGGAAATACTCGATAAGGCAACGAATGAAAGTGCTGCTCTGTCACTCTCCATATCGTACGGCTTAATCGCTGCGGTAGTATTTGTGCTTTTAGGGTAGAAAGCCATGGTAAGATTTGTGCTTTTAGGGTAGAAAGCCATGGTACGAGTTGTACTTTTGGGGAAAACAGCCATGGAAATTGCGCTTTTCAAGAGCAATACTAATTAATTATAATTTATGCAGTAATGAGAAATAATCAGTAACAAAATCAACTCAGAAACAGCGAATCTACTGTGAGAACAGTGCTGGACAGATCACTTCCTGACGTACTTGGAAATTTGTAAACATGCGGATCTTCTGTGACGTGGGTGTCAAAGTTGAAGCTAGCCTGCTTGCAAAAATGGTACTTGGTGATGAAAAGTAAACATTGGCCTAGACGAGTTGACGTTGTGAGGGCGAAATCGACGCAAATTTGATTTTTCAATGAAAATTACGCAAAAATTACGAGAAGGGTAATAATTGGCCATAGGAATCCCATAATTCATGCAAGTAATAAATTCATGTGAAAATAGCTCCGGTTTACCTCCGTTCATGGAGCGGGCGAAATGAAAATTCGCAACCATTTATGGGCGTTTTATGCCACACCAAATGCCGTACAAATGATGGACACGATAAAACTTTTCCGTAAGTAGCAAACGGTCAAAAGTACAACAGGTAAACCCTACTTTCTCCGATAATAGACGACAATAGACATCGCTAAAGTGCTGTAACCGAGTACCAAGCAGACCTGCTTAAGTGGAAGATTTAATGATTTCAGGTTGCTAAAGGTAACCTGGGAAAATCAAGTGTTGGTAGAGGAGCGTTTTCAAAGAGTGCTCACGTCGTCGTGTTTGAAATACGTTTTAAATTTGACCCTTCAAGGAGTTGTCACGGAATGTTGTGGACCCCGATTGCCGTTTTAACTCGCCTAAAGATCGCGGTTTTGATAGGGAACGGCACATCCATATACAGGAACACACGTGGACTAATAAGGTTTCTGTAAGGTACCAAAAAATTTGGGGCAACTCCATAACGTAAAACACCATGAGCTTTCGGAGGGATGAATATCTTTGGAAAACACATTTAAGCAAAGGGGAAAACTGAGAGGAAGTCTTGTTACAGACAGTATGGAAGAACCGCCACCATATTACAATGTTAGTCCAGTTCCAAGCTACCCAAGAAGAGGAAGCGATCACGCGAGTCTTGGAGGACTGATAGACAACAATAGCACGGATGAAACAACAATAACTTGGAAATCGTCAGAAAGCGTTGCTCCTTTTGTGCAATTGCTTCGGAATGCCCATGACGCATCGTATTCTAGTGTCAAGTACCACAGAGGGTACACAGGGACTTCCAAGGACATAAATATCCCGTCGGTTGAAGAAACTGTCGTCCATTTAAAGGTCCTCAGGGCCATTGGTGTGATGAAGGATAAGATAATCAACGATGGGGAGAAGGTTTGGCAAGTATTTGTCACCAACGCCGTTCGTCGATTTATAGTGATGTTGAGCTGTATCAAGGAAGCATTGGGCAAGGATGATGATGCTAAGAGTAGTTCAACTCTAGGTCTTCGGTTTGACGAAGCACATACGTTTGGGTTATGTCTCAAGAGGTCAAAGTCTGAGTTGGAGATTTTAGACTCCTTTTTGCCGCCATTAGACGTGCTTATGGTATGGCACGCATTTTTACTCAATCCTCGGACATGCTATGATTCTCTTATGCGAATGAAATTATTCAACTTTGCGTGTTTACCATTTCCTTTCCGTCAGTTGGACGAGGCTATTGATAACGATACGTTCGAGTACTCCCCCAGCGGATCGAAGTTGTTTGGATATTTTCAGTTGATCACTGGGTTTACATCCAGTAACCTGCGCCATCAGATAAACGATTTGCGCAAGTTTGATGTTATCAACCGCTTCGACGTTGAATCATATCATTTGGACGTCTTTTGTCCTATTTGCAAAAACATATTGGTTAGTGATGTTCCCTACACCAACAGCGACGGCACTGGATTTGCCGATAAAGGCTTTTGTGGAAAGGCCGAACTTGGCAAGTGTCATTGTGAGTTCTCGAATATCATCACACACGATGAATTGCGAAAGCGTCAATTATATGCTGACTCTCAAGCGAGTGTTCCTATGCCTGGTGTTCTTCGGATATTTTCGTCAGTACTTCTGCACCTCAAATTTTCAAACTGTGACTGTAACTCCTTGGATGAACATGTGAAAATGCTCGTTGTGCAATATAAGGACGAATTGAAGCAATTGCCCCTCTCAGAGGTGTTGAGCGAGATCAAATCACAGAAAGCTAAGCTTTCTCCGAAAGTGATGGGTGTTCTTAGGAGATATTTGGATATGAACTTGGTACATAGTACGGTTCATGATACACGTGCAAATCCAATGGAGATAGTTGAAATTGGAGAGGATTTGGTTGGATGTGTTTACAGGCAGGGACGATTTGTAGAGAAGATGAACAACATCGACTGGCTTCATTCGCCTGCTGTCAAGGAAGGCATAAAGGAAAGTTGTTTGCGGTATTCACGGTTTTTCATGCTCTTAGCGTATTATGACCACGAGCACATGCTTGTGCCCACTTTGGACATAGATTTGATTTGGCATACGCACCAATTGGCGATGTTTTACTACTTCAAAGATTGCCAGTCATCTGCACACCGTTCGGTTATTGATCATGACGATAAGGTGGAGCTGGGCCGTCTAGACAATTTGTTTGGTAAAACAGCCAAGTTGTACAAGGAAAAGTATGGCGCAGAGTATCTGATTTGTATGTGCTGGTACTGCGTTCTGATTAGGAATAAACCTTTGTCCAAACTAGCCAAGCTATTCAAGAAGCCTAGTGCTGCTAGCGACAAGAAATTTGACCGGAGCCCACTTTTCAACAACATGGGATTGACACACATCAGTACACACAATCTGATTGAGCTTTCGAGTGATAAAGCAAAGGAAATAAGAATGGTAGCTGCTGAGAAACGAGGACAGGAACCTCCGTGGAATTATGAAGCTGGAGTAGGTTCTGATGAATACGTCATAGCTCCATTAGCTCCAATCCCTGAAGAGCACAATGAGTTTTATGGAAACGCCCTTTGCTGCACCCTTCGTGATGGTGGAAGTAATTGTGCGGGAATCAGTGGTTGCCTGGGACAAAACAGTGCAAACTTCGGCGTGTGTGCTGGAGGTTGCTCTGGTCCAGGAGGTTGCGGTGGCGGTGGAAGTGGGGGCCTGTAAGTGATCGTACTTGGATGACAGTTAGCGCCAGTGTATGGAGGGCTTCATAATGAGTGAATGGGGTGGAATGATTAGTGGTATTTGGATAACTGGACTGGGTTGGGCAGATGGGATTGGTATTTTTTATGGATTAGTGATTGTAACTTTATTATGCGAGAACGGAAAAATTAGAATTAAGTATTGTGTAAGTTGCGAAAGTATTTTGCAGCCATAAATTTGAAGCTTTGATCTACATGCCAAGTTTTGTTATAACTCGATAGTTATTTAAGTAAACAAGTATATAAACAGACGACTAAATAGCTGCTGCTAAAAAAAGGCACGAAATACCAAGTAATCACAGAAGATCAGTCAAAGAAATTACCAGATAACGTGACCGTCCTTGTCCTTCTTCTTGTCCTTGTTCTTGTTCTTGTCCTTCTTCTTGCCGTGGTCGTGGTCAGAGTCGGAGTCGGAGTCAGAGTCGGAAGAGCAGTCAGAGTCGGAGCCCGAGCTGCCGTGGCCCTTGTGGTCCTTGTCCTTGTGGTGGTGGCCCTTAGTTGGCTTTGGTGGGTAGAGGCAAGAAGTGACAGTGACGGTGACAGTTCCCTTGTCCTTGTTGTGGGTTCTCTTCACCTTTGGACCCTTAGTTGGGCCACATCCCTTAACAGTGACTGTGACAGTCTTGTCCTTGTTGTGGGTTCTCTTGTCATTCTGAACAACACCATCTTCGTTGTTCACTGGAGAGGCGTCAGTAGCAGCAAGGAAAGCAGTAGCAGCGAGGAGGTAGGAAAACTTCATTGTGAGAGAGTGGAAGTTAATGAGAATGGAGAATGAATTGGTGGGAACTAAGGTGGATATTTATAGTTCGAGTAGCCATTTGACCGTGCTCGAGGCGGGTGGAGATAGCATCGTAAGACAAGGCTAGTTGTCACACTACTTGTTCCATTCATTGCACTATTTCCGTGGTTTGTCTAGTGTTCTTGAAAAACGAAGTGTCCAATGTGCTGCTAAACGAGTGAGGTTCGCAAGTTGGTGCCTCTACTGCATACACTCTCCCCTTACAAAGAAAAAAAGTTGCAGCAATTGGCCTTCTAGAAGTTTGTGTGCAGTCTTCGCGTAGTTTCATAAGTTTTCTGGGCACACAATGCGTCTGCCTTCGATGAATTAGCGAACGATTTAGAAACCTTCATTGGGTTTTGTGCGTTCATGAATACAAACCGAGAAGGAAGCGTTCCTCATTTGGTCAGCGGGTGCTTCTGTCGCATTCAGGCGTTGTGCTCAGTACCTTCCTAACACAACAGCTAAAGCTACCAAAGGTTTTAAGTGCACTTCTCGCGACTAAGGTGTCGTTGAACAAGAGATTTCCAAGGTAATCTTGACAAAGATTCACAGACGAAGTGACGGGCATTCTGAAAGTTGAAACTTTTCAGGGGATGCGTTGTTTAGTTAGTGCTGTTGCGAACCAGTAAATGCATGCCAAGTAATGGGGCTGCGTTAAACCGTCCATAGCGAAGAATGAATGTACCAACAGCTATTATGATAAAGCAGGTTACAATGAATTTCTTGAGGGAAGGGGAGAAGCAGAGCATGGTTTCTAGTCCACTTTAGTGATCTTTTCCTTGCAATGTTGTGCGAAGTTCACTTCGTCGTTGTCCTCGTGAGTTTTTCTGAGGCTGCTGGTACAGTGGCAAGATTTAGCGTAAGGTTAACGAAGTGTTACACCTTGCATAAACGGGGAATACGAGGCAAGATTTTTGAAAACGGTCTTATGTAATCCCTATGAAGTGATGTTCTCATCAGTTGGTCAATGAAGCCATAAATCTATCGTAAATGGGGCAATTAACCTATGTGCTCATTTGTAGAGGCAATTAATCAATGTGCTCATTGGTAGCGGCAAATAGGCTAGAATAGCACACTTAATCGTAATTTTGACTTGAGTCTCTAGTTAAAGTGCTCCAGATTAATATGGAAAAAATGGTAGAATACGGATTTTCAAGTTAAGATAATCATTAAGAGTCGTCGGCTATCCCCGTGTTCTCATTTTATATGTTCTAAACCTTTCACAGGCTGCTATTCCATGGAAGGTTATAAAGTAGTTGAATAAGCATTGAAAAATTCCTCTTTTTAGATATGGAGTGATCATCCACATTACAACTTGAACTCCTCGGATGACAAAGTTAAAAAAACCACTTAACTCCTGGAGTTCTCATAACCTGTGGAGCGGAAATGTTGAGGCTACTTTCTATTTCAGGCAGTTTCCATAAATTCTGCTTGTGGGTTTATGCAAAGACACAGTAAGAATTCCAATCAACTACTGATGGTCCAAATAAAGTTTTAACAATACTCTGTGAACATGAAAGGAGGACCGTTACAATGAATTACTGAGTGGCTTTAAAAAGAATTCGTTGTCAGGCTAGGAACCCTGAAACCATCAAACACTTTTCCCAAAAGAGTAACTCTGCTGCATGAAATACCTTGTCGATGGGAAAGAGAACATGCCGCCACAACAAGTAGGGACTTATGTAACAGCCAGCTTAATGGTAAAACACAGCTTAATGGTAAAACACTTTGAAGTGAATAACTATTTGCCGCAAATTGAAGGGTTACATTGTCGTGGTTTCTCGTTGCCCAGCTGTTCTAGTAATTGCGGGGGACTCGAAAGTCTTATTTGGGTATGATCGACTTCCGCCTCGGCATTCTTGAAACAATACCGCCCAGACGGAGACGACTCCAAGTATGACTTAGATTAGGCAGCTTTTCATTCAGAGAAAGGAACTTTGAATTAATTTCCTTGGTGGTAAAGTCTTTCGAAAGTAGGTTAATGTATAGTTAGAACTAATGGTGAAGTGGATACTCTGAGTAGGGGCGATCATACACTATTGTTGTTTTTGTATAACAAATTTGTCTTATTTGGTAACCACTGTGTGTCCCTCTTCTCCACTACTCAAAACTAAAGGATGCAATACGTCTTAAATTGTAACATGGCACCTATATATGTTGAGGGATAGCTCCCTATGAAATCAATAAGTACCACACCCATGAATTTGATATACATAGTCTTATTACTGTTCCTTTCGGGGGCATTTGCCGCGCCTGCAAATATCACTGTGTCTAAACCTTCTGAAGACCCATTTTATCAGGTACCAGAAGGTTATGAAAACACTGAACCTGGAACAATTCTTAAAAACAGGACCATACCGACTCAATTGAGGTCTGTCTATCTACCTGTGCAAGTCAAGAACACCTGGCAGCTTCTTGTGAGGTCGACTGACTCGCATGGTAACGCCAGTGCAGTGGTTACCACTTTGATCGAACCGTACAATGCAGACACATCGAAGCTACTTTCTTATCAGATTGCACAGGATTCACCAACATTAGACTGTGCTAATTCATATGCACTTCTGAAAGGAGCTCCATTTCTTGTAACTGTAAACTCGCAGGTAGAAATGTTGCTCATCCAATCGTTCTTGGAAGAGGGTTATTTTGTCAATGTCCCGGATTACGAAGGACTTCAGTCTGCGTTCACTGCAGGTAGACAGTCTGGACACGGAACCTTAGATTCAATTAGAGCAGTTTTGGGCTCTGGACTTTCTGGCTTGAAGTCTGATGCGAAAACGATGATGTTTGGGTATTCTGGAGGATCCCTTGCATCAGGATGGGCAGCAGCCTTGCAACCAACATATGCTCCAGAATTGAAAGACAACTTGCTTGGAGCTGCTTTGGGTGGGCTCGTCACAAACGTTACCGGTACTGCAGAGTCTATCGAAGGTGGAATTTTTGCAGGATTGACAGCAGGTAGTTTGGTAGGTTTAGCTAATGAGTACCCCCAATTATGGAGTCTCATTAATAGTGAGCTCAGACTGGACAAATTGGAAAACTTGCACACTGCAGTTGACAATTGCCTCGTTGGATCACTCACAAGTTTTGCAGGTGTGCACTGGTTTACTGGACCAGAGCGTTTTGCTGTCGGCGGTTGGGAGCTTTTCCATAACAACATCACCATTCCTATCCTTGAACAGAACACTTTGGGTCTTATGGAGAATTCCCACGAAGTTCCTGAGATCCCATTGTACATATATGAGTCTCAGCTTGACGATGTTGTTCCATTCAAGGAAGTTATGAGGACATACAAGAACTGGTGTGAACTTGGAGCTCCATCAATTGAGTTTAGCTATGACTTCGCTAGTGGCCACTTGCAGGAGCTTATTTTTGGATCACCATCTGGTGTGGCCTGGGTCAAGTCTGTGATGTCAGGTAACAAGACTGTTGAGGGATGTCATGAATTCAATCGCTCAAGTAATTTAGACGCTCCGGGGGTTGACACACAGCTTTACAGTATTTTGCAAGGTGAATTAGCTGTGATTCTTGGCGAGGACTTGGGTGTAGAGGCTGATGACAACATTTTCCGCAAAGTATAATTTCCAATACCAAGTTTAGAAGTAAATAAATCTAGACGTCTTTATCTCTCATACAACAGTAAAACCAAAAAGAGCGTCAAAATGAAGAAAACTTCGATATTGTGATGAAATATTGTGAAACAAGGCATTTCACGATCTCGGGTAGTATTCACATTTTGGAAGTATCTGGAACATCTTCAAGTTAATGTGAATCGGATAATCTCAGTGCTGGCTAAACTTGCCATATTTGAGGACCGTTTGTAGCTGGAACTGGGTTAAAAAAGCCAATTTTTTAAGGTTTTCTTGAGTTAGTTCACAATTCCGCGAAAAATTTGATGATTTCTGCAGTGCTTGCCTGATGAAGGTAGCCAATAAACTCGAAGCGACTCTCGTTTGTCACTGACGGCTTAGTGAGAAGGCTCGCACTAGAGGGAATCAGAAGGAAATGGGCTGTAAGTCAATGCAGCGCTTCTCAGACACGGAATTGTGAACTTGTACCCGAATTGGGAGAACTCGGTAGACTTTTCAACAATAGAAATATCTTGAAGAAGTAATCTATTTTTTTTGTTTAACTTTTTCTTGATTGGAGCCCAGCGTCCGTTTGTCTCCGAACTACAGTCACTATACTATTATCTATAGCTTAGCATGTGAAGAGATGTGAAATGATTACAATAGAGTAAACGACGATGGTTTCCCCTGAGTCTCGTAACCTTTCAATCGGAAAACGGAAGATTCTAAACTACGTTACCCGAACAGGCAGTGCGTATGTAGAACTACCCCGCCAACTTATGCAACGGTATGCGGTGTTCGCAGCTAAGAGAAAAGCAGGGTATGGACCTGAACACATTTGTTCTCGCAATTGACTGGCAGCGGTAATAAAAAGTCAGATAAACAGCAGCAGGTCTGTTTTGTTGGAATAACTGCTCTTTGTAAGCTTTTGATGACATTTCCGAGTGCTTATTAGCGAGATGGGAGTCAATTTTAGGGGTGCCATAATACATCAAGGTATTTCCTAAAGAAGAAGTTATGCTGCAAATGAATTCACCGGGCTCACAACAGTAATTCTATATCCAAAAGAGGATAATGATCGAAGACACCAACTTAGGAGCCAAGCAGAGTAGATAGAAAGACCGATACGAGATTGCTAACGGCCAAATAGAGACTCATAGCGCCTATATTACGTATCAAGAACTGAAGTGGTTCCAAATACAGCGCTAAGTCGTGGAACGGAGTGTTTTTTAAGATTGACCAAATAAGAGTTGCGTCGAACCTGCGGGGAACAAATGGTACCAAGGTTTTGTGTTTGAAGAATGACTGTCGTAAAAAGCTCATGGCACACACGAAATCTGCGTAGTAATCGTCGACTTGGAAGTGTGTATGACCAGGAAGAGAAGGTTATATTGACAGTTGTCTTGTGGAGATCAGCAGTCACCTTCTCTCACAGAATAGATTTGTGTTGTCGATAGCCATTCGAAGTCATATTGAGTTTCGAACGAGTGCCGATCACTTCGCCGAGGAACCACAATTTGTTTCAGTTCTATATTTGATAACACCCACATTAACGATCTTTCCATATTAGTACTTTGTAGGAACCATTTCGTGCGTCCGGTAATTGCCTGGGACCTGCGAGTCTGTCAAAGTTTCATAACCATGGGATGCAAAAAAAATGCGACATCAACTCCCGTTTCAGTGCGCACTGAGCTCTATAAAAGAAAGGCATACCCCCCTAAAGATTCAAGCATCACGACTCTGAGAGACATCCAAACACTCATGCTTTTGAGATTCTTCCTTTTAGCGCTGGTGATTACCAGTGCATTGGCCGCTCCTTCCAACATTACTGCTCCCAAACCTTCTGAAGATCCATTCTACCAGCCACCAGAGGGATTTGAGTCTACCAAACCAGGAACAATTCTCAGAAACAGAACTATTCCTACCCAGTTGAGATCTGTTTATTTCCCAGTTGAGGTGAAAAACACCTGGCAGCTCCTTGTTAGATCGTCCGACTCCCATGGTGAACCAGTCGCTATCGTCACTACTCTCGTTGAACCATACAATGCAGACTCATCCAAATTAGTCTCCTACCAGATTGCACAAGATTCCCCTTCTGTTGACTGTTCCAATTCGTATGCGCTTCTGAAGGGAGCCCCATTCTTCTCAACTATGAACGTTCAGGTGGAGATGTTCATCATCCAAGCGTTCCTTGAGGAAGGATACTTCGTTAACATTCCAGATTATGAAGGCCCACTTGCTGCTTTTACTTCAGGTAGAATTGCTGGCCATGGAACCTTGGATTCCATCAGAGCTGTGTTAAGCTCTGGTTATTCAGGCTTGAAATCTGACGCAAAGACTATGATGATGGGATACTCAGGAGGATCTCTTGCTTCTGGTTGGGCTGCTGCTTTGCAACCCACTTATGCACCTGAATTGAAAGACAACTTGCTTGGAGCTGCATTGGGTGGGTTTGTCACTAATATCACAGGAACTGCAGAGTCTATCGAGGGTGGTTTGTTTGCCGGATTGGCTCCAGCTGCTTTACTTGGATTGGCTAAAGAATACCCTCAGTTGAACCCACTCATCGAGGAGAACCTTAAAGAAAACTTCCAGGAAGCCGTTAAAAATGCAGGTGACATGTGCCTTATCCCAACTCTCGCTGAGTTTATGGGAGTCAGGTGGTTTTCCGGTCCTAACCCACTTGTTAAGGGTGGTTGGGACCTCTTCCACAATGAAATTACTATTCCTATTCTTCAGAACAACACTTTGGGTCTCATGGAGAACAAGCACGAAGTTCCAGATATCCCATTGTACATTTACCAATCACAACTCGATGAGGTCGTTCCTTTCAAGGAGGTCATGAGAACATACAACAACTGGTGTAAGCTTGGGGCTCCATCAATTGAGTTCAGTTATGATTTCGCTAGTGGCCACTTGCAGGAGCTTATGTTTGGATCGCCATCTGGTGTGGCGTGGGTCAAGTCTGTGATGTCAGGTAACAAGACTCTTGAGGGATGTCATGAATTCAACAGATCGAGCAACTTAGATGCTCCTGGTGTTGACACCCAGCTTTTCAGCATGTTGCAGGGTGAATTAGCGGTTGTCTTCGGGGAGAACTTGGGTGTTGATGACAGCAGCTTTTTCAAATTGTAATTTTCTTTTAAGACCTAATCTGGATTTTGGTCTTCATTATCTAACATGTGCTTGCTGAGCTCGTATTTATACCATTAAGTTCTAGAGTTTATAGAATCAAAATGTATTCAAGATTGATTTATTCAAATAGTTCAGAGTGACATGCATTTAAATCTCTTTATAAAATGAAAAGTTATTACGAAAAGTTATTTCACTGGTTTGCGCGTTAAAGAGGTTCAAGGTGAGCCAACTTCCATACATCCTGGTCTTTTGCTTTGTTTACAGTCGAAGAAATATAGCTGACTCAAAGTTTCAGCGTAAATTGAAAACGTGCAGTATACATGAACATCAGCTTGCAACTCATATGGGGAGTTATGTAATTGAAGGATAGAATGTACGCCTATGGAGTATAAGCTGGACTGAATGGTATTGTGATGGGTGCAAAAATTTGAATTTTTACAATTTTTTTTTGAAGAGAATTGAACTAGCCCTTTTTTTTTTGTAAACCGGTTTGGACAGGTTTACTTTTTACGTGACCTTGATCACATGATCTATCTAGACTGCATATTGTTTTGTTTGGTACAAATGCTCACGCTACCGAATTTAATGGTGTTATGAAATTTTGTTCACTAAAGAAACGTAAAAAGTGGTCCAAGGCAAGGTTCTCAAAAACACAAAAATAAAAAGGCGGACAAGCGAAAGGCGTGGTTCGAAAGCTGCCGTTCATTTAATCTTGTAGTGAAATCTGAAAAGAAGGGAAATGGCGAACCAAGTTGGTGAAGATCAAGAGCGAGTAGAATTCAACAAAGAGGGCTCAATTTTGAGTCACAGGCAACGCGCTAAAGTTCATGCGGCTGACACTCCACAGGTGCTGGGTTTGGAGCCACGTCCGGATACATCACAACAAAGATATCAGTATTGATTTCCAGACCCTGTTGATAAATGAGGCCAGTAGCTCTGAATATAGGCGAGTAATAATTTGGGCCGATGTAAAAGTGTTGGTCTTTGTCTGTTCCTGAACCGGAAATTGTCAATATTCCTAGTTGATCGTCGTATGAGTGTTGGCCGTTAGGTCCCTGGATTGAAATTTGGTTGCCACTACCAAAGCCCGAGACATTGAATGTTCGCTCACAGCTTAGATCGGTTACAACAAAAGTTGCCCGTGCAGCCAAATAAAACAATGGCGAATCGTTTGTGCTTTCAGCAAGTGATGCATTGAAGAAAGTGTCGGACGGGCTGACTATGCATTTCCGGGTTGGGCAATTGTGCTGGTCATCACGGTTGCTCATACGCTTTGAAAGGTCATTTGTTTCTTGGAACCCAACTCTCCAACCCCTTAATAAACTGTTTGGAATAGAAATTCCTGCTATCTCTAAAGCGAGGAACAAAAACACTAATACTAAAGTTTTGCTATGCATGTTTGTATGTTTGGTCTCTAGTAGAAAGGGTCATCTTTAAATAGCCTTGGCTTGATCTTGAGTGGTGAGCTCTGGGAACAAATTTGCAACTTGAGTGCGATGATTCCTAAAAATAGTTCATAATGACGAGGGGTATCAATAATTTACGAACTTTCCTTGGGCAACCTCTTTAGACCGTCTATAATTAGACTCTGTACATGACATGGAGTACTTAGTGACATGGTGGACACAGTTAATTGCTTTGTGAGATATGCGTAAGAAAAACTTACTTTCGTATTTTACCTCTTTTTAAGATTTTATTAGGAGCAAGTGCCTTTCAGATCCAACACAAAGTGGACCAAACAATTTGAAGTAAATCGTATGAGTTGGGAGGAATCTCTATAAACACCTGTCAGAAACTGAATAAGTATTGAAAATGAAATACTGAAATTGAAAACTGGCGGCAGTGTTCCTTCGATTGTTTTAATATAAATTTGAAATCCCCAAACATATGGAGGTATCAAATGATTTACAATTGGGAATGGTGAGAAATTCACTCAGTTATTTTTCTCCATACATCACTTTTTCTAGATGAGCCATTTCTAAAAGATTTCAACATCAAAGATTTTGAGGTAGCTGAGAGATTCAAATTGGCGATATTATTAGTTAACTCGCCGGCCTTTCCTTCCCTTCATTTCGCTTAGGTCATCATTTCGCTTGTCTTCGCCATGGCTCGTATTTAGCAAACCCCCTCAGAAAAAATGAAGGTAACAACAAGTGAAAGGATCGACAAAAGATCAGCGGAAAAAAGGCGAAGTTCAGATTTCCATTGTGGAATGTAAGACGAGAAGTATGTTAACGAGAAGTCTACTAACGAGGAGTATGTAAACGAGAAGAATGTTACCCTACAACTCCTGTGGAGTAATTTTGTAATCATCTGAAAATGCACCTTCTGGTTGGTTTGATTTTACAATTCCTGCATTAAGTCCCGTACTTGGAACAACGTTAATGCGCGGGAATTGCCGGTCAACCGCTAGTTCGACTCGTTTATGCAAAGTGCGCAAAAGAAGTGTGTTGTGGCAGCTTTATAACATCTGATAGTTTGATTGAAGGGTGCCATCATAGGAATGATAGAAAGGTTGCGATTGTGGACAACAAGGATATAAGTGTTAAACCTAGGACCGGTATAATAGATATTGTCGTTGATCTTTAACCACTGCTAGTCTAGACGGATACGAGATTCTATGAAAAGATCTGGAAGGGAAGAAGGGTCCACAAAAAGGGTTTTCAGGGTGCAAGATTTTCAACCAAAAGATCGAATTCAGAGATCGTTTATTTTTCATGTCCAAACCTACCACAAGGGCGGTAGCTCTCATATTTATGAAGATGTTAATTTGATTAGAGCACTCTTCAGACGATGAAACAGTTTTATTCCTCTGTATGTCTGTTTTTATATCCTTGGAATAGACCCACAATGTAATTTAGGACTTAAATCTTCTGCACTGCTGTTATAATCGCTTTCGCGGCTTCTTCCCGCTTCCGGACTTCATGAAGTATGTTCTTTCTTTTGCCGGACCTAATTACTTGCACCAACCTGCATGTTGATATACCGCGCATCTCAAAATGGAACCATTTGCAAAACTCTCCATCTGGACGATCTCGTGACCGATCTTAGAAAGAACTTTAAATGATAGCCTTGCAAAATTCAATCTCTGGGGTCAAAGGTAAGCGTATTGACACCATTTTCCATTTCTTTTCTGTAGAGGATGCCCGTTACTTACTTGAGCTTGTTGTGTGATTATAGAGATCATGTTATGACTTTAAAAATAGCTGAAGCTCAAGAGCTAGAGAAAGGAATGAACTCGATCGTGTGGGCAGATCCTACTACGAGGTATATAAATATGAGCAATCCTCTTGAAACAGCATGCTGATTTCCTGAATTTTCAATCAAGTTTCCACGAAGTTGAGTTTAACAAGAGAAGATTTCAAACTATGGCTCTCAAACAGAAGCTTCAGGAGTTGGTGATATATGTCACCTCCAACTTCAACCATTTCTATTTAATTCCATTATCGGGATTGGTTTGTTGGTATACGCTTCTCTTTGTGCTCGTGGGATTGAGAAATGACTTTTCAGCACGCTCATACCCTGGGTATGAAATGTTGGCACTCATTCCGTTAGAAAGAGTCGGCGTTATTGTTTGTCCTGGGTTCTTCATCACATTTGTTCTATTGCACTCAATCATCTTCTGCGTGCTGATGTACCTCGATTACTACCACCGCAAAATTGGAAAGTTGATAAAATTTATCCGTCCAAGAATGCAAAAATGGATGGCGTTTTCAAGTATCGCTTGTGGTATTGTTGCCCAATTGTTTTTTATTTCTCAAGCAGTTGTCAGCGCTGCGTACATGCACAACAACCATAAGGGTACGCCACATTATGCAATTTTGTTGGGAACTTTTTCCGGCCTTATTCTGCTTTCGCTCGTGATAAACTTTTTAAACTATTTCATTATGGGCCAGTACTATCGCCGGTATGTTAATGGAGAGGTTTGGAACAAATTTACAACCTCATTTGTCTTGAAGATTACTTGGTTGATATTGACTATCGGGAGTTCAGTTTTAAGTGGAATTTTCTATTGGAGGAAGCAAGTTACGGTCTCGGTGATTTTTGAGTGGGTCTTTCACTTTTGGTATGGACTTCTTTTTGCATTTTGGACTTACGATTTATATCCCCTTACCGAATTGAGCGCTTTGCGTAAGAAAGAAGCAAACGAGGGGGAGCCACAAAAGCAATTGAACATCTTCAGGAGATCATGGTGGTCAAAAAAGCCCTCAGAGCCATCTCCTGAGTTGAATCTGACGGAGAAGAATAGTTTGGGTGGTTTTGCAACTATTACACCTGTAGAATCTTTTGAAATGGAAGTAAATAATGCGAGAATAGTTTAGAGCGACAAGAGTTGCGAAGTTTTTTTTAAAAGTTATAGTATTGAGATTTGTTATGTGATGAAGATTTTCAAATAGTTTTGCCTAGTCTGGTGGGATTATGATTTGGATAGACAATGCAATGAGCACTGTAGTACTGGAATTGTTGGTATGAGTTGACCGAAAAATTCACTAAACGAAAACAAAGGAGAAGCACAAGTGGTTTTCATGATATTATACTTTTGGGGACTAGGCCGCGTGATGGAAGTTGTTAATTTCTGTGTTATAGTGGTTGTATTTTGAAGACCTGAACCTATCTCGGTTATAACTACCACAAGATTTTAAAAATCAATTTTCGGCTGCAAAAATGTTGCAAAAAAACTCCCAAAAAGGTAAAACAGGGGTAAATAGTTTACTTAAATTTATTATGAAAATTATGGGTATAATAGAATGACATCTGGTAACTCAAATGATGTAAGCAAGGAAAACCAACAAAAGAGTCAATCCAGCGTTGATACCGGAAGCTTCGTTTCCCGCTGCAACAGGGACGTATACAGAAGAAGCTCCAGAGCTTGCACTAAATTTGGTTTCAGTTGAGACTTTAGTAGTTCCACTCAACGTCGGAGCATTTCCTTGCTCAGGAGAAGTTACAAGTGTTGATGCAGCCGCAACAGTTGTGGGTGTCGCTTTGCTGTTGCCAGCGATGCCACCTGATTTGAAAGAGTTGCTAGGAACCTTGCAGGTAGGGCATATTGTTGCAATGGAAGTGGAAGTCAATGTGGTCAGCACAACTCCCGTTTGAGAAGGACTCGTCCAATTTCCAAGAATTGAAGGAGTTTCGATAGCAGATGAAGAGGTACACAAGTCTCCAACCGAGTTTGTCGTAACGACGACATGAACTGTTTTTGTTGTTACTGTTCCTTCATTGCAAATGGTCGTATAAATTGTCGTGTAGTCGGTAAATGTCACAATGGGTTTCGAAGAAGTTGAACTTGTTACCAATCCACTAGGAGTCGTGACCGACGACAGCTTTGTAGTCGTAGAAGAACTCGACAACAGTGAAATCGGCTTAGACGAAGAAAGTGTAGATGAACCTGACAGAGCCGACGTTGACGACAACGAAGTTGGATTGGAAGAAAGTGATGACGACAGGTCTGAAGTTGGTACGGAGCTTGGAACAGAGCTAGGGATCGAACTTGGAACTGAACTTGGGACTGAACTTGGGATCGAACTTGGGATAGAACTTGGGATAGAACTTGGGATCGAACTTGGGATCGAACTTGGGACTGAACTTGGGACTGAACTTGGGATCGAGCTGGGTGCAGAGCTTGGTGCAGAACTTAGAGCAGAACTTGGTGCAGACGATGGACCAGAACTTGGAGCCGAACTTGGAACTGACGAGGGTTCTGAACTTGGAGCCGAACTAGGTGCCGATGACGGTTCAGAGCTTGGTGCTGATGATGGAACTGAAGATGGCTCTGAGCTTGGCGCCGAACTTGGTGCTGAGCTTGGAGCTGATGAAGGTTCAGAACTTGGTGCCGAACTTGGTGCTGACGATGGCTCCGAACTTGGTGCCGAACTTGGTGCCGAACTTGGAGCTGACGAAGGTGCTGTTGTTGGCCAGACCGGAGGCGGTGAACAAGGCTTGCACGCTGCAGGTCTGTCTGAGTTTGGGACGCTTCCACTGTAAGTCACTGCTTGAAATCCGCGCTGAGTGCCTGGACCCGTGGGGAGAGTGACACCGGTTATTGAGAACAACGAAGGATCATAGTTAGGACCAATAACAAAATGCTGTGGCAGTATAATACTGAATATTGTCAAAACTCCAGAAACTGAATCATAACTGAACAGTTGGATAGTCCAATCTAGTCCTATCCGGTTACCATTACCGAAACCCGAAACAGTGAAGAACAATTCGACAGTTCTCTGATTCTGAGTCAGTACAGCAAATATCGAAGATGATGTTGCGAGGTAGTATGTTTGCAGCGGTGCTTCGTCACCCACGGTGACAAAAATTAAGGAGGAATCTCCAGCAGCGATACATCCTGTACCTTTGAAAACGTTGTTCTTGTCAAACAACTGCTTTTGAAGACAAATGGTACCGTCGTTGGTAACGTCAGCAGCACCTCCATAAGCTCCAACTCTCGCGTAAGGGTAAGAGAACTTTGCCAGCCAGAAAGTTATAACCCCTGTGTTGTGAACAACGGGCAGAAGCAACAGGCCCATATTGGTGGCATACTCAGTTGCAGCATTGTTTGATACAAAAAACATTTGGCCACTGTTACTCAATGACAGTCCCAGGAGCAGAAAAACGCCACCACCATAGAACAGTCCACCGGAGTTGAATGACATTGTACCTCTGTTATCGAAAGAAGATGAAGAAGTACCCGTAACTGTCATTGGAGAGCTTGACGAGATGTAGAACGCAGCATTTTCTTCGATGAGGACGTTCCCCGTTATTGTATTCGTATTTTGGTTGATAATAGACCAGAAAGCACCTGAGTTGATGGTGATATCGCCCGAAAGGTCTGCAGTAGGGGTATCTACTCTTGACTGCGACACGGTAGTACCCAAGACCTGGGTAATTAGAAGCAAATTAGCACCCAATTTCTTCAAAGTCATGGTTTCAGCAAAATTTGTCGTATGGCAATAATGTTTCTTTTGTACTGGTTGTGCATTTTGGAGAAGGTCGTGAAGATTATTTACGAACGCCTTTCACGTCTTGGAATTAAACGGCAATCACCCGATAATGCGAGAAAAATACGGAAATCTAAAAAAATATTTTCTATCATGGAGATAAATCAGGGTACCACTCAACATAAACAGCGGCTTTGTCAGCAGCATAGCCATTCGAAGTACTGTAAAGGTCATATAATCCTTATACAATGAATTTATGAGTATAAGCGACTTCGATCGTGGGGAATCCTTATACCTTAGCGTATTCACCATGCATTACGGCTTAAAAGATCGTTATTAGTGCATGCATTGGACAAGATTGTGAGCTTACCTAAGCAGCGTTGTGATAAAGGCACGCCTTCCAAGCAACACTATAATAGATACTCTTTCAACTGGAGTTGACATTTGCAATCAAAATCTAAAGAAAAGGTTGTGACGGAGCTCGTCAAGGCTTACAAATCTAGCAAATAGGTTCATAGCCTCCACACAAACCTTATTTTGCGGCATATTTTTCTCCACTATTTGCGCGAATTGATAATGTGCAATTTTGCGTCAGTGGGAAATTGCATACTATTTCTGCAAGTTCGGGGATAGTGATGAAGTCCGTTTTACAGGCAACTTTAATGAGCTGGTAGTTAAATTAGAAAGGGAGGTGTCAAAAGGTAATTCGTTCGAAAAGCTGTAGTGTCGTCTGACAGTAACTCAGTAATAATTTTTCTCCGGTTAATTTTGAAAACAACTACCCGATAGCCAGAGATATTGACCGTTGCTGAACAAAAACTCCTGACTGGAAATCTTTACAATATCATTTTTGATTGCCCCACAATTTGGATCGTATGCGCTAAATGATGATTCTATTAAGAGTATTCTTCTATAAAATGAATATGGCGATGATCCATGCCCATGCTGGTGAGATCAGGAGACTTGCGGCGACATTCTGGGTATTGATAGACACATAGGAAGAAAAACCTGAAGTGACTGTATTTTGTACAACTGAAGTTGTGCTGGAAGAGTAAGCTAACTTCGAAAGAATTGAAGTACTTCTAGAGTCAACTGTTTTTGAAGTGGCAGACTCGACTTTGGAAAGAGACTTTGCTGGATTCTTTGAACCAGTGAGTTCGAATGAGGTTGTAGGTTGTTGAGCGATACCAGAGCTAATAGCTGTACTTTCTGTTTCTTTTGTACAAGACGAACAAGGAAGTGTGGTTAATGCGGTCAACGCAGTACCGGTTCTTGTAGCAGTTTGAATTGATGGAATAGTCCAGTTGCTACGTTGTATGGTAGATGTGGATGTGCATAAGCTCCCCAACTCGTTAGTTGTGACAACGACAACTCCGGTTTTCGTTACAATTGAGCCGTCGCTCTCAGGACAAGTGAAGACAGTAGTGTAGACAGTTTTAGTAGTTTGCAACGTCGTACCAGTTGGCTTGGAAGTGTCTGAAATGAGCGAGGACGTGGTTGGAACAGAAGGTAACGTACTTGACGGGTAATGACTGGAGCTTGGGGTCGACCTTGCAATGGAGCTTGGTGAGGCTGGAGACAAACTTGAGGGAGAATTTGGTGCAATTGAAGTCTCAGAACTTGCACCCGAGCTTGGACTTGAAAGTGGCACTGACCTTGACACTGAGCTTGGAACTGAACTTGGTGCCGATGGAATCTCAGAGCTTGGAGCAGAAGTTGGGATCGAACTTGCACCCGAGCTTGGAATTGAACTTAATGTCGAACTTGGTACAGAGGCTGGCGCGGATGAGTGCTCGGAACTTGTTACAGAACTAGGAGCAGATGAAGGGACAGAACTTGACACAGAGCTTTGGGCCGGTGGGGTCTGTGAGGACGGTACAGAGCTTGGAGCTGATGAAGGTTCTGAAAGAGGTACAGAACTAGGAGCTGACGAAGGTGCAGAACTTGGATCAGAGCTCGCTGACGAATGCTCTGAACTAAGGGCCGAACTAGGAGTCGAGCTTGGAGCCGACGATAGCGAAGATGGTTGGGAACTTGGTTGAGAACTTGGTGCAGATGAGAGTATTGAAGTTGGACCAGACGAAGGAGAACTCAACACAGAACTTTGAAATGAGCTTGAAACTGATGAAGGTGCTGATGGTAGAGCCGAGCTTGGAACTGAACTTGTGACCGAACTTGGAGCCGAGCTGGAGATCGAACTTGGGATTGAACTTGGGGCTGAACTTGGTAACGAACTTGGGATTGAACTTGGGGCTGAACTTGGTGCCGAGCTCGGTGCTGACGACGGCTCAGAGCTAGGAACAGAACTGGCTGTTACTGAGGAAAGTTCAGAGCTTGGTACTGAGGACTGCACTGAAGAAGGCTGAGAACTTGGAGCTGAACTTGGAGCTGAACTTGGAGCTGAAGATGGTTCAGAGCTTGGGATCGAGGAGGGCTCAGAACTTGGAGTCGAGCTTGGTGCAGAGGACGGTTCCGAGCTTGGTACCGAACTAGGCGTAGACGATGGTGCTAAGCTTGGTGCTGAAGATGACGCTGAACTAGGCGCAGAACTAGGTGCAGAGCTGGGCTCCGATGATGGTGCTGAGCTTGGTGCTGAGCTTGGTGCAGAGCTGGGTACTGACGAAGGCTCAGAACTTGGTACTGAAGAAGGTGGTACCGACGAAGGCTCAGAACTCGGAGCCGAGCTTGGTGCAGAGGACGGTTCAGAGCTTTGTGCAGAGCTGGGCACCGATGATGGTGCTGAGCTTGGAGCAGAAGAAGGCTCAGAACTAGGTGCTGAACTTGGTACTGAGGATGGCTCTGAATAAGGTGCTGACGAAGGTTCAGAACTAGGTGCTGAAGATGGCTCAGAACTTGGAGCTGAAGATGGTTCAGAACTTGGAGCAGACGAAGGCTCAGAACTTGGAGCTGAAGTTGGCTCAGAACTTGGAGCGGAGCTGGGTGTTGATGATGGACCAGAATTCGAAGGAGAACTAGGTGCTGATGATGGGCCAGAACTTGGTGCAGAAGTTGGTTCCGAACTTGGTGCAGATGACGGAGCTGACGATGGTTCTGAACTTGGCACAGATGATGGAGTAGAAGATGAAGATAACAATGTTTTTGGCCAGATAGGAGTGGGCAAGCAGGGCTTACAAATAGCAGGTCTAACAGCGTTTGGGACGCTGCCACTATATGCGATTGCTTGGAACCCACGCAGAGCACTTGGTCCAACCGGGTAGTAGACGGTGCTCATTGCGAACAACGAGGGATCATAATTAAGACCAATGGCAAAATGCTGCGGTGGTCTGGCAGTTATGACCGTCAAAATTCCTGTCGCTACATCGTAGCTGAACAGTTGGACATTCCAATCTATACCAATTTTGTTGCCTCCACCGTATCCTGAAATGGAGTAAGTCATTTCTTGATTATCTTGTGTCAGCAAAGCGAAGATTGAAGATGATGTTGAAAGGTAGTACGTTTGAGCCAATAATGCCTCTCCACTCACGGTGACAAATAACATTGACGTATCTCCTACCACAATACATCCTGTACCTTTATAAAAATTGTTCTTATGTAACAATTGTTTTTGTAGACATATGGTACCGTCATTAGTAACACTTGCGTTTGCAGAGCCTATTCTTGCAATAGGATAGTAGAACTTCGACAGCCAGAAAGTTATCAGACCAGTATTGGAAACAATAGGCAGATCTAATAGAGCCATATTTGAAGTATACATATTACCATTGTTGTTGGAAACAAAGAACATATCCCCACTGTTACTTAAAGACAGTCCCAGGAGCAGATAAACACCTGCAGCAGTATATTTCGAAGCAGAGTTAAATTCCATAATGCCTCTGTTGTCGAACGATGACGAGGATGTGCCTGTAACAGTCAAGGGGGAACTCGACGTAATGTAGAATGCAGCATTTTCTTCGATAACCACCTTTCCAGATATCGTGTTCGTGAACTGGTTGATGATAGACCAGTAGTTTCCTGAGGTGATCGTGATATCACCAGAGAGATCTGCTGTATTGAAGTCTATTCTTGGCTGCGAAACAGTAGTACCGAAGACATGCGTAACGAACAACAAACTAGTGGCCAAGTTCTTCAAGGTCATGGTTTTAGTTAGCAAAGTCATGAGATGGCTGCTCCAAAATCTTTTGCACTAGTTTTCCATTTTTGAAGCGAGGCATGAACGCCTTGCGGATCTAATGTACAGTTGAAGTAGTTACAAAAGAAAATACGGTTGAAAATATTTTTTCTTTTACGGAGGTAATTCAAAAAAAAACATGCATATTTGTGAATCAGAACAAAAATTTCACAAAGTCCAGCGATTAATTAGTTGACCAATTTCTCCTCTATCCATTAAAGTTGGCAAAAGATGAAACGCGAACAGGCTGTCTATAGAATTACAAATATTGAAACCGAGACGGATTTAGAGCGTGTTTTCATGCATGGTTGCTTAAAAATCGTCTCCTTGTACCCGTAAATATTGTTCGCAAACAGTTTGAGAATACTATGTGGTACGAGCATGACCTTAAAAAAGTCTGCACACGGCTTTATCAACTCAGCTGGGCATTAAAATTAGGCTTCTAAGAAGTTGATTGTAGGGGTTCTTCCCACAGCCTATGAAACAGTGTCATCGTCTCCACATAAACTTTATTTAATTACCTTTTTACTCAACCTACATTTGCTAGCCCTGCATTGCTAGGATAAGGCACGCTAATACTGCAGGGTCAACGGCAGTTCCGATAACACAATCTGCAAATCTTACTTGTGCTTGCAAATAATGATGTGCTTGTTGTGTGGCTGTTGGACTAAATTATTCCTACGTTTCTTACGGGATTTGAGAATGGTTAATAAGCTTTGACCGAAATACAGTGTTTTGACGGCGATGACGTTACGCGATGTAGATAATATTTTGGTGGCTCGGTGAAAAGTCATATTAGAAAAATCGTTGTAGTTGGATTAAGATAGAACAATTTGATGGTATCTGACAGTAGTTTTCAAATTCTTTCAAAATGTACTTAGGGTTGTTAAAATGCAAGTAAGCTTCAGTTAACTTTGAAAATCAAGGAAAATTCAGTTTAAATCGAGCACACACTGGGTATAACTAAGCTGCGTAATTTATTCAAGACTCTCTTATGATCTGATTCTTGTCCAAAGCTGTATTAGCTTAGATGATGAATAGAGCGATGATCCATGCCAATGGTGGAGAGATCAGGAGACTTGCGGCGATATTCTGGGTATTAATAGACACATAGGCAGAAAAACCGGAAGCCGAATTTTGTTCAACTGCCGTCGAAGTTGAAGTGGATCTAGAGTTAGCTGTCTTTGTGGTTATAGAATCAACTGTGTTTGTGGTTCTATAGTCAACTGTGTTTGTGATTCTAGAGTCAACTGTCTTGGAAGTACTCCCAGAGTCAACTGTCTTTGAAGGAGAATTTGCTGGATTCCTTGAACCAGTACCTTCTGATGAAGTAACAGTAAGCGATGCTCCGTTGGAATAGCCAGCTTTATTGCTACTCTGGGTATTCCCTTCTGATCCCTTCGTGCAAGATGTACAACGAAGTGTGGAAAATGAAGTTGCCGTCGTGGTAGCAGGTTGAATTGATGGAATAGTCCAATTGCTATATCTAATAGTTGAAGTGGCTGTGCATAAGCTTCCCACCTCATTAGTTTTGACAACTACCACTCCAGTTTTCGTTACAATTGAACCGTCGCTCTCAGGACATGTGAAGACAGTGGTGTAGACAGTTTTAGTAATGCTTAACGTCGTACCAGTTGGCTTTGAGGTGTCTGAAATGAGCGAGGACGTAGTTGGACTTGAATCTGAAGTTGAAACCGATCCTAATGTGTTTGAAGACCTAGTTGTGAAGCTTGAAGAAGAGCTTGGTGTAGAGGTTGACACTGCATTTGAAACAGAATTTGGTCCTGACGATGGTGCTAAGCTTGGCACAGAACTTGGAACAGTGCTTGGAACAGAACTAGGAGCAGAGCTAGGAACTGAGCTAAGAATAGAGCTGAGTGCAGAGCTTGATACTGAACTTGGTACTGAGCTGGGCACCGATGATGGAACCGAGCTTGGAACCGAGCTGGGAATCGAACTTGGTACTGAGCTTGTTACTGAGCTGGGCACCGATGATGGAACCGAGCTTGGAACCGAGCTGGGCACCGAACTTGGGACAGAGCTTGGAACCGAGCTGGGCACCGAACTTGGGACCGAGCTTGGAACCGAGCTTGGGACAGAGCTGGGGATCGAACTTGGAACTGAGCTGGGCACCGATGATGGAACCGAACTTGGTACTGAGCTGGGAATCGAACTTGGGATCGAGCTTGGTACTGAGCTGGGCACCGAACTTGGGACAGAGCTTGGAACTGAGCTGGGTACCGAACTTGGGACCGAGCTTGGAACCGAGCTGGGCACCGAACTTGGGACCGAGCTTGGAACCGAGCTGGGAGCTGAGCTTGGGATCGAACTAGGCACTGAACTCGGTACTAAAGAAAGCTCAGAACTTTGCAATGACGAAGGCACTGACGAAGGTTGAGAACTTGGAGCCGAGCTTGGTGCAGATGATGGACCTGATGATGGTACTGAACTTGGTGCTGAGCTTGGAGCAGACGACGGAGCTGAACTAGGGGCTGAAGAGGGCTCCGAACTAGGCACAGAACTAGGTGCAGAACTAGGTACTGAACTAGGCGCAGAACTAGGTACTGAACTAGGCGCAGAACTAGGTACTGAACTAGGCGCAGAACTAGGCGCAGAACTAGGTGCTGACGAAGGTTCAGAACTGGGTGCTAAACTTGGTACTGAACTTGGTGCGGAAGATGGTTCAGAACTTGGCGCAGACGAAAGTTCAGAACTAGGAGCAGAGGAAGGTTCTGAACTAGGTGCTGAACTAGGTGCAGACGAAGGTTCTGAACTGGGTACCGAACTTGGGGCTGAAGATGGTTCCGAACTAGGTGCTGAAGATGGCTCAGAACTAGGAGCAGACGAAGGTTCAGAACTAGGTGCTGAACTAGGTGCTGAAGATGGCTCCGAGCTAGGTGCTAAGGAAGGTTCTGAACTTGGAGCCGAGGATGGCTCCGAGCTTGGAGCTGAGCTAGGTGTAGACGAAGGTTCTGAACTGGGTACCGAACTTGGTGCTGAGGATGGCTCTGAACTTGGTGCTGATGATGGAGCTGAAGATGGCTCAGAACTAGGAGCAGAGGAAGGTTCTGAACTAGGTGCTGAACTAGGTGCAGACGAGGGTTCTGAACTTGGAGCTGAACTTGGCACAGAAGATGGCTCCGAGCTAGGTGCTGATGAAGGTTCTGAACTAGGAGCTGACGAGGGCTCTGAACTTGGTGCTGAGGATGGCTCTGAACTTGGTGCTGACGAAGGTTCAGAACTTGGAGCTGACGAAGGTTCAGAACTTGGAGCTGACGAAGGTTCAGAACTTGGAGCTGACGAAGGTTCAGAACTTGGAGCTGACGAAGGTTCAGAACTTGGAGCTGAGGATGGCTCCGAGCTAGGTGCTGACGAAGGTTCAGAACTTGGAGCTGACGAAGGTTCAGAACTAGGAGCAGAGGAAGGTTCTGAACTTGGAGCCGAGGATGCCTCCGAGCTTGGAGCTGAACTAGGTGCAGACGAAGGTTCTGAACTGGGTACCGAACTTGGGGCTGAGGATGGCTCCGAACTAGGAGCTGACGAAGGTTCAGAACTAGGAGCAGAGGAAGGTTCAGAACTTGGAGCCGAGGATGGCTCCGAGCTTGGAGCTGAACTAGGTGCAGACGAAGGTTCTGAACTGGGTACCGAACTTGGGGCTGAGGATGGCTCCGAACTAGGAGCTGACGAGGGCTCTGAACTTGGTGCTGAGGATGGCTCTGAACTAGGTGCTGAACTTGGTGCTGAGGATGGCTCTGAACTTGGTGCTGAGGAAGGTTCTGAACTTGGTGCTGAGGAAGGTTCTGAACTTGGGGCTGAAGATGGCTCTGAACTTGGTGCTGATGATGGAGCTGAAGATGGTTCAGAACTTGGAGCTGAGGATGGCTCCGAGCTAGGTGCTGACGAAGGTTCAGAACTTGGTGCTGAGCTTGGATCTGGTACTGATGTTGGCCAGTCCGGAGGTGGTAAACAAGGCTTGCACACAGCAGGTCTGTCTGAGTCCGGCACACTTCCACTGTAAGTCACTGCTTGAAACCCACGTTGACTGCCTGGGCCCGTAGGGAATGTGACACCGGTTATTGAGAACAATGAAGGGTCATAGTTAGGACCAATAACAAAATGCTGCGGCAGAATAGAAGTTAATATGGTCAAAACTCCAGAAGCTGCATCGTAGCTGAACAGATGGATATTCCAATCTATTCCTATCCGGTTACCATCACCGAAACCTGCAACGGTGAAAGTCATCTCGACATTTGTCTGAGTCTGAGTCAGTACGGCCACTATTGAAGAGGATGTTTCGAGGTAGTATGTTTGAGTCGCCGGTGCTTCTCCACCGACGGTGATAAAAATCAATGAGGAATCACCAGCAACAATACATCCTGTACCTTTGTAGATGTTTTGCTTGTCAAACAACTGCTTTTGAAGACAAATGGTACCGTCGTTGGTGACGTCACCACCATAATTTCCAACTCTCGCGTAAGTGTAAGAGAACTTGGTCTGCCAGAAAGTTATAACTCCTGTATTGTGAACAACAGACAGATACAAAAGACCCATATTGGTGCCGTAAGTAGTTGGTGCGTTGTTTGAAGCGAAGAACATTTGGCCACTGTTACTCAATGACAGTCCCTGGAGCAGAAAGCTACCAGCACGATAAAACATTCCTCCAGAGTTGAATGACATGGTACCTCTATTATCAAAAGAAGATGTGGATGTACCAGTAACGGACATTGCAGACCCTGAGGAAATATAGAACGCAGCATTTTCTTCGATAAGGACATTTCCAGTTATCACGTTAGAATTTTGGTTGATAATAGACCAGAAAGCACCTGAGTTGATTGTAATGTCACCCGAAAGGTCTGCAGTAGGGTTATCTACTCTTGACTGCGACACGATAGTACCCAAGACCTGGGTAATTAGAAGCAAATTAGCACCCAATTTCTTCAAGGTCATGGTTTTGGCCATTAAATTCATAGATTGGAAGTTTGGTTCTTTTGTACTCGTTTTACATCGTGAAATACGTCGCCTTGCGGCACTGGTCTAGAGATAGTGTGGACTCACACAATGTAAATTGAAAAAAAAAAATAAAGCCGGCTTTAAAAATATCGGTTCTTTTACGTAAGTTAACCAACACTCGAAGAAAACATCTCTGAACCTATGCTTCTTGAGTGCTCTATCTCTTGTATTTGTTTTTGCATCTACCAGATGATGAAGTGACGATCTAAAATTCAGAACGTGTAAGCGAGTTCAGCCTTAGATACTAAAACGGGGCGTTTATCATGCATAGCAGCTTAAAAGATCGTTTTAACGCATGCGCTGGACGAGATTGTGCTTATTGATCTAAATATGCTTTGTGGTAGGAAATGACATTAAATCAACTCAACAGTACAAAGATACTTTCACATAACTTGAGTTTCCATATGAAACTACCCATGACTTCAACCTTCTCGTCACTGCTCATGAAAATGTGGTCGTCTCCACATTAACTTTAATTAATTGCAATATTTTTACGCGACTGTTTTCGCGAATCGGTTGCGTTTGTGTAAGATTGCGTTACCAAGAAAGGGCCACTATTTCTTCAGGGTCTAGCAACAACACAAACTGCAAAAGGTCTTAAATAAAATTATGCATTGGCTGGCGAATGCTACTATGGAAGTCTTGTATTACATTGTTCACGGTTCTTGATGAAAATTGCTATTAAGGTTTTGACCGAATTACAGTTTTTTTTGACGGTGACGTTGTGAAGCGAAGATGTTGATTTGTTGCGCGAAGGAGGATGACTGGCGTACTGTAAATGCACAGAAGAAATTGTTTCCTTTCTTGTTTCAGGGAAATGATGTGGGTATTAACTGTCAAAGGCAAGCCCAAACGACGGGTTTTTGGGGAAGTTTGTAGAATTGAATAAGGGTTTCCACTCCTATAGTGAGCTTCTGCATGCAGCTAACGTAGCTGAGGTAACATCTGTGTTGAATAACCCTGTTGCCCACATCTCCAAATATCCAAGACCAATAAGCTACTTATTCATATCGAAAGCGCTCTTTGATTAGAGAATTAAGATGGCAATGATCCAAGCGAACACTGGAGAAATCAGGAGGCTTGCAGCAGCATTCTGAGTATTTATAGTCACATAGGTAGAAAAGCCTGAAGTTGTTGTATATTGCACAACTGCCTTGGAAGAAGTACTCACAGAGTCAACTGTCTTTGGAGGTGAGTTGGCGGATTGAATTGGACCAGTAAGTTTAGGCGAAGCGCCTGTAGGTTGAGTTCCGGCTCCTTGGTTACTAGGGTTAATTCCACCCTCAGTATTACCACTTGATGCCTTTGTACAAGCTGGGCAAGGGAGTGTGGACAACGAAGTTGCAGTTTTAGTTGCAGTCTGTGTCGATGGGATGGTCCAATTACTATAATTGATAGTGGACGTTGTTGTGCATAAGCTTCCTACCTCGTTAGTTGTGACAACTACCACTCCAGTTTTCGTAGCAATTGAGCCATCGCTCTCGGGACATGTGAAGACAGTGGTGTAGACAGTTATTGTGTTGTGCAACGACGTACCAGTTGGCTTTGAGGTGTCTGAGGTGAGCGAAGTTGGAATTGAACCTGAAGTGGTCAACAGCGATGACAATGAGCTTGAAGTCTTAGATGTGGAGCTTGGGGCAGAGCTTGGAGCTGAGCTTGGAGCTGAGCTCGGGATCGAACTTGGAGCAGAACTTGGAGCTGAGCTTGGGGCAGAGCTTGGGGCAGAACTTGGAGCAGAACTTGGAGCTGAGCTTGGGGCAGAGCTCGGGATCGAACTTGGAGCAGAACTTGGAGCTGAGCTTGGGGCAGAGCTTG